>CM035839.1:211932969-212532969 GCA_020510985.1 Pholidichthys leucotaenia
CTCTGTCCAGCTCCTGCCATGTTTTTTTGGGAGGTTCTACCGGTATTGTTTGGAAAAGGTATAGAAGACGTGGAAGTATATTCATTTTGACTGCTTCAATTCTTTGTGCAGTACCCAAGAATGGTATCATATTCCATCTTGCTAGGTCAGATTTTATTTTTGTCACCAGTGGATCATAGTTTAGTGATATAATTTTGTTGAGTTGATTCGGGATATTGACCCCCAGATATTTCATAGATTCCGACTCCCAGTTAGTTTTGAGTTTGCTTAGTGAATAATGATTTGGGTCATAGTTGAATGTTAAAACTTGGGTTTTATGCATATTTAATTTGTACCCCGATAAATCTCCATACTCTGAAAAAACTGAGGTTAGTTCTGGTAAAGAAGTGTCCGGCTGCCCTAGGTATATTAAAATGTCATCAGCAAAGAGTGCTATTTTATGTTCCTTCTGACCAAGTGTAATACCTTGAATTTTTTGGTTTTGTCTTATCCATTGGCTCAGAGGTTCTATGAAGATTGCAAAGAGCAGTGGAGACAGGGGGCAGCCCTGACGACATCCTCTTTCCAGTTCAAAAGATGATGATAAATTACCGTTAATCCTTATTTTAGCTGTTGGTTTTTTATATAATGCCTGTATAGTTCTAATGAAGTTGTTATGAAAATTGAAACTGGATAAGATTCTATACAGAAAAGACCAGTCAACCGAATCGAATGCTTTTTCAGCATCTAATCCCAATATGACTGCATTTAAGTTATATTTTTTAATATGATGAATTATGTGTAAAGTGCGTCGAATGTTGTCTTGTGTCTGTCTTTGTCTTATAAAACCTGTTTGGTCTAAATGAATTAGGTCTGTCAGTATATTTTCTAACCTTTTGGCAAGGATAATGGTAAAAAGCTTATAGTCCTGATTTAGTACACTGATTGGTCTGTAGTTGGAGCACTCTAGTTTATCCTTTTCAGGTTTAGGTATAACTGCAATGACCCCTTCTCTCCAGGAGGGGGGGATTTCCCCTGTGTGGAGGACATAATTAAATGTTTTCAGGAGGAGAGGAGATAGTTGCTGTTTAAAGGTTTTGTACCACTCTGCTGTATAGCCATCAGCTCCTGGGGATTTGTTAGCTTTAAGTTTCATAATTGCTTTTTCCAATTCTTTAGGATGTATTTCTGACAGTAGTGTTTTATTTTGTGACTCCGTAAGTTGGGGAAGGTTTAATGTGTTTAGGAATGCCTCGGATGCGTTTTTATGTTTTTTGTGGGAGTATAAGTTCTTATAGTAATTCTCGAAGTTTTTAAGAATATCCTGAATTCTGAATTTTATTTCCTTTGATACTGGGTCTCTGATTTTGTAGATTGCTCTTTCTGTTTGATGTTTCCTCAATTTATAGGCTAGCAATTTTGCCGATTTACTGCCTGCTTCATAGTATTTTTGTTTCAGAAATGTAAGTTTCTTCTGGATTTCTATTGTGTAGATCTCATTTATTTGGTTTTTGATTTCCTTAATCTTGAGCGAGTCAGTAGAATGAGTGTTGCCTTTGTGTTCTTTTTCTAGGTTCCTAAGTTCTGACTCTAATGTGGATAGTTTTTCTTGTCTTAGTTTCTTTTGGGTTGCCAGTTTTGCAATAATCTTTCCTCTTATTACAGCTTTACATGCATCCCACAGTATTAAAGGGGATACTTCTCCATTATCGTTATCTTCCAAATATCTGAGAATATCTGATTCCAATTCATCTTTCAATGGTCCTTTCAGGACATTTGAATTTAACCTCCAAGAAAATGTATTATTTGTGTATTTTTGGATATTTAAGTCCATGTAGATCGGACTGTGGTCGGAGAGATCCATCAGTCCTATTTTACATGTTTTTACTCTTCCAATGTCTCTATTAAACATAAAAAAATAGTCAATCCTTGAGTAAGATGAATGTGGAGTTGAGTAAAATGTATAGTCTTTTACACTGGGGTTGAGTTCCCTCCACACGTCACAGATTCCCAATTCTTTTAGTAGCATCCGAGTCTTCCTGTTTTGGGTGTTATTTTGATGTGGGGAATTACCAGAAGCATCCCAGTATGGATTCAGTCTAAGATTGAAGTCCCCACCACATATCACTAAACCTTGAGCTTTAGTTATCATTAGGTCGAATACATTTTTATAAAATTTCCAGTTAGCCCCTGGGGGAGCATACACATTCAGCAGGGTGATATCTTCTCCCTCTAGCCGCCCAGTTACCAAACTGTATCTCCCTTCTTTATCTTTGTGTTCTGATTTTTTTTCAAATGTAATTTTGGTTGATATCAATGTCGCTACTCCCCTCCTCCTCCCTGATTTATATGAAGATGAAGAGATCATTTTAAACCCTTGTCTACTGAGTTTATTGTGTTCCACGTCTGTTAGGTGGGTTTCTTGTAAAAGTATTATTCCTGCTTTGTCTTTTTTCATTTTGCCTAGAATCTTGGATCTTTTAACTGGATTCAGGATTCCTTTTACATTATATGAAATTATTTTGGTTACACCCTGTTTCTCCATTGTGTTGTTTTGTTTAGTATAACTGTGTGGTGGCCCTCTTTTGTGCTACTCAGAAACTGAAAGAACATTAAAAACAAGAAAAACATTAAGAACATAGTGTAAAAAACCTTAAAACAAAAAGCTGTCATAAGAACTTCCTGAGCTGAGGTCTTTTTAAAGACCCTGTAAGAGCCTTGATGGAGTGAAGGCTCTGAGGGAAATTCCTCAAACTCTGTTACGTGTTGAGGGCCCTCTCTTACCACTGAAAGTAGTCCCATGCTTTTAACGTGAGTTTCAGAACCCAATCCAAACTTGTAATGATTTTTTTTTTTTTTCCTTTTATGCCTAAACCCTGTGAAATTGTGTGCACCCTCCCACCCCCATCACATCAAACATTCACGCAAAAACAGTATTTGTTAGTATGAGGAGAACATGTGGATTATTGTCACATTTCTATTTTAACAAGTTTTTTTTTTTTTTATTACAAAGACTTATTTGTTTCAAATAATATGATTGTTCCATGAAATGTTTTACCACATGCTGAATATGCATCTCCTTTAATGTTTGTTACCTTGTATGAGGGGGGTTGGATGTGCGGATTGATTCAAGAGAAAAAAAAAAAAAAAAGGTCGCTATTCCAACCTGAAAACGGATAGTTTATCCGCGACGCTCTGGTGCTGGGTTTCCCGCTGCTGGTCCGTGGATTTTGAAGGTCTTTGTGTTGTCCATGTTTGCGCTTTGATCTTCTCACTCGGGTCTGCTGGGGGTTTAAATACCGTTACCGGGAGGTCTCTTTTCGCCATGTCAGCTGTTGCTTCTTCCGCCGAATTATAGAGACACGTTTCATCGCCGTAGAAGACCCTTAACTTCGCAGGAAATGGTGTCTGAAAGTGCAATTTCTTCTCTCTTAACACCTTTTTCGCGTCATTGTATTCCCTGCGCTTTTTAAGGACCTCCGGGGCGTAATCGTGTTCCACGTAGACTTTTCTCTCCTGGTGCATAAATCCTTTTTTCTGCCAGGCCAGTCTTACAACCTCTTGTTTTATTTTGAAATTGGAAAATCTTACCAACACCGAACGTGGGGGCGCTTCCGCCGCCGGCCTAGTGGCTAATGAACGATGTGCCTTTTCTATCTTCAAGTCGGTGGTTTGTGGAATATCCAATTTCTCTCTTAGTAAGGATTCCACGCATTCTGCCATTGAGTTAAAACCATTTTCGGTTCCTTCTATCAGACCATGAATTCTTATGTTGTCTCTTCTTTGTTTTCCTTCTTGGTCGGTTAGCTTAGCCTCTATAGCTGCTTGTCTTTTGCGTAGGTCTAGCACAGAATCTTCGAGCACTTTTATTCGATCCTCTGTTTCCAAGATTCGGTTCTCGGCCTGGTCCACTCTGCTGTTTGTCCTTTTCAATTCTTCTCTGAATTCCCGAAATTCGGCCGTAACATCTCGGCGAAATCGTCGTAGCTCCTCAAATAGTGATTTCAGGCTAACCCTTTTGTTAGCTATCACCAGTTCCTCGTCTTCTGAACGGAGATCTTCCAGTTCGGATTCTCCGGCCGATACGTGTCCTGGCCTGGAGAATTTCAGTTTCTTCTGTTTTCCTTTAGACATGATGATTTTGTCTTTTGATTTTCACTCCTCCAAAAATCCGTTAAGTTTGATTTTCAAGGTGTTATCCTGGATTGGGTCTGAGAACTTCAGTGTTAAGCTGCAGTCGCCATGGCGTCCAGACCGGAACAGCTGAGCTGAAGACTTTTTAAAGATGTTTTAGGACAACCTGATAATAAAGAATTACAATAATCTAATCTCGAGCTAACAAAAGCGTGGATCAGTTTCTCAGCATCACTCTGAGACAAGATGCTCCTAATCTTGGCAATATTACGCAAATGATAGAAGGCAGTCTTAGAAACAAATTTAATATGTGAATTGAAGGACAAATCCTGATCAAAAATAACTCCAAGGTTCCTCACAGAGCTATTAAGAGAAAGAGTAACTGCATCCAAACTGAAAGTTTGATTTGGAAAGGAATTTCTAAGGTTTTTTGGACCAACAAGAATGACTTCAGTCTTATCTGAATTTAATAGCAGGAAATTACAAGTCATCCAAGCTTTGATTTCCTTAAGACAGGCTTCTAACTTGGCTAATTGATTACTATCATCTGGCTTCATTGACAGGTATAATTGTGTGTCATCTGCATAACAATGAAAATGTATACAGTGCTTTCTAATAATGTTGCCTAACGGAAGCATATATAAACTAAAAAGAGTAGGGCCTAGCACAGATCCCTGTGGAACTCCCTGACTAAGCTTTGAGCTGAAAGAAAACTCATTATTTACATGAACAAACTGGAACCTATCAGATAAATAAGATCTAAACCACTGCAACGAAGTTCCATTAAGTCCAACATAGTGTTCTAATCTATCAAGTAGAATATTATGATCGATAGTATCAAAAGCTGCACTAAGGTCTAAAAGGACAAGTACAGAAACTAGTCCATTATCAGATGCAATGAGGAGGTCGTTAGTGACCTTCGCTAAGGCTGTTTCAGTACTATGATGGATTCTAAACCCAGATTGAAACTCTTCGAGTAAACCATTTCCCTATTAGACCATCAAGTATTAAAGACACACCCCAGTGGTTCTAAATCCACTTAAAACAAATCTGTATTGCCCAAAATATTATATTGTGACTTTTTTCCACAAAAAAAAAAAAAAAAAAAAATCATTGCCTTAAAATTGCTTGGAAAGAACTTATACATCTTCCCCTGCTTTAGTATGCATGGATCTATGAGTATTCTGCTTCGGACCACCCACTAGGAGGCCGATGTCGCTTCACCTTTCCTCGAGGACAGGTGTTGTGTTGAGAAAAGCATGTCTGCCATGGAAAGCATCCCCCTTCGTGGTAGCACAGCTAAGGAGGGATACCATAAAACCACAAACTAGCAAATATAAACACGAGAGCCTGTGTTGCAACCCTTTATACAGTGGTATGAAGAAGTGTTTGCTCCCTTCGTGATTTCTCATTTTTTTGTATGTTTGTCACACTTAAATGTTTCAGATCATCAAACAAATTTAAATATTAGACAAAGATAACACAAGTAAACACAAAATGCACTTTTTAAATGAAAGTGTTTATATTAAGGGTTAAAAAAAATCCAAACCTACATGGCCCTGTGTAAAAAAGTGATTCCCCCCCCCCCCCCCCCGTTAAAACATAAATTAACTGTGGTTTATCACATCTTTGGAAAGCTGAGTTCAATTTCTTTAGCCACACTCAGGCCTGATTACTGCCACACCTGTTCTCAATTAAGAAATCACTTAAATAGGACCTGCCTGACAAAGTAAAGTAGACCAAAAGATCCTCAAAAGCTAGACATCATGCTGCAATCCAAAGAAATTCAGGAACAAATGAAAAAAAGATCTATCAGTCTGAAAAAGGTTATAAAGTCATTTCTAAAGCTTTGGGACTCCAGTGAACCACAGTGACAGCCATTATTCTCAAATGGTGAAAACATGGAACAGTGGTGAATCTTTCCAGGAGATTTTGGCCAACCAAAATCACCCCAAGAGCGCAGCAACAACTCATCCAACAGGTCACAAAAGACCCCACAACAACATCCAAAGAATTGCAGGCCTCACTTGCCTCAGTCAAGGTCAGTCTTCATGACTCCACCACAAGAAAGAGACTGGGAACAAATGGCCTGCATGGCAGAGTTCCAAGACGAAAACCACTGCTAAGTAAAAAGAAGATAAAGGCTTGTCTCAGTTTTGCAAAAAAAAAAAAAATCTTGATGATCCCCAAGACTTTTGGGAAATACTCTGTGGACTGACGAGACAAAAGCTGAACTTTTTGGAGGAAGGTGTGTGTCCCATTACATCCAGTGTAAAAGTAACACAACATTTCAGAAAAGGAACATCATCATACCAACAGTGAAATATGGTGGTGGTAGTGTGATGGTTTGGGGCTGTTTTGCTGCTCCAGGACCTGGAAGACTTGCTGTGGTAAATGGAACCATGAATTCTGCTGTCTACCAAAAAATCCTGAAGGAGAATGTCAGGCCATCTGTTCGTGACCTCAAGCTGAAGCGCACTTGGGTTGTGCAGCAGGACAATGATCCAAAAACACCAGCAAGTCCACCAACAAAATGAAGACTTTGGAGTGGCCTAGTCAAAGTCTTGACCTGAATCTGATTAAGATGCTGTGGCATGACCTTAAAAAGGCAGTTCATGCTCAAAAACCCTCCAATGTGGCTGAATTACAACAATTCTGCAAAGATGAGTGGGCCAAAATTCCTCCACAGTGCTGTAAAAGACTCATTGCCAGTTATCACAAACGCTTGATTGCAGTTGTTGCTGCTAAGGGTGGCCCAACCGGTTATTAGATTTAGGGGGCAATCACTTTTTCACACAGGGTCATATAGGTTTTGATTTTTTTTCCCCCTTAATAATAAACACCTTCATTTAAAAACGCATTTTGTGTTTACTTGTATTATACTTGTCTAATATTTAAATTTGTTTGATGATCTGAAACATTTAAGTGTGACAAACATACAAAAAAATGAGAATTCAGGAAGGGGGCAAACATTTTTTCACACCACTGTATATTTTTTATAAGTAAAAGTATCACTGCTATTCCTCATAAATGAGTTTAAAAGTGTGTTTATTTGCCAGATGCTTTAATGTTTAGAGAGTTAAGAATCACAGTGATCAAATTACAGTTTTCAAACAGGAAATTCTGTATCTAGGGATTGTTGGTAAAAGGGTGATAACTTTTTTCAAAGTAGATATATTGACTTTGACTTAAGCTAAACACCAACATGAGGTTTGTCCGATGAAATTCAGTCTATCCTGGTAGTGATCAAGAAGGCCTTCATGTAGTCTACATCAGGTTACAGACAAGCATGAATCTGTGTGACTTTTACATTCTTAAATATTTTGCTTTTTACTATCAATGGCAGCAGGAAGGGGTCAATTATATAGTCTATACAAGTCTATAGAATAAGATAATCTATATACAGGTGTGTCTCAATAAATTAGAATGTATGGGTGAGTGAGAGTGGGTGACCCTGAGGGCACGTGGGAGCAAGATTGAGTGGGTACAGGAGTGAGAGAGAATGGGTGGGTACAGGAGAGCGAGTGTGGGATTGTGTGGGGGAGTGGGGGACCGAGAGTGAGTAAGTGCATGTGGGTGCGTATGAGAGCATGTGGGTGTGAATGTGTGGGAATTGGTGTGTCTGCCAGTCGGGAGGTGCTGGATTGAGAGGATAGTGCCTCTCAGCTATGTGGGCTCCCCTGTACGGGGGGGGGGGGGGGGGGCTCTTTGGACATAGAGTTCCCTGGTGTGTGTGGCAGTGGCACTGGGGGGGGGCGCTAACGTCAGGAACGCGGGCCGGTCTCCGGCCCAGGGGGCGGGGGCACTGGCCTCTTGGCGCCTGGGGCCCGGGGGCTGGCGTTGGCCCCGCTGGGGGGTGGTTGGTTGGCGGGCTTGGGGGCCTGGGCCCACCGCGCCGGCCGCCTGACGGTCTGGCCTCCCTCAGCCATCCCTCCTGGGGCGGATGCCTGGCTTTCCTGGGGCTTACTGACCTCGGGCATTTGGTGGTGCTGCCTTGCCTGCTTGGGGTTTCGGGGGGGAGGGGTTGCTGTGACCGGCCGCCCTGTTCGTGTGTTCCATGACAAATCATTCACATGCACACACTTATTTTTCTTGTGCTTTCATATACACACACACGGATGCACACGCACAAATGTCTCTCCTTTAACAGGTGTGGATACCAGACTCCTGTTGAGACCTCTTCGGTGGAAGAAGCAGTCTGTCTTCCGTTTGTTTTAGTTGTTGGTTTGTCTTTTTTGTCTGTTGCTCTCCCTTTTCTTTTCCCCTCCCCACACTTCTTTTCCCCATTCCTGATCCTGTCGGGCTCTTCATGGGTAAAATAATTTAAATAAAGTATTAAAAGTTATTACAGGAGGAGTTTACAACAATATACGGTACAAAGATAGGTATTGTATAAAACTCCTTTTGGCAAAGTAAATCTGTTTTGGCAGAATAAGGGTAACAGATTTCTGTTCTGCTTACCTAGCTGCCTGACAGGACAAAGGGAAAAAAATAAATAAATTAGAATGTCATTAAAAAGTTGATTTATTTCAGTAATTCAAAAAATGACACAGATTCATTACACACAGAGTGATATATTTCAAGTGTTTATTTCTTTTAATTTTGATGGTTATGGCTTATAGCTCATGAAAACCCCAAATTCAGTTTCTCAAAAAAATTAGAATATTATATAAAGTTAACTTTAAAAATGGATTTTTAATAGAAATGCTGGCCAACTGAAAAGTATGTCCATGTACGTGCTCAATACTTGGTTGGGGCTCCTTTTGCATGAATTACTGCATCAATGCCACGTGCTATGAAAGCGATCAGCCTGTGGCACTGCTGAGGGGTTATGGAGGCCCAGGTTGCTTTGATTTTTGGCAGTGTGGAAAGGTGCCAAGTCCTGCTGGAAAATGAAATTAGCATCTCCCTAAATCTTAAACTACCCTTTATTGTCATTCAATCCATACAGCCAATCATGTACAGTAGAATGAAATTGTGTTTCTCTTATCTACAGTGTTAATCTCACACACACACACACACACACACACACACACACACACACACACACACACACACACACATATAGAATCAGAGGGGTCACTGCCATGCAAGGCGCCACCACAGATTTCCCTCCTCCATTCCATTATTGCTGAGCACCAAGCTGGACGGCAGGAAGTTCCACTTTTATATGGTCTTCGGCATGACCCGGCCGGGATTTGAACCCCTGCCTCCCGGGTGTGGGGCGGATGCTCTACCAACTGAGCCACCACTCCGGTGGCTGTCAGCAGAGGGAAGCATGAAGTTTCCTAAAACTTTTCTGGTAGATGACTGCGTGGACTTTGGACTTGATAAAACAAAGTGGACCAACACCAGCAGATGACCTCTTTCTAGATCAACGTAAATTTGCATTTCTTTTGGAAATCAAGGTCCCAGAGTCTGGAGGACGAGTGGAGAGGCACAGAATTTAAGTTACTTGAGGTCCAGTGTGAAGTTTCTACAGTCAGTGATGAATTAGGGAACCATGTCATCTGCTGGTGTTGGTCCACTGTGTTTTATCAAGTCCAAAGTCAGTGCAGCCATCTACCAGGAAATTTTAGAGCACTTCATGCTTCCCTCTGCTGACAAGCTTTATGGAGATGCTGGTTTCATTTTCCAGCAGGACTTGTTCTGCAGAGCCTTTAAGTAAGGTGGGAGCTGTCATTCAGCTGAGCAGGTTGCATACATTTGAATAAAAGTTGGTAATTAATAGTTAAAGAGTGGCAACAAAATATGTATAAAAATAGCTTGTAAATGAAATTGAGGTTATTTTATTCTGAAAAGTTGAAACCGATTAACACACACTATGATGACAGGGCTCCGGGGCAGACCTCACTATTTAGCCTCCTGGTGCTGTTCACATTTTTATTTTTTCGGCTTCCCAAGTTTATATTGTATTTAAATTGCATTGTTAGAATATTTTTTCAAGTGAGTGGAGAAAGTCATGGATCATATTAACACTGGCTTAACTGACATAGTCAGCTTACCAGCCAGTGTTTTTATACAAAGAACTAAACCACTCGTCTGCCCCATTTCCCGGCAACAGAGCCCCATTTCAGCTATTCACAACAAGAAAATATCCTAAATTTAATTAACATACACAAGCAGCCTCAGCCAGTGGAAGGAGGAGAGCAGTCAAAAAAAAAAAAACAACTGCCAGTTTTTTTCATTGATAATGCATTTAAAATTGGCACATACTGTAAATATAAACAACCCAGTCTGGAAGGTAAAATATTTCTCCCCTCTGGCCTAAACGATTGCCCCCTACCACAGTTCCAAAACAATAAAATAACCCGCCTTGTCATAAACTCTCCATGCGCTGTGGAAAAGCGCACGGAGGAGGAGAAGGATGGATGGATTTATATGCAGGGTTTCACCACACACACACACAGAGCACTGTGTACCGTGGCCACAGGAAAAATAACACAATATACACACAAGCGCTCGGGAGAGTGAGGAAGACCTTAAGTGGCTCAACTAAAACAGGGAAGTAAACTGGGCAGCAGCCAAAGCATAGCGGTTGAGCTGCGGGGAGAAACGCTATCAGAAACGTGTAGCAGCTAACCGCACAGAGAAACGCTAACAGTTTACTCATGAGTAGGAGCAGTCCAAAAAGTCCAGTTCTCCCCTGGAGCATGAACAACAAGTCTTTCTCGACCTGACGGTCACACCACGGAGAACGAGGCTGTGACTCGTATAATGACCCAGCGGCATTTGTCTAGTGAAGAGCCACTTAAATACAAACGCCGCTGGCCACACAAATTGGGCACACCTGGGCGAGGCGCGGGAAAGATAATTACCGGGGCTGGGAACAGCTGATGGAACCAAGGAGAGCGAGGGGACGTGGTTAGACCGGCAGACTGTCAGCAGCGTGGGAGAAAACAGATCACAGAGGCTGTCGGACAACTGCCAGTCAGGCAGTGGCCATGGACAAGGGAATAAGTACCAAAATACACAGGATGCACACAAACGGTGAAACCAAAACCCACAGAGAGATTGAGGCCGAGCCGGGGGAAAGCCAAGCCGGCTCGGTTTGTGACACCACCTAATGTCCTCCTTTTGCTGATATGCCAATATGAAAAATATTCATGACCAATCTTGCTTTTCTTTTTGGATGTGAATCTGTTTAAACAATGAGGGAACGTATAGTCCAGAGACACTGGGTTTCCCTGCATAATAGAACACCAATTATACAAGTTAGTTCCGACCGAGCAATTTGATAATACGAGGAGGGGCTGAAAAGTTCATAGGGGGCAGCAGTGGCTCAGGAGGTAGAGCAGGTTGTCCAATAACCAGAGGGCTGGCGGTTTGAATCCCGCTCTCCCCAGCCATCCTGCCGTTGTATCCCTGGGCAAGACACTTTACCCATCTTGCCTCCAGTGTCCATGACACTGGACATGAATGTGTATAAAAGTTTGGTAGTGGTCTGAGAGGCCGTTTACGCGGATTGGCACCCACGTCTCCGTCAGTCAGCCCCAGGGCAGCTGTGGCTACAGAAGTAGCTTATCAGTGTCTGTCTGGAGTGAATCAATAATGGAGTCACTAAGCGCTTTGAGATGTCACTTGACACGTTGAGTGCCATATAAATCTAATCCAATCAATCAATCTTTTATTCCAGACTCATGGTCCATCAAAATAAAAACAAGACAATTAAAACAGTTACTAAAAACAAGACAATTAAAAAGTTACAAAACAATAAAAAAACAATTAATAAAAGAGGTGCAAATACAGTACAGACTTTAAAAAGACTTAAAAAGACAACTGTACCAATGCCTTCTAAACTGTGACTGACAACGAATAGAACTGAGCTTAATGCTAGACATAACCTGAATGATTTCATTTCCAGATACATCAAGCCGACAGATGAATTTATACATAAAATTCCTTATTACTGCATGCAGTGTATTAACACGTGATGATACAAATAACTCAGAAACACTGCACCATCGAGGCTTTTTAAGTAAAATTCTTAAAGCATCATTGTAAGCAACCTGTAATCTCTGCATACTTTGTTTCCTATAGTTTATCCACAAATGAGCAGTGTATAAAGGTGTACAATAGGTTTTAAAAAGAACCAGCTTCACCTCATCTGAACAAAAGCCAAACCTACGCGCAAGAATATTTGCTTGCATGTAGATTTTGCAGCGCTGTCTGAAAATATCATCATCAGTCATTCTGTCATTAATAAAATGTCCCAGATATTTAACTTTATCCCTGACAATTAATTCCCTGCCTGCCAAATCAAAAACAGGGAATTTCATTATCAAATCTTCTCTAGTGCGGCAAATCAGCATACAGCTCTTACTCGTATTATATTTTATGTCATTTTCATCTCCATAAGCAGTACACACTCTTAATAACTCCTGAAGACCAGCACTACTTGGTCTGAGAACAACTAGATCGTCAGCATACATAAAATGATTCACTAACTTATTCCCTATTAAACACCCAGTTTTACAGGCATTCAGTTGCTTTGACAACTCATCCATATAAAGATTAAATAGAATAGGGGACAGTATACTGCCCTGTCTGACACCACTGCTCACACCAAATGGGGATGAATGACTCTTACTCCATTTCACCAGCATCTTCTGATGTGCGTACCAGTAAATCAGGATACATACTAAGTACTTGGAACCCCCCCATCAGTCATTTTGCTAAACAATTTTCTGTGGTTAACACGATCAAACGCCTTAGAGGCGTCAATAAAACACAAAAAAACTGATGAATTTTGACTTCTATATTTACTTATAGTTTCTTTTAAAGCATACTGTATATGCACAGATCTGTTCCATGATGGGGTTTAAATCCAAGTAGATTTAATGAATACATTTAATTTTTCAAACAGTCTTCTTTCCAGCACTTTAGATATTATATTGGCTATAGCTATGGGCCTTTAATTGTCTAGGCTACACAGCTTGCCAGCTTTATCTTTAATGATTGGTACCAACACAACAGACAATAATGATTCTGGTAGCATCCCATGAATCATGAAGCTGGTGAAACAGATTGCAAGAAGAGAAGCAATTCTTGAGCTAGCATATTTAAGATGCTCAGCAGAAATACCGTCTAAACCACTCGCTTTGTTATCTGATAGCTCTCTAATGGCTTTGGTCACTGCATAAGTGTCAATCAGGAACGAATCGTCCCTCTCTATTGTCCCTACTTTATAAGTTTCATCATTAATTGAATTAAACAATGAATAAAAATGCTGCCGCCATAAATCAACAATATTTTCTATACCTGAAATGCCTTCCAGAGCACAGGGTAAAGATGTTTTAGAGTTACTAATACGTCTAAGCTCCTTCCAAAAATCTGTGACATTCTTATCTAACAATTTCTTGGCCAAGGAATTACTCCTCATTAGCTGCTCATTTTAGAAATATAACGAATAGCATACTTAAACTTTGCATTCGTACATTTCTTCATCTCAAACTCTGGCCCTTGTCTGGGTCTCCCAGCCACCACCCATGCTTTATATGCTTCACAGACTTCAGAATAAGGCACAGCTACAGCCTCAGTCCAGCCAGGTCTTACATTATGTGTCTTATGTATCTTCCTATAATAAGGCTTACTGTCCTTATACAGGGAGTTAACTATAGCATCGTACATACTACAAAGGTCTTTCTTATGCGCAACAATGCTACAGTTCACATCACTGCACATCACAGCATCTCTAGGAAGACATACTTTACTCAAGGATTTATCTGTATGGACACAGTATTCAACAATTTCTTCCTTAGAAAGAGTGGCCCAGTCTAATTTTTCCACCTCATCCTGACTGACATTCTGACATAGTGTAGGTAGACAATCAACATTAATTATCATATCAAACGGTATATGATCAGACATTGTTAACCCATAATAAATATTCATGCCACCCAAAGAAGCATGTGCGTCACCAGTGCTGATGCAATGGTCCAGCCAGGGCGTAGTGTGCCAAGCCTCACTTATATAGGTATAACTATCAGGAGGCATTAACACCTTACTTGACAAAATTAAGTTATTTTCATAACAAAAATGATACATATGTTTTGCAAATAAGGAGTCAATGTCAGATATGTCCGCATTCAAGTCCCCTACAAGAAAAATACAAGTATTATTATAATCTTGCATAAAAGAATTAATAAACTAACTAACTAACTAACCTGCACTTATATAGCGCTTTTCTAGTCACAAAGACCACTCAAAGCGCTTTCATTAATACTAACCCTCTATTCTAAGGGCCTATAGGAAACAAATATCTAGGGACAATTTAGAACAGCCAATTAACCTAACATAATAAAAGCAAGATCATTTAAATATTCATCCTCATTCTGTTGACATTCAAAGGGCATATACTGTATACCTTAATAATAAGAAATTCCTTACCATTATAATTAAACTGCACACCAATACACCAATCTACACTAAGTCAGACCCCTTTTATCAAGGAGTACAGCTTCTTTCTCCAGAGGATAGCCACATCTCCAGGTATCCTACCCCTAACAAAAAAACTTATGACTGACTTGAGTAGACATCAATTATCCCCAGTTGGAGGAAGTCATTTGACGCAGAGTGAGGAAATTCTAACTCTGAAAATATGCCATTATGCCGAACATAAACTACAAGAGATGGAAAATGATATTGATCCTGATAACCACTTTTTCAATAATATTCATAATCATTGTGAATATTACACTGAAAAGCAATTCAAAAGTCAAGTGCAACTAGATGGTAAACTATCAATAATACACTTCAACAGCAGAAGTCTTAACAAAAACTTTCCACAGATTCAGGACTATTTAAAACAGCTAGACAGAAAATTTACACCTATCGCAGTCTCTGAAACTTGGCTTAATGAAGAGCAGGCTCCCCTGATGGCAATAGAGGGATATCAGATGTTTCATATTAACAGATCTCAAAAAAAGGGTGGTGGTGTTGCACTGTATATTGATGACCTGTATAGGTGTAAGCTTGTAAATGGAATGTCCTTTGCACTACCAGGGATTTTGGAATGTGTTACTGTTGAGATTGACCAAGATAAAACAAAAAATCTAATTATAAGTTGTATATATAGAACTCCGGGAACTTGCATTGAGACATTCAGAGATAAATTAGTCGAGCTGTACAGTAATATTGCTAGTAAGAAAATGGTAGTAATTTGTGGAGATTTCAATATTGATTTACTAATGTTATGACCCGAGCGCTAATGTTATTTGTGCTCGGGCTATTCCTGTCAGGTCTTGACAGTGGCGTTGTTATTCCGGCTCTCCGAGCTCTTATTGTGACAGCGCTCGGGGAGGCTTCCGCTCAGCTGTCAAGACCTGAACAGCTGTTCTGCATTTGCGGTCATTAGCGGCTGGCTTCTTAAACCGACGCTAGCGGCTGCATCCTTGCAGCAGTGTCCGTCGCTGATCGTCGGAGTGATCGTATGTTATGGATTAATACTACATTGCCTGTCTGTGGTGTGACCGTCTCATCCTGTGGACCCGTGAGTGAGCTTATTAGCCTTACGCCTCCCTGTGTGTAGACTTGTTGGTGTCATAGCCTCAGCGGCCTGTATTATTGCGATTTTCACCGTAATAAAGACTTTAACACAACTCTCTGGTGACGTTGTGGCATCTTATGGTGGCTCGCGAGGGCCACCGCATGACAGTACACTGCTGCCACAAAACGGTGTTTACGGTGACGCCAACCCGAGACGCCTTTCACCATTGAGTTAGTGTCATAAGGACATCGCTTTTTCCTCTCTGGGTACGGTGTGCTGGAGGAATGCCGTCACGGAGGGGCCGTGCTCGGAGTTCGAGCCACGAGCTGGTGGACGTCCAGGAATACGTGGATGAGACGCTCATCTCTGCTTCCCTCCTGGACTACAAAAATGATGTACACTGGTACCTGGACTGAGGATGTACTCAATCATCTTTCTCCCCGCTACGCCGACCACCCAGAAGTCGACGTGAGGAGGGCTGATATCGCCGCGCAACGTGAGATACTCCGTATGGTGGAGGAGGACTACAGCAAGAAACAGAGGAGGAGGCGTTCCTGCTCCTCACCGTGGGATCCCGTTCCTGTCCTCGATCCACTCCAGGAGTTCGCACCATCTGGGGGCCGTCGTAGACGTCGGCGCCGCGGCCAAGGGCATCCTCAGCAAGCTCCTGTTCCGGATCCAGTTCCGGGCCGCCGGAATGACCCAGTCAACCAGTCAGCTGTCTCTTCGGCGTCATGTCAGGAGGGAATTTCTGCAGCCTCTCTTCCAGGGCCATCTTCCCCTGCTGTCCGGTCAGCATGTTGTGCCCGGCCCGCTTTGGCTGTCGCTCCCTCGTCCTCGACGCCTTCTCCAGCTGCTGTGTGTGACAAGAGCCCTGCTTCAGCGAGCCCCGCCCATGGGTCCTCTCTTACCATCCAGCGAGCGAGGGAAGGAGCAATGCCCCCTACAGCTGACACCACCCTCCCTTCGGGAGACAGGCAAGTTCATGTTCACTCCCCTACTTATAATAGTGATCTGTCTTGTCTGACTCCTGGGGTTGGAGTTCAGGGTTTGCAGCCCCCCGAGCTCCCACCACCAGCTGTAGTCATCTGTTCTGAACCTGCTGCCTCTGTGTTTTCCTCCGCTGAGCGGTCCTCGGCGTTAGGTCTACGTCGTCGAGCGAGGAGGAGGCCTGCGGCTCTGGGAATAATCCCGGCCCCGCAGCCACGTTTTGGACAGAGGAGAAGAGCGGACTGCGGTGTGGAGCCTGAGCCGACGAGGAAGCATCCCCGGGTCTCCACGGAGGAGCAGCCCGAGCCAGCGGGTCGACGGTCCCCTGCCCCCACGCCGTGCGGGTTATCGGTGTGGACATCAGCGCGAGAGGATCCAGCTGCAGAGACCATCATGCCGGCTGCGGAGCCTGACGCAGCTGAGTGGGAGCCCGACGACGAGCTTCTACTCGAACCTGGATCGACGAAGTCCTGGACGGCTCCAGAGCCCAAGTGCAGTGTTGCCGGCTTGGAATCTGTCGAGGTTACGGTGAAGGAGGTCCCAAGTTCGGGGGTGGAGGTCGTCACCGATGTGGTGCCGACCCAGTCGGTGTCCAATGAGGCCCAGTGGGGGTCCGACGCAGGGGCAGCTGTGACCCAGCGGGGGTCCGACGCGGGTGCAGCGGTGACCCTATCGGGGTTCGACGCAGGCGGAGCTACAACGGCCGCATCGGTGTGGGTCAAGGTCGGTGGAGGAGCTGCAGACCCTTCGCCGCCTGATGCGATGTGGGCTCGTCATCACGATTATTCCCCTCTCAGGAGCCACCAGCTGGGGTCGTCAGCGCTGGGGGCCGTTGGAGGTTTTCTTCTTGCAGGCTGGCGCGCCCATGTAGTTTCGCTGTCAGGGAGGTCGCCGGAAGCTATTCCTCCACAGTTCTGGTGGCTGAGGGTTGCGGGTCGGCCACCCGAGGAACTGCTTCGCCGGTTTGGCGCCTTGGGTCGGCCACCCGATAAACTGTGTTTGTTACTGGGTGGCCTGGTTCGGCTGCAGGAGGATTTGACTCTCGGGGCCTGGGACTGGGGCAGGCCGCCCGACCACGTACTGTTCCCCGTGACTACCCGTGGGCCATCGGATGCAGGGAGGCCACCGGAACTATGCCTGGGGCGTTTGGTCTCCGCCTGTCATCCTCTGTTTGGGCCACACGGTGTAAGGTCACCCGGAACGATTAAATTGCCTCATGTATGTTTGATGTAGCATGTTTTTTGTTTTTTTCCCCCTCTCCTACCTGAGGGGTTATAGCATGTATTTTGTGGTGTTTCATAGGCACTCTGGTGTTCGAGGATGATGTTGTTGTTTTTTTGTTGGGTTAAACAGTACTTTTGTGTAGAATGTGGCAGAGTTTTCATGCACTTGGGTAACTTGGAAGCATACACTGACCCGTTATAGCATTTTGAAGTTTGTGTAAACTGCGTGGAAGGACTTTCATTCAGATGAGTTCCTTATGACCTCATGAAGTCGTGTACTCTGGAGTTAAACAGTTTGTCTGTGGTCACTGTGGGAAAACCTTCTGTGTAGGGTAAATTATGCTCTGTATGGTTTGTGCCCCATGTATTGTAACTCTTGCCCTAATTGTTTCATTGTTACTGTGGGAATGTAATGGGTATATCAGGGGATGTGTTTTTTGGGGGGGGGGGGGGCCTTGTTGGTATTTGTTTCGCTCCCTCCTTGCCTGCTCCTCCATTCACTCGCCCTGTGGGTGGGGGTGGGGGGTGGGGGCTAGGTGTTACAAGGCATTCGGAGCCCGCCTTTGAGGGAGGGGTATTGTTATGACCCGAGCGCTAATGGTATTTATGCTCGGGCTATTCCTGTCAGGTCTTGACAGCGGCGTTGTTATTCCGGCTCTCCGAGCTCTTATTGTGACAGCGCTCGGGGAGGCTTCCACTCAGCTGTCAAGACCTGCACAGCTGTTTTGCATTTGCGGTCATTAGTGGCCGGCTTCTTAAACCGATGCTAGCGGCTGCATCCTTGCAGCAGTGTCCGTCACTGATCGTCGAAGCGGTCGTACGTTATGGATTAATACTACATTGTCTGTCTGTGGTGTGACCGTCTCATCCTGTGGACCCGTGGGTGAGCTTATTAGCCTTACGCCTCCCTTTGTGTAGACTTGTTGGTGTCATAGCCTCAGCGGCCTGTATTATTGTGATTTTCACCGTAATAAAGACTTTAACACAACTCTCTGGTGACGGTGTGGCATCTTATGGTGGCTCGCGAGGGCCACCGCATGACAACTAAATCCATATCAACAAAATGTAATTACAGAGTTCATGAATTCTATGTACAGCATGAGTCTATATCCCACAATAACACATCCCAGTAGAATCACAGTTCACACTGCTACACTTATTGACAACCTGTTTGTTAATATTATTGATAAGAAAATAGAAAGTGGATTATTGTTAAATGATATAAGTGACCATTTGCCAACCTTTGCACTTATCCATGGCCACACGGGGGCCAATACAGAAAAAATTTTAAAATCGTTCAGATACAAATCACAAAATGCAATCAGTTCTTTTAAAGAAGACTTGCTGAAGCAGGACTGGACAAAAGTCTATGTATCAGATGTAAATGAAGCCTATGACACATTCATGAACATTGTAACCACTCTTTACGAAAAAAATTGTCCCTTAGTAAAGAAAAAGCTTAAACATAAATTTGCTGATAAGCCATGGTTAACCAAAGGATTACAAAAGGCATGTAAAAAGAAAATTTATTATATAAAGCTTTCCTAAAGAAAAGGACAAAAGAAGCAGAGCAGCGGTATAAAACATACAAAAAAAAGTTAACATATATAATAAGATGTAGTAAAAGAGCCTATTACAGTAAAGAACTGGAGAAAAACAGAGACAATATTAAAAATACAATAAAACGACTCGGAGTGTGAATGCAGCTTCACCTGCAGATGAATTTAATAACTTTTTTGTTAACATTGGTCCTAGTTTGGCTCGAGAAATACCCATTACGGCACCCACAGGTGATACAATAAGCAAAAACACTGCAATAAAAGACTCCATTTTCATAAAGAACACAGACGAGAGAGAGGTCATTGAAATTGTTAAATCGTTTAAAAGTAAAACATCTACGGACTGTGATGGTATTGACATGCTCTTAGTCAAAACTATTATTGAATGCTTAATGAAACCACTGACGTACTGTATATCTGTAACCTGTCTCTCCAAACA
Source organism: Pholidichthys leucotaenia (assembly GCA_020510985.1). Classification (NCBI taxonomy): domain Eukaryota; kingdom Metazoa; phylum Chordata; class Actinopteri; order Cichliformes; family Pholidichthyidae; genus Pholidichthys; species Pholidichthys leucotaenia. Next base: position 211,952,782 of record CM035839.1, read on the forward strand.
GGTATATTTCCCAATGCAATGAAAATAGCTAAAGTAATTCCGATATACAAGACAGGTGACAGAGGGGAACTTTCAAACTATAGACCAATTTCACTATTGCCACAATTTTCCAAGATACTTGAAAAAATATTCTATGAGAGAATTGACAACTTCATACTGAAGAATAATTTATTGTGTGAGCAGCAATATGGGTTCAGACACAAGAGGACAACTGCATTTGCTCTAATGGAATTTATAGAAAAAATATCAACTGCCGTTGAAAATAAAGAGTATTCAGTTGGGGTATTCCTGGATCTCAAAAAAGCATTTGATACCGTGGATCATAATTTATTATTAAAGAAACTACAAAATTGTGGTATTAGGGGGGTAGCACTGTCCTGGTTATGTAGTTACTTGAAGAATAGATATCAGTGTAGGGAGCTTGAAATGAAGAAGCGATGTGATTTTATAAATCAAAGTTTAATATCAGCTTCACCTCCCTAACATGTCTCATCTCGGTGCAGAAGCAGAATAAGAGGTCGAGCGCAGTCAGACCTTCATACTTATACCCACACTCAACAAAAGACATTGCATATCAAAGCCGACATCCCGCATTAACATAATCCCCCTCCATTGTCCTCCGTCTCCTCCACCTGACCCTGGGTGGTCAGGAAGTTCGATCCGGTCTCCACCGTTGCGACTCAGTCTGTTCTTTGATCCTCGCTGGCGGTTGAGACCTCTTGTCCTGTTCTGAGGCGTGAGGTCATTCCACATATGTAATCACTAAACATTCTAATATGTCTATACATATGTAGGTATGGAATATATAATTAATATAAGCCACAGCCCCCCCCCAAACGACTAAGAAAAGGACAATCAAATTAAGTTTACAGTTTAAGATAATCTCTATGACATATTATACTGTTAAACATCTTGACAGGGAAGACAAGGAAAAAATCTTTCCAGCAGTCATGATCCTGTAGAAAATTCAGTGGTAACAACAACAGTATAGTAATGTCACAAATCAGCCTTAAAACTGTCACGGCACAATCTGATAACATAGTTAACAACTCTTTGTCAATTTGCATCAGTCCCTGTGCCGTCTGGGTTTTAATCTTCTCCCAAATCTGCTGTAGGTCCGCTTTGGCGTCCTGGTGGGATCCTCCTGTAAGGAATCTGCAGCTTGGGGAGGAGAGTGGTTATTTGTTCCCTGCAGGGGGGCTGAGTTTTTTTTCTTGGGGGGTCTACCCCGCCGAGGTGCTCTCGCCACCCGTGCAGGTTCGTCACTCAACAAGAAGGCAGGTTTAAGTCTGTCAATGCTGACTGTTTCTTTTCTGTCCCCTAAATCAAGCACGAAATGCTTATCACCAGGTTCCAGCACTCTGAATGGTCCGTCGTATGGTGGACGGAGGGTTGATTTTAAAGCTTCGTGTCTAACAAAAACAAACTCGGCGTTTTTTAAAGCTTGGGGGACAAAAACCCGTGGAAAAGAGTAATGTGCCGGTCCGGGGAGCGTGTCCGGTCCGGTGCTGCCTAAGGGCCTCAGGGCTGGAAGATGCCCAGGCTCTGGATGCTCTGGTAAAAACTCACCTGGGAGTCTGAGAGGCTGTGCAAAAACTAATTCTGCTGGGGAGGCGTCTAGATCCTCTTTAGGCGCAGAACGCAACGCGAATAAAACCCAGGGAAGTTTATTCACCCAATCTGTATCTGTTAGTGAGGCCCTGAGGGCGGCCTTTAAGGATCTGTGAAAACGCTCGCATAACCCATTAGCCTGAGGGTGATACGCAGTGGTGCGGTGAATTGTCGCTCCCAAGCTGCTGGCCATGGCTGACCACAGTTCTGAGACAAATTGAGGCCCCCTATCGGACGTGATGTCCGATGGGATGCCGAAACGTGCCACTCAGTTCGTTAAAAAAACGCGAGCGACTTCCGCGGCTGTGGTTGACGCCAAAGGGACCGCTTCCGGCCAGCGCGTAGTACGGTCTATCATTGTTAACAGGTGTGTGAACCCTTGAGACGAAGGTAGTGGTCCCACGAGGTCGACATGCACGTGGTCAAACCTCCTGGCTGGGATTCGAAAAGGCTCTAGAGGAGCTTTTGTGTGTTTGTGTATTTTGGCGCGTTGGCAAGACATGCAAGTCTTTGCCCATTCCTTTACATTTTTGCGCAGGCCCGGCCAAACAAACTTTTCCGCGACCATTTTAACCAAGGCGCGCACCCCTGGGTGTGCGAGGGAGTGAACCGAGTCAAAAATGAGGCGGCGCCATGCAGCTGGGACTACTGGGCGAGGTCGGCCGGTTGACACGTCGCAGATTAGGGGGGTACACCGTCACGTAAACCCCTTTCCTCCAGTCTTAACCCTGTTGGTCCAGACAGGAGCGCGCGCACGTCCGCGTCACTGCTTTGTTCCTCTGCCATGGCTGCGTAATCTATCCCTACGTGAATTGGGGCCGCGTACGCGTACGCGTTGGCGAAGAGTTCTGCGGCTGAGGTAGTATAATCTGCCTCCTCGTGCTCTGGCGATGTCACAGCGCGAGAGAGGCAGTCTGCTACTACGTTAAGTTTGCCTGCCACATGTCGAATGTCTGTGGTGAACTCTGAAATTGCAGCTAGCTGTCTTTGCTGCCTGCCTGACCATGGTTCTGAAATTTTAGCCATTGCAAAAGTGAGTGGTTTATGGTCTACAAAAGCTGTGAAACACCGCCCTTCCAGCCAGAACTGGAAGTGGCGGATAGATAAATGAAGCGCTAGCAGCTCTCTGTCAAAAGTGCTGTATTTGCGCTTGGTTTGGTTTAAGGATTTGCTAAAGAATGCTAACGGTTGCCAGGTTCCGCCAACGTGTTGTTCCACGACTGCCCCTATGGCCACGTCTGAAGCGTCTGTGGTTAGCGCTATGCGGGCCGAGGGATCAGGGTGAACCAACAATGTGGCATTCGCTAGAGCACTCTTTACTTCCACGAAGGCGCTCTCGCACTCCGGGGTCCATTCGACCGCGTTGGAAGGCTTTTGTTTTCTGAGCGTGACATACAGGGGTTGCATGAGTTGAGCTGCGCGGGGGAGTAAACGGTTGTAAAAATTCACCATTCCCAAAAATTCTTGCAGCGATCTGACCGTTTGTGGTCGTGGAAAATTTTTTACCGCGCGGACTTTGTCTGGCAATGGGACTGCCCCCTTTGGTGAAACTCTGTGTCCCAAAAAATCAATTTGTGACACGCCGAATCAGCATTTGGCTGGGTTGATTATTAACCTGTGCTCTTCTAGTCTCTGAAAAACTGTAGTGAGGTGTTGTTCGTGTTCTTCCTCTGACGGGCTGGCTACCAGCATATCGTCGAGGTAGACGAACACGAAGGGGAGGTCGCGTAATACCGTGTCCATCATACGCTGAAAGGTTTGAGCAGCGCCTTTGAGGACGAACGGCATTCGCAAAAATTCAAAAAGACCGAAAGGGGTTATTACAGCTGTTTTAGGAATGTCTTTCGCTCGAACGGGGACTTGGTGATAGCCGCGGACCAGGTCTATTTTAGAAAAAATGCGCGCACCCGCCAGATGTAGTGAAAAATCTTGGATGTGAGGAATTGGGTAGCGGTCATGCGCTGTCGCATTGTTTAATCTGCGGTAATTGCCGCAAGGTCTCCAAGAACCGTTGGTTTTTGGGACCATGTGTAGTGGTGATGCCCAGGGGCTTTTCGAGCGCCTAATAATGCCTAATTTTTCCAGGGTGGTAAACTCGTCACGTGCTATGGCGAGCTTGGTCGTGTCTAAGCGCCGAGCTTTGGCAAACACGGGTGAGCCTGCTGTGGGAATGAAGTGTTCAACCCCGTGTTTCGCCACTGTTGCTGAAAATTTGGGAACTGTGAGTGCTGGAAATTGGGTGAGGAGTTGGTCAAACTTACCTCCTGCTGTTGTGACGCTGGCCTGCATGGGTGGTGGAGAAACTCGAGCTGAGCAGGAGATAGAAGAAAATGACAGTGCATTAACCAAGCGTCTATTTGCTAGATCGACTAACAACCCATGTGCACACAAAAAATCAGCGCCCAACAAGTTAAAACTCACCGCCGCTATAATAAATGTCCATCTATAATTGCGGCCGTGGATGCAAAGAGGCAGGTTCCTTTCACTGAAAGTGTCGATGATCGAGCCGTTGGCTGCCATCGCTCCGTTTCCCCGGGGTCCAATGGCCCGGTCTGTGTGGGAAGGGGTGATGAAGCTCAGTCGATCAGGAACTGTCTCCTGGTGTGTCCGTCAGTCACATAAAGCAGCTTATTCGTCTCGCCGAGAGCCGTAGCTGCTAACGTTTTCCCGGCTTTGGCGTTTCCCGAATTTTTGAATTTGCAGGGGGGCACGCATTTGTACGCCCTCTCGGCGAAACGGTGGTGGTAATAGCAGAGGTCGTTCCACTTGCTGCGCTTTGGTCGTGTCGCTGCCATGGTGGGTGGGCTCTGCTCCGTTGTCTGTGATTCTCCGTTGCTCTGGGCAACGCGCTGAGATCTGCAGATGCTGCTGTGGCCATCTGTTTGCCGCAGGCGTTGATGAGCCGCTGCGCTTCTCGGGCCAGCGCACGGAAGTCCTGCTGGGTGCTGCACCACATGTTGACCAGTGTTCCTCTCATGTGTGGCGGCAGAGTGCTGAGGAAGATATGTCGGAAGAGGAAGTTGTTGTTGTCCTCTTCCTTAAGCTGCAGCAAGTCCTCCATGAGGGCCTTGGGTCTGCATCCTCTGTGGCCGTAGATCGCCAGGATCTTCTCTGCTCTCTCCTCGGCTGAGGGGACGAAGTTCTCAATGATGGTCAACTTAAGTTCTCTGTATTTGTCGTGGGCGGGCGGTTGTTGGATTATGCTCCGCACGCATCTTGACGTGGCAGCGTCGAGTTTGGCAACGATGTGATAAAATTTCGTCTCGTCCGCCGTTATGCCCGCCAGTGCAAACTGAGCCTCAGCTTGCTGGAACCACGAGCTCGAGTTGTTTTGCCAGAATTCTGGCAGCTTGACGGTGATGGTGCTTGTGTGGGCCGTCCCTGATGTGTCCGCCGGGTGAGAACGCCTTTCTTCTGTCCTCACGGCGGAGCTGGGGCTGGTGCTCGATTGAGCCCTCTCTGTGGATTCTGCCGTGGGGGAACGTCTTCCATCCGTTCCCCTGTCTGCATGGGCGCCGGCGCTTGCCTGGGTCGCCTCCGATGAGTTTGTCGCGGGAGAACGTCTCTGTTCCATCCTCACGTCTGGTCACCAGTGTAGGGAGCTTGAAATGAAGAAGCGATGTGATTTTATAAATCAAAGTTTAATATCAGCTTCACCTCCCTAACATGTCTCATCTCGGTGCAGAAGCAGAATAAGAGGTCGAGCGCAGTCAGACCTTCATACTTATACCCACACTCAACAAAAGACATTGCATATCAAAGCCGACATCCCGCATTAACATAATCCCCCTCCATTGTCCTCCGTCTCCTCCACCTGACCCTGGGTGGTCAGGAAGTTCGATCCGGTCTCCACCGCTGCGACTCAGTCTGTTCTTTGATCCTCGCCAGTGGTTGAGACCTCTTGTCCTGTTCTGAGGCGTGAGGTCATTCCACATATGTAATCACTAAACATTCTAATATGTCTATACATATGTAGGTATGGAATATATGATTAATATAAGCCACAATCAGTATGTATGTGTTGGTAACAAAAACTCACAGTTACTGAAGGTTACTTGTGGAGTCCCACAGGGTTCAGTTTTGGGGCCATTGTTATTCAATATGTATATAAATGATATATGTAAAGTTTCAGAAAAAATGGATTTAATATTGTTTGCCGATGACACTAATTTATTACGCAGTGGAAGCAATTTGGAACAACTTTTGGATACACTCAGAAAGGAATTAGGAAAGCTTAAACTGTGGTTTGATTCAAACAAATTAACGCTCAATTTAAGTAAGACAAAATTTATAATTTTTAACAACCATCACAACAAGTTAGTATCTAAACTCAGTGTAAATGGTGTAGAGATTGAAAGGGTATCCGAAACTAAATTTCTTGGTGTAATAATTGATAATAAACTGTGTTGGAAGTCACATATTAATTATATTAAAGGTAAAATATCCAAGTCAATTGCAATACTACACAGAGTGAAATATTTGCTGAATCAACCCACACTATATACCTTGTATCATTCATTAATACTCCCATACATGACATATTGTACTGAAGTATGGGGAAATACATATAAAACAAACATATATCCAGTCTTTATGCTTCAGAAGAGAGCTATTAGAATAATAAACAAAGCTGCTTACAGGGAACCAACAAACCCACTTTTTCTTAAATTAAAAGCTCTCAAGTTGAAAGATCTGGTTGACTTTAAAACTGCAGTAATAATGTTTAAAGTGAAGAATCTATCACTGCCCGCAAATATCCAAAAGCTGTTCCAAATAAGGGAGAAACAATATCATTTCAGAGGAACATGTATATTTCAAAAACCTTCAGTGAGAACTACCACCAAGCAACACTGTGTTTCAGTGCAAGGAGTCAGATTATGGAACGATTTTGGACCTGAATTAAAATCATGTACAACGCTTGGACAATTTAAACAAAAACTAAAGGAAGAAATACTCCAAACATATATATAAGATGACATATAAAATATAATCATATAAGGATTGTCATATCCAGTATGCGTTGTGTTGTTGCTTAGTTGTTTTTTTTGGTCACATTTTGTCTTAGCTTTGTTCTGAATTGTAATCGCTCTTGTTTTGTTTTTCTTTTGAATTCTTGGAGGGAATATGGGTGGGCAATATAAGCTGCGGCTTCAGCCATCACCCATTTCGGATAACTTATGTTGAACTGTATAATCAGAGGAGTTATTGTCTAATATGACCTTGTTGGATTTTCTTTCCCCCTTTGTTATATTATTCTGTTTCTTTTAATCTGTACTATTAATCTATCCGAAATAAAGATTGATTGATTGATTGATTGATTGATTGATTGATAATCCCCTTGCTAAGGTCAGTTGTAGACTCCCCAGCACCATGGAAATCAGGGTTAAGGCAGTTCAAACGTTCCAAGTCTTGTTTATTAAGAAACGTCCCTGAAGGCACAAAATATCACAAGTGTTCAATAAATTGTCAATAACTATCCGGCGAGCTTTCTACCCAGCACTTTGCCCCAAGTTAAGGCCACAACAGTTGTAAGACATGACCTGAATACTCATCAATAAAAAAAAAAAAATATGAAGGATCACCATCATCAGTGAGTGCCTGCATATTCTCCACAGCAGCTGCTCCACTAACTCCACTATTATTATTATTACTGTTGTGTTGGGTTCTTTTATAAATAAAGACTGCTGCTTTGGGTGAACACGGAGCCTCCTTTATTGACTGGCTGCAACACATTAACACACGAACTCCGCCATATTATTCTCCATCATGCTGTACTCCTGACAACATCCGGTCTGTGTCGCCCCCTAGTGGCTCCACATATGTAATACTTAGATTACACCACATCCCCCTTACTGAAGCCAAGTTGACCCCTTTTAGCTGAAAACACAAAATACATTTTTATTTCCGTTCCCTTTTGTCAACTAACTATGACAGCATAAATTTAACACATCACCCCCTTTTACAAATCTATAACATTTCTTTTTTTTTTTCCAACACTGTTGCCATGTAAGAACATATTATGCAAAGGCCTCTTATTTTCTATTTAAAGAAGGCATTTTTAGAACTCAACTCTGTTTTCACAAATATTAACATGTAACTTCTACAGATCCAGTCTCTTTGGTTTAATCACTTCTCTACCAGACCTGGTTCGAACAACACCTGGTGTTCCCTGTGCATTGGGCTCAGAAGCAGCTTCTGTAGGAGTGTCTTTTCCATTTGACTGGGTCCGTTGTGGTTCCATCTCAGTCTTTGGTATCGACATAGGCACAAGATGAGTGCGATTCCTCCTGATTGTCCCTTGTGGTCCACTGATGACATAGGACTGTGGAGTTTTGTGGACAGATGTCACTGTGCCCTGTGCTTTTGCATCTGTAATCCAAACAGAGTTTCCGGGTAACAGTTTATCCAAATCTCTCGTTCTGTGTCTTTTGTTGAAACATTCTGTTTGCCTCATCCGTCTCTCCTTTTCCACGTGACGAATTTGTTGCAGATTCGGCACGCATGGCTGCAAGGCCTCTGGAAGCATTGGCAGGGTGGTACGAAGTCTACGCCCCATGAGAAGCTGTGCTGGGCTGTAGCCATTTGCCAACGCTGTGGTTCTGTAGGCTAACAGTGCTCGGTATGGATCACTGGCTTTCTTGATAAGGTTTTTGACTGTTTGGACAGCTCTTTCTGCCTCACCGTTACTTTGGGGGTACCTGGGACTACTGGTCACATGCTCAAAACAGTACTCCTTTGCAAAGTCTTCCATTTCCTGACTTGCGAACTGCGGGCCGTTATCCGTGATCAGTATCTCCGGTATTCCGTGACGTGCAAACATTGATTTTAAATGCACAATGACATTGGCAGAGCGAGTTGGGCTGAGCTGGGCAATCTCTATATACCTAGAGAAGTAGTCCACTAATAACAGGTAGTTTTTGTCTTGTAGTGTGAACAAATCAGCTCCCAACTTCTGCCATGGCCTTTCTGGTAAATCTGTGGGCATTAAAGGCTCTCTCACATTAACTCTTTCCTGTATGCACTGTCTACATTTGAGTACAACTTCACTGATCTGGTTGCTTAAACCTGGCCACCATACAGCCTGACGGGCGCGCTCTCTGCATTTAACCACCCCCTGGTGACCTCGTGCCTCTCAGTAGTAGTCCGTTATGCACACTCAAAACGGCTCTCTCAGACCAGTAGTGCTTCACCGCTCCCTGTAGCTGGTTACGATCCGGCCAGCCTTCTGTGCAGCATTTCATGACTTGTGAACAGACGCTGTCGGACTGCAGTTGCTCTTGGAGATCTGCAAGATATTTGCTGCTTGTAGGGAGTCCCTCTAGCACAGAGTCAACATAAATGTTAGTGTCCTCCATAAGATCTGTGTCTGTGTGAGTAACACTGTTTGTGAGCGGTAAGCGTGAGAGCGTGTCGGCAGTGGTTAGACTTTTGCCAGGGATGTGCTTTATAGTGTATGAGTACCTCATTAGGCGCATACGAAATCTCTGTATACGCGGTGGAAGCGCATCCAAAGCTTGTCCTCCCAGTAGGCTCACTAGTGGCTTATGATCAGTTTCTAGTTCAAAGTGCAGACCCAGGATAAAGTCATTGAATCTTTCACAGGCCCACGTGAGAGCCAGCGCTTCTTTTTCCAGCTGGGCGTAGTGCTGCTCTGTAGGTGTCAATGATCGAGAAGCGTAAGCAACTGGTGACCACACGTCTCTCTCTTTCTGTAGCATGACTGTCCCCAATCCGTATGAAGAGGCATCTGCAGATATTTTCTGTGTTTTGTTTGGGTCATAGAGCTGCAATACAGGAGCAGAGGACAGTTCTTGTTTGAGATTACAAAACGCATTTTGTTGTTCATGCCCCCAGTACCACATGTTCTTTGTTGAAAGCAAGTCTCTCAATGGTTTGTCCTTTTCAGAAAGGTTCGGAATGAACTTCCCCAGCTGGTTCACCATTCCGAGAAAGCTCCTGAGCTCACTCACGTTGCTTGGCTCTTTCATGTCCTGAACAGCTTGGGTTTTGTCTGGATCTGGCCTCATTCCTTCTGCTGAAACAATAAACCCAAGAAATTTGACCTCTCTTTTGCCAAACTCACATTTTGACATATTCAATGTAACGCCGGCTTTCTCCGCGCGCTTCAAGACAGCGTGCAGTCTTGCGTCGTGCTGCTCCTTGGTGGATCCCCAGACCAGGATATCGTCCATGTGACAGACGACTCCGTCAAGACCCGCTGTAACCTCTGTCACCATCATGTTTTGGAAATGTTCAGGTGCACTGGAAATACCAAATGGCAAACGGTTAAAGTGGTATCTGCCAAATGGCGTAATGAATGTGGTGAGAAAGGCCGACTCTTTAGACAGTGGTATTTGCCAAAATCCCATATTTGCATCGAGCTTTGAAAAGTACTGAGCACCTGTGAGCATGCCTAGCGTTTGGTCCACAGACAGGAGGATGTATCTTTCGCGACACACTGACTCGTTTAAAGATGTCATGTCCACACAGATACGCACCTTTTCTTTGTCCTTTTTGGGAGCTACAATCATGCCACAGCACCAATCTGTTGGCTGCTCCACGCGACTGATGACTCCCAACTTTTCCATCCTCTCGAGCTCTTCTTTCACTTTACCCATGAGCGGCAGTGGCACACGCCTTGGCACCTTGAGCGAAAAGGGCTTAGCATCAGGTTTCAGTTTAATTGTGTATGGCTTTTGGACAAGCCCAAGTCCATCGCATAACTTGGGGTACGCTTTTCTCACTGTCTCTTGGTCTATAGTGTCAATTCTGGCAATTAGTTTCAGTCTCACGGAAGCTGTTCTACTCAGTAGTGCCATGCGCAGATTTTTGACAACATAGATTTTCTCAGTAGCGCTCTTGTCACCGTATGTAATAGTCTCTGTCATAGACCCCAACACGGTTAGTGCAGTTCCACCCGGTCCGTAGAGTGGTTTTTGTGCCTTTTCCAACTGTTCATTTTTCTTCTTGAAGATTTCAAATGTTTGGTCAGAAACCGCTGTGACGTCCGCTCCGGAATCTAACTTAAAAGTCACTTTATTTCCTCTCACGTTTATGTCTGCCAGCCATGGATCCTCCCCTAGATCCACTTCACCCAGAAAAAGTCCATCTGCATTGTCAGTGACCTCATTCACAGTTGGGTTGGACCTACAGACTCTAATATAGTGTCCACGTTTTTTACAGTTATGGCATTCCGCGTTTTTAGCTGGGCACTGTACTGCTGCATGTGCTGGTGCTTTGCCACACTTGGAACAAACTTTACTGTCTTGTTTTGTCTGCTGAGGCCTTGAGGACTTAATCTGTTTTTGTTCCTTGATTATGAACTTGTTTGGCTTGGCTTTTCTGATGTGTACCGCATCCATGGCTGTTCTGTTAATGCTAGTTTCACCTCTTAGGTCAGTTTGTTGTCGTTTTATTTCTTCAGATTGTCTTGCCATTGTTATAGCTTTAGCTAGGGTAAGATCTTTGTCAAGCTGCATTCTTTCTGACAGCGACGAATCTTTCAGACCCACTACAAGCCTGTCTCTCAAGAGGTCATCATGAAGTGCACCGTACTCACAGTTTTCTGCCAGCGCATAGAGTGCTGTTATGAACGAGTCTACTGGTTCTGCCGGCTGTTGCACTCACTTGTTGAATTTTGCTCGTTCATAAATCACGTTCTTTCTGGGAACAAAATGTCTATCAAAGGCTGTTTTAACGGCATCGTACTGCTGGCGCTGCACACTCGTTAGCTCGAGCCCTCTTAGTACGTCGTCAGCCTCATCTCCCATGCAATAAACCAGCGTATTTACTTGGTTCGCCTCAGATGAGTTATTCAGGTTACTTGCCAGTCTAAAACGCTCAAAACGTCTTATCCACTTTTCCCACTCTTGGGGTCTCGCAAAGTCAAAGGGCTCCGGTGGTTTAATGGTGAAGGTTGCCGCTGGAGTAGCCGCCGCCATTACTGGATCAATTGGCGCAGCTGCAGCCCTTTGAGCTTCGTCTGGCATAGCCGCTAGCCGGTTGCAAAGCTGACTTTTCTCACCTCAAAGCGCACCAACTTCTGGCACCATGTTGTGTTGGGTTCTTTTATAAATAAAGACTGCTGCTTTGGGTGAACACGGAGCCTCCTTTATTGACTGGCTGCAACACATTAACACACGAACTCCGCCATATTATTCTCCATCATGCTGGCTCCACATATGTAATACTTAGATTACACCACAATTACCTCCACCAAAGGGGGAGGTTATGTGATCATCGGCGTTGGTTTGTCTGTCTGTTTGTTTGTTTGTTTGTTTGTTTGTTTGTCTGTTTGTCTGTCTGTCTGTTTGTTTGTTAGCAAGATAACTCAAAAAGTTATGGACGGATTTTCATGAAATTTTCACAGATTGTCAGAAATGGGGTATCCTACAGATGATTAGATTTTGGTGGTGATCCGGATCACCGTCCAGAAGAAAACCGCCATTACGCAAAATGCCATTTTCGTGAATAACTACTAAACCACTAATCCTATCATTGTCAATCCAATTGCTTGTCATATATTTTCATGGTCAAGGAATCTGAAAACGTACACACAAACACTGTATGGGGGGAACTGTGGCGCTAAACCGCCATTATGGAAAATGCCATTTTCGTCAATAACTACTGAACCACTAATCCTATCATTGTGAATCCAATTGCTAGTCATATGTTTTCATGGTCAAGGAATCGGAAAACGTACACACAAACACTGTATGGGGGAACTGTGACGCTAAACCGCCATTAGGGAAAATGCCATTTTCATCAATAACTACTGAACCACTAATCCTATCATTGTGAATCCAATTGCTAGTCATATGTTTTCATGGTCAAAGAATCTGAAAACGTACACACAAACACTGTATGGGGGGAACTGTGGCGCTTGGCGGAGGTCTGCGCTCTCCAAGTGCTTTTCTAGTTATTATTATTATTATTATTATTATTATTGTTATAATGGTCAAATTTGGCCTAAGGTGGTTTATTTTTCAACATAGTCTCCCCTTCAGTCCACACACTTCTTCCATCGGTGTTGAAGCACTTGGATCTTTGCGGTTGAAAAATAAACCACATTTGGTCAAATTTGACCACTATGAACTTTTCAGCCCCCCCTCATACAATAGGGATTCCAGGAGTTACCATATTCCACAATAACTTCACTCCAATGTGTGTATCACTCCGCTTTAAAGGTGTTCTAGTAACCATTAATTACTAACCTTTATTTAGTATCCAGTCTATCATTTCTATCACTGACTTCTTATATGAGAATTGCAGTACTGTGTTGGACATCTTACTTCCCACATTGAGGTTCTGTGTGAAAAATCATCATGGTGACCCGGAAGTCCCACCCTTTTAAAAAAAACAACTTTATTTAGTTTGTGTCACAGGTCTGAGCACGGGTTCTGCCGGGCTCAGTCTCTCAATTTATTTTTGTATTTTTCCTGTATTTTCTCCTTGCCTTGTGGTGTCCTTTTGTGCCTTGTTTTCTGATGATTTATCGTGCCATTTATTATTTGTGTTTTTGTATTGTTGTGTTGGCTATTCATGTTCTGAGACTGTTTTGCTTTCCCCTGTGACAGGGCCATTATTTCTCCTGTTCCCAGATGCTCCCACCTTCCTCTCACTGCTTGTTTCCCAGCTCACCTCAGCTGTGAGAGATGTGTAATTAGGTCTTTGCTCGCACCTGTTGCCCACTAGTTCTCAATTACCTGGGGGTATTTAAATGACAACAATACTGGACAAAATATTATGATTTGTTTGTTTAACCAGTTATTTTGTGCAGCTGAGAAAAAAATAGTCCCTTCTAAATGTAGGAAGTAACTGTTGCTAAACATCCCAATTAGCATGAAGATGTCTATTGTTATTTCACGCACATGTAAACAAATTGACTTTTGCACTTGACAATATTTAGTGTTTATAATACACACCGGTCACCTGTTGAGTTGGTACCATAGAAGATCCAAGATTGAAAAGTGGCAAATGCCGATGGCTAGTTAGCATATTAGTGATTTGCCTATGGCACACTTTGCTTGCTTTTTCTTGGCATTTTCAGATGAAACAAAGAGTCCATTGTGGCGGTTCGTTTTAACCCCACAACAGACTAAGGACACTCAGCCCTCTTTTCTCTGTTTTTCTGCTGCACTACTGAGATGCAATGTGCCATTCATGTATTTGTGATGCAAACATGCATGTATTGTGATGTAATGCGCCATTCTGTATAGTGTGCTTATGGCTTGTCCTTACTGTGCTTTGGTGTATTAATGTCTACAGGTAGACGAGTTTCTTCTGTCTCACACCTGGATGTTAATTATTGCCTTTCATCCATTGTACTCATGCGTCCTGTCCTTACTGTGACCCAGAGACTCAGATCAATATGTAGATGTGCTTGTTAGCCTCTTTGTCCGCACCTGGAGCGAGGTCTAGCTAATCTGCCCTTGGTCTCACAAATGCAAATACCTCCTGCCTGTTCTGTTATCCCTTTGATCACTGTGGGGTATGTCTCTTTCATGTATTGTTATGGACAAGTATTTAAGGCGCAACTCTGTAACGCAATCTCTCTCTCTCTCACTCTGATCCTGCAACAGGTAGACACACACGTGTCCGCCTCTCTGAGAGCCGTGAGCTCGCTCCCGGCGCTCATGCACGGTGCCAGGAATGGAGCTTTGTGACGGCGGTATGATTTAATAAAACCTGCTTAAAACCACAGCATCGCTGCTTATTATTTTTTCATGCCGCTGCACTGGTGACCCCTCGAACACGCACACGTTTTGTGCGAAAGCAACCTTCCGAGCTGGACAGCCGCACAGCTGCGTTGGTGACCCCTTGAAGACGCACACGCTTTGTGCGACGCAGCCTTCTGATTTGGACGGCCACGCTGGCGAACCGACGCTGAAAAAAACGAGCGGCCAGCAAACGCAACACCCGGACACGCACACGCTTTGTGCGAAGCAAACTTCTGGTCCGGACCGCGACTGGTGACCGCTTCACGCTTCACGGTGAGATCTGCACGCCTGAGATCTACACATCCACGCTGGACCGGCCGCTCTCACAGAGAGCGCACGCACCTCGTCCTCTCTCCACGACGGCAACCTCCAGGGCCGACGGAGAGCGCAGCGCGTGGAACTGAACGCACCATGGCTGCACGAGCCCGGGGCACAAAGATCGCCTATTGCCTCGCACCGCTCCAACGCGTCTCCTCCCTCTCACCGCTCCAACGCAGCTGCATGAGCCGAGGAACAAAAGATCGTCTATTCCCTCCCGCCGCTCCAACGCATCTGCACGGGCCTGAGGGACTAAAGATCGTCTATTTCCACTCACCGCTCCAACGCACCATGGCCAATCTACAGCAACAGCTCAACCTGGATTTTATCGGCGCCATCTGCGCCGATTTCCACCAAGTTTCTGCACCCTGACTCGCCACTCCAGTGGCCCACCCACGGCACGGAACCCCCACGCACGCTCGGGGAGTTACAAGGACGGCGCATCACGCACGGGACAAGTAACGGCTCCACAGACTGCTTTCCTCCTTCGCCGCTGCCTTTCAGGGCTGCACGCTCACCTGAGGCACGCATGCAGCATGATCGAAGGATTTGTTAACAGTCTCAGCCACACCAGAGACCGCCATCATCCTCCGCCGCTGCTCACAGAACCTTCAGGGCTGCTCGTTCACCTGAAGCAAGCACGCAGCTCGCCACTGGATTTTTTAATGGTCTTAGCCACGGCACAACGGGATTTCAGCCGTCAGCTGTTCCCGGGAGCTTTGGGGTTGCTTCAGCACCCAAAGCCAACAGTCCCTATGCTTTGTTTACTTTTTCTCTTACAGCCGCTCCTGCTTTTCTTCATGGCCACGAGAGGAGTCAGAGACTAATTTTTCTTCTTGTGGACCGCTGCACGTTCAACGGGACCAGCCCTTCGACATTGCGGACCCACAAGCAATTTTTGCGCGGCTCAGGACGATTTCACAGCTCCTGCCGGCACTTACTACCCCTCCCTTCCCTCCCCCTCTGCCTGCAGCGAGCTTCTCCCACAGCTCGCTCACACAGGTGGATCATCAAGGTCGCGGCCCCCTGCCGCGTCCTCTGGGGGGGAGCGTGTGTGGCGGTTCGTTTTAACCCCACAACAGACTAAGGACACTCAGCCCTCTTTTCTCTGTTTTTCTGCTGCACTACTGAGATGCAATGTGCCATTCATGTATTTGTGATGCAAACATGCATGTATTGTGATGTAATGCGCCATTCTGTATAGTGTGCTTATGGCTTGTCCTTACTGTGCTTTGGTGTATTAATGTCTACAGGTAGACGAGTTTCTTCTGTCTCACACCTGGATGTTAATTATTGCCTTTCATCCATTGTACTCATGCGTCCTGTCCTTACTGTGACCCAGAGACTCAGATCAATATGTAGATGTGCTCGTTAGCCTCTTTGTCCGCACCTGGAGTGAGGTCTAGCTAATCTGCCCTTGGTCTCACAAATGCAAATACCTCCTGCCTGTTCTGTTATCCCTTTGATCACTGTGGGGTATGTCTCTTTCATGTATTGTTATGGACAAGTATTTAAGGCGCAACTCTGTAACGCAATCTCTCTCTCTCTCACTCTGATCCTGCAACAGGTAGACACACACGTGTCCGCCTCTCTGAGAGCCGTGAGCTCGCTCCCGGCGCTCATGCACGGTGCCGGGAATGGAGCTTTGTGACGGCGGTATGATTTAATAAAACCTGCTTAAAACCACAGCATCGCTGCTTATTATTTTTTCATGCCGCTGCACCATCACCACAAAGGTACTGTGGTTTGTTAATCGAGACAAAAAATCCCACTCTAGCACTGCCTACTTTAAACAGACATCAAATAGCTTAAGGATGTTTTCATCCTTAAGCTACACCACATTACACCTGTGGTGCAGGTGTAGTGTGGCTGACTACTGATCGGAGGGTCAGGGGTTTGATTACCGCTCTGTCTGCAGTCTGCATGTCGAAGTGTCCTGAGAGAAAAACTGCTATAAGTGAACGCCATTTACCAAAGGTAGACAAACTGTCATAAGCGCCTCTCTGAGGCGCAGAGAGGACAGATCCAAGCGCAGGGTGTGTTGAAGATATTTATTGTGAAACACAACAAAACATCCAGAAGTGCCCACAGACTAAAAATGCAAAACACAAAACACTTACAGAATGGAACCTCTGAGCAGGGAAAAGCTCAGAAGAAGACAAAACTTCAGAGGCTGGATAACAATAATGGTGAGGAGAGAATCATAGTTGAACCAGTTTAGCCGCAAAACACAAGGAATTCACAGAGCTTAATAAAATGTGCTTGTGGAACTAAAAGAAAAATTACACTCGAGCTTGTTGCGGTATCATGAATATTTTAACTGGTGGTGATTCGTAGTATGCACTCCGTTCCGCATCGGGCGTATGACGGATCACTGCCAGTTAAAACATTCATTGACACCACACTTGCTCTGGTGTAATTTTCATCATCATCATAGCAGTCTGTCGTGGGTGACAATGACTGTTTCATTTAGGCCTGATCAGATTCCTCCACACAGCTCTGTCCTTAGCCTTCCGCTGCCAGGAACTCCTGTCTATGTCCAACTTCTTCAAGTTTCTTTTTACAGTGTCTTTAAATCTGAGTCTTGGTCTACCCTGATTGCATTTGCCCTCGCATAACTGTGAGTGGAGTAACTGCTGAGGAAGACGCTGGTGGCCCATCCTCTTAACATGTCCGAGCCATCTCAGGTTCATCTGTATTAGCATGCCCTCCATTGATGGTAGACCAACTCAATTCAACACTTCTATGTTGGTTATCTTGTCTTTCCATGAGATGTTCATTATGGCTCGAAGGTGTGTCATCATGTACGCGTGGAGTTTCTTCACCTGCACTCTGTAGACAGTCCAAGTTTCAGCACCGTACAATAGAGTAGTCAGTATTGTTGCTCTGTACATTTTGCATTTCACACGGATAGACACATGTCGATTGTTCCACAGTCTCTCCCTCAAATTTCCAAACACAGCACTTGCTCTTCCCATTCTGAGAGATAGTTCATCCTCCAGCCTAGCATTCTCTGAAACAGTACTCCCTAGATACTTGAAAGTCTTGCACTTGACTAGTGGCTCTGTACCAATGCTAATCTCTTCTGGTAGTGATGTTGATAATTGGAACTTTGGTGGTTGATAAAGGCACTCTGTCTTCTTGTTGATTTGGAGGCTGAATTGGCTAGCTGCTCTTGCAAATTTCTCCACTAAAGATTGCATATCTTCCACACTGTGTGCAACTAGAGCACTGTCGTCGGCAAAGAGCATTTCTCTTACTACCTTTATCGGTCTTACTCTTGGCTTTAAACTGGTCCACATTGAACAAGTCCGCTTCTTTCCTTGTTTGAAGGTATACTCCTTCTGAAGTGTCTTTGAAGGCCACCTCAAGCATGGCTGCCAGATATAGCGAGAAGAGTGTAGGTGCCAGCACACACCCTTGTTTCACCCTGTTGCTTACTGAAAAGTCTTTAGATACTGAACCACTCATTGCCACGTTTGCTTGCATACCTGTATGGAGTGCCTCGATCAGGCTGACAAACTTCTCTGTACAGCCATATTTCTTGAGTACCTGCCAAAGTCCTTGTCGCGAAAAAGTATCGAAGGCTTTACTGAAGTCTATGAAGACTACATAAAGCGGCATGTTCTGTTCGATACACTTTTCTTGAACCTGTTTCAAGCAGAAAATCATGTCCACTGTGCTTCTTCCACTTCTAAAGCTGCACTGGGTTTCCGGTAGTACATTCTGCGAGGTGTGTTCATTGAGTCTGTTCAGTAGTACACGTGAGAGAATCTTACCATCAGTGGCTAGCAGTGCTATACCTTGGTAATTTCCACAATCTTTCCTGTCACCTTTCTTGAACAAAGGCACAATACTTGCATCCTTCCAGTCTTGAGGTACTTTCTGGGCATCCCATACCTCTTGGATGAGCTTGTGCAGGCAGTTGGTCAGCTGAACACCACCAAATTTCCACACTTCTGCTGAAATTCCATCCCTTCCTGGAGTTTTACCATCCTGTGTTGTCCTGATAGCTGCCATTAGTTCATCAAAATTTGGTGGTTCATCCAGACTTGATACAGCTGGTCGCTGCACTAGAGCTTCTTTAGCCTCTTCAGTGAGATCTCCCGGGTTGTTTAGTAGTTGGTTTTTATTTAGCGAATGCAAAGTCCTCAAGCCAAGCAGTTGCCTCCTGGTTTGCTGTATGGAGAGTGTGTAATCCTCCTTCCAGTCTTTGGAGCGGGCAAGCCTCTATGATGTGTTCCATTGTTTGCTCCTCTCCACATGCGCACAGTGGGCTAGGGATACTGCCCCATCTGTGAAGGCTGGCCAAGCAGAGGCCATGTCCAGTCCTGAAGCGATTGAGTGTAGACCACTGTCTCCTTGGGAGGTTGGTGCCCGGGACCTGTTGTTTGGGGTTTGTCACCCCAACCAACAGATCTGATCCATTGGAGGGCAATGGATCAGCGTTCTCGTCGCGCCCTCCGCCAGTACCCGGGCTTGCCCGGGGAAGCTAATGATCCTACCAGCAGACTAAATTCGAAGAGACAACGCCTCAGTGCCAAGTCAAAGAAGAATCCTAGTCACAGTCCCAAAGCCAAAAGTAGTTGGTCAAAGTGGTCTGCAAATCTGTCCAGGATCTTGTCTTTCTCCTGCAAAACCGTTTCACCATCCATAGCCTTTAGTTGGCTCAATCCTTTTGGTTTAGGGCCGTAGATTTCTCTCAAACCTGTGAAGAATGTTTTCATGTCCTTTCTGTCTGCTGCAGTTTCAAGTTCCTCCACTTTTTCATCCCACCAGTTGGACTTCATTTCTCTGGTGTACTTCTGTAGCTCACTCTGGGCCTTTGAGTATTTCTTCTTCTTTGACCTTGTATTACACTGTAGGTTTCCCTGCCTAGCTGTATTCCTCGCTTCTAGTAGTTTCTTCAGGTGTTCATCATGCTCATCAAACCAATCTTGATGTTTCCTCTCAACGTGGCCTAATACATCACTTGCAGTCTGATACACCATATCCTTCAGTGTTGCCCATTTCTCTTCTATGTCATTCTCTAAGTTGTTGCTGTCCCAGTCTTTCAAGTTTTCATCCATTTCCTGTGTAAGTTCTTCCTGCTTCTTTTGGCCTTTCAGTGCACTAGTGTTTAGCTTCCGTGGTGGCTTCGCACCCATCCTGCAGTGCTGTTTTCGTCTCCAAATCCTTAAGTTTGTTAAGTTAATTCCCTTCCACAGCATGTGGGACACCATGTGGTGTATAGGGGCGGCGCTCATCTCCGTTTCTCTGACCCTAGGCCACACAGCTACTGTAAGTAGTGAAAGCTACAGTGGGAGGTCAGTCCTCTGGTAGCTCTGTGTGTTAACTTTCCTTTCCCCATTCTATTATGCTGAGCACCAAGCTAGAAGGTGGAAAATACCATTTTTATATATGGTCTTTGGTATGACCCTGCTAGGGCATAAACCCACAACCTCCCAGCTGTGGGGCGGATGCCTCTCTGGTTTCATAAGCTCCCCATGCGCTTCTCAACAGTGTACGGAGGAAGAGAAAAAGAACAAATGGACTTAAGTGCAGGGTTACACCAAACACACATTTAATAACACAAAAAGGCACATACAAAAGACACGACAGCTCGGGTACACTAATGAGTCCTTCAGGACGCTCAACAGACACACCGGAGAATTAACTGGGCACCCAGCCAAGGCGTAGCGGCTGTGCTGCACAGAGGAATGCTGCAGAAAGCGAAGCAGCACAGCAGCGAAAAGACACACTGCAGTTTACTCACAGTGAGGGGGACAGTCTAAGAAATCCCAGTCTCCCAGTGAGCACACACAGAAACAGTCCTTAGTGACGTGACAGTTAGACAGGGAAGAACGACCATCCAACACGTACAATGGTCCAGTGGCGTTTGTCTAGCAAGGAGCTGCTTTAGTACAAATGCCGCTGGCGTGGCAAACTGGGAACACCTGGGCGAGACGTGGGGAAGATGATTACCGGAGTGAACAGCTGATTGTCAGGGAAGGAGGGGGCATGGCCGGACAGGCCAGAGTGACAGCTACAGGCATACACAGAGACGGAACACAGACACGAAAACGACGAGAACACAAAGCATAACACCACATAACAAACCCACTGCCTTAGCCAGCAGGAACGATCAGAACTGAGCCCACAGGAAACACGGGCTCGGTTCATGACATCTGGTGCAATTTTGCTTAAATATAAATCTGAGACCCACCATCAGTATCCCCGGGTCATCATTCGTACATGTACTTACCCTTAAAGTGACACAAAAATCTATTTTTTTTGGTTAACATTTCTGTAATATGTTTTTTTTTAATGATTTACAAGACATATCAAGAGTGAAATCACTCAAATGTCTCTTATCACTGTTTTTTTTACTTTAAAGTTTCACTTAAGCCCCACCCCCTGCAAAAAGGCAAGTTGAGACAGAAAGTTTTTGGTGATGTAATATGCATGGTGCAGGCACTGGGTAGTGTTGGGCCAATCAGGACTCTCTGGCCTAACTGAAGTTATCCTCTAGGCTAGTTAGCATTTTTTTAATCTGATGCTTTGAAAACTTGACCCAAATTAAGATGGGTTTTACCATTAAACTGCTTTTAAAGACCAGTGCAGTTTCTGCCATTATCCTGGGCCACCGTGCATACAACTGGGCATGGCCTTCAACCAGTAAGTCTTTTTTATCACAGGATTTATTCTGATAATGTAGCACAAGCCACTATTACCCTTGCGGGATAAGTGTGTTGGGGGGAAAGGGGGGCTAGTACAGTGCATCCGGAAAGTATTCACAGCGCTTCACTTTTTCCACATTTTGTTATGTTACAGCCTTATTCCAAAAGGGATTAAATTCATTTTTTCCCCAAAATTCTACACACAACACCCCATTTGGGCAGCTTGGTGGAACAGTGGTTGGCACTGTGGCAGCACAGTAAATAGGTCACAGGATCGATTTCACCCCTGACTATCAGTGACCCTTCTGTGTGGAGTTTGCATGTTCTCCCCATGTCTGCATGGGTTTACCCTGGGTACTCCAGTTTCCTCCCACAGGCCAAAAACATGCAAGTTAGGTTAACTGGAGACTCTTGAGTGGCCTTAAGTGTGAATGTGTGTGTGTGTGAATGGTGAAGGGATTGGTGCCGTACCGTGGCTGCCTCATCCATCCAGGTGGATGCCCTGAATTTCCCTCTGGGGATGAATAAAGTATACAAAATAAATAAAAAAATAAAATAAAATAATGACAATGTGAAAAAAGTTTTTTTTTGAGATTTTTGCAAATTTATTAAAAATAAACAACTAAGAAATCACATGTACATAAGTATTCACAGCCTTTGTTCAATACTTTGTTGATGCACCTTTGGCAGCAATTACAGCCTCAAGACTTTTTGAATATGATACCACAAGCTTGGCACACCTACAGTATCTTTGGGCAGGTTTGCCCATTCCTCTTTGCAGCACCTCTCAAGCTCCATCAGGTTGGATGGGAAGCGTCAGTGCACAGCCATTTTCAGATCTCTCCAGAGGTGTTCAATTGGATTCAAGTATGGGCTCTGGCTGGGCCACTCAAGGACATTCACAGAGTTGTCCTGAAGCCACTCCTTTGATATCTTGGCTGTGTGCTTAGGGTCGTTGTCCTGCTGAAAGATGAACCGTCGCCCCAGTCTGAGGTCAAGAGCGCTCTGGAGCAGGTTTTTATCCAAGATGTCTGTACATTGCTACATTCATCTTTCCCTCTATCCTGACTAGTCTCCCAGTTTCTCCTACTGAAAAACATCCCCACAGCATGACGCTGCCACCACCCTGCTTCACTGTAGGGATGGTATTGGCCTGGTAATGAGTGGTGCCTGGTTTCCTCCAAACATGATGCCTGGCATTCATGCCAAAGAGTTCAATCTTTGTCTCATCAGACCAGAGAATTTTGTTTCTCATGGTCTGAGAGTCCTTCAGGTGCCTTTTGGCAAACTCCAGGCGGGCTGCCATGTGCCTTTCACTAAGGAGTGGCTTCCGTCTGGCCACTTCACCATACAGGTCTGATTGGTGGATTGCTGCAGAGATGGTTGTCCTTCTGGAAGGTTCTCCTCTCTCTACAGAGGAATGCTGGAGCTCTGACAGAGTGACCATCGGGTTCTTGGTCACCTTCCTGACTAAGGCCTTTCTCCCCCAGTTGCTCAATTTAGATGGCCGGCCAGCTCTAGGAAGAATCCTGGTGGTTCCAAACTTCTTCCATTTACGGATGATGGAGGCCACTGTGCTCATTGGGACCTTCAAAGCAGCAAAATTTTTTCTGTACCCTTCCCCATATTTGTGCCACAAGACAATCCAGTCTTGGAGGTCTACAGACAATTCCTTTGACTTCATGCTTGGTCTGTGCTCTGATGTGTACTGTCAGCTGTGGGGCCTTATATAGACAGGTGTGTGCCTTTCCAATTCATGTCCAATCATCTGAATTTACCACAGGTGGACTCCAATTAAGCTGTAGAAACATCTCAAGGATGATCAGTGGAAACAGGATGCAGCTGAGCTCAATCTTGAGCTTCATGGCAAAGGCTGTGAATATTTATGTACATGTGATTTCTTAGATTTTTTTTTTAATAATAAATTTTGCAAAAATCTCAAAAAAAACTTTTTTCACGTTTTCATTATGGGGTGTTGTGTGTAGAATTTTGAGGGGAAAAAATGAATTTAACCCATTTTGGAATAAGGCTGTAACATAACAAAATATGGAAAAAGTGAAGCACTGTGAATACTTTCCGGATGCGCTGTATTCACAGATCCTGGCGTTTGAAGAAAAGGGGGAAAGTAAAAAGATTATGACACAAAACTGTAAGGCAATAAGTTTTGTTTGTAGAAAAAAGGGCATAAGATACCATTTTAGACAAGGTAGATTTGTTTTTATAGGGGATTTATATCGACCGGAGTGCATCTTTAAAAATGACTGGTGTATATCCGACCCATGTTGTGGCTTGCTGGCAAATCTCCCTCTGCCTGCACACTTATCTCTCTGAACTACATCTGATGGAAAGCAATAAAAAGACTTTCCTGTGGTTTTATCATGCCGATTACGACAATCTTCCACCATATATGTAGTGACCATGGACAGAGTTTAATTTTATGCCACTCTAATCCACAGACTGTATAAAAAAGTTGGCAAAAGTATAAAAAAATGCTCTAATCTAGCAAAAATGTATTGGCAGCAATACTTTTCTTGCCTACCATCAAGGGACGCAGAGACTGTCAGGTGATTTTGTGACTTTGTTGCAGATGCTCAATATCATTCTATGCTTTTTACTGATAAAGACAGAACTGCATTTATCCAAAAACCTATGTTTCGACAATAAAACTATTTCAGTAAGTGCAAACAGAGAGCAAAAGGAGATTCTCCACTGTCTTCGTTTTAAACTATCTGTCTGAAGTCCTCACGTACAGTATCTCACAAAAGTGAGTACACCTCTCACATTTTTGTAAATATTTTATTATTTCTTTTCATGGGACAACACTGAAGATATGACACTTTGATATAATGTAAAGTAGTCAGTGTACAGCTTGTATAACAGTGTAAATTTGCTGTCCCCTCAAAATATCTCAACACACAGCCATTAATGTCTAAACCGCTGGCAACAACAGTGAGTACACCCCTAAGTGAAAATGCCCCAATTGTGCCTAATTAGCCATTTTCCCTCCCCGGTGTCATGTGACTCATTAGTGTTACAAGGTCTCAGGTGTGAATGGAGAGCAGGTGTGTTAAATTTGGTGTTATCGCTCTCACACTCTCTCATACTGGTCACTGGAAGTTCAACATGGCACATCATGGCAAAGAACTTTCTGAGGAGCTGAAAAAAAGAATTGTTGTTCTACATAAAGATGGCCTAGGCCAGGGGTCACCAACTATAAGTACAAGAGGTCCGATAAGTCAGTCCTCCTCCCCAGCTGAGGTCCGAATGAGGGTTGGGGATCTTTAGGCATCTCATGATACAATTATGATTCAGGATCTCCGATTTGATCCTAAAACAATTCTCAATGCATTTTTTGTTTGTTTGTTTTTCAGAATTTTTTCCCCTCTCACTGTGTGGCAGCTTTGTACTTTTTAAAGCCAAGTACTTGCAGTGATCCATAAATTTACTTCAAACCTCTTTTAATAAGATAAGGTAAGCCTTTATTAGTCCCACAATGGGGAAATTCCACGATTGCAAC
This sequence comes from Pholidichthys leucotaenia, assembly GCA_020510985.1. NCBI lineage: Eukaryota > Metazoa > Chordata > Actinopteri > Cichliformes > Pholidichthyidae > Pholidichthys > Pholidichthys leucotaenia. Next base: position 211,977,606 of record CM035839.1, read on the forward strand.
AGCACAGGGATAGCAACACTCAGAGCAACAATCAGAAGGCAAGAAAAAAACAAAAAAAAAAGCAAGAGCAGCTAATATACATATGTACATATTACTATAAATATATACAGTATATATACACAGACACACAGTGCAGAGCATTGTAGCTGGATGGAATAAATATATGAGTATATAAACACACAGTGTGGAGCATTGTAGCTAGATGGAATAAATATGTAGATATATAAACACCCACAGTACGGAGCATTGCAGCTAGGTGGAATAAATATGTAAATATATAAACACACACAGTGTGGAGCAATGTAGCTAGATGGAATAATATGTAGATATATAAACACACAGTGCGGAGCATTGTAGCTAGATGGAATAAATATATAGATATATAAATATAAACACACCCAGTGCGGAGCATTGTAGCTAGATGGAATAAATATGTAAATATATAAACACACACAGTGCAGAGCATTGTTGCTAGATGGGATGAAACAGCACAACCGTCTACTTAGTTATCCTACATGGTATGATTATGTGCCCATACATATTCTCACCCTCCATAGCGACCGGTATTTTCCTAGTTGTATGCCGGAGGGGACCATTGTGTAAGTCTGTTGCATCTTTTGCATTCAAAACTATTAGTTTGTTACGTCTTTTTGCTATCTCTGCGAGCAGCCCTGCTTAGGTTGTACAGTCTGACAACCGTCGGTAGGAAGGACCTGCGAAACCTCTCTGTTGTGCACCTGGGATGATGTAGTCTGCTGCTAAATGAGCTCCTCAGTGCATTCAGTATGTCCTGCATAGGGTGGAACTCGGACTCCAGCAGAGATGACAGTTTAGCCACCGTCCTTCTCTCTCCTATCTCCTCCACCGGGTCAAGGCGCTGCCCCAGGACAGAGCTAGCTTTCTTGATCAGAAAAAATAAAAGAAATGGAAGAGAAATATGACAAGTCACATGCACAAATTTATCTAAAAATGTGCTTTTAAGAACTGTCATCTTTTCATGGACATTCTTTAAGAAGACCACAGCTGTCTTCAGCAGGCCAATATCATTTGCTTTACACATTTTATTAAGCAGATGTTTTAGCTGCTTTTAGTGCTGTACTATTTTTTTAAACAAAGAATCAAATAAATTCTTTGCTCAATTACAAATAAAACATGTAATAACTTAATCATAACACAGGGGAACACTACATGTGTTTTTGACTCCAAATAAATAGCTCTAAAATTCTAAAATCTACAACTTAAATCCTAAAAATGGAAAGTTTTACAGGAGAACACAAACTAATTTACATATTTAAAAAACAATCTCACAAAAGTCCGCATCTATACTATATTTTCAGTTTTTAAAAAAAAAAAAGTTTCAAACTGCAAGCCTATAAAAAAAGGACAGAAAATATAATTAATTCCACAGTACAGAATTCCTTTGAATTTTTTTATGTCAATGTTTTTATCTTTTTAATCTTGTCTGGGTAACACTCTGTTACAGGGGGAGGAGGTGGATGTGTGTGAAACTTTCCATGTTCAGTAACACACAGAGCAAATGATTCTTTTGACATGATATCAGAGGGTTGTGGAAATTACCTCCATAAACATCATCATGCAGCCCAATGGGGATGCTGTCCCAGGAAAGTGTGGAGGAGCTGCGGGGACCTTCTGTCAACAAACCCCAGGGTGGACCCACATCATCGCAGGCAGCCAGAGTGGCGGTAGACACAATTTCACAGCAGCATTTCAGTGTGGCTGTCCACCAGCAGCAAACAATGATTTTACCTCCTGCTCTATCCCACAGAGAACGTCCAAGGTCCTATGCTATAAATATCTTTGTGGCCGCTGCCGATACAGCACTTGAGTTGCACTTTTTCGTTCAGTTAAAACAAAACATAATTTTTCCCCAAATTATATTAAAAATGCTTCGGAGTCCAGACAGCAGACTCTCGAGGTCCGGATCCGGACCGGAGTCTGCCAGTTGGTGACCCCTGGCCTAGGCTATAAGAAGATTGCCAACATCCTGAAACTGAGCTGCAGCATGGTGGCCAAGACCATACAGCAGTTTAACAGGACAGGGTCCACTCAGAACAGGCCTCGTCATGGTCGACCAAAGAAGTTGAGTGCACGTGCTCAGCGTCATATCCAGAGGTTGTCTTTTGAAAATAGACATACGTATGAGTGCTGCCAGCATTGCTACAGAGGTTGAATGGGTGGGGGGGTCAGCCTGTCAATGCTCAGACCATACACCGCACACTGCATCAAACTGGTCTGCATGGCTGTCGTCCCAGAAGGAAGCCCCTTTTAAAGATGATGCACAAGAAAGCCCGCAAACAGTTTGCTGAAGACAAGCAGACTAAGGACATGGATTACTGGAACCATGTCCTGTGGTCTGATGAGACCGACATAAACTTATTTGGTTCAGATGGTGTCAAGCGTGTGTGGCGGCAACCAGGTGAGGAGTGCAAAGACAAGTGTGTCTTACCTACAGTCAAACATGTTGGTGAGAGAGTCATAGTTTGGGGCTGCATGAGTGCTACTGGCACTGGGGAGCTACAGTTCATTGAGGGAACCATGAATGCCAACATGTACTGTGACATACTGAAGCAGAGCATGATCCCCTCCCTTTGGAAACTGGGCTGCAGGGCAGTATTCCAACATGATAACGACCCACAAACACACCTCCAAGATGACCACTGCCTTGCTAAAGAAACAGGGTAAAGGTGATGGACTGGCCAAGCATGTCTCCAGAACTAAACCCTATTGAGCATCTGAGGGGCATCCTCAAATGGAAGGTGGAGGAGCGCAAGGTCTCTAACATCCACCAGCTCCATGATGTCATCATGGGAGAGTGGAAGAGGATTCCAGTGGCAACCTGTGAAGCTCTAGTGAACTCCATGCCCAAAATAGTTAAGGCAGTGCTGGAAAATAATGGTGGCTACACAAAATATTGACACTTTGGGCACAATTTGGACATTTTCACTTAGGGGTGTACTCACTTTTGTTGCCAGCGGTTTAGACGTTAATGGCTGTGTGTTGAGTTATTTTGAGGGGACAGCAAATTTACACTGTTATACAAGATGTACACTGACTACTTTACATTGTATCAAAGTGTTGTATCTTCAGTGTTGTCCCATGAAAAGACAGAATAAAATTTTTACAAAAATGTGAGGGGTGTACTCACTTTTGTGAGATACTGTATATTAGGCTGACCACATGCTTTGCTTTGACTTCAATTTTAATGAAAATTTTTGAAAAACTGGTCAGATGTGAGGTCCTAAAGCAGACTGAGTATGCATTGGATCCTCTGCAGTTTGCCTATAGGCCTCACAGAGGAGTGGAGGATGCCACTGTCACTCTGTTTAACATGCTTTTTAAACATCTGGATTTTAATGGGACACACGCCAGACTTTTATTTGTGGACTTTTCCTCCGCCTTTAATACAATCCAACCTCATATCTTAGTTGAAAGGCTCCTGCAGCAATTTGATTTGAGCAATAATCTGGTGGGTTGGATTCTGGATTTCTTAACCAACAGGACGCAGAGAGTAAGGGTCAATGGTACATTGTCTGACCTAAAGTGCTCTTCTACTGGCTCTCCTCAGGGGTGTGTGTTGTCACCACTACTCTTCATCCTGTACACAAACATGTGTCGGAGCAGACATGACAACAGACACATTATAAAGTATGCTGATGACTCAGTTATTGTCAGTCTCCTCCAGGATGGTGAGAGTGGCCACGGCCCAGTAGTTGATGATTTTGTTCACTGGTGTGAGGATTCCTACCTGCAGCTGAATACGACAAAAACTAAAGACATGATTATTGACTTCAGGAGGAAAAATCCCAGGCACAAAGTCACCGTACTAAAAGGCCAGACCACCGAATGTGTACAATCCTACAAATATCTTGGGACGATTATTGATAGTAATTTAAACTTTGAAGAGAACTGTGAAAGGGTGTGCAAAAAGGGTCAGCAACATTTGCATTGCTTGAGGAAACTTGCACGCTTCCAAGTTGACCGAACCATAATGACAATGTTTTATGAGGCTTTTATTGAATCTGTTTTATCCTTTTCTTTAGTGTCATGGTTTGGCCAGATAAAACTGAAACAGAGGAAATCCTTGGATCAGGTAGTTAGATGGTCCAGTCGTTTGCTTGGTGAGCCACAGCTGAGCCTGACATCCCTGTACACCAGACAAGTACAGAGGATGGCCGACTCGATTTTAAATGATGACTCCCACCCTTTGCACTGCCACTTTCAGCATCTTCCTTCAAGACGGAGGTTTGCTGTCCCAAAAAGTAGAACCCAGCGCTACAAAAACAGCTTTGTCCCTGCTGCTGTCAAAGAGTTGAACAAGCTGTAACAATATATTGCACATAATTTAGGTACCTATTTATTAACTCCATTTTATATTTACTTATTTTTGTAGGATGTCACTTGGGTTCTAAATATTTCATTGGGTTTTAGACCTTTGAGTTTTTAACCTCTTTGACTAGTTTTTAACTTTTAATATGACCCTTCTCTCTTACCTCTGGTTTTTCTCCCATCTCTTTGTCTTTTTATACCCTGATTGATGGAGCCTTGAGTATTCTTATCATGTTTATAGTCAGCTTCATATGAGCCTGTGTTTGTGTCTATGTTGAATGTAATTTGTGGCTTGTAAATATGGATGTCACCAGACTGCAAAACAAATCTACCTACGGGTACAAATAAAGTAACCTGAACCTGAACCTGAACATTGTAGGACATTTTGGGCCCTATTTTAATGGTCATCTGTGGACTTTTGCGACACACTTCTCGTCATACGCTAGTGTTTTTGTTAGTTTCTGTCAGTGCATTGTCTCTTTTTTATGCTCTGTGTCACGCCATCTAATTACCAGTAGACAGTGCGCCCGCTTTGCGTTGGGAGGTGGAGAGTCATTTCAAAGAGGTGTGGCAGCGTGCAATCTCATGCACACTGGTATTAAGGTGCATATTACAACAATTCTCTTTTGATCAGGAAAAAGGAAGTTTGTTGTCAGAAGCTCATTGTTTAATGCTATTTCAGTGGAGTGTTTTGAAATCGCACAGCTTCGGAGCTCACGAGGAAACGGCATGCACTGGGACTTTGTTATTTTAATGAATTCAACGATTCAGCGATTTCAACCATGTTTCACTGTCTCCCATTCTACCCACGTTCACCCAGTATGTCACATGCCACACTAGAGACAATAAAACACTGGATTTATTCTACGCAAACACTAAGGAGGCGTACACCTCATCACAACTCCCCCCACTCGGGAGATCGGATCACAACTTGGTTCATCTCCGGCCGGTGTACAAACCCCTAGTGCACAGACAACCTCCGGCCATGCACACTGTGGAGTTATGGTCTGAGGAGAAAATGGACACCCTAAAGGGCTGTTTTGAAGCCACCGCCTGGAAGCAGCTCTGCGATCCACATGGTGAGGACATCGATGGCCTCATTCACACCTTCACGGGCTACCTCAGCTTCTGTGTGGACAAATCCGTTCCCACCAAGACCATACGGCGTCACTCAAACAACAAACCCTGGATCAACCCTGAGATAAAAACACTTCTGAGAGAGAAGAAGAGGATCTTCAGGTCAGGGAACAGGGAGATGCTGAAGTCCGTACAGAGGGAGCTGAGGAGAAAGATCAGAGAAGGCAAGGACAGCTTCAGGAAGAAGATGGAGGACAAGCTGCAACAGAGCGACATCAGCGGGGTCTGGAGAAACCTCAAAACCATCTCGGGGCTCCAGAATACCTCCCCCCAGGCCACAGGGGGCAGGGAGTGGGCGAACAACCTGAATCTGTTTTTCAATAGATTTGACCAACCGCCCTCCCCCCTGACTGCACAACAACCACTGCTGCCTCGAAAGAAATCAAGTCCTGCTGCCCACTCCCCACTCCACCAACACCCCCCCACTCCCAACACACAGCCCCCCATCCTGACCCTGACCAGGACCCAGGTGAGGACGGAGCTGAGGAAGATCAAGGCGAGGAAGGCGCCGGGACCGGACGGCATCAGCGCAAAGCTCCTCAAGTCCTGTGCAGACCAGCTGTGTGGGATTGTGACGTATATCTTCAACATGAGCCTGAAACTGGGGAGGGTACCACAGCTGTGGAAAACATCTTGTGTGGTACCTGTACCAAAAACTTCCCACCCCAAAGACCTGAACAGCTACAGACCGGTGGCCTTGACGTCCCACTTGATGAAGACCCTGGAGAGACTGCTCCTTGCTCACCTCCGCCCCCTGGTGGAACCAGCGATGGATCCACTCCAGTTCGCCTACCAGCATGGCATTGGGGTGGAGGATGCGGTGATCTTCCTCCTTCACCGTTCTCTGTCCCACCTGGAGAAGCCCGGGAATATGGTGAGGATCATGTTCTTTGACTTCTCCAGTGCTTTCAACACCATCCAACCGATGATCCTGAAGGACAAGCTGCTGCGCGCAGGGGTGGACCAGCACCTGTCATCATGGATCCTGGACTACCTCACGAACCGGCCTCAGTTTGTGAGAACCCGGGACTGTGTGTCCGACACGATCATCAGTAGCACGGGGGCCCCCCAGGGAACGGTGCTGGCTCCCTTCCTGTTCACTCTTTATACTGCGGACTTCTCACACAACACAACACACTGCCATCTACAGAAGTTCTCTGATGACTCTGCGATCGTTGGCCTCATCTCCAATGGAGATGAAGCTGAGTACAGAGGGCTTATCCAGGACTTCGTGGACTGGTGCCATCGGAACTGCCTCCAGATCAACGCGAGGAAAACTAAGGAGCTGGTGGTGGACTGCCGCAGGCATGGGCAGCCCCTCACAGTACCAGTAAATATACAGGGAACAGACATCGAGATGGTGACATCCTATAAGTACCTGGGTATTCATCTGAACAATAAACTAGACTGGTCACACAATACTGATGCACTCTACAAGAAGGGACAGCGCAGGCTGTTCCTGCTGAGGAGACTCAGGTCTTTTGGTGTACAAGGGGCGCTGCTGAAGTCATTCTATGACACGGTGGTGGCATCAGCCATCACTTTTGGAGTGGTCTGCTGGGGCAGTGGCATTACTGCAGCCGATAGGAAGAGACTGAACAAACTGATTAAGAAAGCTAGCTCTGTCCTGGGGCAGCGCCTTGATCCGATGGAGGAGATAGGAGAGAGAAGGACGGTGGCTAAACTGTCATCTCTGCTGGAGTCCGAGTTCCACCCTATGCAGGACATACTGAATGCACTGAGGAGCTCATTTAGCAGCAGACTACATCATCCCAGGTGCACAACCGAGAGGTTTCGTAGGTCCTTCCTACCAACGGCTGTCAGACTGTACAACCTAAGCAGGGCTGCTCGCAGAGATAGCAAAAAGACGTAACAAACTAATAGTTTTTTGAATGCAAAAGATGCAATAGACTTACACAATGGTCCCCTCCGGCATACAACTAGGAACATACCGGTCGCTATGGAGGGTGAGAATATGTATGGGCACATAATCATACCATGTAGGATAACTAAGTAGACGGTTATGCTGTTTCATTCCATCTAGCAACAATGCTCTGCACTGTGTGTGTTTATATATTTGCATATTTATTCCATCTAGCTACAATGCTCAGCACTGGGTGTGTTTATATATTTATATATCTACATATTATTCCATCTAGCTACATTGCTCCGCACTGTGTGTGTTTATATACTTGCATATTTATTCCACCTAGCTGCAATGCTCCGTACTGTGGGTGTTTATATATTTACATATTTATTCCATCTAGCTACAATGCTCTGCACTGTGTGTTCATATATTCATATATTTATTCCATCCAGCTACAATGCTCTGCACTGTGTGTCTGTGTGTGTGTGTATATATATATATTTTATAGTAATACGTACATATGTTTATTAGCTGCTCTTGCTTGCTTGTTTTTTTTCTTGCCTTCTGATTGTTGCTCTGAGTGTTGCTATCCCTGTGCTGTTGCAATCCTGGAATTTCCCCGTTGTGGGACTAATAAAGGCTTATCTTATCTTATCTTATCTTATCTTAATGGAGAGAGTTGTAATAGTCATAATATAATCAACCATCATTTTATTTGTGATACACTAAATAGTTTTTTTTTTTAAATTCCATCCACATTCTCATTTTAACTGTGGACTTACCATTGGAGTCTATAAATTAGACAATAATGTATGATTTTTTTAAGGGAATGAATGAATGAACAGGGAGCATGTGTACATTCTGGTGTGGATGCAGTCTGAAGATTTTTATTCCATCTCCATTTTCATCACAGACTTATTAGGCAATACTGTGTTTATTTTTTAGGGGAATGAGCGAAGAAATGAATGAACAGGGTTTTACTTTTCACTGTAACTCCCCAGAGAGACAGGAGATGTGTCCACGTCTGCTTGTGGCCATGCACCCCTAGCTTTCTAGCCGGGCCGAGGCTGCTCACACCATGCTCCTATGGTCCAGGTTCTCGAGCTGCAGGCGCCCCCATGATCACCCATCAGTTCCCAGAAGGTGCTGCCAAGAATGGGCTTGCTTCATGGTGGGGGATCGCCACGGGACGGGACGCCACGGTGGATCTCCTCTTTCCCTCCCATCCGGGACAGAGAGCCACAAACCTCGGCAGACTCCAGCAAGAGACAGGGGAGACCCTCGGTGGGCGAAAGCAACAGGACAGGGAGCACTCCAACTTTCCACGGGCTGGGAGCGAGTTCCATGCCACTGTTAATGATCCTTCCCTTTTATAAAAGTTTGCACAGGGTTCATCCTTTTTTCCTCAAGTTTCAAAGCCATTCAAGTCTGTGTTGCATCCATTCACACTACAGCATTATCTCTTACCCATTTCTTCTCTCTAAAATAACTAGGCATCAACTGTGATTAATGTCTTCCTTATTACCAAGCAGTGTTACTATCACGTGCATTTTCGCTCACAAGCATGCTCTTTGGCCAGCACAAAACCCATCTTAAGCAAGCCATCGTGATCAGAGTTCACTTTATATAATGCGGCTCTGTGCATTAAAGGTATGGGAAGGAGTGCTCTGGATTGGATTAACCAAAACACACCTCTAACTAATTAGCTTAGCCTCTTTGCACCATACACCCGGCGGAAAATTCGTTTATGCGTTGCTGTGATAAGGAAATGCCCATAAACACATTTTGCATCAGTAACAACTGATTATGGGCCATGTCATTGTCTGGCCCACTGTCTTTATCTGTGGGTGTATAAAAGTAGAAGAAGCAAAGAAATGTCTGGGAAGTTTTCATATAACTTTAAAATGACATGGTCATTAAGAAACACTCCGAGGTCATGGGATGAAGACGAATTTTTAAAAAGTACCAGTTTGGGGTACATACAACCAGTGTTGGGAGTAACGCGTTACAAAGTAACAGTTGAGGTTACAAAGTAACATGATACTGTAATGCTACTACTTTTGCAGTAACGTGCTGTGTAACAAAATTACTGTTTAAAAATTCAGTAATGCGTTACAGTTACTGAAATTTGATCAGATGTGTTACTCATTTAATTAATACGGATACATATTTTTAGTGCAAATAAATGATTTTTTTATGCAAATAAATGAATATAGGGCAGCATGGTGGCGCAGTGGTTAGCACCGTGGTAGCACAGCAAGATGGTCACAGGATCGATTCCACCCCTGACCATCGTGTGTTCGATCCCACCCCTTGACCATCGGTGACCCTTCTGTGTGGAGTTTGCATGTTCTCCCTGTATCTGTGTGGGTTTACCTTGGGGACTCCAGTTTCCTCCCACAGGCCAAAGACATGCAGGTTAGGTTAACTGGTATCAACTGGGGATTCTAAATTGTCTTTAGGTATGAATGTGAGAGTGAATGGTTGTCTGTCTCTCTGTGTTGGCCCTGCGATGGACTGGCGATCTGTCCAGGGTGTACCCTGCCTCTCGCCCAAAGATGCTGGGATAGGCTCCAGCCCCCCTGCGACCCAAAAAGGATTAAGCGGTAGAAGATGGATGGATAGATGGAAATGAATATACAAACTGACCTTACCGTAGCTGACGCAGCCGTCAGTGATGTGACCTGTTGCAGAGAGCCGAGTCTTCACTACTGAGCAGAGGAAAAGATGAAGCTACTTTGTTGAAATATTTTTCCTTTGCCGCGGTTAAGGACAAAAGCATATTGGTGGGTTGCAAGCTAAAGTGTCAGTTGAGACCTACTGCAATCTTCAGAAGTGCCTGAAGACAGCAATAAAGCTCCGACAACGCTAGTGCTAAGTAACGGCTAGCTATGCCAACCACACCGTGTTAGTGGATCTACGCTATCTGAACAGCAACGGCTGGATGTAAAGTAGAAATACTCTTTTCTCAACAGCCACGGCTGGATTTCGAGCACAGATACGCATCTGGACAGTCTGTGACCCAGCAAGAATTAAACCGATTGATTGCCAGATACAGTACGTCGTTACAGACTGAAATGTAATAACAGTCATTTTCCATCAGACAGCTGAGACGTTAATCCACTGAAGTTAAAACACATGCATTTGCTACCTGGATAAAGATTACTCAAAAATGGATTTTGATCTAGAAAAGGAATTTGAGGGACTGGATCATGTCTCTGTCACAGCAGACATTTGGACTGTGGATAATGGACATTTTCTTTGAATCACTGCACATCGGATTAAGTCCATATCAAAAAGATAAGATAAACATGGACAGCTTTATGCAGTGTTGCCAACTCTCACTCCAAAATGAGGAAATTATACTGGAAATATCATATTGATTTTCTTCAGATTTTTCCCAGAATGGGAGCTCTCAAGGCACGATAAAGCAGACTGAACATGTTCTAAAAGCTCTATCTGAAACGGTCTGTTTTCAGCCTGACATTAAAAACCCAGTAATGTAATCCATTAATTAAATTATCTTGCTATGTGTGCAAGATGATTTAAGTATGCATTTAAAAGTAACATGAAAGTTACTTTTCAAAGTAACTAGTTATAATCATGCAGCAATTGGTAAAGTAACTCAATTACTTTTGAAAATGAGTAACTAGTAACTGTAATTAAGTTACCATTTTTTAGTAACTTGCCCAACACTGCATACAACATACATGGATTGTGAGGTCGTAAAGAGACCGTACCTCTTCCGCATCTGCCTTTTATACCCAGGGTGGCAGTGGAACCGGAAAGGTGGAGCCGCAACCTGTAGTACCGTACACACAATACGAACTGTATCGTATTTGATACATCACAGTATGCATGTGGACAATTGTAGGAAACTTGAAATGAAGAGACTGAATGATTTTTCAGTATTGGTTTATTCCATCTCAAGCCTACAGCTCCTCTCAGTCAGGGAATGAAGAGAGTGAGCTGGGGGTAAACCACATACCTTTATACTGTAACACCAGACACAAAACACATTCACATCAAACACAGAATTCCATTCATCTAATCCTCTTATTGTCCTCTCGGCTTCTCTGTCTGACCCTATGAGTCAGACAGTCCCTTCAGGTCCACTCTCAGATCTTCTCACTTCGTTTCTAGTCCGCAGGGGGTCCAGACTCAATGTCCGTATGAGGCGTGATGACAATACACACTGCGAGCTCCAAGTTCCCTCATGTCTGAATCTCTGCCAAGGAATATGTGAGCTACATAATGTTACGCCACATCACTCCCCCCGAAACGCCCAAGAACGGACATACACCAACCTTAAGTCAATAATGGACAGTCATACACACTATGTCAAGAGTGGACACACACACACCGACTTCTTGTCCATAACGGGCAATCATACACATTACACCCTTACATCACCCCCCCTTTGTAGGATCTACAGCACAATTTACACGGGTTGATCAAAATATACATCACTCTGCCCGTTGCTTAGGTTTCAATCTCTTCTCGAATCTGCTGAACGCAGGCTTCGCAACCTGTGTTGTGCCGTCCTACTGTGCGCCTGTGGAATGAGGGGGAGAAGGGTTATTTGACCCCTGCTGGGGAACTAGGGGCTGTCCCTTGGGAGGCCTGCCGCGTCGAGGCGCCCCCGCTGGCCGTACAGGTTCGTCACGTAACACAAAAGCAGGCTTTAATCTGTCAACACTGATTGTCTCTTTCCTGCCCCCCAAGTCTAGTGCAAAATATTTCTCCCCGGTTTCCAGCACTCGGAACGGACCATCATAAGGTGGGCGGAGACTGTGACGCTGGGCGTCGTGCCTGACAAAAACAAACTCTGCGTTTTGCAAAGCCTTGGGAACGAAAACCCGCGGAAAAGTGTGATGAGCGGGGCCCGGGAGCATTTCTGCCTCCGTGCCGCGTAGAGGTCCCCGCAGCGGGGGGGGCTCGGGTGCTGCATGGGCTGGCAGGAATTCTCCTGGCAGCCTGAGAGGTTGAGTAAACACTAATTCAGCAGGTGAGGCATCTAAATCCTCCTTGGGTGCCGAACGCAACCCCAATAAAACCCATGGTAGTTTGTTTACCCAATTTGTATCCATGAGCGACGCTCTGAGGGCTGCCTTCAACAATCTGTGAAAACGTTCGCATAAACCGTTGGCCTGTGGGTGATAAGCGGTGGTGTGATGGGCTGTTGCCCCTAAGCCGCTGGCCATGGCTGACCATAGCTCTGAAACGAACTGCGGACCCCTATCGGACGTAATGTCCGACGGGACTCCGAACCGCGCTACCCAGGCTGTTAAAAAAACGCGAGTTACCTCTGCTGCTGTGGTAGACTGCAATGGGACCACTTCCGGCCAACGCGTGGTCCGGTCCACCATTGTTAGGAGATGTGTGAACCCCTGCGAGGGCGGCAGGGGTCCCACTAGATCAACGTGCGCATGATCAAACCTCTTAGCCGGGATGTGGAAAGGTTCTAAAGGGGCTTTTGTGTGTCTGTGAACTTTGGCCCGCTGGCAGGACATGCAGGCTCTCGCCCACTCTTTCACGTGCTTGCGCAGGCTCGGCCAAACAAACTTCTCTGCTACCATTTTCACCGAAGCGTGTACTCCCGGGTGTGCTAGGGAGTGCACCGCGTCAAAAACACGACGGCGCCACGTGGCCGGTACCACTGGGCGAGGTCGCCCGGTGGATACATCACGAATAAGCGGGGGTGAACCGGTTTGTAAATTTACGTTCTCCAGCCTTAACCCTGTTGGTCCAGACAGGAGCGCGCGCACATCTGTGTCCTCGCCCTGCTCTGCTGCCATGGCCGCGTAATCTATCCCTACGTGCACCGGAGCTGCGTGCGCGTCTGCGCTGTTACCGCGCTCCGCGTCTGCGGCGCTACAGCCCCCATCTGCGCGGACAGGCGCTGTTACTGCTCGCAAGAGGCAGTCCGCCACCACATTAAATTTACCGGCTACGTGCTGTATATCGGTGGTGAATTCTGAAATTGCGGCCAGCTGCCTCTGCTGTCGGCCTGACCATGGTTCAGAGACTTTGGACATTGCAAAGGTTAACGGTTTGTGGTCGACAAAAGCGGTGAAATGTCGCCCTTCCAACCAGAACTGGAAATGGCGAATGGCCAGGTGGAGCGCTAGCAGTTCCCTGTCAAACGCGTTATATTTTCGCTCCGCATCGCGTAGGGACCTGCTAAAAAAAGCGAGTGGTTGCCAAGCCCCGGCGACTTGCTGTTCTACCACGGCTCCTATGGCCACATCTGACGTGTCTGTGGTTAGCGCTATTCGGGCTGCTGGGTCTGGGTGAGCCAGCAGTGCTGCGTTTGCTAATGCTTTCTTAACCTCAGTGAATGCGCGCTCCCGCTCCGAGGACCACTCAATCGCATTGGAGGGCTTTTGTTTTTTTAGCGCGACATACAACGGTTGCATGAGCTGCGCCGCGTGAGGTATGAAACGGTTGTAAAAGTTTACTATGCCTAAAAATTCCTGCAACGCTTTTACCGTTTGTGGCTGGGGAAACTCAGTCACTGCGCATACTTTGGAGGGCAGCGGAACTGCACCCTCTGGGGAGACGTGGTGCCCCAAAAAATCGATCTGTGCTGCGCTGAAATGGCACTTGGCTGGGTTGATTATCAACCCGTGCGCTCCCAGCCTCTGAAAAACAGTTCTGAGGTGACTCTCGTGTTCCTCCTCAGAGGCGCTGGTGACTAAAATATCATCTAAGTAGACAAAAACAAAAGGGAGGTCGCGCAAAACGGCATCCATCATGCGTTGGAAGGTTTGCGCAGTGCCTTTAAGGCCAAAAGGCATGCGTAAAAATTCAAAAAGCCCGAAAGGGGTTATTACCGCTGTCTTGGGAATGTCCTCTGATCGGACCGGGACCTGGTGATAACCGCGGACCAGGTCTATTTTAGAAAAAATTTGTGCCTTGGCCAAATGCACCGAAAAATCTTGGATATGCGGAATTGGGTAGCGGTCCTGCGCTGTGGCATTGTTTAACCTGCGATAATCACCGCACGGTCTCCACGAGCCGTCCGCCTTAGGGACCATGTGGAGGGGGGAAGCCCAAGCGGACTTCGAGCGGCGAATTATGCCCAACCTTTCCAGGTTGGCGAACTCCTCACGCGCAATAGAGAGCTTAGCTGCATCCAGGCGCCGAGCCTTCGCAAAAACCGGTGGACCACTTGTGGTTATAAAGTGCTCCACCCCGTGCTTCGCCACCTTAGCTGAAAACGTGGGAACTGTGAGTGCAGGGAACTGGTTTAGGAGAGTGTGGAACTTACCTCCTGCTGCGGCGGCGTTGGCCTGTACTGACGGCGGGGACACTCGCGCTGCACAGGGAATAGAACAAAAAGACAGTGCATTAACCAAGCGTCTATTAGCCAGATCTACCAACAAGCCATGTGAGCACAAAAAGTCGGCACCCAACATGTTAAAACTCACCGCCGCTACTATGAAGGTCCATTCATAGTCGCAGCCGTGCAAGGACAGGCGCAGAGTTCTTTCGCCAAACGTCTTGATCGACGAGCCGTTTGCGGCTGTTGCTCTATCTCCGCGGGGACCGGCCGCCCGGTCCGCGTAGGTCGCGGTGATGAAACTCCTCTGTGCTCCGGTGTCAATGAGGAATCGCCGTCCGGAGCTCGCGTCCGTCAGGTAGAGCAGCTTGTTCCGTTCGCCGAGGGTCGAAGCTGCCAACGACCTCTGGCTCTTTGCGTTTCCCTGCTTCCTGAAGTTGCATGGCGGGACGCATCTGTGCGCCTTGTGCGCGAAACGTCGATGGTAGAAGCACATCTCGTTCTCTCCTCTGCTCCGGGATCGCGCTGCCGCCGTTGTCGCTGGGGTCGGCTCTGCTGCCACCGGTTCTCCGTTGCCCTGGGCCGCCGCGCCGAGGTCCGCTGCTGCCGCTGCCGCTGCCATCTCCTGTTCGCCGCATGCGTCCAGGAGTCGCTCTGCTTCCAAAGCCAGCGCGCGGAAGTCCTGCTGGTCCACACACCTCATGCTGGACAGGGAGCCTTTCATGTGTGCTGGAAGGGTCCTCAAAAAGATGTGTTTAAATAAAAACGCATCGTTGCCTGCCCCGATCATCTGCAGCATGTCCTCCATGAGGACAGTCGGCCTGCGTCCTCCTCTGTCGCGCAGGTCCAGGAGTGTTCTGGCCCTCACCTCAGCCGATGGCACAAAGCTCCGAATGAGGGCGGCTTTCAGGGTGTCGTATTTGCCAGCAGCGGGCGACTGCTGCACCAGGCTCCGCACACACCGGGCTGTGCGGCTGTCGAGTCTTGCGATGACATTGTGGAACTTAATGTCATCCTCTGATACCCCGTTAAGCACGAACCGTGATTCCACGTGTTGGAACCATGAGTGAATGAATGAATGAATGAATGAATTTATTTATTTATTTCGGATAGTACATTACAGGTTAAAAGAAACTGTATAATATAACAACAAGGTCAAATTAGACAAAGACTCCTTCTACTATACAATTCCACGTGAGTTATCCGAAATGGGTGATGGCTGAAGCCGCAGCTTATATTGCCCACCCATATTCCATCCAAGAATTCAAAGGAGAAAAAGGAGAAAACAAGACAAGAGCGATTACAATTTAAAACAAGGCTAAGACAAAATATGACTGAGAGAAAAGAAAACTGAGCTAGTCTAAGTTAAGCGGTTACTATTCAAAAACAAATCTAAGACATAGTGTCACAGAGAAAAAAGAAAAACTAAGCTATAACACAACACAGGCTGGAAATGTCAATCCTTATGTGAGTTTACATGTCGTCTTGTAAATATGTTTGGAGTATTTCTTCCTTTAGTTTTTGTTTAAATTGTCCAAGCTTTGTACATGATTTTAATTCAGGTCCAAAATCGTTCCATAATCTGACACCTTGCACTGAAATACAGTGTTGCTTGGTAGTTGTTCTCACTGTAGGCTTTTGAAATATACATGTTCCTCTGAAGTGATATCGTTTCTCCCTTGTTTGGAACAACTTTTGGATATTTGCGGGCAGTGATAGATTCTTCACTTTGAACATTATTATTGCGGTTTTAAAGTCGATCAGATCTTTCAACTTGAGAGTTTTTTGTTTAAGAAAAAGTGGGTTTGTTGGTTCCCTGTAAGCTGCTTTGTTGATTATTCTAATAGCTCTCTTTTGAAGCATAAAGAGTGGATATATGTTTGTTTTATATGTATTTCCCCATACTTCATTACAATATGTCATGTATGGGAGTATTAATGAATGATACAAGGTGTATAGTGTGGGTTGATTCAGCAAATTTTTCACTCTGTGTAATATTGCAATTGATTTGGATACTTTACCTTTTATATAATTAATATGTGGCTTCCAACACAGTTTGTTATCAATTATTACTCCAAGGAATTTAGTTTCGGATACCCTTTCAATCTCTACACCATTTACACTGAGTTTGGGTACTGGGTAGTTGTGATGGTTGTTAAAGACTATAAATTTTGTCTTGCTTAAATTGAGCGTTAATTTGTTTGAATCAAACCACAGTTTCAGCTTTCCTAATTCCTTTCCGAGTGTATCCAGAAGTTGTTCCAAATTGTTTCCACTGCATAGCAGGTTAGTGTCATCAGCAAACAATATTAAGTCCATTTTTTCTGAAACTTTACATATATCATTTATATACATATTGAATAATAATGGTCCCAAAACTGAACCCTGTGGGACTCCACAGGTGACCTTCAGTAGCTCTGAGTTTTTGTTGTTAACACATACAAACTGATATCTATTCTTTAAGTAACTTCTTAACCAGGACAGTGCTACCCCTCTGATACCACAATTTTGTAGTTTCTTTAATAATAGATTGTGATCTACTGTATCAAATGCTTTTTTAAGATCCAGGAATACTCCAACTGAATACTCTTTATTTTCAATGGCTGTTGATATTTTTTCTGTAAATTCCATTAAGGCATATGCTGTTGTCCTTTTGTGTCTGAACCCATATTGCTGCTCACACAATAAATCATTCTTCAGTATGAAGTTGTCAATTCTCTCATAGAATATTTTTTCAAGTATCTTGGAAAATTGCGGTAATAGTGAAATTGGTCTGTAGTTGGAGAGTTCCCCTCTGTCGCCTGTCTTGTAAATCGGAATTACTTTAGCTATTTTCATTGCATTGGGAAATATACCTGATTGGAGAGACAGGTTACAGATATACGTCAGTGGTTTCACTATGCATTCGATAACAGTTTTGACTAGTAGCATATCAATACCATCGCAGTCAGTAGATGTTTTACTTTTGAACGATTTAACAATTTCAATGACCTCTCTTTCGTCTGTGTTCTTTATGAAGATGGTGTCTTTTACAGCAGTGTTATTGCATATTGAATCACCTGTTGGCACCGTAGTGGGTATTTCTCGGGCCAGTTTAGGTCCAATGTTAACAAAAAAATTATTAAATTCATCTGCAGGTGAAGCTATATTCACATTCGGAGTCGATTTATTATTTTTTGGAATGTTAGTTGGGTAGCTGGTATTTCTGCTTTTATTTCCAAGGATACTGTTGATTATTGTCCATGTATTTTTAATATTGTCTTTTGTTTTTTTCCAGTTCTTTACTGTAATAGTCTCTTTTACTACATCTTATTATATATGTTAACTTACAGTATTTTTGTATGTTTTATACCGCTGCTCTGCTTCTTTTGTCCTTTTCTTTATGAAAGCTTTATATAATAAATTTTTCTTTTTACACGCCTTTTGTAGTCCTTTGGTTAGCCATGGTTTGTCAGTAAATTTGTGTTTAAGCTTTTTTTTAACTAATGGGCAGTTTTTTTCATAAAGAGTGGTTACAATGTTTGTAAATGTGTCATAGGCTTCATTTACATCTGATACATAGACTTCTGTCCAGTCTTGCTTCAGCAAGTCCTCTTTAAAAGAACTGATTGCGTTTGGTGATTTGTGTCTGAACGATTTTGAGATTTTTTCTGGGTTGGGCCCCGTGTGGCCATGGATAAGTGCAAAGATTGGCAAGTGGTCGCTTATATCATTTATCAATAATCCACTTTCTATTTTCTTGTCGAGAACATTGACAAACAGGTTGTCAATAAGTGTAGCAGAGTGAGCTGTGATTCTACTGGGATGTGTTATTGTGGGATATAGACTCATGCTGTACATAGAGTTCATGAACTCTGTAACTACATTTTGTTGATGTGGATTAAGTAGATCAATATTGAAATCTCCACAAATTGCTACCATTTTCTTACTAGTAATATTATTGTACAGCTCGACTAATTTATCTCTGAATGTGTCAATGCAAGTTCCCGGCGTTCTGTATATGCAGCTTATGATTAGATTTTTTGTTTTGTCTAGGTCAATCTCAACAGTAACACATTCCTGAAGCACCGGCCACTTTATTAGGTACACCATGCTAGTAACGGGTTGGACCCCCTTTTGCCTTCAGAACTGCCTCAATTCTTCGTGGCATAGATTCAACAAGGTGCTGGAAGCATTCCTCAGAGAGTTTGGTCCATATTGACATGATGGCATCACACAGTTGGCGCAGATTTGTCGGCTGCACATCCATGATGCGAATCTCCCGTTCCACCACATCCCAAAGATGCTCTATTGGATTGAGATCTGGTGACTGTGGAGGCCATTTGAGTACAGTGAACTCATTGTCATGTTCAAGAAACCAGTCTGAGATGATTCCAGCTTTATGACATGGTGCATTATCCTGCTGAAAGTAGCCATCAGAAGTTGGGTACATTGTGGTCATAAAGGGATGGACATGGTCAGCAACAATACTCAGGTAGGCTGTAGCGTTGCAACGATGCTCAATTGGTACGAAGGGGCCCAAAAGAGTGCCAAGAAAATATTCCCCACACCATTACACCACCACCACCAGCCTGAACCATTGATACAAGGCAGGATGGATCCATGCTTTCATGTTGTTGACGCCAAATTCTGACCCTACCATCCGAATGTCGCAGCAGAAATCGAGACTCATCAGACCAGGCAACGTTTTTCCAATCTTCTATTGTCCAATTTCGATGAGCTTGTGCAAATTGTAGCCTCAGTTTCCTGTTCTTAGCTGAAAGGAGTGGCACCCGGCGTGGTCTTCTGCTGCTGTAGCCCATCTGCCTCAAAGTTCGACGTACTGTGCGTTCAGAGATGCTCTTCTGCCTACCTTGGTTGTAACGGGTGGTTATTTGAGTCACTGTTGCCTTTCTATCAGCTCGAACCAGTCTGGCCATTCTCCTCTGACCTCTGGCATCAACAAGGCATTTCCGCCCACAGAACTGCCGCTCACTGGATATTTTTTCTTTTTCGGACCATTCTCTGTAAACCCTAGAGATGGTTGTGCGTGAAAATCCCAGTAGATCAGCAGTTTCTGAAATACTCAGACCAGCCCTTCTGGCACCAACAACCATGCCACGTTCAAAGTCACTCAAATCACCTTTCTTCCCCATACTGATGCTCGGTTTGAACTGCAGGAGATTGTCTTGACCATGTCTACATGCCTAAATGCACTGAGTTGCCGCCATGTGATTGGCTGATTAGAAATTGAGTGTTAACGAGCAGTTGGACAGGTGTACCTAATAAAGTGGCCGGTGAGTGTAGGTCATCAATATACAGTGCAACACCACCACCCTTTTTTTGAGATCTGTTAATGTTAAACATCTGATATCCCTCTATTGCCATCAGGGGAGCCTGGTCTGCATTAAGCCAGGTTTCAGAGACTGCAATAGCTGTGAATTTTCTGTTTAGCTGTTTTAAATAGTCCTGAATCTGTGAGAAGTTTTTGTTAAGACTTCTGCTATTGAAGTGTATTATTGACAGTTTACCATCTAATTGCACTTGACTTTTGAATTGCTTTTCAGTGTAATATTCACAGTGGTTATGAATATTATTGAAAAAGTGGTTATCAGGATCAATATCATTCTCCATCTCTTGTGGTTTATGTTCAGCATAGTGGCATATTTTTAGAGTTTGAGTTTCCTCACTCTGTGTTTCATAGTCAGTGTTCATCTGTATTTATCTAAGTCAGTAGCATCTCTGATCATTATACTTTTTGCTTGCTCAGGTGTTCCATTTAGTTTAATCCAAATTCTACAATTTCTTGTCCAGGTTGTCTGTATCTTATTATGTTTCTTTAGCATCCGTGCCTGCCGTGCTAATTCAGCGTTTTTTTTTGTCAGGTGTTCATTTAGGTAAACTTGAGTTTCCTTTAGTTTTTTGGCCTGCCTCAGTATGTCATTTTTCACCCTCCTGTTCACAAAGCGCATCACAATTGATTTCTTTGTTTTGTTATCTTTCTTCGGTAAAGCATAACAGGCTGAGATCGCATTGGCTTCTACCTTAATGTCTTTATCATTAAGGAACTGAAGCACTTGGTTTTCTAAGGACATTGATTCACTGTGCGGGTGAATGCGGGTCCTCTTGCCAGAACTCGGGGAGTCTAATGGAGTTTAGCCTCTCCATATTTCTCACGTGTGAGTCACCAATGTAGGAAACTCGAAATGAAGAGACTGAATGATTTTTCAGTATTGGTTTATTCCATCTCAAGCCTACAGCTCCTCTCTCAGTCAGGGAATGAAAAGAGTGAGCTGGGGGTAAACCACATACCTTTATACTGTAACACCAGACACAAAACACATTCACATCAAACACACAATTCCATTCATATCTAATCCTCTTATTGTCCTCTCGGCTTCTCTGTCTTCAGGTCCACTCTCAGATCTTCTCACTTCGTCTCTAGTCCGCAGGGGGTCCAGACTCAATGTCCGTATGAGGCGTGATGACAATACACACTGCGAGCTCCAAGTTCCCTCATGTCTGGATCTCTGCCAAGGAATATGTGAGCTACATAATGTTACGCCACACAATACGTAAAGCACATAATGTTAAACCTGGCTGGAATGAGGCTGTAGCTGTGCCTTATTCTGAAGCTCGGGAAGCATATAAAGCATGGGTGGTGGCTGGGAGACCCAGACAAGGGCCAGAATTTGAGATGAAGAAATATACAAATGCAAAGTTTAAGTATGCTATTCGTCATATTTCTAAAAATGAGCAGCTAATGAGAAGTAATTCCTTGGCCAAGAAATTGTTAGATAAGAATGTCACAGATTTTTGGAAGGAGCTTAGACGGATTAGTAACAGTAAAACGTCTTTGCCCTGTACTTTGGAAGGCATTTCAGGTACAGAAAATATTGTGGATCCATGGCGGCAACACTTTTACTCATTATTTAATTCAACTAAGGATGAAACTTATAAGGTAGGGAAAGTAGAAAGGGACGATTCACTCCTGATTGACACTCATGCAGTGACCAAAGCCATTAGAGAGCTATCAGATAACAAAGCGAGTGGTTTAGACTGTATTTCTGCTGAGCATCTTAAATATGCTAGCTCAAGAATTGCTTCTCTTCTTGCAATCTGTTTCACCAGCTTCATGATTCATGGGATATTACCAGAATCTTTATTGTCTGTTGTGTTGGTACCAATCATTAAAGATAAAGCAGGCAAGCTGTGTAGCCTGGATAATTACAGGCCCATAGCTATAGCCATTATAATATCTAAAGTACTGGAAAAAAATCATGTTTGAAAAATTAAATGTATTCATCAAATCTACTGATCATCAATTTGGATTCAAACTCCATCATGGAACAGATCTGTGCATATATGCTTTAAAAGAAATTATAAATAAGTACAGAAATCAAAATTCTTCAGTTTTTCTGTGTTTTATTGACGCCTCCAAGGCGTTTGATCGTGTTAATCACAGGATATTGTTTAGGAAAATGACTGACAGGGGGGTTCCCAAGTACTTAGTACGTATCCTGATTTACTGGTACGCACATCAGAAGATGCTGGTGAAATGGGGGAAGAGTCATTCATCCCCATTTGGTGTGAGCAGTGGTGTCAGACAGGGCAGTATACTGTCCCCTATTCTATTTAATCTTTATATGGATGAGTTGTCAAAGCAACTGAATGCCTGTAAAACTGGGTGTTTAATAGGGAATAAGTTAGTGAATCATTTTATGTATGCTGATGATCTAGTTATTCTCAGTCCAAGTAGTGCTGGTCTTCAGGAGTTATTAAGAGTGTGTAGTGCTTATGGAGAGGAAAATGACATAAAATATAATACAAATAAGAGTTGTGTGCTGATTTGCCACACTAAAGAAGATTTGTTAATGAAATTCCCTGTCTTTGAATTGGCAGGCAGGGAATTAATTGTCAGGGATAAAATTAAATATCTGGGACATTTTATTAATGATAGAATGACTGATGATGATGATATTTTCAGACAACGCTGCAAAATCTACATGCAAGCAAATATTCTTGCACGCAGATTTGGTTTTTGTTCAGATGAGGTGAAACTGGTTCTTTTTAAGACCTATTGTACACCTTTATACACTGCTCATTTATGGATAAATTATAGGAAACAAAGTATGCAGAAACTACAGGTTGCCTACAATGATGCCTTAAGAATTTTACTTAAAAAGCCTCGATGGTGCAGTGCTTCCGAGTTATTTGTCTCATCACGTGTAAATACTCTGCATGCAGTAATAAGGAATCTTATGTATAAATTCATCTGTTGGCTTGATGTATCTAGAAATGAAATCATTCAAGTCATGTCTAGCATTAAGCTCAGTTCTATTCGCTGTCAGTCACAGTTTAGAAGGCACTGGTACAGTTGTCTTTTTAAGTCTTTTTAAAGTCTGTACTGTCTTTGTACTTCTCTTAGCAGTTGTGTCTTAGTGTTTTTGTAACTTTTTGATTGTTTCAACTGTCTTGTTTTACTTTTTACTTTTTTTGATGGACCTTGAGTCTGGAATAAAGTCTTTGATTGATTGATTGATTGAATACACATAAAGGTCTTTACCTCAGAATAAGTTTTAGAATATGCACAGTCTGCTTTATGCTGCCTTGAGAGTGCTTACTGTGGAAAAATCTGAAGAAAGTCAAAATGATAATGTTAGCAAGTTCCTCATTTTGGAGTGAGAAATAAGGTTTGTGGCGTGAGAGAAAGGGGAAAAGAGTGACAATCACTCCAAAAGAGTGAGAGTTGGGTTAAAACAAAACCTAATCTCTCTCTGTCTTGTTTCTGATATCTGATCAAAACACTGATTGAATCATACCACCCTGATTAAATCATGCCATCCTATATAGTCCTGTCCGCGGCAGCAGCAGTGTCTCTGACCGACACTAGAGGCTCGTTAGTGCCGCTGTGTTGTTTTGGTCTCCGGTGGTGAACCCATGCCTTCTGTTGTAGCCGGCTGTGTGGGTGATGGCTCTTCCGTGACGCGGGGGAGCGGGGCTCTGTTTTCTGATTAAACTTGGAGTGGAGGTGCCATGGCCGGGGTTTTCGACATCGATTTGGATCAGCCGGATGAGAATGTCTCCGATGACGAGCTGGAGGATGGAGTGAGTAGACCTTCGGGCTAATGCTAACACGGTTAGCCAGCTAGCTCTAGCCGTTTCTAGGCCTGAGTTGTAATAACCGGTGGCTGAGTTTCCATTTTCGGACAGCACGGTCCGCCCTTTCCCCGCGGATACGTTTTCGTTGCGTGTGTCGGTATTTACAACAAAAAAAAGGTCGATAACACATTCGGTTGACATGCTTTTCTCGGCACAGCACCGGAATCTAAACTGCCATTGTCCCTCCACACACGTACACTTAATATTGTTTAGTCTGACAGTGATGCAGTCAAGCATTATAGGCACCAGTGTTGGCTTTGTGGTTGAAGAATGTACATAAAATGGATTTATAAGTGTCAAACTAACGAAAAGTAACTCGCCGGTCTTTTGGTGGAACCCCTTGTCCGATAATGGATCTATGATCTAGGTAGTGGAACAAGTTAAGGAATGCAGCTGCTCCCATGTATTAGCATATTAAGATCAACGTTAAGTAGCGTTGATTGGCTGCTACTATTGCCTTATTAGCTGGTAAAGTATTACTTTTAGATTTGAATTAAAGGCTCAGACATTTGGCGAATCATAACGAGCCGAACAGCTACTGTTGTTAGCACCGCACGACTTAAAAAATGACAGCAGTTTAACTGTTGTAGTTTTTGTTTGTACTCTGGTTGTTGTTTTAGTAATGTACATCTGAGGCTTAGATTCGTGACGGGACGGCAGGCTCCGGAGCTTCGAGACCACTCGGCGCTTATCCAGCAAGTATTTGGCGAAGCGCGTTCCGAAGCTTGTATTGGTGAGGTATGTGTTGACGTCGTATCACGTGACTGGGTCAGGACGCCATTCATGATTTTGCACGCAACATGAAATAAAGTGAGCAGCGATACACAGTGGAAATCCCCGTCCCTCACGTTTTGTGTTGTCAGTGTTTAACTGTAAGGGATTTGTCACAGCCAATTTCCAGATGGAGGCAGCACCAAAAACAGACTTTTCCCGTTTGGGAACAGTTTGAGCGCATTTCTCCCATTGATGTATTTTCCACAAATAGTGGCTATTTGTTGTAACTGAAGTGATGGCTTTTAACGGTAAAGCATCTACTGTACAAGTGGGAGGCTGGGGTTCAAATCCCGGTTGGGTCATTCTTGCAATTTTACTTTCATTTGCAAGGTGACATGTCTGTTATATTTCAAAGAGCTTGGATCATTATTACGCATCATTATGCTGAGGCACTATTGCTATTGTGCCCTGCATGAGAATAAGGACAGAGGTGAATATACTTTTGAAAAGATATTATTGCTTAATAAAAATGGATAAGTAGTACAAGCACACCAGATAACACAGGCACATTCACTGTAGTCACCCCAGTTTTATTATTTCTTTATTCCCTTATGATCATTGATATGTCTTAAGACAGCACATTTATTGAAATGGAAAAATATGCATTAAACCAATAGTGCCCTTGTAAAAATCTGCATGCTGTATACTTTTTGTTGACTACATGGTCTAGTAGAGCAAATGGAAGTTTCACATGAGGCTTTGTCTATATGAACCATTTTGATGTAAAGGCTCAAGCCTTCAAGAAAGCCTTATCTGGTCATCACTAAGTGGTAGCCTAGAGCAGAGATGCCAATGACTCCGATTTTGGCGGAGTTACTCCGATTTCCAGACATAAAATCCGCCCTCCGCTTTACCTGTTAAAAACTACGCTTTTATTTTGTCAAACATAAATAAATTTTGACGGTGGATAAAATAAGCCGACATCGACGTGCTAAGAGCATTTTGAATGTCCGCATATGATCTTAGGGCCTCGAGGGTATAAACTGCGCATCAGTGTGCCGAGGTTTATCGATGTTTTCCGAATGCATGAGAGAACCCATATGTAAACGAAGCAAAATGGCGGAGGCTACCATGCCGCCGAAGAAGAAACAAAAAGTAAATGCACACAACCAAAGGTTCAAAGAGGAATATCGGAAGACGTATCCATGTTTTACAGTAAAACACGGATATGTCTTCCGACTTTTAGTAATTCCCTAACCGTAATGAAACAACGCGCCTGATTGGCTGATCGTCCTTGCAATGACCAATGAACGCGGCTGTTGCAGTGATGTCGGTGATTGAACATAGAGATGCTCCGAGAATTAAAGAAATTGTCAAGATCGTGAAAAACAAATTTCATTGGGATTGGCTAGAAAAGGAGATTGCAATGGATGTTGGGAAGAAAACTGTGACAAATTTGTTTAGCGATTTTATACGGAATATCAAACGTACAAGAAGGAGCAAAAAACATGTACAAGAGGTCAAATCGAGGTCCACTAATTATTCAATTGCTGGAACTTTCGGTGTTCAGAAAAAACCATCGAAACCATACGGCCTCCACCCTTTGTTAATGACACGATTGGGCACGGAAATCAAAAGGAATGATCCACCCCAACAACGAGTGCCAGTTGCGGATAGAGTAGTGAATTTTGAGGTATGTGAAGATATATTTTTGTATACATGTCATCTAGTTAATATTTTCTTCTGCTGAAGATGTTTTGGACTTTATTTAAAAAACATTTTTAACGCAGTGCACAGTGGACATTGACTCATAACTTTTGAATATTTCTAAGACTTAGCTACATCAGTGATTGTGCAAAATGAACTGCTCAAGACTCAATGGAGACTGAAACTGGTGATCTGAAATGAATGCTGAAATTATAAAAAGTAATGGTATGTTGGAATTTTATTTCTATTATGGAATAGATAAAATTAACTGATTTTGATTTGATCAAGTGTTAAAGCATGTGATGGATAATGCTTGTTGGAATATTTTAGGAATGCCATCTTCTTGGAACAAGAGTCAATATTATACAGTAATAAGTGGCATTCAGCTGTTTGTTTTATGTCATTTAAGCACAGTTCTGGTACTTAAAAATCATAAAAACCCAGGAGCTTAATTTCACCAACCACCAGCTTAATTTCACCAACCCCAAAATCACATTCCTGTTTACTGCATCAAAAATCGGTGAAACTCATGCTTTTTGTCAAGTGTGTAGAACGGATGGCTTGTGGATGTCATGGAACTTCTTGTGATCATTCTTTACATTCTTCACATGAACACACTAACTTCAAGCAGAAATATCTGTGCTAGTGACATTGACTGACTGATGTAGTTGTGATTATTGAGAGCTGTAGATGCTCTCTTTATTTTGGGTTCTTAGTTTAAATTTTGTTTTATATTGCTAAGATGAACCTAATTACTATTTGTGCATGTCTCTTATAAATGTTGTGACCAAAGACTTAATGAATTAGAATGTTAAACCAAATTATAGTAAATATTCCAACAAAAATGTTAATTTTGTGTTGTATCTTATCTTGTTAGATGTGCCCAGAAAGTGCAGGAAATGGCTTATATTAATGGTCATTTTAAAAATTTTTCTGGGGGAGGCCCCCCAGACCCCCACCAGCAAGAGGGGGGATACCCCCTCTCACGCTTACCACCACCTCGCACCTACGGTGCTTGGGCCTTGCTTTATGCCAGGCATTACTCCACTTTCCCAAGTCTGAGGGTTGGCATCTCTGCTAGAGGTAAAATGTCTATCTCCTGCATCTGGAAAGCTGGGGTTCAAGTCCCAGTAGGATTATTCTTGTAATTTATTTTTATTTGCCAGGTGAAGTGTCTGTTGTGTTTCAAAAAGCTTGGATACAACAGTAACGCATCATTATGCTGAGGCAGTATTGTGCCCTGCATGACAATAAGGACAGAGATGAATGTACTGGGAAAGACTGTTGAAAAGTTATTATTTCTTTAAAAAATGGATAAGTAGCACAAGCACATTCATTGTAGTCACCTCAGTTTTATTATTTCTTTTTCCCCCCTTATGATCATTGATATTTCTTAAAAGACACTGCATTTATTGAAATAAAAAAACACATTATTAGGGAATACAGATGCTAATATGGCCCAGAATTCCTCCATATACTGGTACTATCACTAAAGTGTGCAGTGTCTTCTGCACTCGCACATCCCGCAATACAGTCTTCAGTAAATAAAATACTTGTTTTTGGTTACTTTTTCTTAAAAATGAGCCATTATTTTCAACGTCATTGATAAATGTTTGGTTTGGACTGTTGACTCTTCCCACCAGTGTCTTAACAGACAAATAGAAAATCATGATGCAAGCACATAAGTCACTAAATTGTTTATTATAATCACCAGCAAAATCCAGATTATTTAGAATGTGCAAAATTCAAACTTCAAACTGTGAAAAAAAAAACTCAGAATGGGTCACACACGCCGACTCATCGCCTTTGTAAGGGTGGCCCAGCACACCAAGGAACGATTGAAGGCAGCATTCTGAGCCATCTCCTCCCTTCACAAGGTAGTTTCATGGGATCCAGGTCAAGTGGACCCCTGACCAAGTGAGCACCCCAAGTGGACCTCGGGATCCAATCTGTACATGTACAAGTACACTCACAATCCAGGGATTTGTACACATGAAGAAGGAGAACAATAAGAATTTGTGTAAAACTGTTGGAAAGACTTTTTCTGGTCACCAAGAAGTGTAATATATATATATATACACACTACCGTTCAAAAGTTTGGGGTCACCCAGACAATTATTTTGTGTTTTCCATGAAAAGTCAAACTTATTTACCTCCATGAGTTGTAAAATGAATAGAAAATATAGTCAAGACATTGACAAGGTTAGAAATAATGATTTGTATTTGAAATAATAATTTTTTCCTTCAAACTTTGCTTTCGTCAAAGAATCCTCCATTTGCAGCAATTACAGCATTGCAGACCTAACATGATTGCACAAGGGTTTTCTAATCATCCATTAGCCTTCTGACGCAATGAGCAAACACATTGTACCATTAGAACACCGGAGTGATAGTTGCTGGAAATGGGCCTCTATACACCTATGTAGATTTTGCACCAAAAACCAGACATTTGCAGATAGAATAGTCATTTACCACATTAGGCAAGAACCAAGCAGACCGCCCGTAACATCTATTGGAGGAAGAAGCCCCCCAGGAGGCAGCTAGCCACCAGGGCTGCTCGGAGAGGCGCTCCGGCCACCGGCGGAGTGAAGAGGCCTCGCCGTTACAGGCCCGTGGCTCTGAGAGAGATCCGTCATTACCAGAAATCCACGGAGCTGCTCATCCGTAAACTGCCCGTCCAGCGCCTGGTGAGGGAGATCGCTCAGGACTTCAAGACCCACCTGCGCTTCCTGAGCTTCGCCGTCATGGCTCTGCAGGAGACCAGAGAGGCCCACCTGGTGGGTCTCTTCTTCGCCAAGAGGGTCACCATCATGCCCAAAGACTTCCAGCTGGCCCGCCGCATCCGCGGAGAGAGAACTTAGACTTTCTGCTGCACATTCACCAACCATAATGCTCCGCACTGTGTGTCTATATATATACATTTATAGTAATATGTACATATGTTTACTAGATGTTCTTTTTTTTTTTTCTTGCCTTCTGATTATTGCTCTGAGTGTTGCTATCCCTGTGCTGTTGCAATCCTGGAATTTCCCCATTGTGGGACTAATAAAGGCTTATCTTATCTTATCTTATCTTATCTTATTAGCAATGTATGAAGTGTATTTCTGATTAGTTTAAAGTTATCTTCATTGAAAAAAAGTGCTTTTCTTTCAAAAATAAGGAAATTTCTAAGTGACCCCAAACTTCTGAACGGTAGTGTGTGTATATATATATATATATATATATGTTGGGTGACTAAAAGTATTTCCGTGCACACACTCAATACTCTGTCCTGACTTTGGACTTGATAAAACACAGTGGACTAACACCAACAGATGACATGGCTCCCCAAATCAGGTGCCAAGTCCTGCCACTTGGAAATCAAGGTCCCAGAGTCTGGAGGAAGAGTGAACAGGCACAGAATCCAAGTTGCTTAAGGTCCAGTGTGAAGTTTCCACAGTCAATGATGATATGTAGAGCCAAGCCATTTGCTGGTGTTTTTCCACTGTGTTTAATCAAGTCCAATGTCAGTGCAGCCATCTAACAGAAAATTTTAGAGCACTTCATGCTTCCCTCTGCTGACAAGCTTTATGGAGATGCTGATTTCATTTTCCAGCAGGACATGGCACCTGCCCACACTGCCAAAAGCACAAATACCTGGTTTAATGACCATGGCATCACTGTGCTTGATTAGCCAGCAAACTCTCCTGACCTAAATCCCATAGAGAATCTATGGTGTATTGTCAAGAGGAAGATGAAATACACCAGACTCAATAATACAGATGAACTGAAGGCCGCTATCAAAGCAACCTGGGCTTCCATAACACCTCAGCAGCAACACAGGCTGATCACCTCCGTGCCCCACTGCATTGATGCAGTAATTATGCAAAAGGAGCCCCCCGACCAAGTATTGAGTGTGTAAATGGACATACTTTTCAGTTGGCTAACATTTCTATTAAAAATCAATTTTTTTTAAATTAATTTTATATAATATTCTAATTTTTTTGAGAAACCGAATTTGGGGTTTTCATTTGCTGCAAGCCATAATCATCAAAATTAAAAGAAATAAACACTTGAAATACTGTATATCACTCTGTATGTAATGAATCTATATAATATGAGTTTCACTTTTTGAATTGAATTATTGAAATAAATCAACTTCTTGATGACATTCTAATTTACTGAGACAACTAACCTGAGCCGGAGAAGGTTCTAGCTCTGTTTCTCCTTTCAACAGACTTTTCTTCTCCACCACTGCTGCTCGTCACCGCTGACTGCCCCCAGATGAAAATCCACAGAATAGGTACAGTGGGGTAAAAAAGTATTTAGTCAGCCACCAATTGTGCAAGTTCTCCCACTTAAAAGATGAGAGGTCTCCAATTTTCATCATAGGTATACCTCAACTATGAGAGACAAAATAAGAAAAAAAAATATCCAGAAAATCACATTGAAGGATTTTTAATGAATGAATTGGTAAATTCCTCGGTAAAATAAGTATTTGGTCAAAAACAAAAGTTCATCTCAATACTTTGTTATATACCCTTTGTTGGCAATGACAGAGGTCAAACGTTTTCTGTAAGTCTTCACAAGGTTTTCACACACTGTTGCTGGTATTTTGGCCCATTCCTCCATGCAGATTTCCTCTAGAGCAGTGATGTTTTGGGGCTGTCGCTGGGCAACACAGACTTTCAACTCCCTCCAAAGATTTTCTATGGGTTGAGATCTGGAGACTGGCTAGGCCACTCCAGGACATTGAAATGCTTCTTACGAAGCCACTCCTTCGTTGCCCGGGCGGTGTGTTTGGGATCATTGTCATGCTGAAAGACCCAGCCACATTTCATCTTCAATGCCCTTGCTGATGGAAGGAGATTTTCACTAGGGCTGGGAATGATCCCTAATTTCCAGAATCGATTCGATTCCGATTCTTGAGATTCTGAATCGATTCGATTCGATCCCAATTTGATCTGGGGAATTACCATTTTAATAGCCATTTTACTTCCCATGAAACAAAAATCTTTGAGACCTAATGCTGCAAATTGTACCAAGAATCTTCTAACTTTGTTAATACATAAATTATCACATATAGAACTGACCCAAAATCAGTTACAATAATGCATTTTTTATTATTTAACTTATCATTTCATAAAGTGCTCACAGGTGCTTTCTTTAGTGCAAAGGGTGTGTCGTGTCAAGTTCACCACCCAGAGTAAGTAAACAAATTCAATGCATGAACCATGCATACATAATCTCACTGTATTTCAGTCCCTCCAGGATTTTGTCAGCTGTTTTTGTGATTGTTGTGGCCCAAAAAGCCTGGATTTGTGGGAGCTTTTCCAAAAGGTTATGGCACTTTTAGAGTTTTTTTGCACTCAAAGTTGTGTGAGGAAGTACAGATTTTAAAGCAGCTGCTTTTGCCATAGTTTACAGTGATGCTATTCTATGTAACACCACAAGAAAAGCACAGGATTGCCAAAAATTTCCTGTTAAACAGTGATTTTAGAATAAATGCTCAGTAAAATTGTAAAAAAAAAATGACCAATATTGTGTTCTTGCTGGGAACTTAAAAAAAAGAAAAGAATTTGTCATTACAACAACTAAATTGCATTGAATACATGTTAGTGTGGAGAAAATGATGGCGGCACCTCCTTGAATCTTGAATTTGAAGGTCTTCTTCTGTGCTGAAATCCACATGAAGCAGGGATGCTCCTCCACTGACGACCTCTGACCTTCAGAAAGTCTGTGAGGATGAAGCTTCCAGTCTTCACACATCTGAAGGCAGATAAAAAGAATAGATTTCACAGTAAAATTAACATTCATATTTTTAGATCCCCACACCACAGTAGGGTTTGATAATTTAGTTTTTTTTTTAAATATATTTTAACTACAAATTAACTTTCAGTGTTTGAAAAGGGTTTCAGTTCATTTCCTGAGGTTTGTTCTTTTCAGTGTAGTTCTACTGAGTAAAAATAGCTTGTTGTACTGCAGCCTTTATTAATTTTATTGTGCTTTATTCTCTTCACATCTCTTACTTAAGTGGTAGAAGTCCATAATCTCATAAAATATACCTTAATTCTGCATTTATTCACAGCGCTTAACCAACAGTTCTCTCTGTGTCCATAGTTTGTAAAAGAAACCACCATCATGCCAGATAAATTATTAACTGACGACATAAATGTTAAAACAAACAAATGATATTATACTTACAGTCTCAGCAGCTCCAAGTCTCCCTCTGCTTCACGGGTTTCAATCTCCGCGCATTTTCCGTTTATCAGTCGTCAACTTTATGCTCTAACACAGCGCTGCACAGAGTAAAAGTCCGTTTATCCCCGCTTTATGAAAAATATTCAGAAGCTGTTGAGGACAGTCTTTACGGTGACTTTTGTTGCTAAATTAGGAGACACGCAAGTCTCTTAACGTCCCTGCTGCATGTAAACACGAAAGACGTGTGCACGTGCGGCAGGGAACTCTTGCCAGATGAGAACCGTTTTAACACCACAGAAGAAGAACTAGCATATCCGTTAGCTTGCTAGCTCCGTTAGCGCGTCGGTTGTTTGTGGTTCTCGGCCATTGTTCCTGGCTCACTGACCCGGTTGCGACCCGATTATACTCAGCAGACGTTTACAAACGTAAAAATATTATATTAAAATATATTAATATTATATTAAAAGATCGATCCGCGGATTTTGTGGATCGATATCAGCTCAGTCAAACGTGGATCGATCTGTATCGATATATCGATCTTTTGAACCCACCCCTAGTTTTCACTCAAAATCTCACGATACATGGCCCCATTCATTCTTTCCTTTACACGGATCAGTTGTCCTGGTCCCTTTGCAGAAAAACAGCCCCAAAGTATGATGTTTCCACCCCCATGCTTCACAGTAGGTATGGTGTTCTTTCTCCTCCAAACACAACAAGTTGAGTTTTTACCAAAAAGTTCTATTTTGGTTTCATCCGACCATATGACATTCTCCCAATCCTCTTCTGGATCATCCAAATGCTCTCTAGCAAACTTCAGACGGGACTGGACATGTACTGGCTTAAGCAGGGGGACACGTCTGGCACTACAGGATTTGAGTCCCTGGTGGCGTAGTGTGTTTCTGATGTAACCTTTGTTACTTTGGTCCCAGCTCTCTGCAGGTCATTCACTAGGTCCCCCCAAGTGGTTCTGGGATTTTTGCTCACCATTCTCGTGATAATTTTGACCCCACGGGGTGAGATCTGGCGTGGAGCCCCAGATCGAGGGAGATTATCAGTGGTCTTGTATGTTTTCCATTTTCTAATAATTGTTCCCACAGTTGATTTCTTCACACCAAGCTGCTTACCTATTGCAGATTCAGTCTTCCCAGCCTGGTGCAGGTCTACAGTTTTGTTTCTGGTGTCCTTTGACAGCTCTTTGGTCGTGGCCATAGTGGAGTTTGGAGTCTGACTGTTTGAGGTTGTGGACAGGTGTCTTTTATACTGATAAAAAGTTCAAACAGGTGCCATTAATACAGGTAACGAGTGGAGGACAGAGGAGCCTCTTAAAGAAGAAGTTACAGGTCTGTGAGAGCCAGAAATCTTACTTGTTTGTAGGTAATCAAATGCTTATTTTACTGAGGAAATTACCAATTAATTCATTAAAAATCCTTCAATGTGATTTTCTGGATTTTTTTTTTTCTCATTTTGTCTCTCATAGTTGAGGTATACCTATGATGAAAATTGGAGACCTCTCTTATCTTTTAAGTGGGAGAACTTGCACAATTGGTGGCTGACTAAATACTTTTTTGCCCCACTGTATGTGGGACTATAATGTTCTGAATGAGGCTTTAGAAAGCTCTGAATCAGTTCGTAAATCACTGGATTGAAAATATACTTGTACATGTACAGATTGGACCCTGGGGTCCACTTAAGATAAGATAAGATAAGCCTTTATTAGTCCCACAACGGGGGAATTCCAGGATTGCAACAGCACAGGGATAGCAACAATCAGAAGGCAAGAAAAAAAAACAAGCAAGCAAGAGCAGCTAATATATATATGTACATATTACTATAAAATATATATATACACACACACAGACACACAGTGCAGAGCATTGTAGCTGGATGGAATAAATATATGAATATGGCGTGCTCACATGGGGTGCTCACTTGGTCAAGGGTCCACTTGACCTGTTCCCGTTGCATGCTCTCTTGCCTCACTGAGAAGCAACTGGATGTGCTGCTGGTTCCGGTTCAGCAGCTCTTCAGCCTGCGGTAGGACTCTAGAATGAAAATACACACGCAACTTAAGTACACGCACAGCACGAAAGTGCAACAAAACTACTTTTTAACCAAGATTAACACTAGCTTATTTCGTCAGATGCTGTCGACACAGGCGCAAAATACAGAGCACGGAGTTAGCATTGATGGCTAACTAGCTAGCTCATTTTCTGCATACAGGAGACAATGGTGTTGTTTGTTCAGTGAGCTTTCCACCTCTGGGATAAATAACGGCAAAGATGCATAATATCACATTACTCACCATCCTCCATCACTGTTTTCAACAGTGATGATGCCGTGGTCGGATCTACGCCACTCTGCCTCCCGTCTGCCTTCACCGTGGCCGTAAATTCATTTCAGGTCACTCTGTCCAGCTCCCTCTGGATTTCTTTAATCAGGTACCAAGCACAGAAAAGTCTGCACCTCGTCGTTGAACCACAGTGTTGATTTGTGTGTAGCCATTTATCTTGTTGATTACACTCACTTACGCTTGCTGTTGATGATTTGACTGTTCGTTGCCGTCCAAAATGGCGCAGTAAACAAAAGACACGTGACACGTGTGATGTCGGTGCAACCCCTCAATATGAGCGATTTTGATGAAAGGCCTCAAAAGTCCTCTAGAAAGCCTCATCTGGCCGTCACTAGCTTAGATAGATAATCACATCTAGTTAACATTTCCAATGGTCCCCAACCATGTGCCATGGATGCCCAAGACCCTGCAGGTTTTTCCTGGTTGAAAACCTTCAACCAGCAATCAGTGGAAATACCTGCTGAAAAAGCTGGAGGAACAGAAAACCTACAGGGTTGGGGACCACTGACTTACCACCTGTATTGCTGTAACACACTGGCTGTGTCTCAGTTCAGCTGTTGCAGCCTCATAGACCACAGCCCTGGAGGCCAGAGCACTCAAAGGTCGGGTCATCATCATCCTCATCATAGCAGTCTGTCGGGGGTGACAATGACCGTTTCATTTAGGTCTGATCCGATTCCTCCACGCAGGTCTGTCCTTCGCCTTCAGCTGCCAGGGTAGACTGCATCTAAAGGCTGATTTATGTGTATGATTGCTAAATGAGACGGTCTAGTTTTTGGAGGACGTATGTTTGTGTGACAACGCACTACCTCGTTGCCTAGCAACCATGACAGCGTCAGTTGAGTTTTTTCGGACATTTTTGACAGAGATAGAACTTTATTTTTTTAATCTTTTTTTATTGTTGTATTTTCTTTACGTTTTACTGGAGAATCTTCACCAGACAGAGGACCATGACCAGATAAAATAAAACTTTAATTCATGTTAAAGTCAGCAGGTAAACTTGAGGTAAATTAAAACCACAAAATAGATACATTAATTATCTTAAATATGTATATCAATTCTAAAATATTGTAGAGGATGTGCTCAAGGATGAGACTGAGTTTATTTCTCAGGTTCAGCTTTATTGTCCGAACACATGCTCTATCAACCTCTCAACAAGAAAAGAGGCTGATCAATGTAACATCACACTCTTATACTCCTGGAGCTTCAAAAACCCAAGTCACATGGTGCTTTAGCAAACATACAGTCACATGGTACTTAATCCCAGTCACAATGCAACTCTTTGATCTGTCACCATTGTCTCTTCTTCAATGAAGTCCTTCTGGGGCATCTTCTCTGAGACAAAAGGCCAAATCTCACACCTCCTCGTTATCTCCTGCAGATCTCTGCAGATCCAGACCTTCTTTGTCCCGTGAGATGTGAAGCACCCAATACACATACAGCAATACATTTGTGGAAATATGAGCCCAACATATGTGCCACAATATATTCTTAATTACATGAGCAGTGAAAAATATGAAAGTTTACTATTATCATTTATGCCCATTATATAGCTAAATAATTAGATGTTCTGCCTTGTATCAGCTTTGACATTTAGTTTTTGATGTTCTAAAGCAGACCACAGTCCTGTACTGTAGGATCATGACCCTCAATGATTTTCAGCAGCAGTAGAACAGATTCCATCTTAAGCTTCATCTCAGTAAATTAGAAAATCATGATTTGTCAGGTAAAGACATCTCCTTTCTATTTTTGTCTTTAATAAGAACAAAAGGTAAATAATTAAAAGAAGACAAAATGAACCTACTTGAACGGTGAACATGATTTGTCATTTATTTTCAAAAACTGTAATCATTACCATCAATATTAAATCAGGTTTAAAACGTTTCCTTCTGTGTGTAATAAATATATGAAAGCCTCTTTTGGAATTATCTTGCAAAAAAAAAATCATCTTTTTCAAAAAATTACTTCATTGAAATGCAGTTTTTCTGTTAACAGTAAACACAATACTTTTATTTAACTCCAGACTAAAGGACCAAAGTGTGTATTCCGTGGATAGTTTGATTCGTTGGGTGCCATGTGAATGTGCCATGAATTCTGGTGCAGAACCAAACAAGCGAACTCTGGTCCCCCTGAAAAGGGGGGGTCTCGGTTCGCTTGCAGACGCAGTCTGGCGCGCTTCGCTTGCCGTGTGAATGCAAACAGAGTATCCAGCGGACCAAAGGGCGGACATGCCCCTTGGCGTTTGTGTAACCACAGCAACACACAGTGAGAAGAGAAAGTGGCGTTTACTGTAAAAGTGCCTTCACATTGGACGCGAACAGGTGAATTTTTCGCACTGCACAATTACATTATAACTCAGTGTAAATACATGAAAAGACATTAATTCATCATCTGGGTGAGATACCGAAAGACGAAGTTCCCACTCACCTGAAAAAGTTGTCCCTGTTGAAAACTTGATGTGTGTTTCCTGGCAGCACGTCCGTGGTAGGAATCCATGGGTAAATAAATCCAACATCCTGATTCAGCTGAAGAGCTCCTGGTTCTTTAGCCTCCATTTTGGATAGAAAATAACAATAAAGTCAACTGCGTGGATCCAAGAAATACTTTTACCGGAGAAAACTGAGGAGAAAAGTTAAAAAAAATGTCTCTTGGACTTGGAGTAGTGAGGAGTGAGATGCAGGCTCTGAAGCTGGATTCATGCTGCAACTCTGCTGTCCATGTATGTGTAACCGGAAACCGTGTGTGATGAAATTTACGTCATCGTCTCCACTCTGCTAGTGTCTGCAGCGCTTGACCGCGGACGACCGTGTGCAGCCCAAATTTTGTGACCACGCTGCCTGCCCACGACCTGAATGCGTTTAAAAGCGCATGCGCAAGACTGAACGTCCCATTCACGAGGTGGCGATATCGGCACAGCATACCAAGACAAAGTAGACGAAGAAGACAACGAGGAAGCGGAAGACGAGAATAAACATACATGAATCATGCATAAATACTTCAGCAGCAGTAGCAGCAGCATCTTTGTGGAAAAGGAGTGAAAACAGGGAAGTCAAGCAGCAGAAAGCAAGCAGCATTTCTTTGTTGGTGAAAATCCTGGCGTGTCAGTGCATTGGCACTACCTATTGGGCGGGAGTGAAACTGCAAATGATGGTTGAGCGCATGCGTCAACCGCTTGGCCTGGGTAGATGAAAAAAGTGAGCATGAACAGCGGCGCGTGCGTGCCGGGTTTGTCCAAAGTGCACGCGGACCAAAGCGGGCTAGAGGGGAAATGCAGGGTGAGTAAGGCTTGATGGATATTTGGTCTGAGATCCAGATTTTGCAGCTGCTTGTGGCTACACACAAGAATACTGATGTTTTTAAAACATTTAGCGACATGATGGCGGCACGGGGGGGTTTATACAGACAGTGGAGCTTTTCATTTCTTTTAGTTTGTGGCGCATAAACACCTTACTGAAGGGAACGGTGTTATACTGAGAAT
The DNA here is from genome assembly GCA_020510985.1 of Pholidichthys leucotaenia. NCBI lineage: Eukaryota > Metazoa > Chordata > Actinopteri > Cichliformes > Pholidichthyidae > Pholidichthys > Pholidichthys leucotaenia. Next base: position 212,015,812 of record CM035839.1, read on the forward strand.
TGCTCGCTTGCCGAGAATTGCATCCCATTGTCGAATAAACATAATTTAGAGATAATTTACAAGAGGTAATAACAATTTTTATCTCTAAAAATTATAATGGGTACTTCTAAAAATGCACAAATGGTTACAAGCCTGGCTGTAGTGTTATATTTTATAGTTTTGGTGCATGGGATGCAATTCTTGGCAAGCAAGCAGTTCTTGGTGTAACATTGGTCCTGGCCAATTGATGAGCTGGATTTCTCTTCTTCGCCGAGATTTTTTCTTCCTGGTCAGTGGTGGCTTCGTCTACAGCGCCACAAATGAGCAGCTGTTGTAACTGTGTGACGTTGTCCAAGCAGTTTAGTCCGCTTGAGTGAAGTGCTGTGTGAATGCAAATCAAACCAAACGAAGGTGTGAAAAGTCTCGCCATCCCCCGCCGAGTCGAACCAAGACTCCCGGACTATCCTGGTGTGAATACAGCCTTAAAGTACAAAAACTTGCCTCCCTGGCTCACCACAGAACAGGAGAAAAAGTGAATCAAAAAGAAACGGCAGAGAACCTCTACAGTCGCTCCTTTAACAGTAATCACTTCAAAGTGCGCAGGCATTAAACAGACCGGCAGATACTGAAGCCTAATGCACTGGTCAAGAATAGCACTACACCAAAACAGTCCACACACACTAAAGCCCAGTGGCCAAATGGCCAGGAACACTGGATGCAGGATCTTCAAATAGGCTGCTCTGTAAGGGGTTGATGCAAAGCAGCTGTAGAAGCCTAGGTGTGTGGTTCAGGGTCTCCTCAGGAGTGTGGGAGAAATCTGTACAGGAGAAAAAAAAAAAAGAGTGTCTCTCTTCCCAGAGGAGAGAAACACAGTATACCCGTCACACTCGCAAACCTGGAGCTCTGAAAGGAGCTGCTTTTATTGGATGAGTCATTCACGAAAGGCTCCTCCTGCCTAGCCTGCAGGAGCCAGGAAGTAATAATGGATGGATTCAACATGACAAAATGAAATGGCGAAAATGATTTTGAAGCGAGAACTATATCATTTAGTTGCTGAATCTGTTTTTATATGACACACACATCTGCTCCATTAAAAGTTTTTAGTTGACTCAGTTCAACAGCTGAAAAAAAATCACATGCCACCTGACCAAAATGCGCCACAAAGCTTTCCACGTAGACAATGAATGGGGAGTGCCGGAGTGGGGAACCCCCCCCCCCCCCCCAAGAGTGGTTTTCTTTCAGCAATTATTTAAACTTAAAAGTATGCACTCCCTGATCTCATCTTGTTCCCTGTTTACACTCCATGGTAAAATCTGTAATATGACAATAAGGGGGACAATGAGCAAACTTAAATGCAAGGTAACGGCATACTATATGTGAGCTCTGATTGACACAGCTGCTGCTGGAATTGGATTTGGCAAGTCTAAAAACATGATTCAGATCAGTTAAATCTATCAGTTATATCTATATATTTGTTCCATCTAGCTGCAATGCTCCGCATCGTGTGTCTATATATTTATGTTTATATGTACATATGTATACTCGCTGCTCTTGTTTTTTTTCTTGCCTTCTGATTGTTGCTGTGAGTGTTGCTATCCCTGTGCTGTTGCAATCCTGGAATTTCCCCATTGTGGGACTAATAAAGGCTTATCTTATCTTATCTTAAAGACCTAAAAAAATTCATAATAAAACTTGTGGTCATATCTAATAATTGTCAAGCAAACCTCTAAAATGCCAGACTCATAAAAGGTGTCTGTGTAACTGGGGCAAATGCTCCCTAAACAACAGAACTTTTCGTTTGGGTGATGCACCTCAGTAAGGAACAGTATTCAGTAGTGTTTAAACAAGGTTTATTACCAATCACTGTCAGGCTATATACAGGAGTGGAGTTAACAGCCGCTGAGTCGTACAGCAGTCGTCTCCCTCACGTTCTGATCAGTTCAGTCAGTGAACATACTGAAGAGCAGTGAAGGAGCAAGCCCCGCCCGCTCAGTTCAGCTGCATTTTTCAGTTTCATTTAGCGGTAGGCTGTGCCATCCTAGGTGCATGACGGAGAGGTTCCGCGGGTACTTCCTACCTATGGCTGTCAGACTTTATAACCTAACCAGGGCTGCTCGTAGAGGTCGTATTGAATGCACTAAACGTAGCAACCTTGCACAATAATTCATCCCCTCCATTATACAACTAGGACAATATCAATCATTACTGAGGGTAGCAACAACACTGTTGATTCAAATATAAAATATACTGTCTGGGTACATATTTATATTCTGCAGGGTAACTTAAGATAAGATAAGCCTTTATTAGTCCCACAATGGGGAAATTCAAGGATTGCAACAGCACAGGGATAGCAACACTCAGAGCAATAATTAAGAAGATATGGAAAACATAAATAAGAGCAGTGGATATACATACATACACATAAATATATAAATATATGTATATACAAAGTGCGGAGCATTGTAGCAAGATGGAATAAACAGCATAACCGTCTACTTAGTTATCCTACATAGTATGAATATGTACTAGGGATGGGCATTCGGTGAAATTTTCTTCGTCGATCGTCGGGAGAATTAATGATTAATAATCGGTTAATCATTAACATTTTTATATTAAAAAACAATCACATTTAGGCCTATGATGCCTATACAGTGATCCCTCGCTACTTCGCGCTTCACCTTTCTCTGTTCGCTGTTCTCGTGTTGGCTCGGCTCGGGAATCTCGCAAGCTGATTGGCCGAGACGTTTTACCCAGCTTCTCTCCCTGCCGAGCGTCCACCCAGTGAAGGAAGACCGCATTCATTGCTCTTTATCGCTCGTGTTGCTTAGTCTCGCCGCGTGGAACTTTTTGCTGTTCTCTTGTGCCATTTTGTGCGAAATAGTCTTCCCGTCGAGCCACTACGCTGCCTCCTGCAGCTTCTCCAGCTCTATCGGAGGCTGCCCGCGACGATCCTGCGCCTCTAGCACCTGACGATGAGGCGTCACCTGAGGAGCAGTAAAGCTCTCATTAACCTGTGCAGTAAATCATCTTCATCTTGAGTTACGTATCTTGTTATAAGAATAAAAGAGTTCTAAAAACATGTTTATGTACACTTTATTTACATCTACGTATGTATGTACACTTACACACACACGTATCATATGAGAGAGAGAGAGAGTGAGAGAATGAACGTACGTATTATTTATGGGTGACGCGATAAGTGAGGGATCACTGTACTCTTATGTATTGAGAATAATAATAAAAAAATACAGAGTGTTTTTCTTCGAGGATGAATTTATTAACAAGACAAGTTTGCAGTAAAACGTGAACACATGCGCATTGCGCAAACAAGGGAGGCTTCAAGTTGCGAGCCAGACAATAACGGGAGACACATACAGGACACATAACGGAACATATATTTCTTTCTTTTACTTTTTCTTTTCCTTTATTTAAAAACAAGGATATCAAAATAAGAAAGCTAGCTACACAACAATTTGCCTTTACGTAGGCTATCCCATTACATCACAGCGTCAGAATTATAGGCCTGCTTTTTGTTAAAAAAAAAAAAAAAAAAATGCGCTTGTTCAGTGTTTGGCAGTAAAACGTGAACTCATGTCAGTGACACTGACAACATAATGGAACAGCCGTTTTTTTTACCCTAAATAAAAATAATAATCTCAAAGCCTGTAACAAGGCAACAAGGCCTTTGTATATCCAATTATCAGGATAGCATCACAACGCCAGTATTATTACAGACGGCTACCCATTTTTGTTTAAAAAGATGAGCATATTCACATGCTCTGGCGTCAGACGTGACCGAATTCTGGTCACCGTCAGTCCTGCCGCTGAAAAAACCCGTTCGGATGGGACAGACGTGGCCGGGATGCACAAGTACCTATTAGCTAATTTGGTGATTGACCTACGGAAGCTCGCATGTATCAACTGAGGCACGCCAGGGTACGGCGATGGTGTAATGTTGCCCCCTGGTGCCCAAATTTTGCCAGTGGCACAGTTAAAGGCATTGCATTGTTTGAGGACGGCCGTGCACTAGGCCTAATAACCTACATTCGGATTGTTTAAAAAAAAAAAAAAATTGGTTTGTCGACGAAAATGAACTTCCTCGGTGAAATTTTTAATGATCAATTATCGGTTAATCGGTTAATTATGCCCATCCCTAATATGTACCCATACATATTGTCACCCTCTGTAGCGACCGATATTGTCCTAGTTGTATATACTGGAGGGGACCATTGTGTAAGTCTATTGCGTCTTTTGCATTCAATACTATTAGGTCGTCACGTTTTTTTGCTATCTCTGCGAGCAGCCTTGCGTAGGTTATACAGTCTGACAGCCGTAGGTAGGAAGGACCAGCAAAACCTCTCGGTTGCGCACCTAGGATGATGTAGTCTGCTGCTAAATGAGCTCCTCAGTGCGTTCAGTATGTCCTGCATAGGGTGGGACTCGGACTCCAGCAGAGATGACAGTTTAGCCACCATCCTTCTCTCTCCTATCTCCTCCACTGGGTCAGGGCGCTGCCCCAGGACAGAGCTAGCTTTCTTGATCAGTTTGTTCAGTCTCTTCCTATCAGCTGCTGTAATGCCACTGCCCCAGCAGACCACTCAAAAAGTGATGGCTGATGCCACCACCGTGTCGTACAAACCGTAATGCTATTTATTCCGTTGAGCTGCAATGCTCCTGCGCTGTGATGTATCTGCGTATATACACTACCGTTCAAAAGTTTGGGGTCACCCAGACAATTATTTTGTGTTTTCCATGAAAAGTCACACTTATTTACCACCATGAGTTGTAAAATGAATAGAAAATATAGTCAAGACATTGACAAGGTTAGAAATAATGATTTGTATTTGAAATAATAATTTTTCCTTCAAACTTTGCTTTCGTCAAAGAATCCTCCATTTGCAGCAATTACAGCATTGCAGACCTAACATGATTGCACAAGGGTTTTCTAATTATCCATTAGCCTTCTGACGCAATGAGCAAACACATTGTACCATTAGAACACTGGAGTGATAGTTGCTGGAAATGGGCCTCTATACACCGAAAACCAGACATTTGCAGCTAGAATAGTCATTTACCACATTAGCAATGTATAGAGTGTATTTCTGATTAGTTTAAAGTTATCTTCATTGAAAAAAAAGTGCTTTTCTTTCAAAAATAAGGAAATTTCTAAGTGACCCCAAACTTTTGAACGGTAGTGTATGTATATTCATTTACTGCTTTAGCTAACCAGTTCCTGTTATCTTATTAACTGTTGCTCTGAGTACTGCTATCCCTTTGCTGCTGTAATCCTGGACTTTCCCCATTGTGGGACTACTAAAGGCTTATCTTATCTTATCTGATCTTCTCTTCTTTTCAAGGAGTAGCAGGCAGTTAGAGCTCCAGTACAGCACTGAGTTATTCGGTGTATGAATCTTTAGAACAGATTTTTTTTTAGTGAACAAACCAAAGTACCACCAAAACCACCTGGCTGCACGGTGGCGCAGTGGTTTAGCACTGTGGCAGCACAGTTTTACCCTCGGCCGGGGGACCGCGGGGATCATGAGATCGTGGGTTCGATCCCAGCCCCCGACCAACAGTGAGCTGTGTGGAGTTTGCATGTTCTCCCCGTGTTGCGCGGGTTTACTCCGGGATTTCTCCGGTTTCCTCCCGCATACCAAAAACATGTAGGTTTAGGGCGCTCGCGCACGCAGCGACCAGCAGCCGGTGGCTTGTCACCAGACTGCAAACCAAGTCTACCTACGGGTACAAATAAGTAACCAAAAAAAAAAAGTAGTTAAGTTAAACCCTTCCACAGCATGTGGGACACCATGTGGTGTATGGGGCGGCGCCTGTCTCCGTTTCACTGACCCTAGGTCACACAGCCACTGTAAGTAGTGAAAGCTACAGTGGGGGTTCAGTCCTCTGGTAGCTCTGTGCATTAACTTTCCTTTCCCCGTTCTATTATGCTGAGCAGCAAGCTAGAAGGCAGAAAGTACCATTTTTATATATGGTCTTTGGTAGGGCTGTGCGATACGACGATACATATCGGATGACGATATAAAAATGTCTATCGTTTCATAGACCACTCTATCGTTTATATTGTATTTAAAATGCACATACCCCCGTTTATTCAGTAAAGCTCCTGCCTCACCAGTACTTGTCAGCGCCCTGTCTCTCCTCTGCAGTGCACACAGTGAAACAGGTGTAGTGGGTGGCTACTGGCTAGACTTCAGTCCAGTGGTTGCTAATGCTAACTCCAAACTACTGGTTCAGACAGCTGCTACTCCTGTTTGCCAGGGATATGGGACCGTTTTTCATTGTGCTCTGTCAGAGAGGATAGTTTGCGAACCTCGTTTTAATAGGAGGTAAATGACGTTAACACCATGTCTAATTATAAAATATTAAATGACAATGCTAAGTTGTGCTAACTGGAAACCGTAGCAGACCATCGTTTTTTTTTTGTTTTTTTTTTGGTGTAAATTACTGCTGAGTTTCTTAATTTTGTCTGAAAAATTGTTATTAAAGCTACAAAAGTGCATGATGGCGGCACATACACGGAAAATAAATACTAAGTACATCAAAACAGGTCAGAGGAGCAAGTTGACTCTTAATTTATTTGATTTCTAATCATTTTAATTAGTCAAGTAGTGATAATAAAGTTAGTCATCACATGTATTTTATTACTTTATCTTTTGTGTCTTTGAGTTTCAGATCATGACCACTCTGAAATATTTTTACTAAGAAGCAAATGGGTTAAATCAGGCCAGAATGGCAGTCTTTAGGCTGCAGGTCTACAGTTAAATTTTCATTGATTTAAACTAACAGCTAATTTATATCTGTAGATGGCAGCCATGGGTAATTTTCTCATTTCAGACATTTTTTTATGTTTTTTTCCTATTCTCCTCTGGCTCAAGAAATGTTTAACTTATTGATATTTACTTTTTATTCATATATGATTTAGAAGAAAACCCTGAAATTTATGAGAATCGAGTCTCAAATGCACATTATGAAACTATTTTATAACACTGCAAAATTATGAGGGGAAAATGCCATCCATCCATCTTCTACCGCTTTTGCGGAGGCAGCAGTTCAAGCAGAGAAGCCCAGATTTCCCTCTCCCCAGACACCTGCTCCAGCTCTTCAGAGAGGATACCAAGGCGTTCCCAGACCAACTGGGAGACGTAGTCTCTCTCTGAGGGAAAATGGTACATATAAAAAAAAGATGGTCCTTTTTATATGATTATCTAAACTGTAGAATTTACAGAAAATGTATATCGTGGTATGTATCGTTATCGTGATATAAGATGACTTAATATCGTGATATGAATTTTTTGCCATATCACACAGCCCTAGTCTTTGGTATGACCCGGCCTTGAACCCAAGACCTCCCGGTTGTTGGACGGATGCGCTACCTCTAAGTCACCACTCCGGTGAATGAACCAAAGGGATTCAGTACATTTTAGTGAACTGTGGATCCCATCACTGCTCAGCAGCCCTGTTTCTTCTTCTTCTTTTATGTTTAATGGCAGTTGGCAAGCCAGTTTGAAAGGTGCATGGTACCATTGTTGGCGGCCATCATTTCTGCTACTGGATTAGAGTGTGGAACAGATGATTGACAAAAAACACCACTAAATTCTATCATACCTGCATCTTTTGGAAATGTAGTTAGTTGTCTGTATATAAGCCCTAATGCCCTACCTAAGATAAGCAGCCGTGTTTCACGCATATACATTGAATATATTATAATCTGCAGTTCCGGAGTGGTGGCCTAGTTGATAGAGCATCCGTTCCACAACTGGGAGGTCATGGACTCAAGTCCCGGCCGAGTCATACCAAAGACCATATAAAAATGGTACTTTCTGCCTTCTAGCTTGGTGCTCAGCATAATAGAATGGGGGAAGGAGAAGTTGTTTGTGGTGGCACCTTGCATGACAGTGACCCCTCTGATTGTACATGTGATTAACATTGTAGATAGGAGAAACATAATTTCATTGTACTGTGCATGATTGGCTGTATGGACTGAATGACAATAGAGATTTCTTCTTCTTCTTCTTCTCCTTCTCCTTCTCCTCCTCCTCCTCCTCCTTCTCTTCCTCCTCCTCCCCCCCCCCCCCCCCCCCGTACTGTCAGTGGCAGCCAAGAGCCACTCAACTGATTTGACCAGCTGCAATCCAAACACAAAAGAATAGCGCTGTGGCGGATGCTTTAAATGGTGGAAGCGATGAAGATATGTGAATACAATGACAATCAAGATGAACAGAAGCTTTTGCTGTTAGTGGCAGAGGAAGAAAACAGACAGACAAAAAGACGAACATACACTACTCACAAAAAGTTAGGGATATTTGGCTTTCAGGTGAAATTTATGGAAAATGTAAAAACTTCACGCTACAGTGATATTGTGTCATGAAAGTAGGGCATTTAAGTAGGCGCATGCAATGGTGATTTCCTCATCTCAATTCAAAAAGAGGTATAAGCATCATTTGCTGAAAGGGTATATGTTAGAAGGGTAGTAGTTATATGTACCATTCATTATGTTCACTCTGGGATATTATGGGACACTATGGAATGGTGGGTAGGACAGCACTGTGTATATCTGTGTTGTTTGAGGCTGGTTTTGTTGTATGGACATCATTGTATGTTAGAATGGATGGGTGTTAATGTTGATTTGTAAAAAATACAGTAAATTGTTTACTTGGGGTCTTAAAGGTGGTAATTTGTATAAAATTCACATGGGTGTATCTATGGAAAAGAGGAGATAGAATTAATAAGTGTTCACTTCTTCCTTCTCCCTTTCGAACAGTGTATAATGTTACTTTATTGCATTTGCCATTTGCTTGTATTTGTTATATTTTTGTGTTCGAAATAAACTATCTATCTATCAAACAGTTTATTGAAACGAAAGCCAACAACAGTGGTTGGTTTACCACAACAAAAAATGTCAGTGTCTCAATACCTTGTCATGTGCCCTTGAGCATCAATTACAGCTTGACAACAACGTCTCATGCTGTTCACAAGTCAACTTATTGTCCGCTGAAGCATGGCATTCCACTCTTCTTGGAAGGGTGGCCCTCAGGTCATTGAGGTTGTGGGGTGCAGGGTTATGAGCCTCTACATGGCGACTCAGCTGATCCCATAGGTTTTCTATGGGATTCAAGTCTGGGGAAAGTGCAGACCACTCCATTTGAGGTACCCCAGCCTCCAACAGCCGTTCCCTTATGATGTGACCTTGATGAGCTGGAGCACTGTCATCCATGAAGATGAAATTAGCCCTGTGTTGTTCATGCAGGGGCACAATGACTGGATTAATGATGTTATTCAGGTAGTATCAGCTTGTCACTGTACCATTCACAAGGTATAGGAAAGTTCTTTATTGACTAGACACACCTTCCCAGACTGTAACACCACCACCACCAGAGGCTTGTTGGGTGACAAGAGTGGCTGATGCATAGCACTCTCCTTGACATCTCAAACATCGTTGGCGGCCATCATTTCTGCTCAACATGAATCAGCTTTTATCAGAGAACAGCACTGAGGCCACTGGTCCCTTGTCCAGCGTAAATGCTCCCTGCCCCATGCAAGACAATGATGCTTGTCTAGTGATGTGGTCAAGTACCCTTGCAGGTCATCTAGCACGCAGACCCCGTTGATATAAACGGTTTTGAATGGTCTGACATGACACTTGGATGCTTCTTACCTTTCTTAAATGTGCCTGGAGTTGAGTGGCATTCACCATCCGGTTCCGAAGGGCACTGTTCACAATGAAGCAGTCATCAGCGTGTGATGTGACCAAAGGACATCCACTTCTATGCCTTTCTGTGACTCTTCGTGTCTCTCTCGATCTCTGTTGCAACCTGCTAGTGACACTCTGTGACACTCTAAGCTCATTGGCCACTTCCCTCTGAGAACATCCTGTTTGAAGCCTCGCAATGGCGAGGTAATATTGATCAATTGTGAGGTGTCATCTTGGTCTTATAATGTCAAAATGTGAACAACATGATGAAGAGGAGTTTAAATACCAATTCTAATTGAACCAGAAAATTTATTGCTCGATTCATGGATCAAACACTTGTTTGTGAATTTTGCCGTAAAGCACTTTGTTAGAGGCTTTAACCTTTTGCAAGTTATGGAAAAATTGCTGAAACACTGAACAGCTGTAAATGTGCATTCAAAAGGTTAGAGAAGGTCTAACTAAGTTCACCTGTGAAGGTTATAGTGTATTTTAGGTGCATCCTGAAATTTCACCCGAAAACCAAATATCCCTAACTTTTTGTGAGTAGTGTATGTTCTCCCCGTTTTGCCGGACTGTCCAGTACTCCCCCATTGCAGGAGTTTCCTTGTGCAGTTCACTGCGACCACTTGTGTACTTGTGTGTGTGTTCACTTTTTTGGGGCTGCTTGTGCTTGGTCAACGCTCACCCTCTGCGTAGGGCTTGCACACGAATATGTCGACTGCGCTCACCTGCATACCAATGCATTTTTCCCACCATGAATTGGGCTTAAAGATAGAGGGTATGCACAGATTTAACTAAACAGCAAACGGGACACTTAAAATATTTGATACCCATTCTAGTTTATTCCTTTTATAATTTAGCAATGTTTGGTTATTAAAAGCCTTTTGAAACCGTAATCAGTGGAACTAGGGAGTGTCTATTGCTACAGAAGCTGTATACCTATAGAAATGTCTATTGGTTACGGAGGAGTTGACGAGCCGAAAAAACCTTTTCAGATAGACTCCAGGGTGTTGTGGTGTAGGTGAATAGTGTGGTCAGACTAAAGCCTTGTTGATGCTACACCCCTGTTCTGGTGCACTGAGATGCGTGTCTGCTTTGGACAAGGCTGGTACGCACGTGGTTGTGTATATATACTTCACATTTTTGTCTACTAGACCAAGTGTTTGATGCATGTGCATAACCGTCATTTGTAGTTTGACCCCAGTCCTATAGGTAAGCACCAATACAGTGAGATGTTCTTGTATTGCTTTAAGGACGAATTGTGCAAGTGCGGGTAATGGTAGACTTCTTCACACACTTTGTCCTTAAATATTGATTCCGTTTTCTGTTAAGCTGTTTGAATTACCATTTTTCAGTGCTCTTCTCTGCTCAAGCTGCTGCTGCAAAATGATTCTTATATGTTTATTCTTGGCTTCCTCTTTGTCTTCTTCATCTACTTTGACTTTGTATGCTGTGTCGGTAGCGCCACCTCGTGGATGGGAGGTTCAGTCTTGCACATGCGTAGTCAGTGCGCCCAGGCAGTGTGGTCACAAAATTTGGGCAGCACGTGGTCAGCCACGGAGGGGGCCCCTGGAGCATAGCGGAGTGAAGACAGTGACGTAATTTTCATCACACAAGCGTCGTGGTCAAGCAGACGCGCAAAGCAGAGGTGCAGCATAAACCCAGCTTTGGATCAGAGGGATGGTGCTTCGCGTCCTACTCTTGTCACCATGCCATCACTATTTTACTTGACATGAGATGGAATTTGGAATTAAAATTAAGAGGTTAGCCTTAGCATTTGGGAGTGGGTAAAGTTAAAAAAGTAGTAAATAGATATTAGGAGCTGAAACAAATGAGTGCCTGTAGTCTGCTGCCTTTAAGATATAGCATTGATAGAACGTACTGGCCAATCAGATTTAAGCCATGTCTGTAGCAAGTATGGATGCAAGTTATCAATTAATTCATTAATTGTTAATTGATTCATCTTATTGATTGATTAATGATTAATTGATAAGCGGCAATTTTCCTGAGAATCTGAATTTCCCTCGGAACAATACGGTCTTTCTATCTTTAGTATATGTAAAGTTAATTACTGTTTTTGATATACTGAATAAAACATGAACATCCTATTCCTCAATGATTTATTGTACCATTTACATTTTTTTTTACAACAGACAATGACATTTTTTGTAGTTTAATAAATTTTGTACCGTGTAGTGTGTACTATGTGCTGGTACATCTCAGTAAATTACAGATGTCATGAATTTTAATTTATTTTAAAAAACTATTACCAATATCATATATTTGTCTTTTTTAGTTATATTACAAAATGAACACACCAAGGTGCAGATGCTTTGGTGCCTGTGGCAGGGAGGCATTGGGGGGCCTGTAAAAAAGGTGCACTGCCACCTCTACTGGCCATTGCTTAAAATATGTAATATTACCTGATACATTAACAGTGCTGCTAGTCATCTCTCTATAAATGCAAAAAAATCTCTCTGTGTGTCTGCCCGTTCCATGCGTATCTCTTGAACCATTTGTCAGACTGGCCTAAGATTTTAAACATGCTTTGCTGAGGTTATGAGGGTGTGCATCCCCAAATGTAGAGTGACTCAGTAAAAATATATAATTTTTATCAATATAAGTTTAGCCACTGCTCTGTCACCGCAGTCTCTTCATGCCCTTCAGTGTGTGCAGGGTTTTGGATTGACTCTGTGCTGACTGGATAATACACGATGTCACGACCATGCTGATTGGATAATATGCGGCATGACGACCAGTCAGTCACCATAGCGTTTCGCAAACAAAAAAGGAAGTGAAAAGCGACAAATTTGACAAGAGAGAATAGTGAAGATGTAATGCTTGGAAAATTATACTGTAATGTTGCTGTGATCGTGTACGTCTAAAGGATAATTCAGGGAATTCCAGTGGGGACCCAGGGTCTGGTGGAGAAGCACAGTCACCACAGCATTTCACAAACAAAAAAAAGGAAGTGAAAAACGACAAATTTGACAAATAAGAGAGAATAGTGAAAATGTAAAGGCTAAAAAAAATAAACTAATGTTGCTGTGATCGCGTACATCTAAAGGATAATTCGGGGAATGCTAGCAGGGACCCTGGGTCTGCCTTCTTCAACACTGGGGCTGGAGAAGCACAGTCACCACAGTGTTTCGCAAACAAAAAAAGGAAGTGAAAAGTGACATATTTAACAAGAAAGAGAGAATAGTGAAGATGTAATGCTTAAAAAAATTATACTGCAATGTTGCCGTGATTGCGTACGTCTAAAGGATAATTCGGGGAATGCCAGCGGGGACCCGGGGTCTGCTTTCTCCAATACAGCGGGCGGAACGCGGTCCTTCACACTGAAGCAAGCTCAGCCTGTCCGGTCAGCGGTAGATGGGAGTCCCTTTGCAGGACCACGACTTGCCATCGGTGATGGTGCTCCTCTCAGTGTGCTTGCACGGCTATCTAAAAGCTAAAAGTTAATAATTGTGGATTAGAATGCCCAGATCAACTGCATATCATATGCGACCACATGCAAGGTTTGACTAAACGACGACCGTCACCAAACTGGACACAAAAATGCTCAATAACTCATAAAAGATCACACAAATAAGTGATCTGACAAAAAAATAAACAAGTGGTTCTTAAACAGTGGCTAATATTGGATGTCCCATTCATTTTCAGTTATTCTGTATTCACACAGTCAAGTAAATCTCAGTTCAGTCCCTTTCATATTTGTCAAAGTTTAACATGTGTGATTGCCCACGTACAGTATAGGCTGCACCTCTGTATTCCACTTTCAAACACAGTTTACATTTGGGCCTGTAAAGCCTGATTGGGCTACCTGTTTCAGACAGGAATACTTGCTTTCTACGGGCATGCACTAGTCTATCTATAAATGTATGAAATCTCTCTGTGTGTCTGTTCCACGCATTTCTCTTGAACCATTCCTCAGACTGACAGATTTTTATAAGTGCTCTGCTGAGGGTGTGCATCACCAAGTATGGAGTCGCTCAGTCAAAATATGTAATTTTTATCAATAAAGGTTTAACCACCGCTCTGTCACCATTTTGTCTCTTCATGCCCTGGCTTCAGGAAGTGTGGGCGTGGTTTCAGATAGACTCTGTGCTAATTGGATAATACGTGGCATCACGGCCATGCTGATTGGATAATACGTGGCATCACGGCCATGCTGATTGGATAATACGCGGCATCACGATCTGTCAGTCGCCCAGCGCTTCACAAACAAAGATTTTATAAGTGCTTTGCTGAGGTTACGAGGGTGTGCATCCCCGAGTATGGAGCCGCTCAGTCAAAATATGTAATTCTTATCAATAAAAGTTCAGCCACCGCTCTGTCTCATGCCCAGGCTTCTAGAAGTGTGGAGGGGTTTTCAGATTGACTCCGTACTGGCTGGATAATATGTGGCATTACGGCATCAGTAACCACAGGCATCAGTAACCACAGCACTCTGTGAGCAAAACAAGGACGTGAAAAGCGACAAATTTGACTAGAAAAAGATAATACTTAAGATTTAATGCTTAAAAAATTATAGCATAAAGTTGCTGTGATTGCGTAGGTCTAATGGATAATTCGGCATGGAGAACACAAGGTGTGCAGGGGGGTGCTGGTGGAGATCCGTGGTGCCGTAGAGGACATTACTGGCACACGGGTAAAGCAGCAGCTGAGACTCCCGTTAACTGGGCAGGCTGGGCTTGGCTTCCTATGAAAGACTGCAATCCGCTGGTTCAGCTGCTGCTTCTTCAACACTGGTGTCTGACCAGGCGCTCCACGATCGTTCGCGGGGAGGCATGCCCAGCCTGCCCGGTCAGTGGTAGATGGCAGCCCCGACTGCTGCTTCATTGTGGAGTGGAATGGCCCGATCAACTGCATATCATATGTGGACACATACAGTCATGTAAAAAAATTAGGACACCCTGTAATAAGCCTGTGTGTTTTTTTTTGTTTGTTTTTTTTTTGTTTTTGTTTTTTTTAATTTAAGTTTTTGTAAAGGGTATACAGGTCGTTACAGCAGTGCATTGTTTACATTTTCATCACATGTTCCCTTATTTTCTGATATCTGACAACATTGGAAGATTAATTCTTACAACACCCCTTTTTTTTTTTATAAAGTGAAAGAAAAAGTGAAATTAAAGAGAAAAAAAAAAGAAACAAAAAAACAAAAACAAAAACAAAAAAACCAGCAAAAAACAAACAAAAAGAAAAAGTAAGTAAATAAAGGTAAAAGAGCATCTGAGTAGCGTTGGAACAAAGAGCGGAACCATTATTGAAATGGTATTTGTCAAAGATTAGATCTGATGGAAGACACATATGCGATCCAGGGTTGCCAAAAGTTCATGAACCCATCCATGTCCTGTCTCAGTGCGAATGTCAACTTTTCCATCGAGTAAATGTCTTGGATCACGTTAATCCAATCTTCAGGTGTAGGACAGTCCTTCAACATCCATTTTTTAGTTAGAGCTTTTTTGCTTGCCAATATTAAAACATTGAATAAGTATTTTTCTCCTCGTCTTTCCAGTGAGTCCGGTAGTAAACCCAAATACAAAGTTACAAAAGAAAAGGGAACTGTTATTTTGAATATTTTCCCCAATATTGTCTGTACATTGGTCCAATATTGGTGGATAACTGGGCATGACCAAAACACATGAAAATGATTTGCAGTCTTTTCACCACACAAGCGCCAACAGTTCAACCCCTTATGGGTAAATTTGTTTTGTGCAGGTGTTCTGAAAAATCTTACCAAGTTTTTCCATCCAAATTCTCTCCACTGCAGGGATGAGGTACTTTTCCATTGCTGTTTATTTAGCTTTTCCCATATTTCCAGTTGTAAAGTGAAATTCCCCTCTTTTTCCCATCTCTCTTTTATATAAGATGTGTTGTCTCCTTTTAAGTCTTGAAGACCTTGGTATATTTTAGAAATGTATCTGATCCCTGGGATCCCTTTATATGCCATTAAGAAGACCTTCAGAACACCTGACTGGGCCCTTTCCAAATCCTCCTTTTTAAGTATATTGTTTATGTGGTGTCTAAGCTGGAAGAACCTGTAAAGGTCTTGATTTATTAGGCCTTGTTTTTTCAAATCTTCAAAACTTCTTAAGATTTGCCCTTTAAAAAAATCGTAATATTTTATCAGCCCTTTCTCCTTCCACTTTTTAAATCTGGAGTCTGTTTTATTAGGAGTAAAGTCTTGATCATAGGCAATCCATTGCAGAAGTCGATAGGGCTCTTTAGTTTGATTCTCTCTGACTATCTTAAACCAAATTTTTAGCGGGGTCTCTATCCACGGGTTAGTGTTATTCAAAAGCTTAGGTAAGGCATTGTTCCCTATTATCGCCTGTAGGGGGATGTCACTTGTTATTTGGCATTCGATCTCCTTCCATTGTGCAGTGTAGACTGGGTTACATATCTCTACTAAAGTTTTAATTTGTGCAGCTTTAAAGTAGTCCCTGATATTTGGCAGCGCGAGCCCACCTTTGTCTTTGTTTGGCTGTAGGGTTCTATATCTGATTCTAGGTCTCTTGCCCTGCCATATGAATCTAGAGATCCTTCTGTCCAGTTCCTGCCATGTTTTTTTGGGAGGTTCTACCGGTATTGTTTGGAAAAGGTATAGAAGACGTGGAAGTATATTCATTTTGACTGCTTCAATTCTTTGTGCATTGGCTCAAAGGTTCTATGAAGATTGCAAAGAGCAGTGGAGACAGGGGGCAGCCCTGACGACATCCTCTTTCCAGTTCAAAAGATGATGATAAATTACCGTTAATCCTTATTTTAGCTGTTGGTTTTTTATATAATGCCTGTATAGTTCTAATGAAGTTGTTATGAAAATTGAAACTGGATAAGGTTCTATATAGAAAAGACCAGTCAACCGAATCAAATGCTTTTTCAGCATCTAATCCCAATATGACTGCATTTAAGTTATATTTTTTTATATGATGAATTATGTGTAAAGTGCGTCGAATGTTGTCTTGTGTCTGTCTTTGTCTTATAAAACCTGTTTGGTCTAAATGAATTAGGTCTGTCAGTATATTTTCTAACCTTTTGGCAAGGATAATGGTAAAAAGCTTATAGTCCTGATTTAGTACACTGATTGGTCTGTAGTTGGAGCACTCTAGTTTATCCTTTTCAGGTTTAGGTATAACTGCAATGACCCCTTCTCTCCAGGAGGGGGGGATTTCCCCTGTGTGGAGGACATAATTAAATGTTTTCAGGAGGAGAGGAGATAGTTGCTGTTTAAAGGTTTTGTACCACTCTGCTGTATAGCCATCAGCTCCTGGGGATTTGTTAGCTTTAAGTTTCATAATTGCTTTTTCCAGTTCTTTAGGATGTATTTCTGACAGTAGTGTTTTATTTTGTGACTCCGTAAGTTGGGGAAGGTTTAATGTGTTTAGGAATGCCTCGGATGCGTTTTTATGTTTTTTGTGGGAGTATAAGTTCTTATAGTAATTCTCGAAGCTTTTAAGAATATCCTGAATTCTGAATTTTATTTCCTTTGATACTGGGTCTCTGATTTTGTAGATTGCTCTTTCTGTTTGATGTTTCCCCAATTTATAGGCTAGCAATTTTGCCGATTTACTGCCTGCTTCATAGTATTTTTGTTTCAAAAATGTAAGTTTCTTCTGGATTTCTATTGTGTAGGTCTCATTTATTTGGTTTTTAATTTCCTTAATCTTGAGCGAGTCAGTAGAATGAGTGTTGCCTTTGTTCTTTTTCTAGGTTCCTAAGTTCTGACTCTAATGTGGATAGTTTTTCTTGTCTTAGTTTCTTTTGGGTTGCCAGTTTTGCAATAATCTTTCCTCTTATTACAGCTTTGCATGCATCCCACAGTATTAAAGGGGATACTTCTCCATTATCGTTTTCTTCCAAATATCTGAGAATATCTGATTCCAATTCATCTTTCAATGGTCCTTTCAGGACATTTGAATTTAACCTCCAAGAAAATGTATTATTTGTGTATTTTTGGATATTTAAGTCCATGTAGATCGGACTGTGGTCAGAGAGATCCATCAGTCCTATTTTACATGTTTTTACTCTTCCAATGTCTCTATTAAACATAAAAAAATAGTCGATCCTTGAGTAAGATGAATGTGGAATTGAGTAAAATGTATAGTCTTTTACACTGGGGTTGAGTTCCCTCCACACGTCACAGATTCCCATTTCTTTTAGTAGCATCCGAGTCTTCCTGTTTTGGGTGTTATTTTGATGTGGAGAATTACCAGAAGCATCCCAGTATGGATTCAGTCTAAGATTGAAGTCCCCACCACATATCACTAAACCTTGAGCTTTAGTTATCATTAGGTCGAATACATTTTTATAAAATTTCCAGTTAGCCCCTGGGGGAGCATACACATTCAGCAGGGTGATATCTTCTCCCTCTAGCCGCCCAGTTACCAAACTGTATCTCCCTTCTTTATCTTTGTGTTCTGATTTTTTTTCAAATGTAATTTTGGTTGATAACAATGTCGCTACTCCCCTCCTCCTCCCTGACTTATATGAAGATGAAGAGATCATTTTAAACCCTTGTCTACTGAGTTTATTGTGTTCCACGTCTGTTAGGTGGGTTTCTTGTAAAAATATTATTTCTGCTTTGTCTTTTTTCATTTTGCCTAGAATCTTGGATCTTTTAACTGGATTCAGGATTCCTTTTACATTATATGAAATTATTTTGGTTACACCCTGTTTCTCCATTGTGTTGTTTTGTTTAGTATAACTGTGTGGTGGCCGTCTTTTGTGCTACTCAGAAACTGAAAGAACATTAAAAACAAGAAAAACATTAAGAACATAGTGTATAAAACTTTAAAACAAAAAGCTGTCAGAAGAACTTCCTGAGCTGAGGTCTTTTTAAAGACCCTGGAAGAGCCTTGATGGAGTGTAGGCCCTGAGGGAAATTCCTCAAACTCTGTTACATGTTGAGGGCCCTCTCTTACCCCTGTAAGTTGTCCCATGCTTTTAACGTGAGTTTCAGAACCCAATCCAAACTTGTAATGATTTTTTTTTTCCTTTTATGCCTAAACCCTGTGAAATTGTGTGCACCCTCCCACCCCCATCACATCAAACATTCACGCAAAAACAGTATTTGTTAGTATGAGGAGAACATGTGGATTATTGTCACATTTCTATTTTAACAAGTTTTTTTTTTTTTTTTTTATTAAAAAGACTTATTTGTTTCAAATATTATGACTGTTCCATGAAATGTTTTACCACATGCTGAATACGCATCTCCTTTAATGTTTGTTACCTTGTATGAGGGGGGTTGGATGTGCGGATTGATTCAAGAGGAAAAAAAAAAAAAAAGGTCGCTATTCCAACCTGAAAATGGACAGTTTATCCGCGACGCTCTGGCGCTGGGTTTCCCGCTGCTGGTCCGTGGATTTTGAAGGTCTTTGTGTTGTCCATGTTTGCGCTTTGATCTTCTCACTCGGGTCTGCTGCGGGTTTAAATACCGTTACCGGGAGCCCTCTTCTCGCCATATCAGCTGTTGCTTCTTCCGCCGAATTATAGAGACATGTTTCTTCGCCGTAGAAGACCCTTAACTTCGCAGGAAATGGAGTCTGAAAGCGCAATTTCTTCTCTCTTAACACCTTTTTCGCGTCATTGTATTCCCTGCGCTTTTTAAGGACCTCCGGGGCGTAATCATGTTCCACGAAGACTTTTCTCTCCTGGTGCATAAATCCTTTTTTCTGCCAGGCCAGTCTTACAACCTCTTGTTTTATTTTGAAATTGGAAAATCTTACCAACACCGAACGTGGGGGCGCTTCCGCCGCCGGCCTAGTGGCTAATGAACGATGTGCCTTTTCTATCTTCAAGTCGGTGGTTTGTGGAATATCCAATTTCTCTCTTAGTAAGGATTCCATGCATTCTGCCATTGAGTTAAAACCGTTTTCGGCTCCTTCTATCAGACCATGAATTCTTATGTTGTCTCTTCTTTGTCTTCCTTCTTGGTTGGCTAGCTTAGCCTCTATAGATACTTGTCTTTTGCGTAGGTCCAGCACAGAATCTTCGAGCACTTTTATTCGTTCCTCTGTTTCCAAGATTCGGTTCTCGGCTTGGTCCACTCTGCTGTTTGTCCTTTTCAATTCTTCTCTGAATTCCCGAAATTCGGCCGTAACTTCTCGGCGAAATCGTCATAGCTCTTCAAATAGTGATTTCAGGCTAACCTTTTTGTTAGCTATCGCCAGTTCCTCGTCTTCTGAACGGAGATCTTCCAGTTCAGATTCTCCGGCCGATACGTGTCCTGGCCTGGAGAATTTCAGTTTCTTCTGTTTTCCTTTAGACATGATGATTTTGTCTTTTGATTTTCACTCCTCCAAAAAGCCGTTAAGTTTGATTTTCAAGGTGTTATCTTGGATTGGGTCTGAGAGCTTCAGTGTTAAGCTGCAGTCGCCATGGCGTCCAGACTGGAAGTCTTTGGGTTTTTTTTTTTTTTAACATATTTGGACATCTATCCATCCATCCATCCATCTTCTTCTGCTTAATCCTTTTCGGGTCGTGGGGGGAGCTGGAGCCTATCCCAGCATCTTTGGGCGAGACGCAGGGTACACCCTGGACAGATCGCCAGTCAATCGCAGGGCCAACACAGAGAGACAGACAACCATTCACTCTCACATTCATACCTAAGGACAATTCAGACTCCCCAGTTTGATGCCAATTAACCTAACTTGCATATTTTTGGCATGTGGGAGGAAACCGGAGAAATCCCGGAGTAAACCCACGCAGACATGGGGAGAACATGCAAACTCCACACAGATCACTGTTGGTCAGTGGCTGGGATCGAACCCAGGATCCCCTGGCCAAGGGTGAGTTGCTGTGCTGCCGCAGTGGACATATGGATATTTAATATCAATGTTAAAAATACTGAGAGATTCATGTAATACAACTAAACAATTGAAACTGAATTAGTCTTTTTTTAAAACGTTTTCTGTAAAATATAACTCTAAACAAATAGTGAGGAATAAATTAGGACACCCCCCATCTTTTGTAGGACACCCCTACATTCATTCCCACTTAAAATGGCTAAAATAAATGTTAAAAAATGCAAATAACATACCTGTCTAACCTTGTTTTTGTTTTTAATATTTCAAAGATTCAAGATTCAAAGACTTTATTATCATGTGCACAGTTAAGAAATGCTACATTTCCTGAGCAATGAAATTCTTTGCTCTCCGAACGAATGCCAAGGTAATAAGTACAGAAACCACAATTCTAATAAGGTCATGATGCACTATTACAGTAACACAATCCTAATCACGCTATCATCACTCTATAAAAGCAAGAAATCTCTGTGTGTGTGTCTGTGTGTGTGTCTGCCACGTTTATAGGACATCATAGGATGGCCTATGATCTCTGCCTGAACATTATAGGACGTCCTATGAACTCAGGCATCATAGGACAACTCCCGATGCTTATATGACGGCACATAGACAAATGTGTCTTTATGATGTCATATACATCAAGCCCATGCACATAGACAAATGTGTCTTTATGATGTCATATACATCAAGCCTGCCTTCATGTCTTTATGATGTCATATACAGTAACAGCCATCAGGCATGTCTTTATGATGTCATATACATCAAGGCTGCCTTCATGTCTTTATGATATGTACAGTAAGTCCATGCCGGAAAGCCTCTTTTTGCTTAGATCTATTTTCATGATCCTGTCCATGAACTGGAATTACGACACACCTATCCCTCAACCAGTGGTCTCAATGAAGAAGAAGACCCACCAGATGGAGAGCAATAGAATGACGACAACTGCTGCACATCAGAAAAGATGCCATGGAGATGAAACACCTGAGGTTCCAGCAGTACATCGCACCCGTCTGAGACAGGAGGAGACCCTTTACCAGCATAGGGTACAACAGACTTTAAAGCACGTTTCTAGGACATCATAGGATGGCCTAGGATCTCTGCCTCATCATCATAGTGCGTCCTATGAACTCAGGCATCATAGGACGACTCTCCATGCCTACATGACGGCAAATGTGTAACCTTGACGAATGCCAATCTACACTACAAATGTGTAAAATGCCAAACAAAGCGCTGATTTTCTCCAGGTGTTCCGGTTTCTTGGTTTCTACGGGCATGCACGGGCCTTCCTGAACAGGGTCGAAAGCCACTTTTTCAGGATCATGCCCATGAACTGGAATTACGATGCACATATCCCTCAATCAGTGGTCTGAACGAAGAAGAAGAAGACCCACCAGATGGAGAGCAATAGAATGAGGAGAACTGCTGCACATCAGAAAGGCTGCCGTGAACATGAGACACCTCAGGTTCCACCAGTACGCTGCAGGCATGACTGTGAACAACACAGCCATCTGAGACAGGAGGAGACCCTTCAGAAACAGGCATGCAGAAATACTTGCTTATACTTGGTTTCTACGGGCATGGACGGGTATGCATGGGTATGTACTAGTACTAATGGATGCTGATAACACACACACCAACACACAGGCAGTTAGGACTCCTTAAGCACACCTTGATCCTAAATACTAAAACTAATGAGTACTAATAACACACACTAGGCAGTTTGGACAGTTAAGGCAGTTAACGCAGTTCTGTGCCTGTTGTGATGTGTGATGTGAAGTGGCCATAAACCATAAAAAAAATCCCCAGTTGTACTAAGTATTCCACCTCTCAAGGTGGCAGACACGTATAACTTACTGCTCTTGCCTTGGAGGACTGATGTCTCCCAAAGAACAACTCAAAAACCTCACTTCTGGAACACCGAAGAGGAAGAGTTTGTAAACAAATGTTGATGTGCTCCATCGCAACACGGAGGAGACATTTGCTCCCAAATTTGCCAACTATGATTCTAAAAAGAGATTATTTAGCTTATGAAGGTAAATATCTACATTTTGTTATAACAGAGGGTGGCCAAAGCTGGTTAATTTTCACCTGCCATCGACCCCAGCTCCATGTGACTGGACAGAACAATCGCGCCGGTTCCGTGTCATCATATAAGATAAATTGCGGCAGAATAAAAGCGAAATTGAAGTGGAATAATCATAAGAATTTGTGGATGTGGGAGAGAAAGCGAAAATGACCGACAGAAGACAAAATAATGACCAGGATGATGAAAATGGACGAAACGAGCCACCTGGCCAGTGGCAAGTCTGGCAAATTTCTTTGTTTGTTTACATTGTACTGATTTTCTGGTTTATATACTTTGAAGATAAAATAACAAAAAACACTGACAAAAAACAAAACCATCCTTTGTGTAAATATGTCCAAAGTCCACTTTTGACCGAAAGTTGTGTAATTGGATATGGCTGCCGTGGCATTATGCAAATTAGATCCATAAATTTACTCCTTTCTCAAACTTTGGATCATATTCTACATCTTTTTAATTGACAGTAAGCCATTATCTCTTACCACTTTCAAGTTATAGCCTTGGAAATCTCTGATATCTAAACTGAATATTTTCTTGAAAACAATCTTGACCACCGGGGTGGGGGGGGGGGTTGCCTGGTGCAATAATGCACCACAGACAGTCGAGAGATAAAGAACTGAATATTTAATGGGGTGTCCTAATTTTTTTACGTGACTGTATGCACACGTTCACTAAACGACAACAAGACGAAGAATGCCCAAATAACCAAATAATTTTTATTTAAATATTTACAGACAAATGGGAAACACTGATGCAACAGTTGCAGCCAAACTGGTCATTCTCCTATGTGTGTGTGTGTGTGTGTGGGGGGGGGGGGGTGAAGGGATTGACGCTGTACCATGAATTCCCTGAATTTCCCTCTGGGGATCAATAAAGTATGCAAAATACAAAAAAAAAAAAAAAGAAAATAATAATGTTTGGTGTTTTGTACTTATTGCTAAAATATAAAAGGATGAACTACAATGGGTCTCAAATATTTGTAAACTTGTAAGATCACACAAATAAGTGGTCTGACAAAAAATAAACAAGCCGTTCTTAAACAGTGGCTAATATTGGATGTCCCATTCATTTTCAGTTATTCTGTACTTAATATTCACACCATCAAATAAATCTCAGTTCAGTCCCTTTCATATTTGTCAAAATCTAACGTGATTGCATACATATAGGCTACACCTCTTTGCATTCCACTTTCAAACACAGCCTACATTTGGGCCTGTAAAGCCTGATTGGGCTACCTGTTTCAGACAGGAATACTTGCAGTCAACGGGCATTCACTAGTCTGTTATTCATGCCTGTTCATAAATAAGTGGCATCCTTCACATACCTGTGTGCTTCAGTGTTTTTCTTTTTGTCCCTCTTGTCTTCAGGAACAGGTCAGCGAATACATGGACCAGTGCAGCAGCTTTAAATTGTGAGTATAAGCAGTGTTTCTATAAGAGGGGACATAAACATTAAGTACATGTAAAATGCAGTTTTATTGCATGTGGGGCTCTGTTTCAAATATACATTCTAAATGTCACTGTTGTTCTTTTTTTTCCAGCAACATGGAAGACTGTGAGAAGTTTGAAATTTCGGAGAACAGTGTGAACAAGGGAACAGAGCAGATCAGACCTGAATGCTTTGAGCTGCTGAAGGTTTTAGGAAAAGGTGGCTATGGAAAGGTGAGGCATCTCCATTCCAAGACATTTTAGGTCAAGTTGTAATTTGGTGCTAAAATTTGGATTCCGTTCAGGGTATGACATGAAACTGCATCCAGGCAAGGGGATCTGTTGGAATATGAGAATGATGGAGTGCCTCTTAACCCTCGCTGGTACTCTCAGGTGTCCCTTGGGCAAGGACTAGTGCCTGTCAGCTTCCCTTACAAGGTTAACGGTAGAACACTGCAACAACTTTGTGTGATGTAATCTCCTATGGAGACCCAGAGTAAAAGTGGGTTCTAACACCCCCTTGCTGATCATATGGGTGACAAATGGGGTGACTCATTTGCTGTGAGTTGTGACCCCATGTCAGTGGAGGAAGAGGTCCTGGTTGTACTACTTCACTTAGACAGGAGGTCAGAAGGGCCCAGTCCAATTAGTCTGTTTGTCAAGGTTTGCTCTGAGATGTGTTTTTGACAATGGAACACCATCTATTAACTCCAGATGCCTCTGGCTGAGAGTCAGTAAAGTAATTTGCACATTTGTATCTCTTTGCTCAAAGTGTACCATCCCTGTATCCCTGCTGCATAATGACAGGAAGTCCACTGCTCTGTGCATTCCCTTGTAGGCCTCTGAGGATGGTGGGGAGCAGGAATGATGAATCATATCCTTTAAAATATCGCTACAAAACAAACCCCTAAAAAACTGATGTTAAAACAAGACTTGGATGGTTTCTTCAAATGGTGATAGTTGGCCATGGTTTATCATTTTCGAGTAACTGTCATCAGATATGCCTCTTTCTCAGCTGTCTCCATTTACTATCTATTTTTTCGTTTTCCCATCACTGCCCGCATAATAAACTTTTGATTTTTGGGGAGGAGGATGGCAACCTTGGAAATGCCACCTCCATCTATCCGCCAGGGGGTGCGGATCGTTCCTCCGGACGACACTGTTACTGTGAAGGGGGTCCTTATGGCTGTGGGTGCCCAGGTGGGCCCTGATGCGATCCGCTATGCGTCCAGGATGAATAGAGCTGTAGTTGTGTTTCTGGCTACTGAGGAGAATGTCCACGCTCTGGTTGCGAGCGGTATTGTAATCGGGGACATGTCTGTACAGGTGTCCCCCTTATCAGTTCCATCAACGCTTATCACCGTCTCGGGTGTTCCACCTTTCATTACTGACGAGCAGTTGGCGGCGGAGCTCCGCAGATTCGGGAAGTTTGCGGGCCCGTTTAGACACGTGAGTTTGGGACTCAGGGAAGCCGAGTTTAAACATGTGAAATCACTCAGGCGACAGGTGTTCATGTTTCTAGACTCGCCCACGCAAACTCTGAAAGTGTCCTTCCGGGTCAAACACGGGGACAGCTACTATATGGTGTATGCGAACTTGGGACAGATGAAGTGTTTTGAATGTGGCGATGTGGGCCATAAACGTTTCGCCTGCCCGCACAGGCGCCCGGCGGGGGGCTCTGGTGGAACCGCGGCTGAGGTGGCCGGTGCGGCTTCCGCTCGCGACGCTGCTGCGGACGGCGTTGCGGGGGCTTCTGCCGCGGCAGAGCCCGGCGGGGCCGCACAGCCTGCCAGCGAGGCCTCCGCACCCGCCGCTGCTGCGGACAACGTTGCGGGGCCTTCCGCCGCTCCTGCTCCGGAGCCTGCGGCTGTGTCTGTGGACAGTCTGCCTGTGGCGCCCGCAGCGCGGCCTGCAGCTGGGGCCGTGACTGGTGATGGCGCCCAAGCAGTCAATGACGTTGACTCAGCATCGCGCTGTGTGACATCAGCGGCTGTGCTTCCGCAGCCTGCTGCCACTTCAGAGCAGCAGGCAGAACAACGCCGGTCGCCTGATATAGGCGCCGCCCCGGAACACGTGGCACACGTGGCTGGTGAAGGATCAGCTGCACCAGCTGACGTGCCGGCTGGATCTAACAGTCAGCAAAGTTGTGCTGACGAGGGAATGGAGTGTGAATCTGACGCTGTGTCTGCTAAAAATGAGTCTATTGGGGCAACTGGCAAAGCCAATGCAGATTTGTATTCACTAGACGAAGTAAATGCTTTCCTGGATGGAACCTATAATAATAGGGCCGTTAACGTCGCTGATTACTTCAGTGACACTGATAAATTCATTCGGTCTGTTAATGTACTGACGAAGCAGGTTGGTGTTGACCTCCTGGATGAAAGAAAACGCTACCGCCTGAAAAAGCACCTCACAGCCCTGCGTAAATCAGCAGGGGGACAAAAGGCCAAGCGCGCAAAGATGGAATGATTTCCTTGGCAAAGCACGGTGCTCCTCACAAATATCGCCATAATGCAGAAAATACAATTAGGGACCTTAAACATCAATGGTGGCAGGGGTAATCATAAGAGGGGATTCATTAGTGACCTGTTCAAACGGAAAGGTCTCAACATTTTGTTTTTGCAGGAAACTCATACCACTTCGGCGGATGAAGTCGACTGGGGCTTGTGGTGGAAAGGCCCATTTTCACTCAGTCACGGCACCGATCTAAGCGCAGGAGTGGCCATTTTGTTTGGGGAATCAGCAAATGCACAAATTTTATCGGTGGTGGAGATGGTGAGGGGCAGGCTGCTTCTCGTTAGGGCGCAAGTGGGGGATTCCGTGTTTTGCCTGGTTAATGTTTACGCGCCAAACCACGGCGCGGAAAGGGTTGCCTTTTTCAATACGATGGCTACTGAATTGCAGCGCTATCACCAAGACCAACTTGTTGTTGCTGGTGATTTCAACTGTACCTTGGACTTCACTGTAGATCGCACTAATGCAGAACCTCATCTGCAGTCTTCTAGATGCTTGGAAAATTTCACTGTGCAGGTCGACTTAGTGGACACGTGGAGGTCTAAAAATGCAAATGCGAGACGGTATACCTGGGTCAGGGTCACTGACGGTGTTGTCAGTGCTGCTAGATTAGACAGGATATATGTTTCTAGAACGTGTAGCCCCGGCCTCCTTCACAGTAACATAAGTCCCGTCGGTTTCACGGATCATCACCTGGCTACTGCGGTGTTACTGAACTCACCAGGGAAACGGGCAAAATCATATTGGCACTTCAATAACAAGCTCCTACAGGACAACGCCTTTTGTCAGTATTTTGTGTGCTTCTGGGAACACTGGAGGACCACGAAAGCTCGTTTTAGTTCCCTCGAACAGTGGTGGGACGTTGGCAAAGTGCAAATTCGCCTTTTTTGTCAACGGTACGCTGCGTACTCAACTGCCATCATCAACGCCAAGGTCAGTGAATTAGAGGACGCTGTCAAGAGGCTGGAGGCCAGTTTGGTTACGGGTCGGGATTCTACCGCTGGTCCTTTGCTGCAGAAGAAGAGATCGGCCCTGCGCACATTCATGCAGGGCAGAGTGGAGGGGGCGCTAGTGAGGTCGCGCTTCACTCGCCTGCAGGACATGGATGCACCAACGTCCTTCTTCTTCAATTTGGAAAAGTCTACTGCGGAAAAGAAGTTGATGGCTTGCTTGAAACTCCCAGATGGTCGCCTGACTACGGACCCATCCGAGATGCGCCGCCATGCAGTGGATTACTACGGGGCCCTGTTTGCGGCGGGAACGTGTTGCAAAGAATCTCAAAATCAGCTCAACGAGGCCCTTCCGGTGCTCGGCCAGGACGACAGGGCCGCGCTGGACTGTGCCCTGACTTTGGATGAGTTGACTGTGGCTGTGAATCAGATGGCGCTGGGACGCGCGCCTGGACTTGATGGCCTTTCTTCAGAATTTTTTTTAAGCATTTTTGGAATGCTATTGGACCAGACTTCTATGATGTTCTGACTGCCTGTTACAGGGAAGGAACGTTACCTGTCTCCTGCCGCCGCGCAGTGCTGTCTCTGTTGCCAAAGCAGGGGGACTTGGCCCTGTTGAAAAACTGGAGGCCTGTGGTTCTTCTTTGCACGGACTACAAGGTGCTTTCCAAGGCCCTGGCAAACAGACTGAACACTGTCTTGGGTTTGATCGTGGATAAGGATCAAACATATTGTATTCCTGACCGGAACATTATGGACAAATGTTTTCCTCATACGTGACGTTCTCCAGCTCAGTAAATGTCATGACTTACAGTTTGGAATTGTGTCTTTGGACCAGGAAAAGGCCTTTGATAGGGTTGACCATTCCTATTTGTTTTCTACCCTGAGGGGATTTGGTTTTGGAAATATGTTTTTGAGGTGGGTCAATCTGCTATACACTGGAGCTGAGTGTTTGGTGAAGGTAGGGGCGGGCCTGAGTCGGCCAATCCCTGTACACCGGGGAATACGCCAGGGGTGTCCACTCTCGGGTCAGCTGTGCAGCTTGGCTATTGAGCCTTTGCTGTGCAGGTTGCGCGCTCGGCTGGGTGGTCTGGTTCTGCCGGGGCCATCAAGCTGTGGCCGCCCGATTGTCTTGTCTGCTTATGCGGATGACGTCAACGTTTTCATCACCTCCCACGGGGATGTGCAGCGTCTGGTGGACACCTTGATAGTTTATGAAAGGGCATCTTCTGCACGGGTTAATTGGGCCAAGAGTGAGGGTCTATTGGTGGGCCACTGGTCGCGTCAAGGCGTCCCTCGCCTACCCGGCGGCCTTCAGTGGGGGACGGCCGGCCTCAAAGTGTTGGGGGTTTTTCTGGGTACGGAGGCTTTTGAACGAAAGAACTGGGACAGTGTTAAGGACAAGGTGTGTGCTCGCTTTTCTAAATGGAAATGGTTGCTATCACAGCTGTCATATAGGGGCAGGGTTCTGGTCGCGAATAATCTGGTTGCCTCGGCTCTCTGGCATAGGCTGGTGGCTTTGACACCGCCCAGGAGCCTCGTGGAGGAGATTGAGAAGACAATCGTGGACTTCTTTTGGTCTGGTCGCCACTGGGTCCGTGCGCCAGTTCTCTACCTGCCTGTGGCCGAGGGGGGACAGGGCCTGGTGGACATACATTCCAAGATCGCCAGCTTCAGGCTTCAAACTGCACGACGACTCCTTTACGGATGCGGACCCTGCTGGATGGACACTGCTAAGCTGCTTTTGAGGAGAGTTGGTCGCTTGGGCTATGACAAGCAGCTCTTCCTCGTGACATCTGGGGAGGTGGACCGTACTGGACTATCTGCTTTTTACACGTCCGTTTTGCATGCATGGCGAGTCTTCAACGTGGCCCGCTTCCGTGACGAGACACCGGGCATGTGGCTGTTCAACGAACCACTGTTTTTCAATCGATTCATCGAAGCTGAGGTGCTGCAGTCTGTCAGTCTGCGGAGTTGTTTGCGGGAGGCACGCTGTACCAAGCTTGGTCATCTTATGAGGATGTCGACCACATCGATGGATACACTGAGGCGGAGTGCCAAAATTACATCTGTCAGACTGCTGCAAAGGGTGGTGGAGGACGTGTGCGCCGCCCTGCCACAACCGCTTCGAGCGTTTGCGACGAACCGCACTCTTTTCAATCAATGGGATGACGACACTGCGTCCACCTTTCCTGCAATTTCCATAACTCCAGCTGTGGGGGAGTGGCAGGGAGGAGAGGATCACCTACTGACCTTCAGGATTCCTCGCCTGGGCAAGTTCCAGTTTGTCGGGACAAGGGCGGTGTATCACATCTGTGTGAAGGTTCTGAATCTGCGCTCTCTGAAGGATGTCACGGAGTCGAGGTGGGCGGGTTGTTTGGGGCCAGGGGTCTCCCCAAAAGGCAGCTGGTGGTGCATGTACAAGCAACCTATTGAGAAACGCACAGCAGATCTCCAGTGGAGGATTGTGCATGGGGCAATAGCCACGAATAAATACAGGGCACACCTTGATCCGACTGTGGGGGGGAAATGTTTGTTTTGTTCCCAAGTTGAGACCCTCGACCATTTGTTTGTCCACTGTTTTCGTTTATCTGGACTTTTTGAGATTTTGCGCGAGTGGTTTCGGGCTTTGGGTGAACGTTTCTCTTTGGGTCTGTTCATTTACGGTCCGAAGTATAAAGTGGCAAGGAAGGCTGCCCACACTTTGATGAACTTCCTATCTGGTACTGCTAAGCTTGCCATCTGGCTGACGAGGAAAAATCGGGCAAGCAATGCTGGCAATGTGGATCCTGTGTCCGCTTTCAAGGTCTTGTTGAAAGTCAGACTCCGGGTGGAGTTCTCTTGCTATCAAATGGTGGACAATTTGGAGGCATTCATCAATAGATGGGCTGTAGGGAATGTTTTGTGTTCAGTGGGTCAGGGGGATGAGTTATGTTTGCACTTTTGAGATGTGACACACTTGGACAAGTGATATTGGTCTTTTTGCAATTTCAGAATGTGCAATAAAGCCTTTTTTAAAAGTCAAGTCTCTCTCTCTCTCTCTCTCTCTGTCTCTCTGTCTCTCTCTCTCTCTGTCTCTGTCTGTCTGTGTGTGTCTTAGGCTGTGGGGGCACCACTGATGACTTGGCCACTATCTCTCCACTCCTCATGGTTGTCAGCTTTCTGATAGCCTCTTGAAAGCTCAGTCCTGTCCATTCCATGATATTGTCCTCCCATCTCTTCTTTTGTCTACCTGTCTTCCTTTTGCCTGGAACTGTTCCTTGTAGGATCATCTTGGTGCCCTGTTGATCTTGTTATGTGGCCAAACCATTTCAGCTTCCTCTTTTTCACTGTTGTCAGGAGGTTGTCATATGGTCCGATGACGGCTCTATTTCTTCTGTGTACTTCTTCATTGGTGATATGATCTCTGCATGTGACGTGCAGCATCTTGCAGAAGCATCTCATTTCCAAAGCCTGTATTTTCTTTTGTAATTCAGCTGTCAAGGTCTATGTTTCACATGCATACAGGAAGACTGAAAGGACAAGGGACTGCATCAATCTGATTTTGGAGCTGAGGGCGATGTTTTTATCATTCCACATAGGCTTCAGTCTTGCCAGTGCTGCTGATGTTAGAGCTACTCTGGCCATTACTTCTGGCTTAGGGCCTTCATTGCTTACAGTTGCCCCTCAATACTTGAAGCTGTTTACCGTTTCCAGTTTGGCGCCTTTGATGTCAATGTCTATACTGATACCATTGGTGGTATTGGTCATGAGCTTTGTCTTCTCTCCACTTATTTCCATCCCAAATGTTGTAAATGTATTTTTGATGCAACGTATAAGGCTAACCAATTCTTGTTCATCTCCAGCTGGGGCATCAATATCGTCAGCAAAGCGCAGGTTAGAAATAGTTCTCCCTGCAATAGTGACTGACCCTTCATGTTCCTCCAGGACATCTGTCGTAATTCCCTCAAGGAATATGTTAAACAAGGTTGGTGATAGAAACAGCCTCGACGTACTCCAACTGTGGTTGGGAACCAGTCACCCAGGTTTCCATTGATGAATGCAGTACTAGTAGTTCTTTGGTATAGCTGTTCAATGAGCGTGATCAGATTGATATTGATGTTGTACTTCTTCATTGTTGCCCATGGAGCTGCATGCCAAACATGATCAAAAGCCTTTTTAAAGTCTGTGAAGATATGGTAGAGGTCTTGTTGATGTTGGAGATACTTTTCACATAAGATTGTAAAGTTGAAAATCTGTTCTGTTGTGCTGCAACCTGCCCTGAAACCTGCTTGCTCTTCAGCAATTATTTCTTCTGTCTTACTATACAAGAAGGAATTTCAGCCATAGCAGGGTCAGTTAAAGATGTTAAAAAAAAGTGAGGTCTGGTCAGATTTTGGTGGAAATGTGTTTGTCGTTTTGGTGGTCTACTGTGTCATGCTGCTGTTACACTATAATTTGCCAGTTTGAAAGCAGTAAAGTCTATCTATGTATTGAGAATAGCCATTAAAAAAAAAAAGATGACCAAACATAACAACTTACAAGCAGTGGCAGTCTAACAATAGCACACCCTCCAGTAAAGACTGTAAGGATAGTTTATACAGGACAACTTTAATCAGTGAGAGGATAGGAGCAAATGTACAAGAAAAATCCTGGAAATTGAGAAAAAAATTGCAAATTTTATAGGGAAAAAAGTTGCAAATTCATGTATATTCAGTATATTGATGTACATTTGTGTGGGGGGAAATGTTTTATCATAACATATAAAGAATTTTATCATAAAACATGGTAAATTTATATGAAAAGAGTACTACATTTACTCCAAAAATAATAAATCTGGCACGAAAAAGTTGCACATTTATCAACAAAAGTTACAACTTTCCAAGAAAAATGTTTACAAAGAAAAACCTCACTAATTGATGAGAAAATTGGATATCTATGAGAGAAAAAAGTTTTAAAAAAATTATTAAAAGGAAGTTTTTTTCCTCATAAAAATGTAACTTTTTTCCCAATAAAATTGTGACTCTTTATTGTAAGTTAGTAACTTTTTAAATTGTTAATTAGCATCTTTTATTGTATTTTTGCACCTTCATACTTGCAAATTTGTACTGAAACGAAGCTCCTCCAAAAAAGTTCAGAAACATTACTCCAGTCAGTTATTTCTCCCTTTTAATAATACCAATTGGTATCCATCCATCCATCTTCTCCCGCTTTTATAAGCCCAGACTTCCCTCTCCCCAGCCACCTGCTCCAGCTCTTCAGAGAGGATACCAAGGCATTCCCAGACCAGCTGGGAGACATAAGTCTCTCCAGCGAGTCCTGGGTCTGTCCCGGGGTCTCCTCCCAGAGGGACGTGCCCGAAACACCTCAAGTGGGAGGCGTCCAGGAGGCATCCTGATCAGATGCCCATACCACCTCAACTGGCTCCTTTCAATGTGGAGGAGCAGTGGTTCTACTCTGAGCCTCTCCCAGATGACTGAGCTCCTCACCCTATCTCTGAGGGTGAGTCCAGCAATCCTACGAAAAAAGCTCATTGCAGCTGCTTGTATCCACAATCTCGTTCTTTCGGTCATTACCCAAAGCTCATGATCATAGGTGAGGGTAGGAACGTAGACTGACTGGTAAATGGATAGCTTTGCCTTAGAGCTTAGCTGCCTCTTCACCACAACAGACTGGTACAACATCCGCATCACTGCAGATGCTGCTCCGATCCATCTGTCAATCTTTCGCTCCATTCTCCCCTCACCAGTTGGTATTGTATTTTATATTGTTGGCAAGCCTGATTAGTCGCCTTTACAATGAGGTACAACTAGTAAGGATCATGCATTTGTGCAACAAGCAACACAGCTAAATGTGTGGGTACTGCCCCCCAAAAATGTGCCAAAATCCCCTGCCATATTTTCCTGTTGACATTCACTCTTGTTTTGAGTTGCTTGGTGGATTGGATGATTGCACTCTCCAGCAATAAGAAGGAAAAAATAACACATATATTTATTAGCCATTTTCACAATTTATTAATTTTAAACTGTCTGGGACCTCAGTAGTGTGTGGAGGATCCACAGAAACTACAGCAGCTTGGCACCTCTTCCTGATGCTGGTCACATTTTGCTGTGGGATGGCATCCCATTCGTCAACTAAGAGTTGTTGAAGGTCAACCAGCGTGGTTGTGTTGGTCACCCTAGCACATACAGCAAGCCTAAACCTGATCCCAGTGCACAATTACACTTGTGACTGGCACACACCTGGCAGCACTTGAAGCTTAAAATGAGGGAATACCAACAGGAGCCTATTGCAGGGGATTTTGCCAAATTTTTTGGGGATGTTACCCAAATGTTTAGCTGTGTTGCTCATTCCGGGAATACATGATCCTTACAAGATGTACTTCATTGTAAAGGTGACTAATCAGACTTTCCAACGATATAAAATAAAATACCAGTTGGTTTTATTAAAGGGGAGAAATCAATGACTGAAATGTTTCAATTCAATTCAACTTTATTTATATAGCGCCATTTCACAACAACAGTCATCTCATAGCACTATCAACTGTAGGGGGGGAACCCCCACAGTTGCAGAAAGACCCCAGCAATCAGGCGATCCCCTGTGAGCAAGCACTTGGCGACGGTGGAGAGGAAAAACTCCCTTTTAACAGGAAGAAACCTCCAGCAGAACCAGGCTCAGGGAGGGGCAGTCATCTGCTGCGACTGGCTGGGGGGTGAGGGGATAGAGAAGAAGAAAAGAACAGACATGTAGAGAGCAAACAGCACGATGGGGACTCAATCTATGGGAGAGAACAAACAGATGTTAATGACCAGCAAAAAAAAAAAAATATTTCATAGAGAGTGAGGAAAGGAGTGAGGCCCAGTGCATTACTGGAGGTCCCCCGGCTGACTAAACCTATTAGCAGCATAACTAAGGGAGGGTTCAGAAACACATGATCCCTCCCTAATTGTAGGCTATATCAAAAAGGTAGGTTTTAGCCCTGTTCTTAAAAACAGAGATCGAGTCTGACTCCCGAATCCAGATTGGCAGCTGATTCCACAGGAGAGGAGCTTGATAACTGAAGGCTCTGCCTCCCATTGTACTTTTGGAGATTCTAGGTATTACAAGTAATCCTGCATTTTGGGAGCGTAGTGCTCTGTTAGGATGATACGGTAGTATCAGATCTTTTAAATAAAAAGGAGCCTGATTGTTTAGAGCTTTGTAAGTAAGAAGAAGGATTTTAAACTTAATTCTAAACTCTATGGGAAGCCAATGAAGGGAGGCCAGAACCGGAGAGATATGATCTCTCTTTCTAGTACCTGTTAAAACTCTTGCTGCAGCATTTTGTAAATATACAGGGAATACCAGTAAATATACAGGGAACAGACATCGAGATGGTGACATCCTATAAGTACCTGGGTGTTCATCTGAACAATAAACTAGACTGGTCACACAATACTGACGCACTCTACAAGAAGGGACAGCGCAGGCTGTTCCTGCTGAGGAGACTCAGGTCTTTTGGTGTACAAGGGGCACTGCTGAAGACATTCTATGACACGGTGGTGGCATCAGCCATCACTTTTGGAGTGGTCTGCTGGGGCAGTGGCATTACTGCAGCCGATAGGAAGAGACTGAACAAACTGATTAAGAAAGCAAGCTCTGTCCTGGGGCAGCGCCTTGATCCGGTGGAGGAGATAGGAGAGAGAAGGACGGTGGCTAAACTGTCATCTCTGCTGGAGTCCGAGTTCCACCCTATGCAGGACGTACTGAATGCACTGAGGAGCTCATTTAGCAGCAGACTACATCATCCCAGGTGCACAACTGAGAGGTTTCGCAGGTCCTTCCTACCAACGGCTGTCAGACTGTACAACCTAAGCAGGGCTGCTCGCAGAGATAGCAAAAAGACGTAACAAACTAATAGTTTTTAAATGCAAAAGATGCAATAGACTTACACAATGGTCCCCTCCGGCATACAACTAGGAAAATACCGGTCGCTATGGAGGGTGAGAATATGTATGGGCACATAATCATACCATGTAGGATAACTAAGTAGAGGGTTATGCTGTTTCATCCCATCTAGCAACAATGCTCTGCACTGTGTGTGTTTATATATTTACATATTTATTCCATCTAGCTACAATGCTCAGCACTGGGTGTGTTTATATTTATATATCTATATATTTATTCCATCTAGCTACAATGCTCCGCAATGTGTGTGTTTATATACTTACATATTTATTCCACCTAGCTGCAATGCTCCGTACTGTGGGTGTTTATATATTTACATATTTATTCCATCTAGCTACAATGCTCTGCACTGTGTGTCTGTGTGTGTGTGTATATATATATATATTTTATAGTAATATGTACATATGTATATTAGCTGCTCTTGCTTGCTTGTTTTTTTTTCTTGCCTTCTGATTGTTGCTCTGAGTGTTGCTATCCCTGTGCTGTTGCAATCCTGGAATTTCCCCGTTGTGGGACTAATAAAGGCTTATCTTATCTTATCTTATTTTGGATCAGCTGAAGACTTTTTAAAGATGTTTTAGGACAGCCTGATAATAAAGAATTACAATAATCTAATCTCGAGCTAACAAAAGCGTGGATCAGCTTCTCAGCATCACTCTGAGACAAGATGCTCCTAATCTTGGCAATATTACGCAAATGATAGAAGGCAGTCTTAGAAACAAATTTAATATGTGAATTGAAGGACAAATCCTGATCAAAAATAACTCCAAGGTTCCTCACAGAGCTATTAAGAGAAAGAGTAACTGCATCCAAACTGAAAGTTTGATTTGGAAAGGAATTTCTAAGGTTTTTTGGACCAACAAGAATGACTTCAGTCTTATCTGAATTTAATAGCAGGAAATTACAAGTCATCCAAGCTTTGATTTCCTTAAGACAGGCTTCTAACTTGGCTAATTGATTACTATCATCTGGCTTCATTGACAGGTATAATTGTGTGTCATCTGCATAACAATGAAAATGTATACAGTGCTTTCTAATAATGTTGCCTAACGGAAGCATATATAAACTAAAAAGAGTCGGGCCTAGCACAGATCCCTGTGGAACTCCATGACTAAGCTTTGAGTTGAAAGAAAACTCATTATTTACATGAACAAACTGGAACCTATCAGATAAATAAGATCTAAACCATTGCAACGAAGTTCCATTAAGTCCAACATAGTGTTCTAATCTATCAAGTAGAATATTATGATCGATAGTATCAAAAGCTGCACTAAGGTCTAAAAGGACAAGTACAGAAACTAGTCCATTATCAGATGCAATGAGGAGGTCGTTAGTGACCTTTGCTAAGGCTGTTTCAGTACTATGATGGATTCTAAACCCAGATTGAAACTCTTCAAGTAAACCATTTCCCTGCAGGTGGTCAAATAATTGCGTAGCAACAACTCTTTCTAAGATTTTTGAAATGAAAGGGAGATTAGAGATTGGTCTATAGTTAGCTAAAGCTCCTGGATCTAGCGTTGGCTTTTTGAGTAAGGGTTTAATTACAGCCGTTTTAAAAGCCTGCGGTACATGGCCTAAAGTTAATGAAGAATTGATTATATGTTATATATAACACGCTAGATCACTGTTACACTACAGTAAAGGACGCATATCGCGCTGTTCCCCGCGCTGCGCTGGGACTATCTGATCACGTGATGGTTCACCTCATCCCCACATACAAACAAAGACTGAAACTCACTAAACCTGTTGTGACCACCACAAAGAAATTGACCAGTGAAGCTGGAGAGAAACTGAACACATGCATGGAAATAACTGACTGGGGCATGTTTAAAAGAGCCACACATGATCTTAATGAGTACACAGACACTGTGAACTCGTATATCAACTTCTGTGAGGAGGACATTCTCCCATCGCGCACCAGGGTAAGATATTCTAATGACAAGCCCTGGTTCACAGCTAAGCTCAGACGGATCAGGAAGGAGAAGGAAGCAGCGTTGAAAAGTGGAGACAGGGACTGCTACAGAGAGGTCAAATATCGGTTTAACAGAGAGCTGAGGAGAGCTAAATCTGTGTATTCTGAGAAACTCCAGCAGCAGTTCACTGCTAATGACTCGGCTTCTGTGTGGAGAGGACTGAGGCAAATCACCAACTATCGGCCTCAGGCTTCTAAAGGTCAGGATGACAAAGCCCTTTGTCAAAAACTGTCCCAACATTACGCCCGTTTTGACACCTGGTCAACTGTGTCCAACTCACCCACTCCACCCAGCTCCACTGCCTCCTCAGCCCCTAATTCATCAAAAGCGGTCCCCCCCTCCTAATCCTCCTCCTCCCCCCCTCCCCTTGTCATCAGTGAGCAGGATGTGCACAGACAATTCTCCAGACTGAACCCGCGCAAGGCCCCCGGGCCGGACGGTGTGTCTCCCTCCACCCTGAGACACTGTGCGAAAGAGCTGGCTCCTGTCTTCACAGACATTTTTAACACCTCCCTTAAGCAATGTCACGTGCCGACCTGCCTCAAATCCTCCACCATCATCCCTGTCCCCAAGAAGCCACGGATTACTGGACTTAACGACTATAGACCTGTAGCGCTCACCTCTGTAGTCATGAAGTCCTTTGAGCGCCTGGTCCTGTCTCACCTCAAGTCCATCACCACACCCCTCCTAGACCCGCTGCAGTTTGCCTACCGTGCTAACAGGTCTGTGGACGACGCAGTCAACCTGGTCCTCCACTCCATCCTGCAGCACCTGGACTCCCCGGGAACCTACGCCAGGATTCTGTTTGTGGACTTCAGCTCCGCATTCAACACCATCCGCCCCGATCTGCTCCAGGACAAGCTGTCCCTGCTCAACGTGCCTGACTCCCTCTGCAGGTGGATCACCGACTTCCTGACGGACCGGAGACAGCATGTGCGGCTGGGGAAGTCTGTCTCAGACTCTGTTAGCATCAGCATTGGATCACCCCAGGGCTGTGTACTTTCCCCCCTACTCTTCTCCCTTTATACCAACCCCTGCACCTCCTCCCACCAGTCTGTTAAGCTGATTAAGTTTGCGGACGACACCACCCTCATCGGGCTCATCTCCAACGGCGACGAGTCCGCCTACAGGGAAGAGGTGGCCCAGCTGGTGTCCTGGTGCAGCCACAACAACCTGCAGCTGAATGCTCTGAAGACAGCGGAGATGATTGTGGACTTCAGGAAAGTCACATCCCCCCTGCCCCCCCTCACCATCACAGGTTCTCCCATCACCATTGCAGATTCCTTCCGCTTCTTGGGCACCACCATCACCCGAGACCTCAAATGGGAGCCAACCATCAGCTCCCTCATCAAAAAGGCCCAGCAGAGGATGTTCTTTCTGCGGCAGCTGAGGAAGCTCAAGCTACCCACCAAGATGTTAGTGCAGTTCTTCACGGCCATCATCGAGTCCATCCTCACCTCCTCCATAACTGTGTGGTATGCAGGAGCCACTGCCAGGGACAGACTAAGGCTGCAGCGTGTCGTGCGCACTGCTGAGAAGGTGATAGGCTGCGAGCTCCCATCTCTCCAGGACCTGTACATCTCCAGGACCCGGAGGCGTGCTGGCCGGATCATAGCCGATCCTTCACATCCTGGTCACGTGCTGTTTGCCCCCCTCCCCTCAGGTAGAAGGCTTCGGTCCATTCGGACTAAAACCTCCCGGCACATGAACAGCTTTTTCCCCTCTGCCATCAGACTGCTGAACATTAAGTGACTTTTGACTCTCGTGCACTATGTACAGCAGCTCAACCAGACTCACGTCATTCATCACTGTTTTTCTGTTGCATTATCGACTGCACTATGTGGTACTTCACATTATCTGCTACATGCTAATTTTTTAAAACTGCCTTGACTAGTACTACTCATTATTACTAGTATTATTACTTATTATTACTTATTTTTCTACACTTATTGCACGTTTCTAGTCCTTTAGTTTTTTAGTTTATCCCTTTTTCTCATTATGTTTTTAATGTTGCAGCATGGCACCGAGACAAATTCCTAGTTTGTGTATTACATGAACAATGGCAATAAATCTGATTCTGATTATATGAAGAATAAAGCTACCAATAAGTGGGAAGACTTCTTTAAATAACCTGGTAGGAATAGGGTCTAAAAGACAAGTTGAAGGTTTGGATGAGGAAACTATTTTGTCTAACTCACAAAGGTCGATTGGAGTAAACTCATCAAGACAGAGATCAATAGAAGGAGTTGTAGTAGTTACAGTATTTAAGTTAACTGTGGGAAGAATCTGATTGATTTTATCTCTGATGGATGAAATTTTATTATTGAAAAAGTTCATAAAGTCCTGACTAGTAAGCTCTAAGGGAATGCTAGGATTGACAGAGTCCTGACTCTTTGTCAACCTGGCTACAGTACTGAAAAGAAACCTGGGATTATTCTTGTTCTCTTCTATTAATGCAGAGTAATAACTCGTTCTAGCTTTTCTAAGAGATTTTTTATAAATTAAAAGATGATTTCTCCAAGCTAAATAGATTTCATCTAAATTAGTAGAGCGCCATTTTCTTTCTAATTGACGAGTCTTCTGTTTTAAGCTACGAGTTTCTGTGTTGAACCAAGGAGTTAGAAATCTCTGATTAGACTTTTTCTTTTTTAAGGGGGCCACCAAGTCTAGAGTCTGATGCAGAGAAGCTGAAACACTATCCACCATGTTATCAATTACAGAAGGAGCAAGCTGTCTATAGCTTATTTCCGTTGTGTTGACACATGGCATAGAGGAAACAATCTGCATAAATTTGGAAACAGCATCATCTGAGAGGCATCTACTGTAATAATATTTTTCTTTAGGAGCCAAATAGTCAGAAATAGTAAAATCAAAGGTTAACAGACAATGGTCTGACAGTACAGGGTTATGAGGAGACACTACAAGATTTTCTATTTCTATGCCATATGTCAAAACAAGGTCCAATGTATGGTGGAGGTAATGAGTAGAATTTCCTACTTTCTGAGAAAACCCAATCGAGTCTAATATTGAATTGAATGCCACATTAAGGCAGTCACTATCTACATCCACATGTATATTAAAGTCCCCTACTATAATTATTCTATCAGATTTCAGCACTAAATCAGCTAAGAAATCAGCAAATTCGGATAAAAATTCTGAGTAGGTTGATGGGGGACGATAAACTATGGCAAATAAAATTGGGTTTAACCTAAAATTGCTAAAGTGCCCAATACTGAGGACCAGGCCCTCAAAGGAATTATAACATGTTTTTTGCTTTACATTAACTAGTAATTTGGAATGGTAAATTGTTGCTACTCCTCCTCCACGACCAGAACTTCTGGGATTTTGACAGTTTAAATAACCAGAGGGAGTTGATTCATTTAAACCAACATAATCCTCTTGCCCTAACCAAGTCTCTGTAAGGGAAATTAAATCAATCTGATGATCAATTAACAGATCATGGACTAACAGAGACTTGGGAGTTAGAGACCTAATATTTAATAAACCACATTTAATTTTTAAATTATGAGGAGGAACAGAGGCCAAATCATTCAATTTAGAGGCTTTATGTTTAATTTGAGTTTTACCAATATTTTGCTTTATCACTTTGGGATGCTTATACATTATATTTTTATTTACTTTGGAGGGAGCAGACAACGATTCTCTGATGGGGAAGTCAGGGGCTAAGTTGAGGGGTGGCAGATGAAGAGGAGCTGCAGAGAGGCGTGTAAGACTGCGACTCTGCTTCCTGGTCCCAACTCTGAGTAGTCATGGTTTTGGAAATTTGGATAAAAAAGATGCCAGATTGTTAGATAAATGAGAAGCACCATCCAAAGTGGGATGAATGCTGTCTCGTCTCATAAGACCAGGTTTTCCCCAAAAAGAGCTCCAATTGTCAATGTAGCCCACGTCATTTTTAGGACACCACACAGACAGCCAGCGGTTCAAGGATGATGAGCGGCTGAACATGTCATCACTGGTCAGATTGGGGAGGGGCCCAGAGAATACTACAGTGGCAGACATCGTTTTTGCAAAGTCACACACCGATTCTATATTAAGTTTCATGACTTCCGACTGCCGGAGACGGATGTCATTAATGCCGGCGTGAATAACAATTGTGGAATATTTACAGTTACTTTTAGCCAGCATTTTCAAATTTGACTCGATGTCGCCTGCTCTGGCCCCAGGAATGCATTTGACTATGGCCGCTGGAGTCTCTAGGTTCACGTTTCTGACTACAGAGTCACCAATGATCAGAGTTTTTTCCTCAGCGGGTGTGTCGCTGAGCGGGGAAAAATGATTAGAAACGTGAACAGGTTGGTGGTGTACCGGGGCTTTGCGACTAGGCTTCCTTCTCACAGTCACCCACCCAGTCTCCTCGCTGCTGAGGAGAGCCGAGGGACCGCTGACAGTGGGGCCTAAGCTAGCTAGCTCCGCTGCAGCTAATGGGCGTCCGTCAAGATTAACTGGCGCAGACGGTGTTTCAATGCAGCGGAGCCGGGATTCCAAATCAGACAGCCTCGCCTCGAGCGCCTCAAAAAGACAACATTTATTACATTTACCGTTATCGCTAAAAGAGGCAGAGGTGTAGCTAAACATCTGACAGAGAGAGCACACCAGAGGAGGAGAGGAAGGAGAGCTAGTAGCCATAGCTAATGGCTGGAGAGCAAACCACAAAGCAAACCACACAGGCAGACAGCAAAACAGGAAGTGACGATACGTTACCACAAGGAAGTGACGATCCAAAGTTAATGCTTTAAGTTAATGCTTTTTAAGTTTCCAAACTTTTTTTGAGGAGGTTATATCTTTGTAGTTGTACTGCACTAACTTTATGAATATCCTCCACAATCATCACCCCCCTTGTTAAAAAAATTGCCAATTTTTTTAACAAGATGTATGTAGGTCTCTAATCTTGTCAGATTAGAGACCTACATACGTGATGGTTTTATTAGAATAGAACATGTAGTTGCTGTATTTTTCGAGCTTAAAAAAGTATATGACACAACATGGAGATATGGTAAAAGACCTATATGACTTGGGTTTTAGAGGACACCTGACTATTTTCATTCAAAACCTTTTGTCCAATAGACATTTCCAAGTCTGAACAGCAGATACTCTTTCAGAGCCGAATTTGCAAGAACAAGGAGTCCTCCAGGGAAGCATCCTCTGTTACTCTTTTATCAAAATTAAAATATGAGATTAAATCTGCCATAAATCATGGACACTTGCACCACTTCCAAAACAGACATGATGAGCAGTGTTTCCCCTAGGTTTACAGCCTGGGGGGGGGGGGGGGGGTGCAGTGTGAAGGTCGACACCAGTGTGAAGGTCGACCGACAAACTCTTAAAGGAATCATGGTGTTCTGATGCTATATAAAAAATAAATATCGAAAAATTATAGAATAC
The DNA here is from genome assembly GCA_020510985.1 of Pholidichthys leucotaenia. Lineage (NCBI taxonomy): Eukaryota > Metazoa > Chordata > Actinopteri > Cichliformes > Pholidichthyidae > Pholidichthys > Pholidichthys leucotaenia. The sequence continues at coordinate 212,058,590 of CM035839.1, forward strand.
CTAATTATTGAAAATGAATGGGACATCCACTCTTAGCAACTGTTTCTGAACCCTTGTTTATTTAGATAGATAGATGTACTTTATTGATCCCAAACTGGGAAATTACAGTGTAACAGCAGCATGACAGTAGACAACCAAACAAGAGAAACACACACATGACAGACAAAGGGATTACCCTTGGAAAGTAAAACTAACATGACTATAAAACCTATATACATCATAGCTTAATATATAATGACCCGTATAAACATATGAATCATCCCGTTGCACAAAGACGGACTATCAGGAGCAGAGTGAAATGTGAGGTACCAGTTAGTCTGTAAGGTGCAGTGTGGCAGCATTGTTATGACCAGAATACAACATCATAGTGAGTTATTGTACAGTGAAATTGCATGTGGCAGGAAAGATTTCCTGTACCTGGCCGTTCGACAGCGAAGCTGTAGGAGTCTACTGGAGAAGGTGCTTCGCTGCCTGTCTAGTGTGTGGTGGAGAGGAGGATCAGGATTGTCCATGATGGAGCGCAGTTTATTTAGTGTTCTCCTCTCCACCACTGTCTCAAAGGTCTCCGGTCTGAGACCAATTACAGAGCCAGCCCTCTTGATAATCTTGTCAAGTCTGTTGGTGTCTCTGGCCCTGGTACTGCTACCCCAACAGACAGCAGCAAAGAAGATGGCGCTGGCGACGACAGTCTGGTAGAAAAGCTCCAGCATCCTGCTGCACACATTGAAGGATCTCAGCTTCCTCAGGAAGTAGAGTCTGCTCATCCCCTTCTTGTGCGCAGCATCGGTGTTGGATCTCCAGTCCAACCTACTGCTGATCCTGACACCCAGGTATTTGTAGTCCTAACCACTCCCACATCCTCCCCACTAATCTGCAATGGCTGAGAAGGCGTCCTCTTCTTCCTGAAGTCAATCACCATCTCTTTGGTCTTGATGACATTCAACCTCAGGTGATTCTTTGCCGTCCACTCCACAAATCTGTCTACCAGTGCCCTGTACTCCCCCTCCTCTCTTCCTCTTATACACCGCACAATAGCTGAGTCATCAGAGAATTTCTGCAGATGGCATGACTCTGTGTTGTACTGAAAGTCAGTGGTGTATAAGGTAAACTAACTAACTAACTAACTAACCTGCACTTATATAGCGCTTTTCTAGTCACAAAGACCACTCAAAGCGCTTTCATTAATACTAACCCTCTATTCTAAGGGCCTATAGGAAACAAATATCTAGGGACAATTTAGAACAGCCAATTAACCTAACATGCTTGTTTTTGGCATGTGGGAGGAAACCGGAGAAATCCCGGAGTAAACCCACGCAACACGGGGAGAACATGCAAACTCCACACAGATCACTGTTGGTCGGGGGCTGGGATCGAACCCACGATCCCCACAATCCCCCGGCCAAGGGTAAACTGTGCTGCCGCAGTGCTAACCAAGAGAAAAGGAGAGAGCACAGTCCCCTGTGGAGCTTCTGTATCACTAGCCACCACTCCAGACAAGACATTGCCCAGCCGGACACACTGTGGCCTGCCTGTCAGGTAGTCAGTAATCCAGGAGATCACAGAGCTGTCAACCCCATCACCCGCAGCTTCTCACCCAGCAGCAGTGGTTGGATGGTGTTAAAGGCACTGGAGAAATCTAAAAAAGTGATTCTCACAGTATCTCCTCCACCATCCAGGTGCAGATGGGCTCGTTGCAGCAGGTAGATGACAGCATCTTCAACTCCTAAATGGGGCTGATATGCAAACTGCAGAGGGTCCAGCCACGTCTTCACCTGCGGCCTCAGGTGGGCTAAGACCAGTCTCTACAGGACCTTCATCACATGAGATGTGAGGGAAACTGGTCGATAGTCATTCAGGTCCAATGGAGATGACTTCTTGGGGACAGGAACCAGGCAGGATATCTTCCACAGCACCGGTACTCTCTAGACTCAGGCTCAGGTTGTGCAGGTGTTTCAGTACCGGAGCTAGTTGGTTGGCACAGGTCCTCAGGGTCCTGGCAGAGATGCCATCAGGGCCCGAAGCCCTCCGCTGATGGAGTCTCTCCAGCTGTTTCTCCACCTGGTCTGTAGTCACCGTGAAGTGAGGGAGGGTCCGGGTGCCCCCTGAGGAGGAGGAGGGGGGAGATGGAGAGAGGTTCTGCACAGGAGGGTGGGTGGTGAGGGGTGTGTGGGGGTCTGGTTGTGTTGCTGGGGTGACAGACTGTGAGTTGAACCTATTAAAAAACAGATTCAGTTCCTCAGCTCTCTCCTGGCTCCCAGATGGCTGCCTGACTCTCCCCTTGCACCCAGTTATTTTCTTCATTCCCTCCCACGCATCTTTAGCGTTGTTTTGCCTGAGTTTCTCTTCCAACTTCCTCCTATAATTGTCCTTGCATCTCCTCAGCATCTCTCTGAGCTCATGCTGCACTCCCCTCAGCTTCTTCTTGTCTCCAGCCCTAAAAGCTGTCTTCTTTTTGTTCAGAAGTGCTTTCAGGTCGCTCGTGACCCATGGTCTGTTGTTGGAGAAGCAGTGTACAGTCTGAGCTGGCATGGTCATGTCTTCACAGAATCTAATGTATTCTGTGATGCAGTCAGTCATATTGTCTATGTCCACCCCATGTGGTTCACAGAGTACGCTCCAGTCCGTCGTCTCGAAGCAGTCCTGTAGTGCATCAGCAGCCTCCTGTGCCCACCTCCTCACAGTCCGTGTATAAGCAGGCTGCCTTTGCACAAGGGGAACATACTTGGGTGTTAACATGACCATGCAGTGATCCGATTTGCCAATGGGGGGTAGAGCTGTGGCACTATATGCATCACTGACATTGGCATACAGTAAATCCAGTGTTTTGTTCTCTCTGGTGGGACAGTCAACAAACTGGTGAAAGTTTGGTAGTGTTTTTCCCACTGAGACATGATTAATATCACCCATGACGGCCATAAATGCATCTGGGTGCTTCTCCAGTAATGTGGCCGCAGTGGAGCTGATGATGTCACAGGCCACCGCTGCATCAGCTGATGGAGGGACGTAGACGATAATAATTAAGGCATACTTCATTTCTCGCGGCATATAATAAGGTCGCATACTCACAGCCAGCAGTTCAATGTCCGGGCTGCAGCACTTTTCCTTCACATGAATATGTCCAGGATGACACCATCATTTGTTTGTCAGTTCACTTTTTTTGTGTGATCTTTTATGACTTATATCCATAATAGTGTATCTTGCACTTTGGGGAATGGATTGTAGCAGTTTTAGGGGAAACACTGATGAGGTAGTGCACACCAGGTGGCGTATTGGGCATTCACGGTTGTTTTTATACTCAAAAGTCATTGAAAGATATTTTTAATAAGGCACCACCAAATAAAGTTTTAGCTTTTTTAATATATGTGCATCTGAAGAATTTTATCTATCTATCCGTCTGTTATCTCCATCCATCCATCTTCAACTGCTTAATCCTTTTTGGGTTGCGGGGGTGGGGGTCTGGAGCCTATCCCAGCGTCTTTAGGCAAGAGGCAGGGTACACCCTGGACAGATTGCCAGTCCATCGCAGGGCCAACACGGAGAGACAGACAACCATTCGCTCTCACATTCATACCTAAGGACAGTTTATCCCCAGTTGATGCCAGTTAGCCTAACCTGCATGTCTTTGGACTGTGGGAGGAAACCAGAGTACCCAGAGTAAACCCACGCAGACAGAACATGCAGACTCCACACAGAAGGGTCACCAGTGGCCAAGGGGGGGAATCAAACCCACAACCTTGTGTGTGGGTTTGTGTGTCTTGTGAAATTCTGAGTTGTTGCTCTGTGCTATTGAGAGATTTTTTTTCATTGTAATCATAATCTGCTTAAAAATAAGCTGTATTTTGATAACAAAGTTTTTTTTTCTCCTCCCCCCTTGAGTCGTTCCCTCCCTTCCCCTCCCTTTCTTATCTATCTCTGTTTGATGAGGCGCCTATTATGGCTGCCGTGTCGTTGTGTCGCGCGTATGCGCACCAATGTCAAGTCAAGTTCCTCGTGTGTTTTTTACATGCTTGGCAATAAAGTTTATTCTGATTCTGATTCTGACCTTCTTGCTGTGCTGCTACAGTGCTAACCACTGTGTAACCAAGCTGCCCCTATCATCTGTCTGTATGTAATATTTTAACTCAGTTTTCATATTGGTTTTATTCAATTTTTGCCATGAAATAGCCAAAGATGCTGACATGGCACTAAACACAAACACTTACTAAATTTGGATTTTAAAAATGTGATGGCGTGTTGATACAGTTATTTGATTCATTATGCTTTTGTTTACGTTTGAGTTGTATGTGCATCCTAACTGCATGACTCAAAAAATGATTCACAGATTTTGATGGTATGTTGAGGAGAGGTTAGAAATGGACCAGTCACTGAGACTGGGAGGGTAATTGCTTTGCCTTGTCAGATTTTTGATTGCTATTTTGTCCTTATATTTGATGAGGTCCAGCAAGCCCAGGAACTGAGACCGTGATCATTGGCTATGGTTTTGGGATTCCAAGGTCAGAATCCCATATGAACTACATCTCAGCAACAAACACAGAGGCTGAGAGGTACAATTGACAGCCGCCAATATTTTTAGTTGTTGTTGCTTTCTTGTCTTGATAGGACAAATGCCACCATGTGAGGAATGTAGTCTTTCATGCTGGGCATTTTGACCACATTTACATTTAACCTTCCTCTTGTGTTAGGGTTAACAACATTAACTGTGAGTAATGGGGTCAGTTTATTAGCCAAAAGCTAAGGCATCACATTGTTCTTCATGTTCAGTTTTGGAAAATAATTTTTTTCTGTTCTTAGTATTCTGGAAAAATGTTTGTACATTCAACTCCAGTCACAGCAGTCCCACAGATGAACTGTTCAACCTTTTGTTTATGAGGGGCAGGCAATCTTAAAAAGAGAGCTAAATTAGCATATTACAAATGGTGAATTAACTGAGGTTTAGTGTAAAGACTTATTTTGAGATTAATAAGGATTGTTTTGTAATTTGAATCATGCAGAGCTACCTTGGCACCCAAAGTTAAAAGAAACCCTGTGGATCATCTTTAAAGATGACTGCACACATTAAGAGAGAAATTTTTTTTTGCTTTCTGGCTCTAGGATTTTCCCTGTTTTTTCTTTTAAGCAGTGACACTGCACTTTTCAACATGAAATCTGCTGCCAGAAACATTGTTTGGGAAGCAGATGCATGACTTGGTTTTCCCTAAAGTGGTTTTATCTGTGATGACTAACGTCATTTTCGGTAAGCAGTTTTTTAGCTTTGTAGTTGTGCTACATGTCTTGACATTTAAAAAAAATCAGCATTTTTGCCTTTATTTGGGAAGTTATAGTAAAGAGAGAGACAGGAAATGAGGAAGAGCAGGGGAAAGACATGCAGGATATATCACACTGGCTGAGAATCAAATCAGGGATTTCTGCAGTTAAGTAACATACTCCTGTTGTATACATCATAACCATTAGGCCACCAGATGCCCAAACTACAGAATATATTTCTCGTTGTTGTTGTTTTGTTTTTTTTTGGAGGCTCACTGTTAGTTATTAAAATGTTGTAATTCCATCTGCATCAGTAGATTCCATTTATGAATGTGGTAAATCTGTAGGAATGCTGTGGAACCATTTTGTTTTCTCATTGAAGTCAGCCCCCCCCCCCCCATTAAGAGAGCTATTAAGCAATCATGTTTAAATGAGTAAATTCTGGTATTGAAGACATTCTAAATGTCTGTTAATATTTTTTACAGGTATTTCAAGTTCGAAAAGTATCAGGGGCTACTTCTGGGAAGATATTTGCCATGAAAGTTTTAAAGAAGGTGAGTAGATGTACCGGAATGTTTGTGGCATTGAGAACTAAGAACAGACCACTCAAAAAAATATCATTAGACTTTTACTCATGAACTTCTACAGTTGCCCAGCCTCCTTTCTTGAGTTGATAAAGTGAAGTCTCCTTTTGCTAGAAAGTCTTTAAACCTTGAAGCTTTGTGTAATAAGTGTTGATTGGCTTGTTAATATGACTCTTGTGTCCTGATTGCTGGTCTACCTAACAAGGTTAATTTTCTCTGAAGCTGTATTTGGTTATATTCTCACCCAAACTCTGCTTTTGTGGCTATTTTCAGGCTATGATTGTGCGTAATGCAAAGGACACAGCACACACCAAAGCTGAAAGGAATATTTTGGAGGAGGTGAAGCATCCCTTCATTGTGGACCTCATCTATGCCTTCCAGACAGGTGGCAAATTGTACCTCATTCTGGAGTATCTGAGTGGTGAGCATATTGGTAGCCCATTGGTTAATCAATGTGGGTCTTTAACTTTATTGTGAAGACTTCTAAATTTTGTCTTTTCATTGCGTTGACTACAGGTGGAGAGTTGTTCATGCAGCTGGAAAGAGAGGGCATCTTCATGGAAGACACTGCATGGTGAGTTGAAGCCTGAACCATACAGGATTTAAAATTCTCTGGTTTTTAATTGTGCTTTTGCAAGGCTGAATTAGAAGCAACTGCAGTCTTTGAGACTATTTTCATTGGACATGTTGTAAGACATGCAGAGTTGGTTTATGAGCTCTTTCTGATGGCATCATGGTGGAGAGGTTATCTTCAGACAGTTGGGTTATGCTGCAGCTCTGCACAGTCACAAACTAGATAATCACACCATAATAAACCATTGGGGCAGTGGTATTGTTTATGGCTTATTTTAATTGCTTTTTTCCCCTTTGCACTGTTTTCTTTGTCGTATTTCCCTAATCAATGTTCCTAATTGATCATTTGCTGTCAGTGTCTCCACTTCCATGTGAGCGGACGTCTGACCAGATCTGGAAACCTCGGTTTGACTTTGATAAGAAGCCTAATATATGAAAGAGGTCCTGAATGTGCTGAACTTGCTTCGTAGTACAGACCACGCTTAATTGATACTTTACAGTAACGAACAGCAAAGAAAATCTTTTTTAGAACAATATAGCCAGTGGATTATTTTAATCACTTTGAATCTGAAAAATTCCATATCCAGTTAAGTTTTCAGGTACAGTATATGTACCAGTTGGTGTGCAGTCTTGGCCAATGCACAATATGTTGTCCTGTTTTGAAAACACAGCCTGTATGTTCTCCCTGGTAAGACCAAGATGCCGAACAAATGAGTGTTCCTAAAATAGCCCATGTTGAAGTAACTCTTCCCCTCCGTGGATCACCACCTTATTGTGGTGAAGGGGTTTGTGTGCCCTCTTGATCCTAATGGAGCTATGTTGTCAGGGGAACTTGCCCCTGGTAGGGTCTCCCGAGGCTAATTGGTCCTAGGTGAAGGGCCAAGCCAAGAGCGGCCCAGTGGATCTCTATAAAAAAAGTTACACCAAGGACCCAGTCTACCTAAAGGAGCCACATGGGTTTTCCCAGTGGGCTCACCACCTGCAGGAGGGATCATTGGGATCATGGTGCTATGTGAACCAGGTGGCAGTCAAGGTTGGACTGCTACCCCTGTGACCCGGACTTACGAATAAGCATTTGAGGGAGAATGGATGGATGGATAAAAATATATTGGTGAGTTGCAAAAGCTAGCTAGTTGCTAAAGAAAGCCAGCAGCTGCTAACACCACTGAATATAGCAGTAGAAGATGGATGAATGGAAGTAACTCTTTTTGTTAAAGATCATGGATGGTGCATAAATTTTGCCATTTTGAGCTGGGAAATGTACATAATCAGGGAATTGTATTGGTGGAAAAATGTAAAATATCAATGAATTTTTCCCTATAATGCACCAACTTTTGTTTCTTTTCTATTGACAGTTTCTATCTGGCTGAGATTTCAATGGCGCTGGGTCATCTGCACCAAAAAGGCATCATCTACAGAGACTTGAAACCTGAGAACATCATGCTCAACAACAACGGTATGGAAACTGTACACCAATCTGTTCAGAAAAAGCCACACTCATGAAAATTCCTTCATCCAGTAAATCTAGATTATAAATGAATGTTTATCTGCATTTTAGGACATGTGAAACTGACGGACTTTGGCCTGTGTAAAGAGTCCATTCATGACGGAACGGTCACCCACACATTCTGTGGCACCATTGAATACATGTATGTTGCTAAAATACATCAGACACAGTTTGTAGATGCATGTAGTATGTTGTTGGTTCTGTATACAGCTTCATACAGTGCAGTGTGTGTGCTGTATGTCATTGCCCTCTACTGTATCTCTTTTCTCAGGGCTCCAGAAATTCTCATGAGAAGCGGGCATAATCGGGCTGTGGACTGGTGGAGTCTGGGAGCTCTCATGTACGACATGCTGACTGGAGCTGTAAGTTTTCACCTCTCAATCCTCTATTAATAGTATTAATATAGGTATGGAAAGTATTTATTAGAGAATTAAAAGAGGCACTTGTTGCTGAATTGATGCTTCTTAAATTCTCTCGCTCAGCCTCCATTCACTGGTGAAAACCGGAAGAAAACAATCGACAAAATTCTGAAATGCAAACTCAGCCTTCCACCTTACCTCACTCAAGAAGCCAGGGACCTCCTGAAAAAGGTAGCCTGTTAAACCATGTTTTCTCCCCAATCTTCACTGGATAGGTTGTTTCAGAAATGGTCTCCAAACTTGTTTTGCAGCTGCTTAAAAGAAATGCCTCACTGCGACTCGGAGCTGGACCTGGAGATTCGGCAGAGGTTCAGGTAAATGCATCTTTATAAAGCGGGGTCATACAGATTTAAAACCAAAAAAGCTGTGACAGCTTGCAGAATATCAAAACCACCTTGTGGTCATTGTCCTTCCAAGGCCCATCCATTCTTCAGGCATATCAACTGGGATGACCTCTTGGCTCGCAAAGTCGAGCCTCCATTTAAACCATTTCTAGTGAGTTTGTCGTCAAAGCTGCAATGTCCTCTGTGACCTGTCTCCGCGGTGCAATTAACTAACCTGCTTATTTGTGCCAGCAATCGGCTGATGATGTCAGTCAGTTCGACTCAAAGTTCACGAGCCAGACTCCGGTGGACAGCCCAGATGACTCCACACTCAGCGAAAGTGCCAATCAACTCTTCCTGGTGGGCAATAAGTGTGTTGTTAATTTTGCAGCTTTGCTGTCAGTTGCAAACAATGTTTTATTTTTTCTCCCAGACTTTGATTGTAAATTGTGTAATAAACACAATTTACCATGTAATCATTCAAGATATACAGTGCTGTGAAAAGTATTTGCTCTCTTCCCGATTTCTTGGATTTTTGCATGTTTGTCACCCTTAAATTGTTCAGCTCATCAAACAAACTTTAATATTAGACAAACATAACCAGAGTGAATACAAAATGCAGTTTTTTAAGTGATGATTTCATTTAGTAAAGTGAGACACTGGTGAAAATCATCTTTATCCCCCATCGGTTGAAGAGTCCTTTGGGCGAAGACCAAAGGGGGATGGTGTTATGGGTCCGTCCATCCTTCTGTCCCACTTTTGTGAAATCAACTCCTCCTACAGTTCTGTTCCGATTGTTTGGAAACTTGGCACCATAGTTTGATATACACTGATGATGCGCATATTGCAGTTTCACTCCAATCAGATGACTTTGAGATCAGAGGTCAGAATTTCCCTAAATCTTCTAAACACAATAAAGCAAGATTCATGGTACTTTTCTGCCCTGATCCACTGAGGTGCGTGTCTGCTTTGGATGAGGCCGGCATGCACACGGTTGTGTATATGCTTCACTTTTTTTCGTCTACCAGGCCAAGCGGTTGACGCATGCACACAACTGTTATTTGTAGTTTCACCCCAGTCCTATGGGTAGCGCAAATCCGCTAACACGCCAGTTTGTCCACCGGCTAAATTAAAGTGAAGAAATGCAAGATCAACAACCATTTTTTGTAGTAACAACAATGGCATCGTTTCGAGGAAAAGGAGGAATTACCATTTTTCAGTGCTCTTCTCTGCTCAAGCTGCTGCTGCTGAAAAACGATTTGTGTATGTTTATGCTCATCTTCTGCTTCCTCTTTGTCTTCTGTGACGTTGTATGCTGTGTCAGTAGTGCTCCCCTCGTGAATGGGAGGTTCAGCCTTGCGCATGTGCAGTCAACGTGTTCAGGTCGTGGGCAGGCGGCACGGTCACAAAATTTGGGCTGCATGCGGTCAAGCACTGTGGACAATAGCGGAGTGGAGACGATGACGTAAATTGTGTCACACGAGGTTTCCGGTTACACGTACGCGGACAGCAGAGGTGCAGCATGAATCCAGCTTAATTTTCATCACACAAGCCTCACAGTTGAGCGGATGCGGATAGCAGAGGTGCAGCCTGAATCCAGCTTAAGTCCTGAAAGAAATGATGTAGGCTTTTCAAATCAATACAGTAGTTGTATCTAGTTTCTCTTATGTGTCATGTTTGTGTTTTTCTGCTGTGGAAGTTCAGGTAAGTGACACTGCCAAAAATCAAGCTTTTTTTCTTGTTAACATGTCTAAGATGTTTTTATGACTTGCAAGACATATCAAGAGTGAAATGACTCAAATGTCTCGTCTTTTTTTTTTTTTTTTGCCTTAAAATTTCACTTAAGCTCCGCCCCCTGAAAAAAGGCAAGTTTAGACAGAGCATTTTCTGGTGATTTAACTATGCATGACACTGGCACATTCATAGTATTGAGTCAGTCAGCACTCTCTGGCCTAAATGAAGTTATCCTGCAGGCTATACCCACAGCAGTGTGTCTTTAAGGGAAAAAGCTATCCAACCCTACCTGGCCCTATGTAAAAAATGAATTGCCCCCTAAACCTAATAACTGATTGTGCCACCCTTGGCAGTAACAGCTGCAATCAAGACAGTTTGTCTTTTATATTGCAGTTGAGGAATTTTGGCCCACTCTTCTTTGCAGAATTGTTTTAATTCAGTCACATTGGAGGGCTTGAGTTTGAAGTCATGAACTGATAACCAGACATTCTCCTTCAGGATTTTCTGATAGACAACAGAATTCATGTTTCCATCAATTACAGCAAGTCGTCCAGGCCCTGAAGCAGCAGAGCAACCCCAGACCACCAAACTAGCACCACCATGTTTGACTGTTGGTGTGATGGTATTTTTATGAAATGCTGTGTTAGTTTTATGCCAGATGTAACGGGATGCACGCCTTCCAAAAAGTTCAACTTTTGTCTCGTCAGTCCACAGAATATTTTCCCAAAAGTCTTGGGGATCATCAAGATGTTTTTTGGCAAATGTGAGAGGAGGCTTTGTGTTCTTTTTGGTCAGCAGTGGTTTTGGCCTTGGAACTCTCCCATGGAAGACATTTTTTCCCCCAGTCTTTTTCTTATTGTTGGATCTGGACCAGTGTCCAAACTGAGGCAAATGAGGCCTGCAGTTCTTTAGATGTTTTTCTGGATTTCTGTTTCTCATCTGTTCTTGAATTTCTTTATATCGTGACATGATGTGTTGCTTTTTGAGATCTTTTCGCCGACTTTACTTTGTCAGACAGGTTCTATTTAAGTGATTTCTTGATTCATCAGGTCTGACAGTAGTCAGGCCTGGGCGTGGCTAATGAAATTGAAATCTGCTTTCCAAAAAATGTACTTTTTCACATAGGGCCAGGGAGGTTTGTCTATCTTTTTTCTCTTAATAAATTAAATTGTCATTTTTAATACTGTATTTTTATTCCCCACTGGTTGAGGACCGAAGATGGATTGTTATGGGGCAGTCCATTTGTCCATCTGTCCCACTTTTGTGAAAACTCCCCAGAGTTTTGTTACGATTGTTTTGAAACTTGGTACCATGGTTTGATATGCACTGATTTTTTTATTTTTTTATTTTTGATTTTGTATACGTTATTGATCCCCAGAGGGGAAATTGAGGGCATCCACCTGGATGGATGAAGCAGCCACAGTACGGCGCTATCCCTTTACCATTCACACCCACATTCACACCTAGGGCTGTGCATATTGCAATTTGACTCTGATTGGATGACTCTGAGGTCAAGGTCAGAGGTCAGTTTTTCCCTAAATCTTGTAAATGTAATAACTACTGAAAGACATGATGTAGGCTTTTCAAATCAATACAGTAGTTGTATCTAAGACGCATCTTGGATGACTTATACCCTGACCTGACTATGGGTTTGGGCTCAAAAGGTCAAAGTTAACATTCCATTTGCACTACTACTGTACAACGAGTAAAACTAGGGTCACCAAACTTGGTACATCAGTTGAGACCATGATCTCTGCCTACAGTTTGGGGTCAAAAGGTCAAGGTTAGCACTCCCTATGCCCTCTTACTATAGAACACCTAAAGCTCTCTAGGGTCATCAAACTTGCTACACAGGTTCACCTTGGGATCCTGACCTACAGCTATGGGTTATAGACATCTATATTGATAAGCTTATCATAATTTGGTTCTGCCCCAATAATTATATTGAAAAGTTGAAGACTGCTCTCTTTCAGTAATGGGGATCTTCAAAGAAAATGGAGGTGGAGGATATTACCCTCGCCTCAGAGTGCTCTTGTGTTTTTACTCGGGCTATTTTTGTCTAATATTAAAATTGGTTTGATGATCTGAACCATTTAAGTGTGATAAATATGCAAAAATATAAGAAATCAGGAAGTTCTATTTCACAGCACTGTAAAAACAGCAATTTAGATACTGCTAGGTTAATGTCACATTTACAGCCAGAAAGCAGTTTAATGCACCATTTGCACATTATGCTTTCTGTCTTGTTTGCAAAAACGTGGAAGCTGTGCTCAAAATGTTTTGATAATTTTTTTCCATTTGTTTTTGCTTTTCTTACGAGAATTGGTTAATGGAGCCCAGCTGGTTCACTCATGTCTGTTTTCCTGGAAGCTTCGATCATTGTTTCACCGCATTGCATGATATAGTTTACTCAGTGTTTCACTGCTCATCATCAGCTGTGGGTTGTTTTGGAGGGCTCTTTGATGGGGTGGACTTGGATCTCAATTCTGTTTTTGTCCTCTCCTTCTCCAGGGTTTCACATATGTGGCCCCATCTGTGCTTGAAAATGTCAAAGAGAAGTTCTCTTTTGAGCCAAAGATCCGCTCACCACGAAAGTTCCCAGGAAGCCCAAGAACACCTGTGAGGTAACAGCATGATATTTTTAATCTGCACTTCCACTGAATGGTTTTGGTCATTTACAGACTTTCCAAAACAAGTTTTCCTAACATTGCTGACTCATTTGCTGACTTTGTAGATGACTTCACTGGCTGAAGTTAAGCCAGTGTTTCTCCTGTGTATGATAAACATGTTTTTCAGTAGCACAACAGCCTTTTTAACTTTATGACTTTTCAGCCCTAATTTATTTTTCTTAGTAATGTTTTTCTGGTTTCCATGCATCAAAATAATTCATGGGTGACATATAACACATTAAAAAATGATGTCACAAGCTATTTTTACATGGATCTCAATATTCTACCTATAATCGGCATATCGGTTCAGTCAAGATGAAAATGCTTCATGTAAAACACCTATATCAGCTTATGATTAAGGAATGAGAGGGTTGGTATAAACTATTCGGCAATCTAGTCAAACCCAGTATGATCTGGATTTCCTCTGTTGTCTGAATAAGGTTACCTGCGCCAGATGACATGGGCTAAATGACCCTGCAAGAACCGTGGGTTGTTGCTCACCTCACCTCAGCTTGGCGGACACTTGAATAGGAAATGCTGATAAATGCGCGATGAAGTAGGTGTCACCGTCACAGCACAGCGACTGAGTGGAAATGAATCAGAAGGCTGTCTGTCATTATTCTGACAGATTATATTTCGAAGCTGCAGCAGACAGCTATGTGTGCCACAGTTAGACAAATATCACAGTGGCTGAGAGTGAGAGGTTTCTTTTAAGAGCATTTTTTCACTCACTCCTGTGGAGCCTTCATCAGCTCTGACCATCCCTTGGCTGCTGTGGAGCCGATACCAGCCTGTCCTGGTTTGGCGAGGGGCAGTCTACCTGTTCAGCGCTGCTCTGTGCTCGTTCATGCATCCCAGTTCACCTTAGTTTAACAGTTTGTTCACACACACACATCACACATTATCAACACCATGAATGAATTACAATATGAATTATCAACAGCATGAGTAGCAGTATACAATAGGCTTTTTTTCACATTGATTTGGAGTGTGAACGGGTCATCCCAAATAAGCTATTTAAAGCTTTTAGTAGGGAGCCCATTTCTACAATAAAATGATGACGGAAATCAGTCTGATGTCTTTGTGTACAGGAACAAACAAACATATAACAGACATATAGCACATAATCCCAGCATTTGTTTACATTGAATTAGTAGGTGAGTTCAAGATATATAGTCAAGTTATTAAATACTATTGGAGTGAATCAACATACAAAACAAAATTACAATGGAGTAACAACTCAACAGTAAGCAAGTTTTATGTAGCAAATAGATTAATTATGTAATGATAGGAGTTGCATTTTTAGTTTTTTCTTGAAGATGGAGATGGAAGGTGACATTTTTAGATTCTCATCAAGCTCATTCCAAATCTGCGGTCCTCTGCACACAGTACTAAACCTGGTGGATTTAAGTCTTCGTTTTTTTCCCAGTAATTTGGTTTTTATTTCTAGTGGTATAGGTGTGCATGGGAAGGAAGGTTGGAATGAGTTGACATAATTTATAGTTGAGTTTGTGGACAACCTGATACATTATACAGGCATTCTGGAAGTAATTATGCTCAGCAAGTCTTAGAAAATTATAACGATGGAACAGATGACTAGTAGGAGAATTATATTCAGACTATGATAAGGCACGTATGACTTTCTTTTGGAGAATTTCTAGCTTTTTGAGGTGAGTTGGAAACGTGTTACACCATATAATATTTCAGTAATGTAAGTGAGGCTCAAATAAAGTTTTATATAGAGTGAGAAGTGCTGAAAGTGGTAGAAAATGTCTCACTTTAAAATAACAAAGCAGCATATTTGGCCAGTTTCTCGCATTTATTTATCCTCTGCTCATTTTTCTATGAAGCCACCTCTGAAATAAAACATATCCCACTTTGTTTGGCACTGGACACGGACTGCAACACACAAACACACGTCCCCACCAAATAAAAGTGCAAGCCTACACACACACACACACACACACACACACACACACACACACACACACACACAGAGTGTTTCTTCTTGTAAATATGAAAGCTATTCAGTGCCGATATGGAGGGGAAAAAAGAAAAGATGGTAATTCTGTAAAGTGTTGGGCACATTTTGCAATCCTCTCAGTTGTAAAGGATGACAAAGAACAGTAATCATTGAACTATATAGATCAGCTACGTATTGGTATATTCACCACTGATCTGTGCTGAGTTTGACACAGAGCAACAAAATTAAAAGACTTGTAAAAATGCCAGTGACTCAACTACCAGTATTCGGCATCACCTTCTTCTGGGTTGATCAGCACATTTGTGTGACGTCAGCAATGTGAGGATATGAAACTTACCTTCGATACCTCGAAGAAATGCACTGTTATCTGTGGGAGATCAGACCCACATCTCCTTGAAGTCTGAAAAAAGGCATGGCGGGTTGTTAAGGTGTTGATTTATATTAATGGTATGTGGCTTGCCAGTTGTAGTTTGAGAGCAGCTATATAAACATCCCAAACATTCTTCCCTTTCTGTGCATGAATGACTCAAATGGGGAGACTTCGAGTCACATGACAATTTTTCTTGGAAGTGTTGAAATGACTCTGTGTTACATCAAAATCTGCACTCATCAGAATGTTAACCTTACTGTAAAATTAGTGTTTTCTGATGCTCTATCCTCATCACACATTAATCTAGATTTATCTATTCTTATGTGTCGACCACTCACATGCAGACAAAAGCAAACGTAAGACTACAGATTCTGATGGGTCACATGTAACAAACATTTCACGGGAATTACTACTACTTCTAAGCATTTGCCCCCACAATCACCAGACTCGACTCTCAGTGATCCTTAGGTGGGTCCAAGTTGTGCTCAAGGTCAAAGGTCAGGAGCTCTGGGTGCGGTGGCGGAGTGGTTAGCACTATGGCAGCACAGCAACTCACCCTTGGCTGGGGGATCCTGGGTTCGATCCCAGCCCCTGACCAACAGTGATCTGTGTGGAGTTTGCATGTTCTCCCCGTGTCTGCGTGGGTTTACGCCAGGATTTCTCCAGTTTCCTCCCACATGCCAAAAACATGCACGTTAGGTTAATTGGAGACTCTAAAGTGGCCCCAGGTGTGAATGGTGAAAGGGCTGGGCGCCGCACCAGTGGCTGCCTCATCCACTCATGTGGATGCCCTGTAATTTCCCCATTGTGCAACTAATAAAGAAATCTAAATGTAAATTTATGTGATTTCTTAAAAATCGCTACTCGTCCTAGGCAATTACCCCAGTGGTCACCAAACCCACTTACAGTGACCCTCAAGTAGGTCTGCATTCAGGTTGAGGTCATTGTCAAAGATCAGAAAGTCTTGTCATTTATGATTTCATGAAAAAATAAAATGGATGAATGAAGATCCTCGATGAGTGGTGATTGTGTAATTTTTGCCGGGGGTTGTAATGTCTCAAATCTCTTTCTGCAGTCCAGTAAAGTTTGCAGGAGGAGACTGTTGGCCCCGGGGACCCTCGCTGGCCCACAACCCTTCGGACCAACCCATGGAGGTGTCTACAGTGGAGCAAATGGACACGAGCAGTAGTGGCACCACAGAGGGCTCTGCGCCACTTCCCATCAGGCACCCTCCAGGCATCAACGGCATTCCATACAAAAAGCAGACCTTCCCCTTGAACTCCAAGCGGCCTGAACACTTACGAATGAACCTATGACGCTCGGCTTGCCCTCTTTCAATAGTTCCCCTTCCTCTTTTTTTTAATATCTCTTTCTTTCAGAGACTTGTAGGATTGTTTTGAACAGTGTTAACTAAGGCTGTCAACCACCAGCTTTCCCAACGGCGCCTTCTCTTCCTCGGCTTCCCAAATCTACCTACTGCAGCTTAGTCAGCATTTTACCCTGATCATGAGCAGAATGGTGAGAAACGCTTTAGTGAAAATCAGGTTGGCTGTAAGCTGAGTAATATCAGGTGATGAGGTGGTTGTGATGGCATTATTGTGATTTACTGGTGCTCTTATTATCACTCTTGGGGAAATGTTACTTGTAGCATTTACAGGTAATTGTCTCAATCAGAGTGAGAGGTAATTTGTTTGATGGGATGTTTTCTCACTTAATGCTCCCCTCTGATATGACTAGAGAAGCTTCACTGTCAGTATGTAGATTTACTGGACAACAGTTGCACAAAAAACACTGAGGGTTTTTTGTGTGTGTATTTATGGGACTGGATTGCATTGCCTTTGTTACTGGAGTGTGGAGTTGAAGAAAATGGGCTATAAAAAGACGAATGAAATTTCTGCTGAGTGCTTCACTTTCACCACAGTCGATACAAACGCGGGCACTGCTTCACCTGTCTGTCTAGAATGTTTTCTGTCAAGAACAGATCTTTGTCGTCTTTATGTTGAATGTACACAGACTCTTGGAGCTTTTTATGTGCCAACTGGAAATTTCTTAGAATTTTTCTCCTCACTGCAGCCTCTTTGTCACTTGGCATGGTTGAGAATGGAGTAATCCAGTTAACCTTGACTAAAAATGTCTTAATTGGGATATTTTGTATGACATAAAGCTATGTACAGGACTGGGCAATAAATACATTTTAAGTCAAAATTCAGATTTTCTGGTTTGGACAATGTCCAAAAAATGAATATCGTGAAAATCAATTTTCCTATTCACAATAATAAATATGGTAGCCTCCAGCTCTAATCTGCTTCTGCACCCTTAAAAGTTAATCCTATAAAAGGAAAATTGGGACTTAATCAGAAATGTGTAGATTCATCTTTATTTGATCAAACCTTTATTATAAAAAAGGTTTGGTTAAAGCCAGGTTTGCACTTTACTCCCAATAGAGAATCATGTGTGTTTGCCAGGGAAAAACCTAACTGAAATAATTTCCTTGTCTGCAATTATTTAAAAAAGATTAAAATCGGATGCGATATGAAAAACAAATGGGGGATTTTATTCTTAGGCCATATTGCCCAGCCCTATCTGTATGTGTGTATGTAAGCCTTTAAAGTTGAGTCTTTCCACCGTCATTTTAAAACAGACCAAAGGTTTGATGCAGTTTCTGCAGGGCCATTGAACTGAATGAGAATTAGCTCATGTGAACATGTTTTTTATATAAACATATGCAAATAGTAGCTGGAGCATAACTAAGTGGCCAAATGCTGTGTTTTAACTCATGATTTAGTGACTCGAAAATGAATATGACGTAGTGTGTTGTGAGGGGAATTTTTATTAATTTATTTTTGGAGGGGGGTCTCCTAAGTTCAGTATGGTTTGGTTGAATCACAACCAACTGCTGGAGCCATTCCACCATCATTAATTCATTGACTGCACTTCAGTCCTGGGTGCAGCAGAAGGGGGCACTAGCTAAACATGCCTCAAAGGCATATGTGGAACTAAACTTCTATTTCAAACCAGCTTCTATAGTTGCAATCAAAATTATTCAGCCATCATTGCATTTTAGGTTTATTGGCAAAATGTAAAATTTTTCAGTTGTTTGCAACAAACAAATTTCAGAAGAACAGTTTAAACACTAACAACACTAAATCCTACTTTCACTGACCCCAGTTACATGGTCAAAATAAACCAGTTATTGGGAATAAGCTGATAATGGCAATAATTAGTTTTGCTGTGTTTACATGCACTGAATAAATGGATTATTGGAGGGTTCACCACTTCAGTTAATGACCACAGTTCCATGGCTTTTATCAGCTTATTCTGTTTACATGGCCACTTGAATAATCACATAACTCCAGAAATCCAATCATAACCGGTTTATTTGTGTACAGGTGCATCTCACTAAATTAGAACATCATCAAAAAGCTGATTTATTTCAGTAATTCAATTCATAAAATGAAACCTATTTTATATAGATTCATTACAGACAGAGTGATATATTTCAAGTGTTTATTTCTTTTAATTTTGATGGTTATGGCTTGCAGCTCATGAAAACCCAAAAATCAGTTTCTCAAAAAATTACAATATTACATAAGCTCAATTTTAAAAAATTTATTTATTTTTTTTTTTTTTTAAGAAATGTTGGCTGACAAAGTATTTCCATGCACACACTCAGTACTTGGTCAGGACTCCTTTTTGCATGAATTAATACTGCATCACTGTGGCATGGCATGAAGGAGATCAGCCTGTGTTACTGCTGAGGTGTTATGAAGGCCCAGGTTGCTTTGATGGCGGCCTTCAGCTCATCTGCATTGTTGAGTCTGGTGTCTCTCATCTCCCTGTTGGTAATACTTCATAGATTCTGTATGGGGTTTAGGTCAGGAGAGTTTGCTAGCCAGTAAAATATGGTGATACCATGGTCATTAAACCAGGCTTTGGTACTTTTGGCAGCAGTGTGATCAGGTGCCAAGCCCTGCTGGAAAATGAAATCAGCATCTCCATAAACCTTGTCAGCAGAGGGAAGCGTGAAGTGCTCTAAAATGTCCTGGTAGACAGCTGCATTGCCTTTAGACTTGATAAAACACAGTGGACTAACACCAGCAGATGAGATGGCTCCCCAAATCAGGTGCCAAGTCCCGTCATTTGGAAATCAAGTTACCAGAGTCTGGAGGAAGAGTGAACAGGCACGGAATCCAAGTTGCTTGAGGTCCAATGTGAAGTTTCCACAGTTGATGATATGTGGAGCCATGCCATCTGCTGGTGTTTTCCCACTGTATTTAATAAAGTCCAATGTCAGTGCAGCTAGCTGTCATTATTCTGGCAGATATTAATTTTGATGCTGCAGCAGACAACTGTGCCACAATTACACAAATACACAGCTTCTGAGAGCAAGAGGCTTCTTTTAAGAGTATTTTTTCTACTCAGTGCTGCGGAGCCTCCTGGAGCTCTGACTGTCTCCCGGCTGCTGCGGAGCCAATACCAGCCTGTCCTGGCTTGGCAAGGGGCAGTCTCCCTGTTCAGCTCCACTCTGTGCTCATTCATGCATCCCAGTTCACCTCACTTTAATTTATCCTTTGCTACTCTTTTTTTTTCCCATGACAGTCCCCTCTAAAATAAAATGCATCCTGCCTTGTGTGGCACTGGACAGGAAACACAGCACACAAACATGTCCCCACCAAATAAAAATGCAAGCTTGCGCACACAAGCAAATTTTTCTTCTTATAAATATGAAAGCTATTCCGTGCTGATATGAAAAAAAATTATGGTAATTCTGTAAAATGTTGGGCGCATGCTACCCTGTGTCAACATACAGTAGTCATCATGTTATACATCCACAGAATGGGGGGAGCCTTAACAATAAGCAGCCAAAGAAGAACAAAAAAAACCCCTCCACTTTATACAGCTACCACTATAAATTTGTCCTACCTTTACTGTCCCGGCATCTAACAGAAAATTTTAGAGCGCTTCATGCTTGCCTCTGCTGACAAGCTTTATGGAGATGCTGATTTCATTTTCCTGCAGGACTTGGCACCTGCCCACACTGCCAAAAGTACAAATACCTGGTTTAATGACCATGGCATCACTGTGCTTGATTAGCCAGCAAACTCTCCTGACCTAAACCCCAAAAATATCAAAGCAAGCTGGGCTTCCATAACACCTCAGCAGTAACACAGGCTGATTGCCTCCATGCCATGCTGCATTGATGCAGTAATTATGCAAAAGGAGCTCCGATCAAGTATTGAGTGTGTACATGGACATACTTTTCAGTCGGCCAACATTTCTATTAAAAATCAATTTTTTAAAATTAATTTTATATAATCTATTTTTTTGAGAAACTGAATTTGGGGTTTTCATGAGCTATAAGCCATAATCATCAAAATTAAAAGAAATAAAACACTTGAAATATATCACTCTACGTGTAATGAACTTGTGAGTGCCATTTTTTGAATTGAATTATTGAAATCAATTTTTTGATGACATTCTAATTTATTGAGATGCACCTGTACATGTAAACATAGTCACTGACTACTGCAGTCTCAAAATTATTCAACCCCTGAATAGAATTCCTCATAAGAGCACACATTTGCAAATCATGTGTGGTCTCAAGCACACCTGATGCAGCCAATCAAGGGCTTCATTAGTTGCATCAGGTGTGCTTGAGAAGAACACGTCAAATACCTGGACCGTTGACAGTGACGTTTGGTTGCATGTTAGAAATATGGCTAAGTCAAGAGAATTGTCCAGAAAGTTCGGAGAAGAGATCGTTGCCTTGCACAAACAAGGAAAAGGATATAAAAAGACAGCAAAAACCCTGAATGTTCCTAGAGATACAGTTGGAAGCATAGTTTGCAAGTTTCAAGTTAAAGGAACAGTGGCTACACTACCTGGACATGGCAAAAAGAGGAAGCTATCAATGGCTGCCACCAGAGTCCTGAGGAGGCAGATGGTCAAAAACCCTTGACTGACTGCAAAAGACCTGTAGCAAGACTTGGTGGCAGCTGACACTGAGGTTTCAGTTTCCATGGTAAGATGCATAGTAAACACTGAAGAGCTCCATGCCCGAACTCCAAGATGTACACCACTGCTGACCCAAAAGCACAAGAAAAGACTGTTCCAGTTTGCTCAAAACTATATAAATAAGCCAAAGAGGTTTGGGGAGTCTGTGGAGCCATGAAAGAAAACTGGAGCCTTTCAGGCCTATGCAACAGTGGTATGTCTGAAGAAAGAATGAAGCATACGCTGAAAAGAACACCCTGCCTACAGTAAAGCATGGCGGTGGCTCAGTGATGCTTTGGGACTGCTTCACTTCCTCTGGCACTGGAAACCTGCAGCGTTTGGTGGGACAAGCTAGATTCAATCAAGTATCAGGAAATCCTGGGAGAAAATACCATGCTGTCTGTGAGGAAGCTGAAGCTTTGATGTCATTGGACCTTCCAAGAGGACAGTGATCCCAAGCATACCTCAAAGTCCATGAGGCTTGGTTTCAGAAGTAATCCCGGAAGATACTAGAGTGGCCATCACAGTCACCTGACTTGAACCCCATTGAAAATCTCTGGTGGGATTTGAAAAAGGCGGTTGCAGCTCACAAACCCAAGAATATTAGTGAACAGCTTAGTGTAGAGCATTAGTATAGAGCTTTAATGACTTTAAATGGGAACTTCAGTCCAAATCATGGAGAAAGAACCCAGCTGGGGTTTTGGGGCTTTGCTCATGAGGAATGGCCTGATTCCACAGAACGCTGCCAGAAGCTGGTGTCTTGCTATGCATCACATCTGCAGCAGGTCATAACAGCAAAAGTGTGCTCTACTAAGCATCAATGATGCTCGTCATGAATGGACTGAATAATTTTGAGACTCTTTTTTTTTTTTTTTTTTTTAACTTTAATCCTCGCCTGGCCACTTAAGTGACCGTTGTGGCCAATCGTCTGAAGGCAAGGCGGTCTTCAGACTGCAGTAGTCATTAAATGTGGCATTTTGTGTTGAATATGGAGAAACCACTTGTAATATTAATTGTGTTGAGCTATTTAAATTGCTCTTTTTGCTTTGTTTATTGCAAACAGCTACAAGTATTTTGTCAATAAACCTAATTTGCAGTTGGGGTTGAATGATTTTGATTGCAGCTGTATCTGAAACCCCACATACGGTCTTGATAGAAGCTACATCTAATTTAAAAAGAAACAAGTTTGTTTTTTAAAAACAATGTATATACTCAAAAAACTTGGTATTGAAAATGTTCTTGGCACTTTGCAGAGGAAAATTGCTTACTGACAAAAATGCACATTTTGGTCTACAACTGGATGCATGGGATCCATTTAATACTTTGAATTCCTTTGTTTAACAAGTAACCCTATGTGGGCATATGTATGCGTACAGCAGCACACTAATATGGGCAGTGTGAGGCTGAACTGATTTTCCAATACTGCGCTTGTGTAAAAGCATTCACTTCACTTTTGTTTGTAGTTATTTCAAGTGCCATTGTGGTTCTACTGCATTGAAAACACTATGCAAATGATGTATTTATTATTGTGTTATTCATAAGGCAGCAAGGTGTGTGATGATTTCACTTCCTTTGTCATAGTAATCATGTACAGTCTATTTTTATTTCCACTGATCCACTTTCTTACAGTAGCCTCAGATGCAGCTTTTTATAGTCCAAAAATTTGGCCTTTTACAGTATTTATGATCTGTCATAGTCTCATAGTTGGAGGCGATTATCATAATTTTAGAATTTTCCTGCTGAAAACTTGAACTTTTTTTGCAGTACATAAATGAGGATTGTGTTTTTAAAAAAAAATGATGCCAAAACCAATGGGAACGGCATCGTGCCTTTACATATGTACATTCTGTGTATATTGAAAAGCTGATATTGATTTTTAATATGTACTTCCTGTTGCATCTCTCTGATGTGCATGTCTTTGCTTCACTGATTTATTTTGTGAAAACAGTCTTCTCTGTGACTTGGGTCTAGAGAGGACTGGCCAATCGATGCTCCAGCACAGGTGAAGCATGGAAAGCTTTCTTCAAACTGAGATGGTGGTGAACAACTTTTGTATTAAGCTGATTCCACATGATTAACACCTTTAAATTGGAATAATGAGAACTGACTTTTTCCCCCATTCCAAAATCTGCCCAATTCCAGATATATCATGTACATAATGAAGTGAAAATTAAAACAGATGCAAAGATTCATTTGACTTTTTATTTTCTACTATAATGCTACAGTACCTGATTTTAGACCTTTTAGAATCATTAAACACAAAATGGACTACATCACAATTGGACTAAAATTAATGGCTACAGTTGTATGCAAAAAAATTTGGCCATCTCTTGACAGTTGATGTCAGCTGATGTTGAGCAGCTCTTGTGACCACAGTTGCCAGTATTATTAAAAAGTAGAAGGTTCATGGGGCTGTAGCCAACCTCCGAGGACGCAAGAGGAAATGTAGAAAAAGCCTATGAAACCGTCCAAAATCATTCAAGCTCAGTGCCCAAGTTCAAGGTATGTCACTTTCTAATCGCATCATGGGCTGGATTTTGAATAATAACTGACTCCATGGAGGAAGATCAGGAGGGCTCCAATATTGAGAGAAAAACATTAAAAAGCCAACCAAGATGTATGCTGACGAGGCCTAAAGTTTCTGGGAGGCTGTCCTTTGGACTGATGTGACAAAACTGGAGCTTTCTGTCCAGACATATCAGCTCTGTTTACAGAAGGAAAAATTAATCTTGCACTGTACTTACTGTGAAACACGGAGGAGGCTGAGTTTTGCTGCTTCTGCCATAGAGAACCTTGAATCTGTGCAGGGCACAATGAAATCTCAAGACATTCTTGAGTGAAACAATACTGCCCAGAGAGGTTGCCTACAGCCCCCTGAACCATAGCATTTTTATTCCCCCGCCCCGCCGGTCGAAGAC
Source organism: Pholidichthys leucotaenia (assembly GCA_020510985.1). NCBI lineage: Eukaryota > Metazoa > Chordata > Actinopteri > Cichliformes > Pholidichthyidae > Pholidichthys > Pholidichthys leucotaenia. Next base: position 212,082,909 of record CM035839.1, read on the forward strand.
TGAGGGGAGATTATGTTATGGGTCAATCCTTCTATCCGTCTGTCCCACTTTTGTGAAATCAACTCCTACAGTTTGATTCCAATTGTTTTGAAACTTGGTACCATGGTTTGATATACTCTGATGTGCATATTGCAATTTCACTCTGATTGGATGACCTTGAGGTCAAAGGTCAGATTTTCCCAAAATCTTCTAAGCACTACAGCCACCCCCAGCAGCTGTAGTGTGACCAACTACTGATCAAAGGATCAGTGGTTTGATTTCCAATCTGTATGCATGTCGAAGGGTCCTTGAGCAAGACACTCGACTCCCAGTTGCTCCTGGTGGGTCAGGCCAGTGCCTTGCATGGCAGCTCTGCCGCCATCAGTGTATGAACGTGTGTGTGAATGGGTAGACAGCAGGATCTGTAAAGCGCTTTGGTCATCTAGAAATGAGAAAAATGTGCTATATAATAAGTGAACGCCATTTATCATTTAAATCTTTTTTTTTTTTTTTTTTTTTTTTTTTTTTTTTTTTGTTACTTATTTGTACCCGTAGGTAGATTCGGTTTGCAGTCTGGTGACAAGCCACCGGCTGCTGGTCGCTGCGTGCGCGAGCGCCCTAAACCTACATGTTTTTGGTATGCGGGAGGAAACCGGAGAAATCCCGGAGTAAACCCGCGCAACACGGGGAGAACATGCAAACTCCACACAGCTCACTGTTGGTCGGGGGCTGGAATCGAACCCACGATCCCCGCGATCCCCCGGCCGAGGGTAAAACTGTGCTGCCACAGTGCTAAACCACTGCGCCACCGTGCAGCCCAATCTTCTAAACACAGTAACTACTGAAAGAAATGAAGTCTTTTCAAATCGGTATCTAAGATGCATCTTGGACCATTTACACCCTGACCTAACCATGGGTTTGGGGTCAGAGGTCAAAGTTAACATTGCAGTTGCACTATGGTAACTGCTTATTTACTATTACTATAAAATAAGTGAAGCTAGGGCCACCAAACCTGGTACACAGGTTCACTTTGGGATCCTGACCTCTGACGATGGGTTTGGGGTCAAAAGGTCAAAGTTAACATTCCCTATGCCTTATTACTGTACAACAAGTAAAGCTAGGGTCACCAAACTTGGTACACAGGTTCACTCTGAGACCATGACCTCTAACTACAGGTGTGGGATCAAAAGGTCAAGGTTGGCACTCCCTATGCTATCTTATTATAGAATGTATAAAGCCCTCTAGGGTCACCAAATTTACTACACGGCTTCACCTTGGGATCCTAACCTACAACTATGGGTTGTATGCTTTGTTGTATATTGGTGGATGATGGGTTTATCATAATTTGGTTCTGCCACAGTAATTATATTGAAAAGTTGAAAACTGCTCTCCGTCAGTAAGTATTGGGATCTTCAAGGAAAACAGAGGTGGGGGATATTGCACTCGCCTCAGTGTTCTTCTAATCACAGTGGTACCTGTGGTCACAGGAACATGAAGCTGCTTGGAGATGGTCTTCTAGCCTTTACTTTTAACACGTTATCTATAATCTTCTTTCTGAGCTCCTCAGACAGCTCTTCTTTTTCTAGTCCCTGTTCAGTACGGTGAACACAATGATACCAAATTCCACAGTAGTATGTTTTTCCCTTTAAACAGGCTGAATGACTGATGAAAAGCTTGAAGGCACCTGTAATACTAATTAAGGCTGTTTCTTGGCAATAATTTAACTGGATCAATAATCAAAAAGCAAAGTCTGATTTATGTTAAATATGATCTAAACAATAAGGGAGGCCGATAAACTTCCAACAATTTCAAGTTATTTCAGAGACAGTTGTAGTTTGTTTTTTGTGAAAGGATATTATCAAATTTGTTCCCGTCTGTATGTAAGACCAAGAGAGGAATGCTTATAAGCTGATCAAAATGGCAAATCAAAACCACCGTTTGGCTGCAAAAACCAGCAGGAAGAGTCAGCAAACTCGGGAGTGGTGGTGCATCATTCCACCGTGCAGCAATACTTACAAATAAGACCATGGGAGAGTCTGTAGGAGAAAACCATTTTTCAATAACAAAAACCTTCAAAATATGCCATTTGTCAAGGAGGTGCCCAAATTTTTGCATACAACTGTATTTGAACAGTTGCAGAAAATGACATCACTCCCTTGCTCTTTTCCAGTGTGTAACCAGACCTAGCATGGTCATTAATGCTTACAAGTGGAAACCAGAATTTCTCCTCCCCAGATTGTAAGCAGAATTTAAAAAGATTAGGATTTATGGTCTTGCTTGTGCAGTTATCACCCTGGCTCGTTACATAAATCAAGTCAGAACTCTCAACCAAGTGTGGATTTTTATTCAAATAGTTCATGGATCTAAACTGATTAAAACAACATTGAAATATACATAAAATAGATGTTTCTTCTGGTCTTTGGTTTTTCACAAAAATAGTGTACCTTCACCCCATAGAAAAATAACTTATGTAAATCAATCTCACATGCTCAGTTTTTTTTTCCAACAGACTCCAAAAGAACTAAAAGTTCATTACAGAAATTGATTCATTTTCCATCTAAACACATTACTGTTTACATTTTTATTATGCCAACCCTGGTTTTTAACATTCATGTTCATACTCAGTTATGCAGGCAGTTCCAAGGAGAGATGCTGTATGCATCTGCTCACTTTGACACATTCTTGGAAATGAGGAAACACATTCAGAAACACTTGGTAAAATAGGATTTGTGTGTTTTTCTGCAGCAGGAAGGAAAGTTTGTTTTGAAATACTTATGTAAGAGAAGGATCTGTAAAACACTTACAGTGGGGCAAAAAAGTATTTAGTCAGCCACCAATTGTGCAAGTTCTCCCACTTAAAAGATGAGAGAGATCTCCAATTTTCATCATAGGTATACCTCAACTATGAGAGACAAAATGAGAAAAAAAAAATTCAGAAAATCGCATTAAAGGATTTTTAATGAATTAATTGGTAAATTCCTTGGTAAAATAAGTATTTGGTCCCTACAAACAAGCAAGATTTCTGGCTCTCACAGACCTGTAACTTCTTCTTTAAGAGGCTCCTCTGTCCTCCACTCGTTACCTGTATCAATGGCACCTGTTTGAACTCGTTATCAGTATAAAAGACACCTGTCCACAATCTCAAACAGTCAGACTCCAAACTTCACTATGGCCAAGACCAAAGAGCTGTCAAAGGACACCAGAAACAAAATTGTAGACCTGCACCAGGCTGGGAAGACTGAATCTGCAATAGGTAAGCAGCTTGGTGTGAAGAAATCAACTGTGGGAGCAATTATTAGAAAATGGAAGACATACAAGACCACTGATAATCTCCCTCGATCTGGGGCTCCACGCAAGATCTCACCCCGTGGGGTCAAAATGATCACGAGAACGGTGAGCAAAAATCCCACAACCACACGGGGGGACCTAGTGAATGACCTGCAGAGAGCTGGGACCAAAGTAACAAAGGCTACATCAGAAACGCACTACGCCGCCAGGGACTCAAATCCTGCAGTGCCAGATGTGTCCCCCTGCTTAAGCCAGTACATGTCCAGGCCCGTCTGAAGTTTGCTAGAGAGCATTTGGATGATCCAGAAGAGGATTGGGAGAATGTCATATGGTCAGATGAAACCAAAATAGAACTTTTTGGTAAAAACTCAACTTGTCGTGTTTGGAGGAGAAAGAACACCATACCTACTGTGAAGCATGGGGGTGAAAACATCATACTTTGGGGCTGTTTTTCTGCAAAGGGACCAGGACGACTGATCTGTGTAAAGGAAAGAATGAATGGGGCCATGTATCGTGAGATTTTGAGTGAAAACCTCCTTCCACCAGCAAGGGCATTGAAGATGAAACGTGGCTGGGTCTTTCAGCATGACAATGATCCCAAACACACCACCCGGGCAACAAAGGAGTGGCTTCGTAAGAAGCATTTCAAGGTCCTGGAGTGGCCTAGCCAGTCTCCAGATCTCAACCCCATAGAAAATCTTTGGAGGGAGTTGAAAGTCCGTGTTGCCCAGCAACAGCCCCAAAACATCACTGCTCTAGAGAAGATCTGCATGGAGGAATGGGCCAAAATACCAGCAACAGTGTGTGAAAACCTTGTGAAAACTTACAGAAAACGTTTGACCTCTGTCATTGCCAACAAAGGGTATATAACAAAGTATTGAGATGAACTTTTGTTATTGACCAAATACTTATTTTACCGAGGAATTTACCAATTAATTCATTAAAAATCCTTCAATGTGATTTTCTGGATTTTTTTTTTCTTATTTTGTCTCTCATAGTTGAGGTATACCTATGATGAAAATTGGAGACCTCTCTCATCTTTTAAGTGGGAGAACTTGCACAATTGGTGGCTGACTAAATACTTTTTTACCCCACTGTAAATACTCACCCTGGAAGTGATTTGTTGAAAGGTGACAAAAAAGCAACACCAAAGGAAAGAAAAAAACATTTATAGACATGACAATAATAATAATAATAATGATGATAATCTTTAAATGGTGACTAGGGGCACAATGCAAAATGAGCTTGAAGCAAACCTGCTTCTGGGGCTCTATCAGAGCTGAGCCCTTCGTTGATTAATGAAACAGTGTGTGCGACAATATTTGTGTATGGTTTGACAACCACGGATAATAATACCAATTTCCAACACCAAAACAACCCTCATCTGTGCCATATTAATAAATCTGCAGGTGTGGCGATGTGGCCCCATCCCTCCATTTGCAGACCTCTGTGATAACCGTGCGACACAGCGGGCAGCTCTTCTCCCGGTTAAACCACAGGGCGATACATTCGTCACAGAATATGTGCTGCACAGAAGAAAAGGCATGTCAGCATGTCTGCACTTTGAGTACATGAAATGATATAAGGAACTGATCCAAACTATTCAATCAGCAGGTAATGGATCCTTCACACATGCACATGTGTATCTCTTTATCCTACACTGAATGTTCTTGGATTCATGCATGAATTTTGTTAACTTTTAATTAAAGTTTATGATAGCAACCTTATTTGCTGGACCCAAGTGACATTTATGCATCCCTTTTAACAACCACAACTCCCTTCACTGAATTGGAATGCTCCAGACTGCGAGTGCAAAGGTGGAAATCCTGCACCCAGAGCTGCTCAGCTCATGGACTGTTAAAATGTCACATTTTTGTGATGTGAAAAAAACAAAACAAAAAACAAAACATACAATACATCATTTAAAAACTTTTCCCACCTTTATTAACACCTATAACCGGTACAGTTCAACTGAAAAACAAAAATCTGTTAGGGGAAGAAGATAAATTTAAAATCCAACCTAAATCTAACAGAAAATTCTGGGGAGTGACCTAAAGAGGGCTGTGCACAAGAGACACTCTCAATATCTGACAGATTTGGAACACTTTTGCAAGGAGTGAAAAAATACTGACACGTCGAGATGTGTCAAGCTGGGAGATTTCTACACAAAAAGACTGAATGCTGTAATTAAATCCAAAGTATTAATTCAGGGGCATTTTCACACCTGAAAGTGTGCACCAAGGTCCAGACGCCCTGTTCCCATGATCATGCTTGTGTTGTTAGCACAGAGAAGTAGTTAAGGATGCACAATAGTAGAACTTTTGCTGATAGTCGATAGTTTGAAAGTCGTTATTGTTGATTGCTGACAGCAGTATCTTCTTCTTCTTCTTTGGCTGCTCCCTTTAGGGGTTGCCACTGTCTCCATCTCACCCTATCCCTTGCATCTTCCTCTGTCACACCAACCCTCTCCATGTCCTCCTTCACTACATCCATCAATCTTCTCTGTGGTCTTCCTCTTTTCCTCCTGCCTGGCAGCTCCATCCTCAACATCCTTTGTCCAATATATCCACTGTCCCTCCTCTGCACATGTCCAAACCATCTCAGCCTTACCTCTCTGACTTTGTCTCCAAACCGCTCAACCTGAGCTGTCCCTCTGATATACTCATTTATAATCTTGTCCCTCCTAGTCACTCCCAATGAAAATCTTAGCACCTTCAACTCTGCCACCTCAAGCAACACCTCCCGTCTTTTTGTCAGTGTCACCATCTCCAAACCATACATCATAGCAGGTCTCACTACCGTCTTGTAAATCTTCCCTTTCACTCTTGCTGCTACTTTTCTGTCACAAATCACCCTTCAATTCAATTCAATTCAACTTTATTTATATAGCGCCATTTCACAACAACAGTCATCTCATAGCACTATCAACTGTAGGGAGGACCCCCACAGTTGCAGAAAGACCCCAGCAATCAGGCGATCCCCTGTGAGCAAGCACTTGGCGACGGTGGAGAGGAAAAACTCCCTTTTAACAGGAAGAAACCTCCAGCAGAACCAGGCTCAGGGAGGGGCAGTCATCTGCGGCGACTGGCTGGGGGTGAGGGGATAGAGAAGAAGAAAAGAACAGACATGTAGAGAGCAAACAGCACGATGGGGACTCAATCTATGGGAGAGAACAAACAAATGTTAATGACCAGCAAAAAAAAAATATTTCATAGAGAGTGAGGAAAGGAGTGAGGCCCAGTGCATTACTGGAGGTCCCCCGGCTGACTAAACCTATTAGCAGCATAACTAAGGGAGGGTTCAGAAACACATGATCCCTCCCTAATTGTAGGCTATATCAAAAAGGTAGGTTTTAGCCCTATTCTTAAAAACAGAGATCGAGTCTGACTCCCGAATCCAGATTGGCAGCTGATTCCACAGGAGAGGAGCTTGATAACTGAAGGCTCTGCCTCCCATTGTACTTTTGGAGATTCTAGGTATTACAAGTAAACCTGCATTTTGGGAGCGTAGTGCTCTGTTAGGATGATACGGTAGTATCAGATCTTTTAAATAAAAAGGAGCCTGATTGTTTAGAGCTTTGTAAGTAAGAAGAAGGATTTTAAACTTAATTCTAAACTCTATGGGAAGCCAATGAAGGGAGGCCAGAACCGGAGAGATATGATCTCTCTTTCTAGTACCTGTTAAAACTCTTGCTGCAGCATTTTGGATCAGCTGAAGACTTTTTAAAGATGTTTTAGGACAGCCTGATAATAAAGAATTACAATAATCTAATCTCGAGCTAACAAAAGCGTGGATCAGCTTCTCAGCATCACTCTGAGACAAGATGCTCCTAATCTTGGCAATATTACGCAAATGATAGAAGGCAGTCTTAGAAACAAATTTAATATGTGAATTGAAGGACAAATCCTGATCAAAAATAACTCCAAGGTTCCTCACAGAGCTATTAAGAGAAAGAGTAACTGCATCCAAACTGAAAGTTTGATTTGGAAAGGAATTTCTAAGGTTTTTTGGACCAACAAGAATGACTTCAGTCTTATCTGAATTTAATAGCAGGAAATTACAAGTCATCCAAACTTTGATTTCCTTAAGACAGGCTTCTAACTTGGCTAATTGATTAGTATCATCTGGCTTCATTGACAGGTATAATTGTGTGTCATCTGCATAACAGTGAAAATGTATACAGTGCTTTCTAATAATGTTGCCTAACGGAAGCATATATAAACTAAAAAGAGTAGGGCCAAGCACAGATCCCTGTGGAACTCCATGACTAAGCTTTGAGCTGAGAGAAAACTCATCATTTACATGAACAAACTGGAACCTATCGGATAAATAAGATCTAAACCACTGCAACGAAGTTCCATTAAGTCCAACATAGTGTTCTAATCTATCAAGTAGAATATTATGATCAATAGTATCAAAAGCTGCACTAAGATCTAAAAGGACAAGTACAGAAACTAGTCCATTATCAGATGCAATGAGGAGGTCGTTAGTGACCTTCGCTAAGGCTGTTTCAGTGCTATGATGGATTCTAAACCCAGATTGAAACTCCTCAAATAAACCATTTCCCTGCAGGTGGTCAAATAATTGCGTAGCAACAACTCTTTCTAAGATTTTTGAAATGGAAGGGAGATTAGAGATTGGTCTATAGTTAGCTAAAGCTCCTGGATCTAGCGTTGGCTTTTTGAGTAAGGGTTTAATTACAGCCGTTTTAAAAGCCTGCGGTACATGGCCTAAAGTTAATGAAGAATTGATTATATGAAGAATAAAGCTACCAATAAGTGGGAAGACTTCTTTAAATAACCTGGTAGGAATAGGGTCTAAAAGACAAGTTGAAGGTTTGGATGAGGAAACTACTTTGTCTAACTCACAAAGGTCGATTGGAGTAAACTCATCAAGACAGACATCAATAGAAGGAGTTGTAGTAGTTACAGTATTTAAGTTAACTGTGGGAAGAATCTGATTGATTTTATCTCTGATGGATGAAATTTTATTATTGAAAAAGTTCATAAAGTCCTGACTAGTAAGCTCTAAGGGGATGCTAGGATTGACAGAGTCCTGACTCTTTGTCAACCTGGCTACAGTACTGAAAAGAAACCTGGGATTATTCTTGTTCTCTTCTATTAATGCAGAGTAATAACTCGTTCTAGCTTTTCTAAGAGATTTTTTATAAATTAAAAGATGATTTCTCCAAGCTAAATAGATTTCATCTAAATTAGTAGAGCGCCATTTTCTTTCTAATTGACGAGTCTTCTGTTTTAAGCTGCGAGTTTCTGTGTTGAACCAAGGAGTTAAAAATCTCTGATTAGACTTTTTCTTTTTTAAGGGGGCCACCAAGTCTAGAGCCTGATGCAGAGAAGCTGAAACACTATCCACCATGTTATCAATTACAGAAGGAGCAAGCTGTCTATAGCTTATTTCCGTTGTGTTGACACATGGCATAGAGGAAACAATCTGCATAAATTTGGAAACAGCATCATCTGAGAGGCATCTACTGTGATAATATTTTTCTTTAGGAGCCAAATAGTCAGAAATAGTAAAATCAAAGGTTAACAGACAATGGTCTGACAGTACAGGGTTATGAGGAGACACTACAAGATTTTCTATTTCTATGCCATATGTCAGAACAAGGTCCAATGTATGGTGGAGGTAATGAGTAGAATTTCCTACTTTCTGAGAAAACCCAATCGAGTCTAATATTGAATTAAAAGCCACATTAAGGCAGTCACTATCTACATCCACATGTATATTAAAGTCCCCTACTATAATTATTCTATCAGATTTCAGCACTAAATCAGCTAAGAAATCAGGAAATTCGGATAAAAATTCTGAATAGGTTGATGGGGGACGATAAACTATGGCAAATAAAATTGGGTTTAACCTGGAATTGCTAAAGTGCCCAACACTGAGGACCAGGCCCTCAAAGGAATTATAACATGTTTTTTGCTTTACATTAACTAGTAATTTGGAATGGTAAATTGATGCTACTCCTCCTCCACGACCAGAACTTCTGGGATTTTGACAGTTTAAATAACCAGAGGGAGTTGATTCATTTAAACCAACATAATCCTCTTGTCCTAACCAAGTCTCTGTAAAGGGAAATTAAATCAATCTGATGATCAATTAACAGATCATGGACTAACAGAGACTTGGGAGTTAGAGACCTAATATTTAATAAACCACATTTAATTTTTAAATTATGAGGAGGAACAGAGGCCAATTCATTCAATTTAGAGGCTTTATGTTTAATTTGAGTTTTACCAATATTTTGCTTTATCACTTTGGGATGCTTATACATTATATTTTTATTTACTTTGGAGGGAGCAGACAACGATTCTCTGATGGGGAAGACAGGGGCTAAGCTGAGGGGTGGCGGATGAAGAGGAGCTGCAGAGAGGCGTGTAAGACTGTGACTCTGCTTCCTGGTCCCAACTCTGAGTAGTCATGGTTTTGGAAATTTGGATAAAAAAGATGCCAGATTGTTAGATAAATGAGAAGCACCATCCAAAGTGGGATGAATGCTGTCTCGTCTCATAAGACCAGGTTTTCCCCAAAAAGAGCTCCAATTGTCAATGTTGACACTCGTCTCCACCCACTCCACCCTGCCTGCACTCGCTTCTTCATCTATCTTGTGCATTTTCCATTGCTTTGGATGGTTGACCCCAGATATTTAAACTCATCTACTTTCACTACTGCTACTCCTTCCATCTTCACCATTGCACCTGCCTCCCTCTCATTCACACTCATGTATTCTGTCTTGCTTCTGACTTTCATTCCTCTTCTCTCCAGAGCATACCTCCACCTCTCCATGTTCTCTTCCACCTGCTCCCTACTCTCACTACAGATCATGTTATCCGCAAACATCATGGTCCACGGAGACTCCTGCCTGACCTCATCTGTCAGCCTGTCCATCACCATGGCAAACAAGAAGGGACTCAGAGCCGATCCCTGATGTAACCCCAACCACACCTTGAACCCTTCTGTCATTCCTACAGCACACCTCAACACGTCTCACTGTCCTCATACATGTCCTGCACCACCCTCACATACTTCTCTGCCACTCCTGACTTTCTCATACAGTACCACACTTCCTCTCTTGGCACCCAATCATCTGCTTTCTGCAGATCCACAAAGCCACAGTGCAGTTCCTGCTGACCTTCTCTACACTTCTCCATCAATGCTCTTAAAACAAACATTGCATCTGTAGTACTCTTTCTTGGCATGAAACCGTACTGCTGCTCACTGATTGTCACCTCTACTCTTAACATGGCTTCAACGACTCTTTCCCATATCTTCATAGTATGGCTGATCATCTTTATGCCTCTGTAGTTACTACAGTTCTGAGCATCACCTTTGTTCTTGAAAATTGGTACCAAAACACTTCTTCTCCACTCCTCAGGCATCCTCTCACTCTCAAAGATTGTGTTAAACAATCTGGTTAAAAAAAGTCCACTGCAATCTCTCCTAAACATCTCCATACTTCCACAGGTATGTCATCTGGACCAACCGCCTTTCCATTCTTCATCCTCTTCAAAGCTGCCCTCAATTCTGCCTTGCTAATCCTCGGGACTTCCTTGTTCACTATCTTTTCTTCATCCTTGACTAGAAAAGCGCTATATAAGTGCAGGTTAGTTAGTTAGTAGTAATCCTTCCTCCTCTCTCTCATCTTCTTTATTCCTCAGCTCTTCAAAGTACTCCTTCCACCTTCTCAATACACTCTCGTCATTTGTTAGTACATTACCATTTCTGTCCTTAATCAACCTAACCTGCTGCACATCTTTTCCAGCTTGATCTCTCTGTCTTGCCAATCGATACAAGTCCTTTTCTCCTTCCCTAGTGTTTAGCCTCTCATACAACTCACTATATGCCTCATCCTTTGCCACCTCTCTCTTTGGCATGTGCCTAGATTCCAAATACTCCTGTTGACTTTCTTCATCTCTCTGACTATCCCACTTTTTCTTTGCCATCCTCTTCCTTTGAATACTTTTCTGTACCTCATTCCACCACCAAGTCTCTTCGTCTTCCTTCCTCTGTCCACTGGATACACCACATACCTTTCTACCGTTTCCCTCAATACTTTTGCTGTACTTTCCCAGTCATCTGGTAATTCTTCCCTACCATCCAGAGCCTGTATCAGCTCCTTCCTGAACTCTGTGCGACCTTCTTTCTTCTCTAACTTCCCCCACTTAATCTTTGGCTCTGCATTCACTGCTTTCCTCTTCTTGCTTTGCAAAGTCATCCGACAGACTACCATCTGATGCTGTCTAGCTACATTCTCCCCTGCCACCACCTTGCAATGCCCTATCTCTTTAAGATTTCTCCTTCTGCATAGGATGTAGTCCACCTGTGTACACCTTCCTCAACTCTTGTAAAGTCACCCTATGGTCCTCTCTCTTCTTAAAGTATGTGTTCACCACAGCTATTTCCATCCTTTTAGCAAAATCCACAACCATCTGTCCTTCCATATTTCTCTCCTTAAGACCATACCTACCCAGGATCTCCTCATCACCTCTCTTCCCTTCACCTATATGTCCATTAAAGTCCATTCCAATCACCACTCTCTCCCCCTGGGAACACTCTCTACCACTTAATCCAACTTACTCCAGAATTCCTCTCTCTTCTACCTGGCATCCAACTTGTTGGGCATACACACTGACAACATTCAACATCACACCTTTGACTTCTAGCTTCAAACTCATGATTCTGTCTGACTCCCTCTTTACCTCCTGAGCATTCTTCACATACTCTTCCTTCAAGATTACTCCTACTCCATTTCTCTTCCTATCTACACCATGGTGGAATAGTTTAAATCCACCTCCAATGCTCGTAGCCTTGCTTCCCTTCCATCTGGTTTCTTGAACACACAGTATATCTACCTTTCTTCTCTCCAACATATCAGCCAACTCTCTGCTTTTCATAGTCCCTACTGTTTTAAGTCCCTACTCTCATCTCCACACTTCTACCTTTCCTTTTCTCTCTCCTCCTCCTAACACAACTTCCCCCTCTCCTCCTCCTCGATCTTCGACCAACAGTAGCCCAATTTCCACTGGCACCTTGTCGGTTAACAGCATCGGTGGTGGTCGTTGTTAACCTGGGCCTCGACCAATCCGGTATCAAAGTCTCATTTGTCATGGTCCACATGTTTGGTTTGACAAAGGTTTTACATTGGATGCCCTTCCTGACACAACCCTCCCCATTTACCCGGGCTTGGGACCGGCACTAGAAGTACACTGGCTTGTGTACTCCCTGTGGCTGGGTTATTGCTGATACCGATATACTACTGACATATTTTTCCCACCTATTTACATCTCCTTTGTCGTACAGTGATGATTAACTGGCATATAAAGACACATTCCCCAAGAAAAATAAGACATCTACCTCACCTTAATATGAAAATAAATCCCTGTTATATTTTTAGTGATATGTTCAATAGAACTTCCTCCTTTTAACAGGCTGGGAGGATGCTGTTACTGTGACTTTCATTACAACAGCCACAATCGGGACAAGATGAAACATGTAAATAAATGCAATCTGTCCACAGGGATCATATGAAAATAAAGTACATTCACTGTACAACTATACAGTTTGCACTACTGAATAAAAATGCATAAATAAGGCTGCATGTGATTTACAGAGTTACTTAAACTCAGCGTCATTTAAACTGGATTAAATAAATGACATGAAAATACGAGCCTACTAAGCAGCATCTTTTTCACACAGGAACTTAGAACCACCTCAATGTGATGTTAAAAAATTACAGCTTGTAACTCGGGTAAGGTCAAATCTGAAAATTACCTGCAACTGGGCATGTGTGGTGGAGCTCATTGGGAGTCCAGTGTTGATCTGCCGAAGTTTTTAGAGAGTGGGAGTGGCTGGTTTTCGGGAGCGACAGAGACTGCAGTTTTTTTTTTTTTCTTTGCCGTTGTGTCGCTCTTGTTGGGCTTCGTGTACTAGTTTCCTCATATTGTGCACTCTGCACATGCCTATAGGGGCAGACATGTTTGTTTAACTATGCCGCCTCACGTGATGCCGTCACTTTCTTGTGCCACTGGAAAAATGTCACAGCTGAGCATCACGCCTGACTGTCCACTATAATATTATTGCATTGGCTGTAAATATTAATATTTGATGGTCAATAAATAATTTTAAATGCTTTACTTGCAGATACCAATAGCATGCCGGTATACAGTATATGGTGCACCCCTAGTAGTTAGCAAACATGCTCGTCATCTCCAAGGTGTTTTCTGCAGCTCTGGGTACATCAGTAATTGCACTTTAAGTGTAATCTGGGGAACTAGAAGTGAACTAGTTTAGTGAGGCTAGAATATTAAAAAGGACGCGTGTTCCTCTCATCAGTGGTAATGATTTTCAGGTGACATTTTATTTACTTTATTTGACCTTTATTTTACCAGGTAAAATGTTTGAGAACCAATTCTCATTTACATACATGACCTGGCCAAGAGGCCGCAGTAGAGACGAAGAAAAAAAAAAAATATATAAGTACATAGATACATACAGACATAAACATACCTAGCATAAAACAAACAAAAATGCACAGGTTGTCATGGAACAAGCACGTAAATTGAAGAACAGAATAAATGGCAGAAGTAGAAGAAGTCTGCTAGCTAACAGAATGGAGGGGATATATGTGTGTGTAAATTTGTGTGTGTGCGTATGTATGTACAGTTAGGCCCAGAAATATCTGGACAGTGACACAATCTTCATAATTTGGGCTCTGCATGCCACCACACTGGATTTGAAATGGAACAACTACAATGGAATTGAAGTGCAGACTTTAAGGTTTAATTCAAGGGGTTGAACAAAAACATATGATTAAACATGTAGGAATTGTAGCTATTTTTATACAAACGCTCTTCATTTCAGGGGCTCAAAAGTAATTGGACAAATAAACACAACCCTAAGTAAAATGTTACTTTTCAATATTTTGTTGAGAATCCTTTGCAGGCAATGACTGCCTGAAGTCTGGAACCCATGGACATCACCAAACACTGGGTTTCCTCCTTTGTGATGCTTTGCCAGGCCTTTACTGCAGCTGTCTTCAGTTGTTGCTTGTTTGTGGGTCTTTCTGCCTTAAGTTTTGTCTTGAGCTAGTGAAATGCATGCTCGATTGGGTTGAGACCTGGTGATTGACTCGGCCATTGCAGAATATTCCGCTTCTTTGCTTTAAAAATCTCCTGGGTTGCTTTTGCAGTATGTTTTGGATCATTGTCCATCTGTACTGTGAAGCGCCGTCCAATCAACTTTGCTGCATTTGGCTAAATCTGAGCAGAAAGTATATCCCTATACACTTCAGAATTCATCCGGCTGCTTCTGTCTTTTGTCACATCATCAATAAACACAAGTGACCCAGTGCCATTGGAAGCCAGCGGACTCAAGCTTAAGCATGCCCCAAATCCAACTTATCTTGGAGTGACCCTTGATAGGACCTTATCCTTCAAGAAACATCTAAAGGGGACGGCTGCTAAGGTGAAGGTACGAAACAACCTGCTCTGCAAGCTCGCTGGTGCAAAATGGGGGGCGGCAGTCTCCACCCTGCGCACCTCAGCACTGGCCCTTTCATACTCTGTAGCAGAATATTGTGCCCCTGTCTGGTCCAGGTCATCTTACACACACCATGTAGACACCCAGCTCAACACAACCATGAGAACTATAACTGGAACAATCCGCTCAACACCACTCCCCTGGCTCTCTGTACTGTCAAACATAGCCCCTCCACACATCCGGCGAGCAGCATTAACTCAAAGGATGCTCCAAAAAGTTAAAGATTCTCCTCACTTACCAATCCATGCAGATATCTACACTCCACCCACTGCCCGACTTTCATCCAGACGGCCGATTTGGAAAAACCCTCCCCCAGCTGACTTTACCATCCAGACAGCTTGGCAAGAGGAATGGGAGACCAAGGAGGTCCCAAACAAACAGCTGGTGATAAACCCCAACCAACAGGTCCCGGGCACCAACCTCCCAAGGAGACAGTGGTCTACACTCAATCGCTTCAGGACTGGACATGACCCCTGCTTGGCCAGCCTTTACAGATGGGGCAGTAGCCCTAGCCCACTGTGCGCATGTGGAGAGGAGCAAACAATGGAACACATCATAGAGGCTTGCCCGCTCCAAAGACTGGAAGGAGGATTACACACCCTCCATACAGCAAACCAGGAGGCAACTGCTTGGCTTAAGGACTTTGCATTCGCTAAATAAATAAATAATTGGAAGCCATGCATGCCCATGCCATCACACTGCCTCCACCATGTTTTACAGAAGATGTGGTGTGCTTTGGATCATGAGCTGTTCCAATTCTTCTCCAAATTTTCTTCTTCCCATCATTCTGGTACAGGTTGATCTTAGTCTCATCTGTCCAAAGAATGCTGTTCCAGAACTGGGCTGGCTTCTTCAGGTGTTTTTTGGCAAAGTCAATTCTGGCCTTTCTATTTTTGAGGCTGATTAATGGTTTGCACCTTGTGGTGAATCCTTTGTATTTACTCTCATGAAGTCTTCGCTTTATGGTAGACTTCTGGAGAGTGTTCTTCACTTGAGTGGATGTTGTGAAGGGGTTGTTCTTCACCATGGAAAGGATTCTGTGATCATCCACCACTGTTGTCTTCCGTGGACTGGACGTCCAGGCCTTTTTGAGTTCCCAAGCTCACCAGTGCACTCTTTTTTTCTCAGAATGTACCAGACTGTTGATTTGGCCACTCCTAACATTTCTGCTATCTCTCTGATGGATTTCTTCTTTTTTTTCAGCCTCAGGATGGTCTGTTTCACCTCCATTGAGAGCTCCTTTGACCGCATGTTGTGTGTTCACAGCAACAGCTTCCAAATGCAAACGCCACACCTGGAATCAACTCCAGACCTTTTAACTGCTTAATTGATGACAGGTTAACGAGGGAAGAGCCCATGCAGCCTTGTTTTTTTTTTTTTGCAGCCTTCTGAGTCAATTGTCCAATTACTTTTGGTCCCTTGAAAAAGAGGTGGCTACATATTAAAGAGCTGTAATTCCTAAACCCTTGCTCCAATTTGGATGTGAATACTCTCAAATTACAGCTGAGAGTCTGCACTTTAAGCCCATATTGATTATATAATTGTATCCTGAATATGTTTTCGTAAACAGCTAAAATAACAAAACTTGTTTCACTGTCCAAATATTTTTGGGCCTAACTGTATGTATGCTCATAAATGTGATCCAGGGTGATCAGCAAGGGCAGAGGTCAATTATAATCTGTTGGAGTTTAAACTTGAAAGTGTTAAGAATTGTCATAGTTGTGAGTTTAAAGTTATTTTGTAGATTGCTCCAATCATTTGCTGTTGCAAAGCAAAAGGAGTTGCGGCCAAAAATAGTAGAGGATTTGGGGATGA
Source organism: Pholidichthys leucotaenia (assembly GCA_020510985.1). Lineage (NCBI taxonomy): Eukaryota > Metazoa > Chordata > Actinopteri > Cichliformes > Pholidichthyidae > Pholidichthys > Pholidichthys leucotaenia. Next base: position 212,099,550 of record CM035839.1, read on the forward strand.
TGAACTTGATATATTCACTTGACCTAGTGTGATATTTATTATGAGTGAGGTGAAGAAGAGATGACGGATAGGGTGCTCCTACATTTTTCTTCATGAATTCTGTCACATCCCCTTTGAATTCAGCATTTTTAGGATTTTTTTTTTTTTTTGCAAGTGACTATTTATACTGCTAACAGCCATAATTCAGTTAACATCTAGGTCTCTTCCTCTCCCCGAGTGCTACCAATGCTCATTGTCCCTGTTTCCAGCTGCCATGGCTTCCTGTGTGCTTGGTCCAAACCTTTCTGAAAATTGCTTTCACACTCTAAACAAACTGGACTCCTGACCAAATTTCAGCTCCTTGTTCCAGACTGTGGTTCAGGGGAGGTTTCGCACCAAAAATTGTGGTCCGGATCAAACTGAAAAGTCCTCACAAAAGTCACACCTAACTGGGTTAAATGTGAAAGCACCTTAAGAGTGCGCACACTTATGCAACCAATTTATTGTATATTTATAGTGATGTTAATCACATAAAGTGCAATTAATTGCATGATGCATGATTAACTCTACACCGCTGTCTCTCGCCCATATGCTGCCAACGGGAAAACAATTGCGTTAACACAATTAAAACTGACAGTACTAATATTTTTTTTAAATATCTATACCTCCCAGTTTATTTTCAACTGAACAGGTCACATTAACAGTTGCAAAATTTTGAAATAATTTAGCTTTGTAGTGTGTTTTGTCTTTTTTATATCCACTGTATGCACCTACACTAAAGACAAAAAGGACATAGAATCACTTACTTTAAACAGAAATAAAGCAGTCAAACCTTTAAACCCCTGTTTTCTAATTTCAATTCTTAACTGGCTACAGAACCCACGCACAACAAAGACAAATTATTAAGTGAAATTAAAAAGGTTCCCACAGAAACCTGAGCGTTCCAGGCAGTGGATGATTTGTTATTTTTCAACAAGGTGGACGGTTGTTATTGACAATATAAGGTACAAATGAATAAATGTAAACTAGGTACAAATTTGCAAGAATAAAGTTGCAAAAATATGATGAAAGACGCCAATTTAAAAATTCAAAAAGTCCCAAATTACAATTTGATTACACTGAATAAAAATTTAACCAGCATCCAGCTAAGTGTTGCAAATTTACAGTAAAAAGTTGCAAATTTACAAGAGAAAAATCACAAATTTCTTAGAAAAAGTTGCAAATTTACAGGGAAAAAGTTGCGCATTTTTGAGGAAAAACAAGTTGCAAATTTACACGAATGAAGTTAAAATTTACAAGAAAAAAGTTGCAAAATTATAAGTAAAAAGTTCCAAATTTATGAGAAAAAACCTTTCAAATTTAAAAGAAAAAATGTGCCAATTTACAGGGAAAAAGTGCAAATTTTGAGGAAAAAAAGAACAAATTTATGAGAAAAAAAAATGAAAATTTACAGGAAAAAGTTTTGAAATTTATGAGGAAAAACGCTGCAACATTTGAAAAAAGTTACAAATTTTGGACAGAAAAGTTGAAAATTTACAGGAAAAAAAAATTTGCAAATTAAGAAAATAGTGCAAATTTATGAGAAAAAATTACAAATTTACAGAATTTTTTTTTGGAAATTTATGAGCGAAAAAGTTGCAAACTTTTTTAACCTTTTTTTTTTTACAAGAATATTATAACAGTGCTGCGAAATAAACCAACAGAATAGTGTACAGCTCTGAGTTACACACAAGAGCAGCTAAAAAGTTACAAACTTTTGACAAAAAGTGGCAAATTTACAAGAAAATGTTCCAAATTTATGAGGAAAAAAATTCTACTCTACAAGAAAAACCTTGCCAATTTACAGGGAAAATGTGCAAATTTATGAGAAGGAAAAAAACATGAAAAAATGCAAATTTATGAGAAAAGTTGCAAATTTATAACCTTTTTGTATTTCTGCTTAGAACTGGTGCTTCAAACTCATTTTATTCAGTTGTGTAACATGATAAAAATTAACACAATGCACTATCAAACCTCAGCTTTTCTACTACATGACATCACATGAATGCCGCACCTTCATCAGTGTCTTAATTAAGAAATATATATATATTTATAAAAATGTAAAAAAAAAAAGTTCTGAAACGGAGAAGTGTGGGCGCTTACCTGACAGATTAAAGCGCGAGGCTCCTTATACTCTCCCTGACAGATGGCGCAGACATCTCCAGCCTCGCTGCACTGGCTCCTTGTGGCTGCTGTCCCTGCACGCTGAGAAAATAAAAAAGCAAATGAAGTCTAAATACAGCTGGTAACACTGTGAACACTGACTATTCACCCCCAAAACTGTTTTTAGCCACTGACCTCGCTCCTAAGAACTATCCTCACAGTTTTCAGAAGAGAAGTCCACTGTCCACACAATACTAAAAGCTACAGGTGAGAAGAAAAATGGACATTTAGTCAGCGCGAAGGATGTTCTTAAAGTCACTACAACAAATATCTATTGCTTGTGATTCTGTGTCATCACACCTTCATTATGAGGTAGAGCAGAGCCAGCAGGACCCCCAGTGTGAGTCCAGGGGTGCCGTCGGTCTCCTGGTAGGTAACCAGGTAGCGGAACCACAGTGGAACAGGTACTGTAGCCTGGTGGACTTGACCCAGCTCCTCGGTCAACATCAGCCACTGTCCCTAAAGACATCAACCAGATCTACTGAGCTGCACACATTACACCGTTAGAGCAATCATAGAACAAATGTGCATGCCAAACCTGGGTTCTGTATGTCACCAGTGAAGAAGGCAGCAGCAAAATAAGGCACTTAATCCCCATAAAGATGAACTTTATAATGAAGTTGGTGATGCCGACTGCCCACAAAATCTCCCAGAAACCAAGGGGTTGAATGGTTGGAGTGAGAAGGATGAGGCTAGAAGGAAGTTAACATTAACATTTATACTCCCCTTTCACTGTACCCCAGGTTTAGCTCTTTACTAGACTGCAGCTTAAACACACAGCGATCAAAGTTGTGGTTTTTTTTCCTCAGCAGACTTACCAGTGGTAAAGTGTCTCAGTGTAAAAGGTGTAGTAAAGCAGAAGGGTGGAGGAGACCAGGAACAGCAGCAGCCATACGCACTGCAACTTTGAGTGACGGTCCTGATAGTGCACACAGGTGTAGTCAGATTAGAGCAATGTATGAGTAACATTCACAAATGCATCAGGGGCCTTTCTATTCTTACCTGAAGAAAGACTTGAGTCTGAATCTGTTTATTCACATATAAAAATGTTGTAAAGAGGCCAACCCCGACTGCTAAACCTAGTATAAGAATAATGAGAATACAGCAGATGATTTTGTGTTAGCAGCGGTAACAACATGGTTAATAACGATGAATCCTTTCTTACCAAGAGCATGCTGGATGACCAGTTTAGCACACAGTAGGACGAGGAAAGGAAGACTCTTTTGGAGCCAGCGGAACAGATAGCGGAGCTCTGACAGGGAGGCACTGGGCTCGCCAGAGTCCAGATCAGAGTCAGATGGGCCAGACTCCAGCTCTGCATTGGAGTGAAGCTGCCCATGGTTATGTCCATGTGAATGTGAATGGGAGTGACTGTGGGCGTTTATCCTGGACCTCCTGGATGATGTGCCTCCATTCACGTCTCCAGCACCACTGCTCATGGGTACCCGTACCTCATTGCCCTCGGAGGTGGTGGCAGTAGCAGCTGCGGCAGCAGCAGCTGGTGCCCTGGGAAGAAACTCTGGGTTCAGAGTTAAGGATAAAGTATTTCCCACATGATCATCTTGCTTACTTGGATTTGGCTGCATTACAGTAGGAGACTCCCTCAATTTTAGCGGTCTTCTAGAATCAATCCTGTGACACAAAAACATCAATCAAAACATGTTCTCATCACTGTCTACTGCATGGACTGATTAATGGGTTTCGAGACCCTTCTTATCATGGAATTTTCTTTCTTTAATGGAACAGTACCAACAAATTTGTCCACGTCTGTAAATGTTGTGCATGCAAGGTGAGGTGAAGTGAGGCATTTAATGGCTACCTCACTGTATGCAAATGAGGTCAATTCATTTAAAAATCTGCAGAAGTCCATTTAGACAGTTCACCTCTCCTGCAGTTTTAATAAACCAAACACATAAAAATAGCTTCAGGTGGCACACAGCAATGCAACAGATAATTCAGCCTCCAGGACGCCAAAGTCTGTGTGTGACAATGCTTCCATCTTCACGGTGTAGCAAATGTGTTTGATAATGTAAACCTGTAGGAAGATCAAAACTGTTTTTAGACAGAAGGCTCACACAAAAACAGGTAGTCAACACCACTATCTGACAGACACGGTACCTAGCTCAGGGCTTTGCAACCTCTGGCTTTTTCCCATAAACAGTGGCTCTCTGTGGCTTTGACCAAAAAGAAAAATCACGGGGGAAAAGGTCACAAATCTAGGGAAAAAGTTACAAACTTACAAGACAAATTTCTTGAATTTAAAAATTTCTTCGGTTTACAAAAGTGTCAAAAATACCAAGTGCCACAAATTTACATTAAAACACTAAAAACATTTAGGCGAAAGGGTAACTAATTCACAAGAGCTCCAAATCTGAAAATACAAAAGTTTCAAAATTACGATAAAAGCATAGATTAAATTTTACAAGAAGAGAAAAATGCAAATTTGCAAGAAAAAATACTTGTTTACCAGAAGACAACGCTCTTGAACTCACAAGAAAAGGTTGTAAGATTATGAGTAAATGTTCAACTATAATATACAGTGATAATTTTTTAAGTCATGAAAAAGGTAACGATGAAATTGATACAAAATCAGAAATTTATGAGAAAAAGGGTTTGAAATTTACTAAAGAAGTCACCTATTCATGGGGAAAAATGTTCCACAACTGCAGTTACAAATATTTACCGTACAATCCAGTTTTACAATTCAGTTTTAAGGCTCACATATGTCTGTGGCTCCATACTCGTTTTAAAGGACAAAAAGGCCATTTATATAGTAGAAGTTGGTGACACCACACTGGATTATTAGTGGACCTAAGGCAGACGCCTAGTTCACACGTTGTAGGAATGACTTCACACCTTTTCTCACACTAGCAGATACTGGAAATGTGGCCCAGTTTAATACCACCTTGTCTCATCTCGTATTCATGTGTAATTACCGTCGGCTAACGATATCAACCGAACTCAAGACGAGGACGGAAATCAGACTGCTGACCGTCATTAGCATGAGCGGCTAACAGACGTTAGCCATGATCGCTGCCGTCTAAAAGCTTCTTTCAGCTCACCTGTCATTGTGCACCCTGAGTTTCATCGTAAACTCTTGTTCCCCATCTAGAATTGACGCAGAGACCCAAAACTGAACAAAAACAAAATAAAGCAATAAAGAAAACCGGACAGTAAGACGTTAAACTGGCTGTTCAGCCATCTTTAACGTTGTTTACGACAGCTAATGTGACGTCTCAGACTTCTTCTGTCTTTTTTTTTTACAGCGCCCCCTACTGGGGTATTCGAATATTTAAAAACATCGGACAAATCTCAGTCTCCTCCCTAAACCCTCAAGCCCTGAGCCCTTGTAGACTGCCGCCGTCAGTAGTGCTCGAGTGTGCGAGTCTGTGAGGGGATGAAGTGGCTCAAAATGGGACACACTTTGTTACTTTGACAACACTAAAAGTTTTTTTGTTTTAATTTAATTTACTTTATTAAAAGGATTAGGAAACAAAAGTACTGTATCCACCTTATTCCTGTGGGCGCTGCTGTAGAAACGATTATGGGGGCAACTTCCGGTTTCAGCTGAAGCCATGTTAAATCAGTCGGCAAGAGTGGAGTAGTGGGGCATTTAAAGCAGCATTTTTAAAAGTGTTTCAAATTCGTTTTAATGTATAGTCCACATATGTGTTTTGCAGTCAAATGGTAGCTAATTTCAGCGCTTGTAAATTTTGTATTTTTGAATGTTTTGCATAGTTCCGGTGTGGAGAGCGTGGAATGAAGAGGCTGAATTTATTTCTCAATTCAGGTTTATTAACCATCACGTGTCTCCAACATCTTCTCAAACAGAAAAAGAGAACGAACTTCCCACATCTCCCCTTTTTATACCCGGAACATCAAAGTACAGAGTCACATTGTCATTCAATCCCCAGAGACAATACATCACCCCCCGGGTCTTCTCTTCTCCACCTAAAACTCTGGTGGTCAGGAAGTCTTCTCAGAACCATTTCTAAAGACACATCTGCCATTTCTAAAGACACATCTCACCCCCTCCTGTTATCCCCAGGAGGTCCAGACTTATTGTTCCTTCTAAGACGTGAGGTCACAGTAATATACATATGCAGCCTAAGCATCTCAAATATGTGTGCCACATGATCCCCCCCCCCCCCCAAACGTCGAAGATGAAACAATATAACAGTCTACACCACATGATAAAATCACAAACATCAGTCCATATGCTGTCTGGGCTTCAACCGTCTTCCGAACTTGCTGTAAGTGGGTTTCGCCGCTCCTGTGGCACCATCTTGCAGTGAATCCGCTATCTGAGGATGAGAACTGTTAGTCAACCCCTGTGGGGGCTCTGGGGAATACTCCCTGGGGGGTCTGCCGCATCGAGGTGCCCTCGCCACTTGCACAGTTTCATCAGCCATCACAAAAGCAGGTTTAAGTCTGTCAATGCTAATTGTTTCCCTCCTGTCCCCTAAATCTAGCAAAAAATGGTTATCACCTGTTTCCAGCACTCTATATGGGCCATCGTAAGGTGGTTGCAGGGTTGGGCGCTGAGCCTTGTGTCTGACAAAAACAAACTCGGCGTTTTTTAAAGATTTAGGTACAAAAACACACGGAAAAGTGTGATGAATGGAGCCCGGAAGCGTGTCCGCTCCCGTGTCGTTCAGTGACCGCTGAGCAGGGGGACGCTCTGGCGCCGGATTATCAGGAAGAAATTCCCCTGGCAGCCGGAGTGGTTGCGCAAACACCAACTCAGCTGGGGAGGCTTTTAAGTCCTCTTTAGGTGCAGAACGCAACCCTAATAAAACCCATGGTAGTCTGTTTACCCAATTTGCATCCGTAAGCGACGCTCTGAGGGCTGCTTTCAATGACCTATGAAAACGCTCGCATAAACCATTAGTCTGGGGGTGGTACGCGGTAGTGCGGTGGATTGTTACCCCCAGGCCGTGGGCCATCGCTGACCAAAGCTCAGAAACAAATTGAGGCCCCCTGTCGGACGTAATATCCGACGGGATCCCAAAACGCGCTACCCAAGCCGTTAAAAACGCGCGAGCCACCTCTGCAGCTGTGGTTGATGCCAGTGGAACCACTTCAGGCCAACGCGTGATGCGGTCCACCATTGTCAAAAGATGCGTGCACCCCTGCGACGACAGTAGGGGGCCTACGAGGTCGACATGCACATGATCGAACCTCTTGGCCGGGATGTGAAATGGCTCTAAGGGGGCTTTAGTGTGTTTGTGTATTTTGGCCCGCTGGCAAGCCATGCAGGCTCTTGCCCACTCTTTAATGTGCTTGCGCAGGCTCGGCCAAACAAACTTCTCTCCTACCATTTTTACTGAAGCGCACTCCTGGATGCGCCAGAGAGTGAATCGAGTCAAAAACACGGCGGCGCCACGCGACCGGCACTACCAGACGCGGTCGTTGGGTAGAGACATCGCAGATTAGGGGGGGCATACCTTCTTGCACCCTCCTGCTCTCCAGCCTTAACCCTGTTGGTCCAGACTGGAGCGCGCACACGTCCGCATCACTACCCTGATCCGCGGCCATGGCTGCGTAATCTATCCCCACGTGGACTGGGGCCGCGTACGCTTCCGCGCTGCTATTTTGCTCCGCGGCCGTGGCAGTATAATCTACCTCTGCACGGACTGGAGCGGTTACGGCGCGAGAGAGGCAGTCTGCCACTACATTAAGTTTACCCGCTACGTGTTGAATATCAGTAGTAAATTCTGAAATTGCAGCCAGCTGCCTCTGCTGACCGGCCCGACCATGGTTCCGAAACCTTGGCCATCGCAAAAGTGAGCGGTTTGTGGTCGACGAACGCGGTGAAACGACGACCTTCCAACCAGAACTGGAAGTGACGAATGGCTAAGTGGAGCGCTAACAGCTCCCTGTCGAACGCGCTGTATTTTCGCCCGGCCTCGCGCAAGGTCCTGCTGAAAAAGGCCAGCGGCTGCCAAGCCCCGGCAACATGCTGCTCTACTACCGCCCCTATGGCCACGTCTGACGCATCAGTGGTGAGCGCTATGCGGGCCGTTGGGTCTGGATGAGCCAACAACGCAGCGTCTGCAAGGGCTTTTTTTTACCTCCGAGAATGCGCGCTCCCGCTCCGGGGACCAATCGATTGCATTTGAGAGTTTTTGTTTTTTAAGCGCGGCATACAATGGTTGCATGAGCTGCGCTGCGCGGGGGAGGAAACGGTTATAAAAATTCACATTTCACAAAAACTCCTGTAGTGCTTTGACCGTTTGTGGCTGGGGAAAATTTGCTACTGCGCGCACTTTGTCCGGCAGCGGAACTGCCCCCTCTGGGGAGACGCGGTGTCCCAAAAAATCAATCTGCGCCACCCCGAACTGGCACTTCGCTGGGTTGATTATTAACCTCTGCTCTCCCAACCTCCGGAAAACTGCCGTGAGGTGCTTTTCGTGTTCCTCTTCGGACGTGCTGGCTACTAAAATGTCGTCCAGGTAGACGAACACAAAAGGGAGATCGCGTAACACCGCGTCCATCATGTGCTGGAAAGTTTGTGCGGCGCCTTTAAGCCCAAACGGCATGCGCAAAACTCGAAAAGTCCAAACGGAGTTATTACCGCTGTTTTGGGAATGTCCTCAGCGCGTACTGGGACTTGATGGTAACCGCGGACCAAGTCAATTTTAGAAAAAATGCGCGCCCCCGCCAGATGAACCGAAAAATCCTGGATATGGGGAATTGGGTAGCGGTCGTGCGCTGTAGCGTTGTTCAACCTGCGGAAATCACCGCAAGGTCGCCACGAGCCGTCAGCCTTAGGGACCATGTGGAGCAGGGAAGCCCATGGGCTGTTCGAACGCCGAATGATGCCCAACCTTTCAAGGTTGGCGAACTCCTCGCGCGCTATGGTCAGTTTAGCTGCATCCAAGTGCCGAGTTTTCGCAAAAACGGGGGGACCCGCGGTAGTGATAAAGTGCTCCACCCCGTGTTTAGCAACGGCTGCTGAAAACGTGGGAACTGTGAGTGCTGGGAACTGAGTGAGGAGCGTGTGAAACTTACCGCCTGCTGTGGCGACGTTGGCTTGTGCTGTGGGCGGGGACACTCGAGCTGCACAAGGGATAGAGTAAAAAGAGAGTGCATTAACCAAGCATCTATTAGGAAGATCAACCAACAACCCGTGTGAGCACAGAAAATCAGCACCTAACATGTTGAAACTCACCGCTGCTATAATAAAAGTCCACTCATATGTGCGGCCGTGCAGGGACAGAAGTAGAGTCCTTTCACCGAAGGTCTTAATGCTCGAGCCGTTCGCCGCTGATGCTCCATGACTCCCGGGGCCTGCCAGCCTGTCAGCGTAGGTTGGCATGATGAAACTCACTTGGGAGCCTGTGTCCACGAGGAAGTGCCTCCCGGAACGCGCATCCATCAGGTAGAGCAGCTTGTTCTGTTCACCGAGGGCCGCAGCTGCTACCGACTCCCGGTCCTGGCGTTTCCCGAGCTCTTGAGCTGACACGGCGGTATACACTTGCGTGCCCTCTCTGCGAAACGACGATGGTAAAAACAGAGGTTGTCTCCTCCGCGGTGTCGGGGTTTCGCCGCCACCGTTGTTGGTGTGTCTGCCTCCGTCACCTCCGGCCCTTTGCTGTTCCCGGTCGTCGCGCCAAGGTCTGCCGCTGCTGCGGTGGCCATGTACCGTCTGCTGGCGTTGAGGATCCGCTGCGCCTCCTGGGCTAGCGCGCGGAAGTCCCGCTGGGTCACAAACTGAGAGCCCGCCAGGGTCGCCCTCGTCTCCGACGGTAGAGTTCTCAGGAAGATGTGAGTGAAGAGGGAATCGTCGTTGTCTGAGCCTTTCAGCCTCAGCATGTCTTCCATCAGGTCGACAGGCGTGCTTTCTCCCAAGTCGTGCAGGGCTAGGAGTCTCTCAGCTCTCTCCTGGGCTGAGGGAGTGAAACGCTGAATGAGCGCAGCTTTCAACCCGCCGTATTTGTTGCCAGCGGGTGGGCGCTGCACCAGGCTCCGCACATGTCGAGCTGTGTGGCTGTCTAGTTTGGTGATGACGTGGTAGAACTTTGTGTCATCTGCTGTTATTCCCCCGAGAGCGAACTGGGCTTCGGCCAGGAGGAACCATGAGTCCAGGTTGTCCTGCCAGAATTCTGGTAGCTTGACTGAGACTGCGTTTGCCCGGCCGGTCCTTGGCGAGTCTGGTTCGGGGGAATTGTCTCTGCTCATTATACGTCTTAAGGTCACCAGTGTGGAGAGCGTGGAATGAAGAGGCTGAATTTATTTCTCAATTCAGGTTTATTAACCATCACGTGTCTCCAACATCTTCTCAAACAGAAAAAGAGAACGAACTTCCCACATCTCCCCTTTTTATACCCGGAACATCAAAGTACAGAGTCACATTGTCATTCAATCCCCAGAGACAATACATCACCCCCTGGGTCTTCTCTTCTCCACCTAAAACCCTGGTGGTCAGGAAGTCTTCTCAGAACCATTTCTAAAGACACATCTGCCATTTCTAAAGACACATCTCACCCCCTCCTGTTATCCCCAGGAGGTCCAGACTTATTGTTCCTTCTAAGACGTGAGGTCACAGTAATATACATATGCAGCCTAAGCATCTCAAATATGTGTGCCACACCGGTACTTGTTGCTGCTTTTCGCGGTGTGAGGCTCCTCCAGCACAGCTAAATTGCTTCAACAACAATACATAGATCATGCACCAAAAACTAAAAAGGACCGTTCATTCAATTGGTGGTACAGACACAGGGCAGACACCAAGACAAGAGCACCAGGTATGTTTTCACTTGTATGAATGTCACAGATCTGACGTTTACATGTTATATATGTCACCAGATGCAAAGCTGCGTGAAGTAAAATAAATAAAAAAAATAGTGACAGTTTGCTTCCTTAGGCTTAAGAAAGATATCTTTTTTTTTGGCATTTGTTGCACTGCACTGGAACGATATGGACTTGATATTCATAGTTGTAGAAGAGCTTGGAATAACGAGGCGATGCGACTTATAAACCAAAGTTTATTAACAGCTTCGCTCCTCTAACAAGTCTCATCTCAGTGCAGAAGCAGAAGTAGAAAGAGGCAGAACATATTCAGCTCTACATACTTATACCTACACATAACAAAAGACATGCATATCAAAGCTGACATCCCACATTATGTTAATCCCCCTCCTTTGTCTCCGTATCCCTCCACCTGGCCTTGGGAGGTCAGGGCGATCGATCTGGTCTCCACCGCAGTGCCTCGGATGCTCTTTGATCCCCGCTGGCGGTTGAGACCTCTTTGTCCTGTTCTGAGGTGTGAAGTCGCTTTACATATGTAATCACCAAACATTCTCACATGCTTATACATATGTAGGTTATGGGATATATGATTAATATAGACCACAGCCCCCCCCCAAACGACTAAGAAAAGGACAATAGAAAAATTCACAGTTTAAGATAATTATTATGACATACTAACTGCTACACCTCTTGACAAGGAAGACACTTTCCAGCAGCTATGCTCCTGTAGAGAATTCAGTGGTAATCCTAACAGTGTAGTAATATCACAAGTCAGTCTTAAACTGTCACAGCACAATTAGTGAACAACTTTTGAGTAGTTTGCATCAGTCCTTGTGCCGTCTGGGTTTTAATCTTCTCCCGAATCTGCTGTGGGTCCGCTTGGGCGTCCTGGTGGGACCTTCCTGTAAGGAATCTGCAGCTTGGGGAGGAGAGTGATTATTTGTTACCTGCAGGGGGGCTGAGTCTTTTCTCTTGGGGGGTCTACCCCGCCGAGGTGCTCTCGCCAACCGTGCAGGTTCGTCTCTCAACAAGAAGGCAGGTTTAAGTCTGTCAATGCTGACTGTTTCTTTTCTGTCCCCTAAATCAAGCACAAAATGCTTATCACCAGGTTCCAGCACTCTGAAAGGTCCGTCGTATGGTGGACGGAGGGTTGGTTTTAAAGCTTCATGCCTAACAAAAACGAATTCAGCATTTTTCAAAGCTTGGGGAACAAAAACCTGTGGAAAAGAGTGATGTGCCGGTCCAGGGAGAGTGTCCGGTCCGTTGCTGCCTAAAAGCCTCGGGGCTGGAAGATGCCCTGGCTCCGGGTTCTCTGGTAAAAATTCACCTGGGAGCCTGAGAGGTTGTGCAAAAACTAATTCTGCTGGGGAGGCGTCTAGATCCTCTTTAGGCACAGCACGCAACCCCAATAAAACCCAGGGAAGTTTATTTACCTAATTTGTGTACGTTAGTGAGGCTCTGAGGGCGGCCTTTAAAGATCTGTGAAAACGCTCGCATAACCCATTAGCCTGAGGGTGATAAGCGGTGGTGCGGTGAATTGTCGCTCCTAAGCTGCTGGCCATGGCTGACCAAAGCTCCGAGACAAATTGAGGCCCTCTATCGGACGTGATGTCCGATGGGACGCCGAAACATGCCACCCAGTTTGTTAAAAAAACGCGAGCGACTTCCTCCGCTGTGGTTGACGCCAGAGGGACCGCCTCAGGCCAGCGCATAGTACGGTCTATCATTGTTAACAGGTGAGTGAAACCTTGGGAGGAAGGTAGTGGTCCCACGAGGTCGACATGAACGTGGTCGAACCTTCTAGCTGGGATTCGAAAAGGCTCTAGAGGGGCTTTTGTGTTTGTGTATTTTGGCGCGCTGACAAGAAATGCAAGTCTTTGCCCATTCTTTTACGTTTTTGCGCAGGCCGGGCCACACAAACTTTTCGGCGACCATTTTAACCGAAGCGCGCACACCCGGGTGCGCGAGGGAGCGAATTGAGTCGAAAATACGGCGGCGCCATGCAGCTGGGACTACCGGGCGAGGTTGGCCGGTTGAGATGTCGCATATTAGGGGGGGGGCACACCGTCGCGTAAACCCCTTTCCTCCAGCCTTAACCCTGTTGGTCCAGACAGGAGTGCGCGCACGTCTGCGTCACTACTTTGCTCCTCCGCCATGGCTGCGTAATCTATCCCTACGTGGATTGGGGCCACGTATGTGTCCGCGTTGGCGAAGAGTTCTGCGGATGAGGTAGTATAATCTCTCTCCTCGCGCTCTGGCGATGTCACAGCACGAGAGAGGCAGTCTGCTACCACGTTAAGTTTGCCTGCCACATGTCGAATGTCTGTGGTGAACTCTGAAATCGCACGTAGCTGTCTTTGTTGCCTGCCTGACCACGGTTCGGAAATTTTAGCCATCGCAAAGGTGAGCGGTTTGTGGTCTACAAAAGCCGTGAAACGCCGCCCCTCCAACCAGAACTGGAAGTGGCGGATGGATAAATGAAGCGCTAGCAGCTCCCTGTCAAAAGTGCTGTATTTACGCTCAGTTTGGTTTAACGATTTGCTGAAAAATGCCAAAGGTTGCCAGGTTCCGCCAACGTGTTGTTCTACAACCGCCCCTAAGGCCAGGTCTGAAGCGTCTGTGGTTAGCGCAATGCGGGCCGAGGGATCAGGGTGAACCAACAATGTTGTGTTAGCTAGGGCACTTGTTACTTCCGCGAAGGCGCGTTCGCGCTCCGGGGTCCATTCGACCGCATTGGAAGGTTTTTGTTTTCAGAGCGCGTCATATAGGGGCTGCATGAGCTGAGCTGCACGGGGGAGGAAACGGTTGTAAAAATTAACCATTCCCAAAAATTCTTGCAGCGATTTGACCGTTTGTGGCCGTGGAAAATTTTTTACTGCGCGAACTTTGTCTGGCAGCGGAACTGCCCCCTTCGGTGAAACTCTGTGTCCCAAAAAATCAATTTGTGACACGCCGAATTTGCATTTGGCTGGATTGATTATTAACCCGTGCTCTTCTAGTCTCTGAAAAACCATAGTGAGATGCTGTTCGTGTTCTTCCTCCGACGAGCTGGCTACCAGCATATCGTCGAGATAGACGAACACGAAAGGGAGGTCGCGTAATACCGCGTCCATCATCCGCTGAAAGGTTTGAGCAGCGCCTTTGAGGCCAAAAGGCAGCCGCAAAAATTCAAAAAGATCGAAGGGGGTTATTACAGCTGTTTTAGGAATGCTTTCTGCTCGAACGGGGACTTGGTGATAGCCACGGACCAGGTCTATTTTAGAAAAAATGCGCGCACCCGCCAGATGTAGTGAAAAATCTTGGATGTGAGGAATTGGGTAGCGGTCATGCGCTGTCGCATTGTTTAATCTGCGGTAATCGCCGCACAGTCTCCAAGAACCGTCGGATTTCGGGACCATGTGTAGTGGCGATGCCCAGGGGCTTTTTGAGCGTCTGATAATGCCTAGTTTTTCAAGGGTGGTAAACTCGTCCCGAGCTATGGCGAGCTTGGTCGCGTCTAAGCGCCGAGCTTTGGCGAATACGGGTGGGCCCGTTGTGGGAATAAAGTGTTCGACCCTGTGCTTAGCCACTGTAGCTGAGAATTTGGGAATTGTGAGTGCTGGGAATTGGGTGAGGAGTTGATCAAACTTACTTCCTGCTGTAGTGATGCTGGCCTGCACAGGTGGTGGAGAAACTCGAGCTGAGCAGGGAATAGAAGCAAATGACAGTGCATTAACCAAGCGTCTGTTTGCTAGATCGACTAATAACCCATGTGCACACAAAAAATCCGCACCCAACAAGTTAAAACTCACCGCCGCTACAACAAATGTCCATCTGTAGTTGCGGCCATGAATGCAGAGGGGCAGGTTCCTTTCACCATAAGTGTCGATGATGGAGCCGTTGGCTGCCATCGCTCCATTGCCCTGGGGGCCCATGGCCCGGTCTGCGTGGGAGGGCATGATAAAACTCAGTTGAGCTCCAGTGTCAATTAGGAACTGTTTGCCGGTGTGTCCGTCAGTCACATAAAGAAGTTTATTTTTTTCGCCAAGAACCGCAGCTGTTAACGGTTCTCGGTTTGGACGTTTTCCCGAACTTTTGAACTTGCAGGGGGGAACGCATTTGTACGCCCCCTCGGCGAAACGGTGGTGGTAATAGCAGATGTCGTTCCGCCTGCTGCGTCTTGGTCGTGTTGCCGCCATGGTGGGCGGGCTCTGCTCGGTTGTCCGTGGTTCTCCGTTGCTCTGGGCATCTGCGGATGCTGCTGTGGCCACCTGTTCACTGCAGGCATTGGTGAGTCGCTGCGCTTCTCGGGCCAGCGCGCGGAAGTCATGCTGGGTGCTGCACCGCATGTTGATCAGCGTCCCTCTCATGTGTGGCGGCAGAGTGCTGAGGAAGATGTGTTGGAAGAGGAAGTTGTCGTTGTCCTCCTCCTTGAGCTGCAGCATGTCCTCCATGAGGGCCTTGGGTCTGCATCCTCTGTGGCCGTAGATCGCCAGGATCTTCTCTGCTCTCTCCTTGGCTGAGGGGGCGAAGTTCTCGACGATGGTCGCCTTCAGCTCTCTGTATTTGTCATAGGCAGGCGGCTGTCGGATTATGCTCCGCGCGCATCTTGACGTGGCTGTGTCGAGTTTGGCGACGATGTGATAAAACTTCGTCTCGTCCGCCGTTATGCCCGCCAGTGCAAACTGAGCCTCAGCTTGCTGGAACCACGAGCTCGGGTCTTCTTGCCAGAATTCTGGCAGCTTGACGGTGACGGCGCTTGTGTGGGCCGTCCTTGATGTGTCCGCCGGGTGAGAGCGCCTTTCTTCTGCTCTCACGGCGGGGCTGGTGCTCGGTTGAGCCCTCTCTTCTGCCGTGGGGGAACGTCTTCCATCCGTTCCCCTGTCTGCATGGGCGCCGGCGTCTGCCTGGGTCGCCTCAGATGAGTCAATCGTGGGGGAACGCCTCTGGTCCATCCTTGCGTCAGGGTCACCAGTGTAGAAGAGCTTGGAATAACGAGGCGATGTGACTTATAAACCAAAGTTTATTAACAGCTTCGCTCCTCTAACAAGTCTCATCTCAGTGCAGAAGCAGAAGTAGAAAGAGGCAGAACATATTCAGCTCTACATGCTTATACCTACACATAACAAAAGACATGCATATCAAAGCTGACATCCCACATTATGTTAATCCCCCTCCTTTGTCTCCGTATCCCTCCACCTGGCCTTGGGAAGTCAGGGCGATCGATCTGGTCTCCACCGCAGTGCCTCGGATGCTCTTTGATCCCCGCTGGCGGTTGAGACCTCTTTGTCCTGTTCTGAGGTGTGAAGTCGCTTTACATACACTACCGTTCAAAAGTTTGGGGTCACTTAGAAATTTCCTTATTTTTGAAAGAAAAGCACTGTTTTTTTCAATGAAGATAACTTTAAACTAATCAGAAATACACTCTAATATCTAATATACATTGCTAATGTGGTAAATGACTATTCTAGCTGCAAATGTCTGGTTTTTGGTGTAATATCTACATAGGTGTATAGAGGCCCATTTCCAGCAACTATCACTCCAGTGTTCTAATGGTACAATGTGTTTGCTCATTGCGTCAGAAGGCTAATGGATGATTAGAAAACCCTTGTGCAATCATGTTAGCACAGCTGAAAACAGTTTAGCTGGTTGGAGAAGCTATAAAACTGACCTTCCTTTGAGCAGGTTGAGTATCTGGAAAAAATTATTATTTCAAATACAAATCATTATTTCTAACCTTGTCAATGTCTTGACTATATTTTCTATTCATTTTACAACTCATGGTGGTAAATAA
This sequence comes from Pholidichthys leucotaenia, assembly GCA_020510985.1. Taxonomy (NCBI): domain Eukaryota; kingdom Metazoa; phylum Chordata; class Actinopteri; order Cichliformes; family Pholidichthyidae; genus Pholidichthys; species Pholidichthys leucotaenia. The sequence continues at coordinate 212,116,258 of CM035839.1, forward strand.
GTGTGACTTTTCATGGAAAACACAAAATAATTGTCTGGGTGACCCCAAACTTTTGAACGGTAGTGTATGTAATCACCAAACATTCTCACATGCTTATACATATGTAGGTTATGGGATATATGATTAATATAGACCACAATAGTTTTAAGATGACATCACAGGGGTGCCAGTCGCTATATGGGCGGCCACATTGGGAGTGAAGCTGCAGGGGGTGATTCTATTTCATTAAAGCCAAAAATTATGTAAATATAATGCACTACTGTGGAATAATTGGTTGTACAAACACTGGTGGGAAGGAGAAAGTGTTTTTTTTTATCGATTACCTGCAATTATTTTGAACCAAGGCGAGTCAACTCAGTAACAGAGAAACGGAGGAGAATTTGGCTTTCTCCTATTAGTTTTAGTGTAGTAGAGCTGACGTGGTGCCTTCCTTGTATTCCAACTTGCGGTTGCTCTGACCATTTTGTAATAGGTTTGTAGAAATAAAAGACTAATAATATTGTTGAATGCTGGGATGCTCTGTCGACATTTTCACAGATTCATAAGCTTCCTGTTCCGATCAGCTCAGCTGCTGCCGGCAGCACACACACACACACACAAAGCTAAACAAATGTACGTGTTCGTCAAATGGGACCTATTGGGGATCTGTCCGAACCAACTTAAGTGTCACACTTTTAAGCTACAGGATATTATGAAGATCCAAATCACTGTTTAGCCCTCCTTGCCAAGTTCTTACCTTTGACTGCAGTCTGTACCATCAGCTGTGTCCACACAGGTGAGACAGAAAATGTCTCCTTCCACTCAGCTACGCAGATGCTTCTAATCATTTCAGCTGATTAGACCTCTGTACGGACTACACCTGGATCCTGCTCACCTCCTGTTTCCTTTCCAATGAAAGAAGGCTCTGAGAACGACGCTGAGATCCAGACTTCACCAACTTCCAAGAGTGTCTCTCTCTTGGGAAGTCTTATTCTTCTGAACAACAACTGAAGAAAATGACGGCGTAGTAACTGAAGGTTTGCTGTTCTGACGCCAAAATGTCAGAACGGCGGCTAATTAGCCTGTGGCTTTGAGGATTATTACAAGCTGGGAGGCTACAAATCAACTGCTTATTGTTATCAATAATGGATAACAATTAGACACCAAGACAACAATGTCTAACTTCATCTGAAAGCACCCGGACAGGTGAGTGTGCTGAATGAAGCCAGCCTTTAGCTAATGCTAAATCAAATTAGATCACATATAAAAAAAAAACAGAGAAAAAACAGAGAAAAACAAACAAGAGAAATTAAGTTGGGGGCTCTGTGAATAACTTATGGGCTGATGTGGATAAACATGCATGATAAGTGTTATGAAGATCAAGAAATATATTTAGCTTTGTACAGGTCTGAATAGGTGATGCTAGCCCAGTTCTCTGTGTTTTTTGACCAGTTTTGCTTTGGAATGAAATAGGGGGCCTGCTTCTCAATTAAAACTAATTTGTCATCATACCGCTGTCTCATTATAAGAGTTTCAAAATAAATTTTGGACATTTTCACTTTTTTTTTTGTTCCATTTTACTACGTGATTGTCCTCCCCCCAGTATGGCCGGTGATCCCACTGGAAGTCATGTGATTGAAAACTATGAATTAGCAGCTTCAGCATGCATTAATTTCTAATTTCTCTTCATAACTTCCGGCGCCACACGAGTTGGCAGCCCTTTGCAGCAGTGGCTCAATTCTGAGTTTCTTTCTCGTTTTTTTTATTTACTATCCGTTTTTTCTTTGCCACGACTTCCTGATCCTGTTTCCCTGTATCCACCACGGACGCCAAGGACACATATATTGCCACACTGGCATTGATACTAACCATCTTTCTGCATATGTCGCCAATGACTACTGACCCGGTGAGCGGAGGAGCTATTATTTACAGTAGGACCCAATTATTAGCATTGGGCTGCTCCACGGTACTAACACAGAGACCCGATATCCCACGAGAAATCAGGCGAAAATGATGGGGATGTTGTGCTGGAGTGATACGACGCATGAGGAGAATAAGGTACAGACCCATCCTACCATCCGTTATTATGGGAAATGTGAGATCACTGCTTAACAAGATGGACGAACTGGCGACTGTGTCCTGGTATAAGAGCATCTTCAGAGAGATTAGCATTATATTGTTTACTGAAACGTGGCTAACAGAACTAGCAACAGATGCTAACATCGAGGAGTTCATGCTAACATTGAGTGGGTTTCTGTCATATGCGCCTCTGTGAGGCGCAGAGAGAAATGAACCCACACGCAGGAGGATAATTGCAACATTTATTGAGACAAGTAACTAAAGTTAAATAAATAATGCAAAACACAAAGTGCAAAAACCTGGAAAACTTACAGAGTAGCGCTCCTGAGCCTGTAAGCCCAGGAGGAGACGAGGGAATACGATAAATGTCCTGAGGAGCACTCAGATGAAGACATATGATGAAGCGGCAGTGAAGAGTGGGCAAACAGAGCTTAAACAGTGGATAAGATGATATCAGAAGTGAACACAGGTGTGGGTTGGCCTGAACAGGAGCAAAAACTAATCATTGGGTACAGCTGGTAGAAATGACAGGTGAGGGAGGGGCAGCTGGCAGCTTGACAGGTGGCAGGGCATGCCCACGCGAGGCTGCACAACCCTGACAGCTGACAACAGCGAAAGGGAACACTGGGAAACAAAATAAAATGACATCCTCAATAATACATATCAAAAACTGCAGAAATAAAACACAACAAGAAAATGCAAACAGAACCTAAATACATGCAACAGATAATGATCAATACAGGGAAAATGGAAAGTGGTATGGAACTCACAAGATATAACAATACGGCAGTTAAATATGAATTCAAAGGAAAGTCATGAAACTGAGTTTGGGGGAAAATCCAAAGTCAGTTCATAACACCCCCCCCCCCCCCACCCAAAGGATGGAGACCAGACACCCCTTAATAACATTAACAGAAAAAGAAAAAACCTGCCTCCCCCCCCCCCCAGCAGAACACACAATAACCCACCCAGGTGGGTGGTATGGGGGAACAGGCTAGGAGGGCACGAAAAAGCCTGCCCAGAACCCACACCAGAAAAAAACACACAGTTAGACCCCCCAAGTCCAGAAGCTAGAGGGCTCAGGAGGCTGCCCAGAGTCCCAGGCCCAGCGGATGGCATGGTGCACCCAGTCTGGTGGCCTGCCAAAGTACCAGACCAGCCGGATGGCCAGGTAGAATGAGTCAGGTGTCCTGCCAAGGAAAATTGGCCACCCAACTCAACGGCACAGTCTATCGGGCGGCCGACCTGAGTTCTTCAGCTACCAGCTCAGGAGAGGCGACCCGGTAGGCAGCTCCCTCACAGGGAGACCCACAACTGGAGAGGAGAGCCGAAGAGGGGGAGCCCCGATGTCGTCTGGTAGCGAAGGAGAGGGAACCACAACGGCATCTGGCAGCGAAGGAGAGGGAACTATGATGGCGTCTGGCAGCGAAAGAGAGGGAACCACAGCGTAATCAGGTCGAGGAGGAGGGGGGACCCTGATGCCATTGATGGTCTTGGACGGAAGGCAGGTAGCAGCCATGGGGGTCCCGGTCTGGGACATCGTTGCACCCGTGGGGGTTCCGGGCTGGAGCACTGCAGTACCCACGGCTGCGCCGGGCTGAAGCACTGCAGCACCCGCGGCTGCTCCAGGCTGGAGCCTTGCAGCACCCGCAACAGCTCCAAGCTGGAGCACTGCAGCACCTGCAGTGGGCCCCCGACTGGGCCAATGCTGCACCCACAGTGGGCCCTGGCCGGGCCAAAGCTGCACCCACGGTGGGCTCGGGCCGGGCCAACGCTGCACCCATGGTGGGCCCGGGCTGGGCCAACGCTGCACCCATGGAGGTCCCAGTCTGGGCCACAGCTGCACTCACAGAGGTCCTGGGCTGGGACGGAATGCCCAAGACGACCTCAATGGGAGGAGCTGGACCCTGGTCGACCTTCAGTGGTGAATCTGGATCTTCGGACACATCTGGCATTCTAGGATCCTCTCCGGAGGCCTTGGGAGAGAGCTCACGCACAGCACAAAGAGAGGGGGGGTCAGGGTCGCTGGCAGCGGCGGAGCCCGGTGAGGCGAGCTCAGGTGCAACGGATGGCTGCACCTGGCTCTCCTCACCAAGAGCCAGGCAAGATTGCTGAAGGACTGAGAGGAGAAAAACAAAAGAGAGCACTTGCCTGAGCTTGAGCTCCACCACCATCCAGGACTCTGACGATCCAGGTGATGATGGCTCTTCGGGTTCAGCCCACAGGAGACCCAGCTAGGGCTTCCACTCTGCTGTGGCAGCCTCCGCAGCAAGCATGATAGTCGTAGCAGTCCATATCTCCCCAGGCGACACAGCCCACGCCGGTGGTGCTTCCGACAAGGTGGCTGGGGTTCGGCTTACCGTTGGTGCTGGACTTGGCGTGGCAGGCTCGGGTTCAGCGCCCTCCCTCTGTCCATAGGGAGACTGCGGGGCTGGGATGGAGTCCTCCAGTGCCGCGGGCTCCTCCATCATCCGACAGCTGGGTTTCGGGGCCGGTGAACACTCAGGGGCGAGAGGAGGAGACATGGAGAGGGCAGGTGCATAATCATTATTTGCAGCAGGCGAAGAGAATTCAGGGGACTGCGAGACCTGAATCTCTTTACCAGGGATCAGGCAAGATAAATCATCAAAATTTGAAACGGAATGAAATGGAACTTGCCTGTTCTCCTGGTGTGTGGTGTTGTTTGCTGCGTCTGCTGCATATTCATCCCCCTCTGTGTCCATGGCCGGCCTGAACCCCTCTGTGGATTGTGGAGAAGCCATCTCCGCAGGTACGGAGGCGAGTGGAGCTGGGGAAGTAATGGCCAACCCCTCACCAGCAGATGAACACACGGAGGAGAAGGAGGAGACAGCAGCTGCAAAGGGAATGGGTGTTGGTGAGGCAGCAAGAAGGGAAAATTGTGGAGGAGGTTCTGCTGCAGAATTCTCTTTCCCCAGTGAAGGAAGGGTTGCTGGCTGAGAGGTGGTGATGATTTTCTGCCAAGACCTCTGAGAACGGCAGCGACAAGTGGGAGACGAGGGCGTGGGCTTGTCGTGGAGGTGGGGAGGCTCTGAGGACTGGGAACACTCAACTTCTGGCACAAACTCAAGTTCCCTCGGAGAAAACTCCTCCAGTTACAGGGCCAATTCCGGGAGAAGCCATGGCTTCACCTCCAGGAGGAGGTCAGTTTTAGTCAACAAAACCTGTCTCCGTTCCTCCAGCTCCTTGGCTGATGGAGCCCGCCAGGACTCTGGAAGAGGAGGCGGAACTGCCGCGGGAGAGCTGCAAGAGGCTGAAGGCTTCTTACGCCGTGAATGCTTACTCTTCATAGGAGACAGCTCAGGCATCGGAGCTTCTTTCCCCGGCTCATCACACGGCAAGTAGTATGTATATAGAGAGGAGTACGTCTGTTGCCGGAGTGGTGGCTCAGTTGGTAGAGCATCCGCCCCACACCCCGGAGGCAGGGGTTCAAATCCCGGCCGGGTCATACCAAAGACCATATAAAAATGGTGCTTTCTGCCTTCTAACGTGGTGCTCCGCATAATGGAATGGGGAAAGTAAAGTTACGCACAGAGCTACCAGAGGACTGACCCCCCACTGTAGCTTTCACTACTTACAGTAGTTGTACGGCCTAGGGTCAGAGAAACGGAGATAGGCGCCGCCCCATGCATCTACATTGGTGTGAAGGGAATTAACTAACTAACTAACTAACTAACGTCTGTTGCCTCCGGGTGATTCCACAGACTGGGGAAAGCTTCCATTACCCACGCTGTGCCGTCCCAACCCTCCCGGACTGTCTTGGGAGAAAAGGAAGCCTCTGTCTGCACCAAAATGTCTTCCAGGAGGCGCACTGCCCACTGCTCCATGTTGTCCAGGTTGGTGAAGAAGGGAATAAGGGAAAAAATAAAATGCGCAGATATCGCCGCTAGGTTCTATTACTGGCTGCTTTGTACTGTCATACGCGCCTCTATGAGGCGCAGAGAGAAACAAACCCACACGCAGGAGGATAATTGCAACATTTATTACCTCCGCCAAGGAGGATATGTGATCATCGGCATTGGTTTGTCTGTCTGTCTGTCTGTTTGTTTGTCTGTTTGTTTGTTTGTTAGCAAGATAACTCAAAAACTTATGGACGGATTTTCATGAAATTTTCACAGATTGTCAGAAATGGGCTATCCTACAGATGATTACATTTTGGTGGTGATCCGGATCACCGTCCAGAAGAAAACCGCCATTACGGAAAATGCCATTTTCGTGAATAACTACTGAACCACTAATCCTATCATTGTCAATCCAATTGCTAGTCATATGTTTTCGTGGTCAAGGAATCTGAAAATGTACACACAAACACTGTATGGGGGAACTGTGGCCGCTATTACGGAAAATGCCATTTTCGTGAATAACTACTGAACCACTAATCCTATCATTGTCAATCCAATTGCTAGTCATATGTTTTCGTGGTCAAGGAATCTGAAAACGTACACACAAACACTGTATGGGGGGAACTGTGGCCGCCATTACGGAAAATGTCATTTTCGTGAATAACTACTGAACCACTAATCCTATCATTGTCAATCCAATTGCTAGTCATATGTTTTCATGGTCAAGGAATCTGAAAACGTACACACAAACACTGTATGGGGGGAACTGTGGCGCTTGGCAGAGGTCTGCGCTCTCCGAGTGCTTTTCTAGTTGAGACAAGTAACTAAAGTTAAAAAAAATGCAAAACACAAAGTGCAAAAACCAGGAAATTAAAATAATAAAAAAAAGTACCTTTATGAAAAAATATTTAAATAGTGAGAAAAAACAAATTTAGGAGAGAACAGTAACAAGCAGATGAGAGTAAAGTTGGTACTGCAGACTACATATAGCCTATAGTTTTGAAAATTCTGCAGATTTTTCTTAAAACGTCTGAATAGTCCTGAAAACACTGCCTTATGAATGTCAGACCAATTTAACTATGATTAATCCAACCTATTTATTACATTAAAATGTGTAAACCCCAAACTATAAGCAGCTACAGCAGTATAATATAACCACAGACACGCTTTCACCACATTACTTCTGTCTGTATCTCATTTCTGTGCTCTGGGACGTGAAGGGGTTTTGCTCCTTTTAACATATTAAATTAATTTAGTCTAGTATATTATTTCACTGGGTCAGGAAGAGGGTCTAAATAAAACGGGGACGGAGTGGGCTTATTTAAAACTATTATCATTTCATCATTTCTGTCATATTGAATATATGCTGGCCTACCTGTATGCCGTTTCCCAAGACAGTTCTGCAGGTAAATGAGCGCTGCATCAGACCTCCCGTCTCTCTCTCTTTCTCTCAGTTTACCTGCGTTAGAAATCTCTGTTGCACAGACAAGTCTTGGGGCTGTTAACAGATTTTTTTTCCTTCGGTTGGTTGAATATATCACACTGGAGCAGCCACAGTGGAACAAAAATAAATCTCTGGAAAACTTTGGACGTCAACAACACTGCTTCAGGGTGAAGTAAAACTTTTCTCCAAAGCGGCATCGTTGACATGCAGAAAAAAATGTGGGCAGGTTATCCGCATTGCTGCATCATTTTTTTTAAAAAGATGGCAGCAGTCTGAAACGGCCTTAAACTAAATTACTTCCTTACAGCAAGACAAAGACGTTCCAAGCACAGAGCACCACTTCCTGCGCCATATTTGTGTTCCCATTTCTATGGTAACACGTAACTTCTGTTAGCAGCGTAACGGACCCCAAATATCGTGATATTCATTTTTTACACCGGTATCAAAATTTATACTGGTATTATCATGAACGATACGATATGGCACACCCCTACGTGCCACATCAGAGACAATAAAATACTGGATTTATTTTATGCAAACACCAAGGAAGCTTACATCTCATCCCCCCGCCCCCCAGAAGATCCGACCAAAACTTGGTTCACCTCCTGCCTGTGTACAAATCCCTGGGACACAGACAACCTCCTGTTACCCGCACAGTGAAAATATGGTCTGATGAGGTGGAGGATGCCCTGAGATAAAGTCACTGCTGAAGGAGAAGAAAAGGATCTTCAGGTCGGGAAACAAGGAAATGCTGAAGTCCATACAGAGGGAGCTAAGGAGGAAGATCAGAGGAAGGACAGCTACAGGAAGAAGATGGAGGACAAGCTGCAGCAGAGTGACGTCAGTGGTGTCTGGAGAAGCCTCAATACCATCTCTGGGCACCAGAATACCCCCTCCCAGGCCACGGGGGGTAGGGAGTGTGTGAACAACCTGAACCTGTTTTTTAACAGGTTTGACCAGCCACCCTCTCCTGCGTCTGCCCAACAACCACTGCTGCCTCCACCTTCATCTAGTCCTGCTGTCCAGGGCCCTCCCCACACCCCCATACATCCCCTGCTGTTTTTCCCCCCACAGACTCCCACCCCCAGCACACAGCCCCCCTGCCCCAACCTAACTCTCACAAAGACCCAGGTGAGAGCTGAGCTGAAGAAGATCAAGGCGAAGAAGGCTGCAGGTCCGGACAGCATCAGCTCAGGCTCCTCAAGTCCTGCGCAGACCAACTGTGCAGGATTGTGAAGCACATCTTCATTTTGAGCCTGAAGCTGGGGAGGGTACCACAGCTGTGGAAAACATCCTGTGTGGTACCCGTACAGAAGATCCCGCACTCCAAGCACCTGAGCAGCTACAGACCAGTGGCCCTCACATCACACCTAATGAAGATCCTGGAGAGGCTGCTCCTCGTCCACCTCCGCCCCCTCGATGGACCAGTGATGGATCCACTTCAGTTTGCCTACCAGCATGGGATCGGGGTGGAGGATGCAGTGATCTTCCTTCTACATTGTTCCTCATCCCACCTGGAGAAGCCTGGGAGCACTGTGAGGATCATGTTCTTTGATTTCTCCAGTGCTTTCAACATCATCCAACCAGTGATCTTGAGGGACAAGCTGCTGTGCACAGGGGTGAACCAGCACCTGTCATTGTGGATCCTGGACTACCTCACAAACTGACCACAGTTTGGAGAACCCAGGACTGTGTGTCTGATACCATCATCTGCAGCACCGGGGACCCCCAGGGAGCAGTTCTGGCTCCCTTCCTGTTCACCCTCTACACTGCTGACTTTTCAGACAACACACCACACTGCCATCTACAGAAAATCTCTGACGACTCTGCGATCGTCGGGCTCATCTCTGATGGGGATGATGCGGAGTACAGAGGACTTACCCAGGACTTCGTGGACTGGTGGCAACGGAACTGCCTCCAGATCAATGCGAGGAAAACTAAGGAACTGATGGTGAACTGCCGCAGGCGAGGGCAACCCCCTGCAGCATCGGTAAACATCCAGGGGACAGACATTGAGAGGGTGACATCTTCCATGTACCTGGGTGTTCACCTGAACAATCAACTGGACTGGTCACACAACACCAACATGCTCTACAAGAAGGGTCAGCGCAGGCTGTTCCTCCTGTGGAGACCCAGGTCTTTTGGAATGCAAATGGCACTCCTGAAGACTTTCTACGATTCAGTGGTGGCATCAGCCATCACATTTCAAGTGCTCTGCTGGGGCAATGACATTACAGCAGCCGATAGGAAGAGACTGGACAGACTGATCAAAAAAGCTAGCTTTTTCTGGGGTGACGCCTTGACCCAGTGGAGGAGATAGGAGAGAGGAGGATGGTGGCTAAGTTGTCATCTTTGCTGGAATCTGAGTCCCACTCCATGCAGGACACACTGAACACACTGAGGAGCTCATTTAGCAGTAGGCTGTGCCATCCTAGGTGCACGACGGAGAGGTTCCGCAGATCCTTCCTACCTACAGCTGTCAGACTTTATAACCTAACCAGGGCTGCTCGTAAAGGTCATATTTTGGGACCTTGGGGAAGTCAGGTTATTTAGCACCTCAGACAGAGACAGGGAATAATCATGGGAGAACAGTGCCCAGGAAGGACAGAGGGGGTTGAATGCAGTGTAGTGTAAATATCATGCCGTGTGAGGTGAAGTGGGCTGCACGGTGGCGCAGTGGTTAGCACTGTGGCAGTGTGGCGGGTTGATTCAACCCCCCCACAACACACAGAGACAGTCAGCTCGTTACTCCTGGGTTTTTTCCGCTGCATGCTGAGTTTACAGCTGTGAGGTTAAAGTGTCATCCATGCATTGTGTTCATGCATCCTGTCTGTACCTCTGATATGCAAATGCCCAGATCGACTGCTGTGAATGTCTTTGATGTATTGTCTGAGTTGGGTATATATGCTGCACTGTTCTGTAAATCTGCCTCTCATTCACTGACTCCTTCAACTGCTGCAGACATGCACTTTGTGTCTCCTCTCGGAGAGCCTGAGGACATCACCTCAGCCCGCAGCACGAGGGCTGGGGAGGTGTTCCGATGAAGGCGGTATGATTCAATAAACCAACTAAAAACTCCATCGCTGCCTTTATTTTATCATGCCGCTTCACTGGTGACCCCGAACATGCACACACTTTGTGCAACACAACCTTCTGGTCTGGACAGCCACGCTGGCGACCCGACGCTGAAGAAAATGAGCTGCCGGCGAACGCAGCACCGGGCAGTGATGCTCCGCTGACGAGCGAACGCAGCAGCCTGACTGATCTGCCCTCCCTGCGGCTTCAGGGAGACCTCAATGCAGAGCCCACGGCAGGCGAGTTACTCTCCGGACATCGCCCAAGACCGGGTAAACGGCAGTAAACGTCATGGCGCGACCCTCGCCGAGATCGGGGCATCCACGCGGGACAGCCTGAGGGACAAAGATCGTCTATCTCCCCTCAACGCTCCAACGCACCATGACTAATCTGCAGCCACGGCTCATCGTAGATGTTTTTCGGCGCCGACTGCGCCGATCTCCACCAAGTTTCTGACCCTGGTTTCCTCTCCAGCGGGCCCACCCACGCAAGGAGCCCCGGCACACGCACCGGGGGTGACGAGGACGGCGCAACACGCACGGAACAAGAATGGCTCCAGAGACCGCCATCGTCCTGCGCAGCTGCATGCAGAACCTTCAGGGCTGCGCGCTCACCAGAAGCAGGCACGCGCGCAGCGCGCTCACAGCATTCACTGATGGTTTCAGCCACGGCGCACAAAGGATTCAGCCGTCTGCTTTTCCCGAGGGCTTTAAGGCTGCGCACGCACCTAAAGTCAACACGCCAAGTTCCTCTGCTTTTGTTTACGCAACCTCGCCGCTCCTGTTTTTCTTCATGGCCACGAGAGGAGTCAGAGACTAATTTTTCTTCTGGTGATCTCCACAAGTTCAACGGGACAGCCCCTCGACATCGCGGAGCAGCAAACAATTTTTGGCGCGGCCCAAACGATTTCACCGCGCTCGGTCAGCACTTACTACCCCCCTTCCCCCTCCCCCTCCACCTGCACAGAGCTTTTCCCTGCTTGCTGCCCAAACTGCAACATCGAGGTCTTGTACCCCTGCCGTGCCCTCTGGGGGGGAGCGTGTGGCGGGTTGATTCAACCCCCCCACAACACACAGAGACAGTCAGCTCGTTACTCCTGGGTTTTTTCCGCTGCATGCTGAGTTTACAGCTGTGAGGTTAAAGTGTCATCCATGCATTGTGTTCATGCATCCTGTCTGTACCTCTGATATGCAAATGCCCAGATCGACTGCTGTGAATGTCTTTGATGTATTGTCTGAGTTGGGTATATATGCTGCACTGTTCTGTAAATCTGCCTCTCATTCACTGACTCCTTCAACTGCTGCAGACATGCACTTTGTGTCTCCTCTCGGAGAGCCTGAGGACATCACCTCAGCCCGCAGCACGAGGGCTGGGGAGGTGTTCCGATGAAGGCGGTATGATTCAATAAACCAACTAAAAACTCCATCGCTGCCTTTATTTTATCATGCCGCTTCAGCAGCACAGTTTACCCTCGGCCGGGGGATCGCAGGGATCGTGAGATCGTGGGTTCGATCCCTGCCCCCGACCAACAGTGATCTGTGTGGAGTTTGTATGCTCTCCCCGTGTTGCGTGGGTTTACTCCGGGATTTCTCCGGTTTCCTCCCACACACCAAAAACATGCAGGTTAGGGATACGGGGCGCTTGCGCACGCAGTGACCGGCAGCTGGTGGCTTGTCACCAGACTGCAAAACAAATCTACCTACGGGTACAAAATAAGTAATTAAAAAAAAAGTGCCATTATGGCGCACATTTAGGGCGCATATATGGCATGCTTGTATGGTACGCATTTTCTCTCACATGTATTTAGTAGGCGTGACGGTGCATACTCTACAGACTTCAAACGTCCAAAAGGACCTGACCCGGCAGAGACCTCGGCAGGTGTGAAGTGGTTTCTGGAGAGACGGGAAGTCAGAGAGAATGTCCCAGCAGGAGCCCCCGAGGCGGAAGAGACAATAGAGACGCCAACGAGCCTCGGAGGCTATATGTTTACTGAAGGACTGTGGGTTCATATGTTTACTGAAGGACTGTGGGTTGAAGGTGTGATATTTGATGTGGGGGGTTTTGTGTCTCTGGGGGTTTAAGAGCTGTGAGGAAAGATTGTCCTGCCTCTTTTGTTGAGATACTTGTTGTTAGAGGATGAGACTGCAAATAAACCTTTCCTGAGAAATAAACTCAGTCTCGTTTGTGAAGGCATCCTCTACACCATGAAACTTGTTAAGTGTGACTTGGGATATAGAGAGGAGAGCTTGCTGTAACCATTCAGTCCATTCTGTGCTTGCGAGATGTGAGTGTGTAATAAATCGTCTGTCATGAATCTGCCTCTTCATTTACACACTCCACAATATTAAATTTACTAAACATAACAATGCACAATAGAGATTGTCCCCTCCAATACACAACTAGGACAATAACAATGATTACTGAGGGTGGCAACAACACTGTTGATTCAAATGCAAAATGTACTGTCTGGGTCCATATTCATATTCTGCAGGGTAATTTAACAAACCGTAATGCTGTTTATACCATTTAGCTGCAATGTTCGTGCACTGTGTATATATCTGTGTACATATGTATACTCATTTACTGCTTTGGCTAACCAGTTCTTATTTACTATTGCTCTGAGTGCTGCTATCCTCAGTGCTCAGTGGAGCAGTGGTTAGCACTGTGGCAGCACAGTAAGAAGGTCATGGGTTTGATTTCACCCCCTGACCATCAGTGACCCTTCTATGTGGAGTTGCATGTTCTCCCCGTGTCTGCGTGGGCTTACCCTGGGTACTCTGGTTTCCTCCCACAGCTCAAAAACATGCAAGTTACTGTAGGTTAATTGGAGACTCTAAAGTGGCCCTAGGTGTGAATGTGTGTGTGAATGGTGAAGGGGCTGGTGCCGCACCGTGGCTGCCTCATCCATCCACGTGGATGCCCTGAATTTCCCTTGGGGATTAATAAAGTATACAAAATTTAAAAAAAACAAACTCTTTTTGAGGTGAAAAAGGCCGTGTTCCCACATTTTTGATGCAGAAGTCTTTGTTTTTTAACAAGGAAAAGTGTCCCGTTTCCATGACAGCTCCACGTTCTAAACTAGTACCGGAAGCTGTGCACATAATTCAAGCAAGGCATCATGGGGGCAAGGAATAAGGTGGATATAAGAGATCACAAAAATAGAATCACAGGACAAAATAAAAACAGATTCCAGACAAAACTAAAATCAGAAACAAACAGGAGTACATTGACAAAGGATAAAAGAAAATGATCCTGAAAGTTCAAGGCTGTGTGTGTTTCAGGATCTTTAGAGGCTTATTGAAATAAAGGGGATCAAATTATTATAGTCTTATTTCATTTTCAGTGTTACCCATTTTTATAGAAATCTATGAATCTATGTTTTAACCTATTTATTTTAACCAAATTTTTAATTTGCGTTACATGAAAACATGTGACCAACTATTGTGGGTCTCAGACTCTATTTCAGACTTACTACTTTCTTTAGGAATAAACTGAATTAAATGTGCTGCGGCCTTTTAAGATAATTTAATTGATTACAACTGCAAATCATCTTTTTTCAAACTGCATAATTAACCAAAATATAATTAAATTGCTTAAATGGTGTGTGCCGCAGAATAAACTCAAAGTCTTGGTTTTTCCTTTTTTTTTTTTTTTTTTCCTTTGAAAGACAAAAGTAAAATAGAAAGATGTCTTTACCTTCTTTACATGTTTCAACTGCACTGCAGCCTTCATCAGAAGAGTCAGCTGATTGCTGCCAGGTGACATTTATCAGCTGATTTTCGTAGGCGGGGCCAGCTCAGCAGATCTGTCAGATCCACCGCCTACGAAAATCAGCTGATAAATGTCACCTGGCAGCAATCAGCTGACTCTTCTGATGAAGGCTGCAGTGCAGTTGAAACATGTAAAGAAGGTAAAGACATCTTTCTATTTTACTTTTGTCTTTCAAAGGAAAAAAAAAAAAAAAAAAAAAAGGAAAAATAATTGAAAGAAGACAAAATGAACCTGTTTGACGTGTCAAAGTCTTGGTGTCATATATTTTTATTTTGGCAAAGATCTTAAATTCTTGTCAAGGCAGTATTTTTTTTGCGTGCGCGTGTTTGTGTGGGGGGGCGCAGGGGTGAAGGGGTAGTCAGTGATAAGCAGGTGACCAGTCAGGAGCTTTCCCTTGAGAAACCCCGACATGGCAGTCTGAACTGTCGGTAATCCCCTTACCTTAAGTCAGCATAGCATGCTGACTTAGAGAAAGGGGTCATTTAAGGGATCAAAAAGTCAGTGAGTGACCAGCCAGCGACTTCCTGATTTCAGATTGGGACAATCCTAAACCCTCAGTCACTTAACGTGAACGTGCCTAAAGTCAACGAGTCTGCAAGGGAGGAGAATGAGATCCGGCCTCATTTTCCACCCTTGCAGTCTTTTGGAGTGTGAAGGGTGTTATGTCTGGAAATGAGGCGCTGACAACAGATGTGAACCAAACTCTCCTTTATTTAACACACAACTAACTATATATAGAAGGGTAGCGCTGTATGGTGCCACGGCCAGTTCGCCACGTAATGACATCACCTACGGGGAGCCACCACGTCCAATACACCACATTTACCCCCCCTTCCTGAAAAACCCCAAAGAACTTTATGCGACTACCTGGGCACCCGGGTAGACTCCTGGTATGCCCATGTGACCAAATGGATTATTCTGCCACTGTTTTCGGTCACATCCTGGCTACATTCAGAAGTTAGTCACAAAGTCCTTTAGGTGGCGGGGCCTCTGCTGAACCCAGGCTGAATGGTGCTTGGGCTGCACTGCCTCCACCAACTCTGGCGGATCCTCCTCAAGAGTTGTGGGTCCTGTGTCATCGAAGTCCCAGCCTGATCTCGTCATGTCCACAGCTGTTTCCTGATCGGGGGCCGAAGTCGATGCCGCTTTCCTGAGGTGGCTGGCATGCCATCGTGACCCATCAGCGAGGTGAAAGGTGGCTGGGCCCAGCTGCGCTGGGATCTGCATCAGCATTGTCCAAAATGACTGCAGCTTGTGGGTGTGGTTGGGGCGCCGGATCCGAACTCAATCCAGCATTGCAAGTCCCAGTCACTTCGCCAGGCATTTCCTGCTGAACCTCTGTTTCATCTGTTGCTGTTGTTCAATCACCCTTCCCCTAAGTGGGGGCCTTTCTGTCAGGGTAGCCTCTGATGGGGAGTGTAGTCTGTCCAGAGGATGGCACATCTCGTGTCCTAGCATTAGTAGGGCCGGGGAGCAGCCCGTCATGGTGGGAGACGTCACTCTCTAATGTAGCAGCGTGCTCTGTAGTGCGACTGAGAATGGGAGCCCATCCACCAGGTGTGCCCTGAGACCGTTCTTGAGGGTCTGTCTAGGAATTTATTGTTATAAGGTACAAAGATTATTTAATTTATATATGTATATATGTGTGTGTGTGTGTGTGTGTTCACTTCATTACCACACACATAAACTCGTGGGGCACCAGTCCACAAGAGTGGACACTTTTATGAATAATTAATCTTTGTACCCTCTGTGAATCAGTCTCACACATTCATGAATTCTTCTGCGTGACTCGAGAGAACAGACACACAAAAAAAAAACCAAGCAGAAACTTCTGCATACCATTACAGTTGCATTCCAAATAACCGTACATGTACGGGTATTTATTTCGCCCAAAAATACAGCCCTATACGGTCTTATTTGGGTCTATACGCTTATTGGGATATGCCCTATGTCACCCTATACGGTTTTATTTGGGTCTATACGCTTATAGCTAAACAGAACGCGTGGACCTGAATGCACCATGAAATTTTTCGCAGCTGTCCCAGTCGTGGGTGTTCTCCGGAGAGTTTCGCCTGGAAACTCTGCGTCGAAGTCTCCCTGAAGCAGAAGGGAGGGCAGATCAGTCAGGCTGCTGCGTTCGCTTGTTGTCGGAGAATCACCGCCGGGTGCTGCGTTCGTTGCCATCAGGACACCAGCGTGGCTGTCCAAACCAGAAGGTTGCGTTGCACAAAGCGTGTGCATTTTCAGGGTCCTCGCCAACTTTGACATGAAGGACATTTTTTCGAGATTTATTCAAAGCTTTACCGATTGAAGTGTGGCACTCGTATGTATATATTTTTTCAAGTGTGTGTGTACTAAGCAGCAGGCCCGCAGCCACTAAATCACTCCTCGTAATTGGCTGAAAAAGCTGTCGGAGGCACTTCCTTTATTTCCGTATTATCTCGGCTGTGTTCGGGATACACATGCCGGTTGTTTACAAAACAGTCTACATGTCGTCATGCCATGTGCCCGGGGCCATGCGCGGAGCAGCAGACGATGGCTTCTGAAGTGTCTGACCCGGTGTCTGACGCTTTTGATTTAAAGTTGAAGAAATACTCTATGAAACAGAAAGAGGAGTTGGGAAAGCAAACTGAACTGAAGGTAGGTTCATGTTAATGTTTAGCTTAGATTTGAACCAAAACAACTTGAACATCTGTGGATGTGTTTGTGTACAGTACAGTATGTGGGCTTTGCAAGGCACCACCCCACGATTTGGCGGGAATACATAGCATGTGTGTACTGGTAGTTTATCAAGCTCAAAGAAAGGTTGTATTCTGTCAATTTACTAATATGAATAAATAATCCTTTTCCTAGAAATCTACTGTAAACCATGGTGGGGTCAGCTGGATCCATTACAATTAATTTGCATTCCCATACTAGTAGTAGCAGTATTCCCCCCCCCCCCTCCAATGCAAACCACTGAATACAAATGTGAAGAAGCAAATATCAGATACACACACATACAGTAGACCCTACTTATTGCTACTGTGTTTTTAGTTTAAGAAAAGAAACACCAATTGGAAAAAAATTACACCCAAAGTTACTGGATTATTATTTTTTTAACCCTGCCGACAGAGGGGTTATTGTTTTCACCTGTGTCTGTATCTGTCTGTCTGTCTGTCTGTCTGTCTGGAAAAATAGACGCCCTGCTCAATGTACTAGTACTTTAATAGGCAAACAATTTCCAATGGCTTATAACTTGTGAACAAGACCTGATGGTTATTATTAAACACTAATAGGAAACCATGTGGGCTTTCAAAATATGCCTTTCAATTTGACTTTGGGTGGCCTTGAGTTCTATTAATTTATTGATGCATTTATAGCTCGGTCTTCTCTATAAATGCACATAGTCACACACGCACGCACGTACACACACCAATATTAAAAATATTTTTTGGGCACTTTGTTCTTATTTTTTAATATTGACTGTCATTTTAATTAAAACATTAAAAAGGCCTTCTTTCCTTCTTCATTGTAGCTGAATACGAAGCCGAAGTGGCTAACAGTCCATTAGTATGGGATACAAGAAAGAAGCAACATGTGTGGCGTGTCCCAAAGGAAGGTTATATATCGAAGGCAGTTCGCTCAGCGTTCCCATCTCTTCGGCATGCAAAGTCAACTGACAAACATTTCAAAATGGCCATGTCAATGGCCAGTAGATGCTGGCTAACCTATCAAAAGAAAAAAGATCTTGGCATTGATGGGGAAGAGCCTGACAATAAAAGGTTTCGTGCTGCGGGAGGGGGAGGCAAAGCTATTGCCCCAGAATTACGAGAAGCTGCTTTCCAATGGTTTGTTGATGTAAGGGGAACATTGAAAGGTCGACTGCCCAGATATATAGTTGTAAACTAAATCCTCATATTTTTGGCAGGTAGCAAGTATTAGTAAGCTGATTTGCAATATTATGAATATACTGGTACATTTGTTGTATTATTTTTTTTTCAAATGTTTAAACTTGACCATTAAATTTGGTAAATTTTAAATTGCTATTAATGTTCCTCTGATAAATTGTTCATACAATATTTTCAAAAGAAATAAAACCAATTCAGAAGGTGGTTTCTTTTAATTTTGTAGATATTTCAATATCTCAGGCATAATTATGAACATTATTTAACTTTGTATGTATTGTGCATCCCTATACTATTATTGTGCACCTATACTTTTATTGAAATTTTAACAAATTTCCAGCCTATACTATTATTACGCCCTATACTCTTATTAAAATTTTCAGTTTTTTCCACCCTATACTATTATTCCGACCTATACTCTTATTTGGAATGCAACTGTAACAGTTTAATGATCAAACTCAGCTTAGATAAAGCATTACATTCAAATGACTTGTAGGGCAAGATGGAATGATCAACAAGTATCAAGCATCACACTAAACTTGTAACGGATTACTGAGCATAAAGTGGATTATCAAACATTTGTGGAACCAAGGAGAACCACAGTTTGAATTTGTCACTATGATGGAAAATGAAAAACTGTAAAATAACTGTAACAGAAGGTGAAGGAAATTGGACGCAATTTTATGAAGAAAATGATAAAAGCTGATTTATATGAAAGGAAATTTTGGGTGACTCTAAAAAGAAACAGAAGTTAATGAAAAGATGGATATTACTTTTCCTCAATTTTATTACTCTGGTTGGAGCCTATGAACTATTGTAGCTCTTAACATGAGAAATTTTGACATACTTCAGTTGGGATGGATATCTCATCACATTTAGCCCAGCAGACGGAACTTGAGCCTTGCTTATGTGATCAGTTGACTGGGCTGACTTCAGCTGGATCCTTAGCTGATCATCAGATGGCATGGAAAATTATCTGCCTGCCGATAATTTCTTCCCAGACTCAACCGTCTAAGCTGAGACCCAGATACGCTGATGAGGTGCTGCTGGCTCTGCTGATGGGATGTCATTTAAATGGGCAACATGGGATTTTTGTGGTCTTCTCCCTGGGTCCCTGAAATTTGTAGGTCGTTCAAAGTCCAATCAAAGTCACAAACTTTGAGGAAAAGAATAAAAATTATTTAAGCCACAAAATCCGAGTTCTTCCGATGTCGTGGTAATTGAGTGAGAGTAGCTTCTAGTGAAATGTTAGAAAATCAAGATCAGTCCACTTTGACATGGTGATTTAAGGAAAAATTAGAGAAAGTTTAACAAATTATTATAAGTAGTCTGAGGAGAGAAAGAC
The DNA here is from genome assembly GCA_020510985.1 of Pholidichthys leucotaenia. Taxonomy (NCBI): domain Eukaryota; kingdom Metazoa; phylum Chordata; class Actinopteri; order Cichliformes; family Pholidichthyidae; genus Pholidichthys; species Pholidichthys leucotaenia. Next base: position 212,135,698 of record CM035839.1, read on the forward strand.
AGAGTTTCACTCCAAACAATAAAGAATATTTGAGCTCAAAAATGAAGGAAGGAAAAAAAAAGGTCTCTCCTCAGACAGAGACAAGAACTTAGAAGTGCATAGAATAGAATGGAATCAGAATTCGAACTGGAGCTGGGAAAACTTGGGAATCTCCTCCTTTAAAATGTGCGTTTTTTTCAGGAGAAAAAACTTGTCTGGCAAGAGAAAGAACCAATTACCTTTTAGTGCGGGAGACTAGAATGGACTCTTGTCCGATCAGGAAGAGTTTCTTTGTCTGAAACTGACCAATAGAATGCAAGATGCATCACACAAACTTAGGCTAATTGTTGATTGGCTAATACCAGTCAGATGGCTTGTGTGAGCATTTATGAAGGGAGGAAAAAAATGATTAACTTGGACTTCACGTAATATATAAGCTAAACTAAACTTCAGTGATTCATGACTATTTTTCATTATTACTACAATAAGTATGCAGTTCCATAAACTTGTCTTTCTATATTTAGCATGCATTGAATAAGGTTCGTTTAACATGTTTTCAAACATACAGTACATTTAAATCAATGATCAATGAAACAGTTCAAACCAGAATGGTATGTCAGAGTCTACTCTTGATCTTCCCATGTCCTGATAGGTATCTTCTGGAAGGACAGTCTTAAGAAGATGGATAGTTATTTAATTGTTCAATTCACAATTCAGCTGCAGAGAGAAAAAAAAATATTCCTGAGTTATCCACTGGAGGGCAGTGTTGGACTTTTGGGTTTCTGTGAGGAATTTGAAGAGTGGCTGTTTATCTGGCCAGTGTCACACAGCTATTAAAACATCCAAATTGCCTCTTGGGAAATAAACCTCAGTGAATTTATAAGTGGAAATCCAAGCGGCTCCTGGCACTTTGGTGTGGATTTTTATAGTCAGTTTACCACTGGAATGTGGTTTCAGATCTCTGGTTTCGTAGGTGAAAGGTAAAAGGAAGGGAATTCATGACCAGACTTAGGGGTGAAACAATTTCTCCTCAGCAAAGAATGATTTTATAAATTGGGACCCAGTGGTTAAAGTTACATCTGGTTGAATCTCTCTCTCCCCACCCCCACCACCCCGTTCGCCTGCCAATGGTAGAAGGCGGTTTTTATGTGCTCGATGCCCTTTTCTCTCATGAATTCCTCAAAATCTGCCGAGATGAATAACAGTTTGTTGGCCATTGTGATGGCATCCGGCATTTTCCAGCAGGCGAAGAGGGAGTTGAGGAAATCAGTGACTATGTCTGTGGTAACCGAGCTGCTGGGCAATACCTCAAGCCATTTTGAGTGGAGGTCATAGGCCACTAATAGAAAGCGTTAGTGCCGGGGGAAGGGGGTGCTATGCAGTTCACTGCATATGTCCAATTGGACATGTTTCCATGGGGCTGATGGCCATGGCAGTGGTTGCAGGGGTGGAGGTGGTGGCACGCCAGTTTTCCCGCTGGCTAGGCAGGGCATACAGTCTTTCACCATGGTCTCCATGTGCCTGGCCACCAGACTGAGCCCCTACACTGTTGTTTGACTCTGACGACATCCAGGTGGCTCTCATGTACCATGGTCAGGATGCGGCCTTTTGGCACCTCTGGAATCATCGTGCAGTGCCCTCTTACCACGCAAATGTTGTTCCAGCATGATAAATCATCCTCGACTCTGTGGAAGGGTGCCAGATCCCCTGGCATGTTGGAAGGCCAGCCCTTGTGAATAAAGGTGCACAGCTGGGTCAGAGTTGGGTCGTGTTCAGATGCCGCCTGGAGCTCTTGCAGGGAGACAGCGTTTTGGATTGGTCCATGCAGCATGTGGATCAGCTCCGGCTCCAGGGGTCTCAGTCACTGTTCAGAATGGGGTTAGGCGTGGCCCAGGACAAGAGGACTGCCACTATACTTTTTCTGCCCGGCATGAACTGGGTGTTAAAGTTGTATGCTTGAAGTCTTTCTGTCCACCTGTAGATGCGCAGAGGTTTGTGCCCTGACCCCAATGTTTCCAGCAGTGCCGTGAGGACTCTGTGGTTTGTCCACAGCATGAAGTATCGTCCATACTTCATGCTGAAGTATGGACATGCATGAAGTATCGTCCATACTTCAAGTATCGTTCATACTCTTCTCTTCCGCCCTCCAAAGATAGCAGACGCTTTTTCTCCCAGCTCCGGCTCCTTATCTCTCTCCTTCCCTAATTGACTGGATCCCAGCTTGCTATTGTCTGTCTGCGTGTCTTTACTGCTGATTATCGAACGAAATTATGGATTTAATAAGCTGGGCTTTGAACGCAATTGACACTGTTTTTTCAACGAGAAAAACTGGCCCGGGGTAGCCGATTTTCCCCGCAGGAACAGCTGCCGCGGGTTATTTGAAGGACACAAGTAATTGGAAACTCTTGTGCCTGTGTGATCTTTCTATCAAAGATGTTGAAGATTTATACCTCTTCGGAGCAATGGTCATCGGAATTCTACTGATTGGATCTGGGATTGTTCTGGTGTACCGCAAATTGAAGAAGATGGACGGAGCCTATCAAAAAGCGGACCCGGCGAGGCTCACCCATCAAATTGACCAACTGGGCAGGACTCTGACAGCGGCTAATGGAGAACTGTACAGGAAAATGGATTACATCACGATCACGCTGAGAGCCGTCCATGATTCGATTTCAACGTCCAGCCATGAAGGATTTGAGCACTGAATCTGTAAGAGAATAAAAAGTTTTTTCTCTGAAGTCAGTGCTATTCGACCTGTTTTGACGCCCTCAGCACACAGTCCTCCAGATTATCTTCAGTATACTTGTTTTCATAACATGGTGGGCAACATTTGACTCTCAAGGACAGCCAGCTGTCTGGCAGACTATTCCATCTGCCGTGCCAAGGACACGCGCCTCTGTTCAGACGCCAGTCATAACATCTGCTGCGGGAAGAGCCTTTTGTTGTCCTTAACTGATATCACTGTTTGCACTCAACACACTCACTCACACTGACTCACTATACTGACTTGAAGATTCATTCATTCACTGCTCTCTTTGTGTCATTGTTTGGATTCTATTGTCTGCTAATTGTGCATTGAGAGTTTTTTTTTTGTAATCATAATATTGATCATATATGAACTGTATTCTGATAAACAATGCTTTTTTCTCTCTCCTATTGTGTTTATCCTCTTTCTCCCCCATTGCTTCCTGTTCCCATTCTGCTGACAGGCGCGTCACCGACGCTGCCGCGTCACTGAAAATGTCACCTATGTCATTCTCAGTGTCAAGTCAAATCCCTCGTATATTTACCAGTTATTTACTTGTGAATGTACTTGGCAATAAATCTTTTTCTGATTTCTGATTTCTGATATAGGTACATGTGCCAGTATTCACGTGCCCAAACACATGCCAGTGCCTCCCTTTCTCCCACTGAGTACTTCTGCTCAGCCGAAGTGAATGACCTCGAGGTGAAAGCCACTGGACGCTCAGTTTCTCCTTGCAGTTGCGACAAAACAGCTCCTACTGATGTATTGGAGGTGTCACACATCACAAATCTGGGGCTTTGTGGGTCGAAGTGGGCAAGTACTGGTGGAGAGGTGAGCTGTGTCTTCAATTGGCTGATGGCAATGGAGCACGTAGAGGTCCACACCCAGGGTGCATCCTGCTTCAGGACGGCATGTAGCGGCTCCGTCGTCTCTGAGTAATAGGGAATGAAATGCCCGTTAAAATTCGCCATGCCCAAAAAGGATGAGAGCTGTGCGGGACATGATGGTTTGGGTAGCTGCAGTACCACCTCGACATCTGAGTGTAGAGAGCTTAGGCCCTCGGCAGACAGGGTCGTTGCTCCAAAGACGCACTTCTCTCCATTGAGTCTGAGGCCATGTTTTGTTAACACCTCCATAACCTTATCAAGGCAGGCATCCTGGGAGGCTGATGTTGTGCCGTGCACCACAATGTCATCCAAGTACACCACCACCACTGGGAGACTGGCGAAGTTGGTAGCCATGATTTTTTGAAAGCAGCTCGGGGTGGAACTAAGGCATGCGGGTGTACCTGAATACTCACATGTGGGTGATGAAGGCTGTTATGTTGCGGCTGTCTGGGTGAAGGTGAATCTGCAGGTAGCCTTAGCTGGGGTCCAGCTTGGAAGAGACCTTTGAGCCATGGAATGCCGCCATCAGGTCCTCCATTGTGGGCAGGGGATATTTGTCAGGAATCGCCACCTTTTCACCATTCTGAGGTCAATACATGGTCGTAGGCCGCCTGTCTTCTTCTTTGCCACCACCAAGTTTGAGATCCAGGGAGATCCGTCGACCCACTCGATGGTGCCGGTGTCTAACAGCTTCTGCAGTTCTGCTGTGACGTCTTCCCATAGTGCAAGGGGTAGCCGGCGGAGAGGCTGAATTTTCGGGGACACCGCTAGGTCAATGAGCGGTCGATGGTTGAAAGACGTGAGGCAGCCCAGTCCCGCAAAGAGCGTTGGCCAACGGTGCTGCCAGGATGAGGTGACTGCCAGAATGGTGGCGCCCATTGGGTTGGTGATGGAGAAACCCAGTTCGCTGATCAAATTGATGCCCAGCAGATTGGCCCCCTGGCACGTCACTTGGAAGGTGAATGATGGAATGTCCTTAAAGCCATATCGCACAGAAAAAGCGACCGTCCCTACCATACCGAATCTGGCGTGGCCGTAACCGAATAGGTCCTTCGCATTAGCTGTGATGGTGTTCCAAGGGAACAGCTTCCTGACCGTAGACATGCTCAGAAAGGACCTCGAGGCCGCCAACTGAGTGAATGGCGGCTAAGCCTGGTGAGCGGGCTGTTGAATCTGTGAAGGATGAGCGACAAACCCTAGCAATATAGTTTAGCTTCTTACAACAGTAGCATTTCACCCCCCCTGGCTGGGCAGACGATTGATTGGGTCTGATATCTGGATGAACCACAACCGTTGCAGGGCAGGCACTCACCCGCATTGTCCCACTTCCTACCCTTCGTCTTTCGGTTGTAGTGGGGAGAAGCAGAGCTGGCATGCTGGGAAGTGGTGGTGATGACCTGTGCTCGTGGAGCCAGATGAGGGGCTTGTTGGCTAGGCGGCGTTAGCCGCGATAATAGCTGGTCGGCCGTTTCCGTTTTGGGACGCCATTCTCACAGCCTCGTCTCATGTTAGACCGTCTTCTGACAAAAATAGCTTATTACGCAGCCACTTGTTGTTAGTATTCTCTGCTAGCTTGTCGCATATTAGTCTATCTTTTAAGTGGTCAAAAGCACACATGCTCACTGGGGCCTAGAGCTCTGTAACAAACTGCAGGGCCGTTTCATCCACGCACTGATAGCGTCGGTTGGAAACCGCTCTTCGTGCCATTACATTGCATTTGTCAGTGAAAAACATGTTCATCACAGCCACACAGTCCTTGTATGTGTTCGCAGGGCCCAGGGTTTTAAGCACATGTTGCCTTTTGGCGCCAAGACTGTAGGTTAGCATCTCCTTTAGCCTCTTGTCATTAGCATTGTTTAAGCTAGCAGCAGCAATAAAACTCTGGAATATCTCGTGCCAGTGGGGCCAGGAGATTGGTGGCTCACCTGGTAGAGCGAGGAATTGCTGTAGGGGTGCCAAGCAAGCTTTCATGCCAAAGTTATCAGGGTTTATCCTCGTTGCCATTTGTTTTGTCTAGAAATGAGGCACTGACAATGGACGTGAGCCGAACTCTCCTTTATTCAACACACAACTAACTATATACAGAAGGGTGGCGCCACAGCCAGTTCGCCACATGATGATGTCACCTACAGCGAGCCACCATGTCCAAAACACCACAAGGGGCACTCCTGAAGACCTTCTACGATTCAGTGGTGGCATCAGCCATCACATTTGAAGTGGTCTGCTGGGGCAGCTGCATCATGGCAGCTGACAGGAAGAAGTTTGAACAGGCTGTTCAAAAAAGCCAGCTCTGTTCTGGGGCGATGCCTCGACCCAGTGGAGGAGATAGGAGAGAGAAGGATGGTGGCTAAGCTGTTATCTTTGCTGGAGTCTGAGTCCCACCCCATGTGGGACATGCTGAATACACTGAGGAGCTTGTTTAGTGGTAGGCTGTGCCATCCTAGGTGCTGGAGGGAGAGGTTCCGCAGGTCCTTCTTACCTGCTGCTGTCAGACTTTAAAATCTAGCCTGTGCTGCTCATAGGGGCCGTATTAAACATCACAGCTTTACACAGTAAAGATCATCCCCTCCAATAAGCAACTAGGACAATTACAATTATTATTGAGGGTGGCAACAACACTGTTCATTCAATGTGAAATGTATTGTCTGGGTCCATATTTATATTTTGTCGAGTAATTTAACTTGTGGAGGAACAAATAAGTTCAGGCGAGATGCGACGAGCCGGAAGGTTTCAGAGTTTTATTTTCTCCAACATCATGAGACACACTGTAGCGCTGAGTGCTGTGTTGTCCTGCGCGTGCTGCGCTGTGCTGTGTGTCCTGTGTTGCGCAGTTTTATATGTTATACAAACAGAGAGAATGCATGGCACATTAGCATATTGATATACATATCAGTCAATACATATAATTAGCCTGACCCTGGCGCCCGGACGTCTTCTTCTTAATCCAGGGATGTATAAACAATAGTCTATTGTTCTGGTTGTCCCCCCAGGGGTTCTCTGTCCGTATGCAATCCCTGTTGAGTGTGAATAGTATCAGTCTGCATTGTGCTGGGTGACCACACGGCTCCCCCACAATGCTCAAAAAGGGGCTGTGACACCCCCTTCCCCCGTCGTTTGGGCTCCAGCTCTGGTAGAACTGTCGGAGGGCATGTCAGTCCGTGGGGGGATGGGGGAGGGGTGGAAAAAACAGTGTGCTCTGCTCCGGGTTCCAGCACGTTGAACGGCCATGGATCGTGGGTGCATGGGCAGGTGTGCAGTCGTGCGTAATGGAATCAGACGGTGATCGGCCGGCTTTAGCAAGTGAGGTGCGGGAAAAGCGCTGTGGAGGAGGAGGGGTAGGGGGGTGGGAGTAAGTGAGTGCCGGCCCGGGACGTCAAAGGTGTCTGGGCCGTGCAAAAATTGTGTGTGGATCCGCGATGGTGAGGGACTTTCCCGGTAAACCTGGGGGAGATCCACGGTGGCTGTGAAAAAAACATTTTATCTGACTCCTCTCGCGGCTCGATCCAGCGAGGATGTGGGGAAGGCGAGCGGCCAAATTCCCCGAGGATGCATAGCGGCTGTGAAACAACTGCAACTGTGTGAGGGTGTGAAGCGGTTTGGCTTTGGGTGTGGGAGCAGCCCTAAAGTCATCGGGGAAAGCAATCGGTTAAATTCCCCTTGTGCGCCGTGGCTGAGAAACCCATGCAAAGTCCTGTGTGCGGGCTGCACGTCTGCTCCAGGTGCTTGAGCAGCCCTGAAGGTTCCGAGGGTGGCGATCGGCCATTTTTCTCAGGCATGTGCAGCGGCGGAGGACGCTGTATCGGTCTGTGGAGCCGACTTGACCCTGTGCGTGGTGCGCGCGTGGCGCAGTGACCACTTAGCTGGCAGTTGCGCTGTCCTCATAATCCTGCGGTGTGCGTGCAGGGCTTCTGCGCGTGGGAGGTCCGCTGTCGTGTGACTCAGGGTTGGGGAGCTTGGTGGAAATCAACGCAGTCGGCGTCGATGATTTCCCCGTTCAGGCTGCTTCCTTCATTTCGCTCGTGTCGCGGTTCATGGTGCTTGTCGGTCCAAGTGCTGTGTGTTACGGGGCGCGCGCTCCGGTGAGGATGAAGAGGTTGCAGGCATTCTCTGGTCCTCTGGGATCCACAGCACGGTGAGAGGGAGGAGATGGTCATTCTCCCTCGTCAGGTCACCAGTGTGGAGGTAAAAGATCAGGCGAGGGGAGCACCATGACATGTGCTGAGGCTTTCCTGGTCGGGGTCATCTCCGGGGTGTTCGCCTCGTGTTCCATTCTTTGTCAAGGGTCACCAGTGTGGAGGAACAAATAAGTTCAGGCGAGGTACGATGAGCTGAAAGGTGGCAGTTTTTTATTTTCCTCCAACATCATGAGACACACTGTAGCGCTGTGTTGTGCTGTGTGTGCTGTGCTGTGTTGCGCTGTGCTGCACTGTGCTGTGTGTCCTATTGAGGCATGTATAGCAAGCTCTTTTATACATGTTATACCAACAGAGAGAGAATGCATGGCACATTAGCATATTTATACACACATATGCACATTAGCATATACATATCAGTCTATACATATAATTAGCCTGACCCTGGTGCCCGGACATCTTCTCCTTAATCCAGGGATGTATAAACAATAGCCTATTGTTCTGGTTGTCCCACCAGGGGTTCTCTGTCCATATGCAATCCCTGTTGAACGTGAATAGTATCAGTCTGCATTGTGCTGGGTCACCACAAACTAACTGTAATGCTGTTGATACCATCTAGCTGCAATGATCCTGCACTGTGTATATAACTGTGTACATATGCATATTTATTTACTTCTTTGGCTAACCAATTCTTATCTTATTATCTTGTTTACTATTGCTCTGAGTGCTGCTATCCCTGTGCTGCTGCAATCCTGGAATTTCCCCATAAAGGCTTATCTTATCTTATCTTGCGTATCTTAAATTTATAGTAAACACAATCAACATAAAAACTTTAAATAAATGAAATTTTTAAACTCTGATCAAAAGAAAAGACATGAGCATTCTGCATAAGTCACAGCACTAAACATGATTACCGTTTAGTGATGTAAGATGATGGGCGTTATTGTTCACTAGTTGTTTAAACAGAACTAAATATTACTTTATTACACGACGACAGACAACTTTAATTATGTGGAAAATTATCTTTTAAATTGACGGATATCATATGTATAACTTGTGACAAAATTTGATCAGGATCAAAAGATAATTTTGCTCTTGCCATTCATTTCAACGGAGAATTTTTTTCGATTTAAGGTCCCATATGCAGAAGTAGAGGCAGAGCCACCTTAACTTGCTGTTAGGCCCTGGAACTGAGAGGATTTGTAGCCCCCCAACAGAATCTCAGTTTAAAAATGTGTAATAGCTATGTCTTTAATAATGGATTGCATTTATGTAGCACTTTTCATGACACCCAAAGACACTTTACAATGAGTCCATTATTAATTCACTCTACAGACAATGACAGGGGCAAGCTACCTCTGTAGCCACAGCTGCCCTGGGGCAGACTGACAGAAACATGGCCGATCCACGTCAACGGCCTTTCTGACCATTACCGAACATTTATACACATGCATACACCAGTGGCATGAACTATGAACACACTGGAGGCAAGGTGAGTAAAGTGTCTTGCTCAAGGACACAACAGCAAGGTGGGGGTAGTGGGATTTGAACCGCCAACCCTGTGGTTATTGGGCAACCTGCTCTACCTCCTGAGCCACTACAACCTCGTTTTTGTTTCTCTTGGAGAGATAATGCAACTGTGAGCTAGAAAACACAACTACACCGTTGAAAGTCAGGCTGTTTATGCTTGTTTTTTGTCTGACAAGATATTTATTCTTGCTGTGCAATTTATGTGTAAGAAAATTTTACATGCTTTCAGATAGTTTTAACTTGGTTTAAGCAATTTGAAAAATCAAATTTTTTTGCTCTTTTGGCAAATAATTTTATTTAAGCAAAAAATGTTAAAATTACACAAAAAAACCATCTGCCAACAAAGTAAGATTAAATTTCTTAACACAAGTAAAATTATCATAAAGCAAGTAAAATCTTACAGAAAACTGCACAACAAAAAGAACTTCTTGTCAAAATTATCTTGTGAGAGAAAAACAAGCGTATAGCCTTGATTGAATATATCTTATTAAGATTTCCATTTTTACAATGTGACAAATACTGCCTTCAGCTAAACACAAGTTAGTCCTCTCTCTCTCTCTCTCTCTCTCTCTCTCTCGCTCTCGCTTTCTCACTTGCTCCTTCTTCTTCTTCTTTTAGATTTGATTGGCGGTTGGCAACCAGCCCACAGGTGCATTACCGCCATGGACTTGATTATCATTGCTCTATGTCTTTGTATAAGGAGTTCTTAGGAGTTCCGAACAACTCCTTAGGTGTGAAAAAATCATCCATCTTGGCTGTAGCCAGATTCCCAGCCAGCAACTGGTCCTCTCGGCGTTTTATTCTTTTAGATTTGATTGCCGGTTGGCAACCAGCTTACAGGTGCATTACTGCCACTTACTCTACTAGATATCACTGTGTATATAATTCAACAGCTAAACTTCCTGGAGACATTTTCTTATCAACTGACTGGGCTTCTCTCTCTTTCTCTCTCACACACTACAAATAGCATGTCTTTTCTTTTTAGAAGTGTTTTCCGGCCTTCTTCATTGAAAAATCCTTCATTACGTCCTTTAAGTCCAGCCCACAAATAACTCAGTGGACATCAGTGTGAGGTTACACAGTCTGTTTAATAGCATGCTTGTCTTCTCCACTGGCCTGCTCTCTTTCAGCAGGATGTGGTGGCACCTGGTCTTCTCCTCCAGGTGAGTGCTTTAATGGCCCACCTGTCTCCTTGGTAATTGGCAACTCCGCCTCCACTCGATGCTCCAGCTTAGAAAAATCCTTTACGCTCCGGAATTTTTTGAGCAATTCATTTGTCCTGAGCCGTTTTCCTCTCAATAGTTTTATAAGCACCACTCTCAAACTTTTTTCCCAGACACCTAGCTAATTACTTCTTACCTCTCACTGGTGCTTGCATAGTCACATGTCAAAGCAATTCCTCTGATAGGCTATTGTTACGTAGTACCCACATGGGGTACTTGTAAACTGGACCAATCAGCAGCCACACACAAATATCAAGTGATGGGCATAGAATTTGACCAATTAACAACAATGAGATCTTTTTTATTGGCTCATGATAGGCCCCTGATCTTTGTAGGCCCCTGGGCTTCAGCCCAACCTAGCTCATGCATTAAGGCGGCCTTGAGTAGAGGGGGCATGGCTGGGAGCTGGGAGAGCTGTCACACAGACAGCAAAGCAAGCCCAAATAAGCAACTACACCTGAAAAACAAGCCCAAAAACCACAACCCACGACTGACAAGATTTGCAAGCGACTTTAGAGAAAAACAAGCCCAAAGTCTCTTATAATGAGTGGACTTGGCAACACTGAGCCCACAAGAGACCGGCTATTATACCTGTGGCGTGACGACGTCATGCATGCGTATGTGTGGCCACAGCGTGGTGCTTCGTGCCGTTTCCCAAGACCCATTTGCAGATACTGGGTCTTGGACTTCCTTACAGAGAGGAAACAGAGAGTTGACAAAGTGTCAAGGTCGGCACCAGACCATCTGAGACCATCACAATGAGTACTGATCGCCACAGGGATGTGTTTTGAGTCCACTACTGTTCACACTGCTGACTCACGACTGCTCTGCATCCCACAACACCAACCATATAATCAAATTTACTCATGACATGACGGTTGTTGGTCTCATCACAAATGGTGATGAGTTAGTGTACAGGGATCACGTGAAGAAGCTAGTGACTTAGTGCAACTGCCACAATCTCTGTCTCAGTGCAGGAAAAACAAAATAAATTATTATCAACTTTAGAAAGGACCAGCCACTCCACCACTCTCCATTAATCAGTTGTGGGTATAGTCATCAGGACAGCAGAGAGGATTATTGGCACCCAACTACCATCACTGACTGACATCTACAGCCACAGATGCAGGCACAGAGGGTGCTGCATCTTAGGGGATCCCTCTCACCCCTCTCTTTTCTCTGATGCCGTCACAAGGAGGAGCATTCGAGCGAGAACGTCCAGATTAAAGGATGGTTTCTTTCCTGCTGCGAAAAGACTATTAAACGAGCAATAACCTATTTGCTATTTATTTTATCTGCAGTATTTTAGTTATATTTCAAGATTCAAATATTCAAGATTCAAAGATTTTATTGTCAATACTACTATACGTGCAGGACATACAGGAGAATTGAAATGGCATCCCTCTCTCTCTTCCTTGGTGTGCATAATATGAAAGGAAAAGGAATAAGGCTGGAAAAAAAGAAAACAACAACAACAGCAGTCTATGTACAGTAATGCAACCCATAGTGCAAATGGTGACAAGAAAGACCCAGACCTCCCATAGTGCAAATAGAGATAAACGATTAATGATGATAAAACCCAGCAATCCTATATACAGACAACTAGAGATGAATACCCGTCATTGCAGTTCAATGCAGTAGTGTAGGTGCAGATAGTAACAGATAGGACTGCACGTGATCAGTATTTCAGTGACAGACAGACAGCAGCAGATATGGTGTTTGTGCAAATGGTTGTGGTTAATGTGCAGAGACATACAGCAGCAAAAGTATTACTGTTGGTGTGCCAGACTTTCTGTGCCAACAGCTGAAGTAGTTATTGTGCGGATGATTGTGTTACCATCCGGGGATGGGGGGCGGGGTGCACAGAGTTCAGGGTTCTGATGGCTTGATGAATGAAGCTGTTAAGTAGTCTTGTGGAGTGGGCCCGGAGGCTTTGGCACCTTTTCCCCGAGGGCAGGGGGCTGAAGAGGGAGTGTGAGGGGTGGGAGGTGTCGCCTGTGATTCTGATGGCTCTACGGATAAGGCGGGTGAGGTAGATGTCTGGGGGGGGGGGCAGAGGGGCACCGATGATCTTGCTGGCTGCTTTCACTGTGCGTTGTAGTGTCTTCCGGCAGACGGCGGTGCAGTTTCCATATCACACTGTGATGCTGGTGAGGATGCTCTCATTGGTGCCCCGGTAGAAAGAACACATGATGGGGAGTGGAACTTGTGCTCTCCTCAGTTTATGGAGGAAATGGAGGCGAGTTTGGTCCTTCTTGGCCAGTAATGTGGTGTTGTTGGACCAGGAGAGGTCCTCAGAGATGTGCACCCCCAGGAACTTGGTGCTGCTCACCCCTCTCTACAGCTGCACCATCGATGATCAGACGGGGGTGCTGTGTGTGACCCCTCCTGAAGTCAACCACAATCTCCTTGGTTTTTCCCACGTTCAGGAAGAGGTTATTGTCTTTGCACCACTAGACCAGTTGGCTCACCTCATTTCTGTAATTGGCCTCCTCGTTTTTGGTGATGAGGCCCACCATCATCGTGTCGTCCGCAAACTTGATGATGTGGTTGGTGTTGTAGGCTGGTACGCAGTCATGGGTCAGCAGGGTGAAGAGCAGCGGGATGAGCATGCACCCTTGTGAGGCCCCTGTGCTCACTGTGATGGTCTGGTAGGTGTTGCTGCCAACCCACACGTTCTGTGGCCTCCCTGTGAGAAAGTCCAGCACCCAGTTACAGAGAGAGGTTTTGAGTCCCAAATGTCTGAGGTTATATCATTTTAAGTGAACTAATGATGCTTATCTATTTATTTCACATTTAGATACGTAGGCTTGTTAGAAAGATACTGTTTTTAATTATGCCTTGGTGAAAACGGAGGCATACAGTAATCAGTTAATGTGTCTGTGTGTGTGTGGTTGTGGTTGTATCTGTCCATCAAAATTAAGTACAGCTAAAGGCTTGTATCATTGTATGGCCATATTTTATAGACTTTTAATTTGCCAGAATTTCAAGATAAGGTTTTGTTTTCAAAATAAACACAAATTTAACTCACCTTTACTGTCAATGAAGTCGCCGTCTCTCCACAGCAGACCACTGCAGCAAACACCTGCGTGAAGTAAGTTTTGTACTTAAATTATACAGTGATTTCCATATTAAAACACTAACTCCTCTAACTGCAATATTTGATTCTTAAAGCTTAATTTACATCACATTTTTTTTCCAATGTCTGATTTTTTTTTCCCCTGTATGGGGACTGCTTGGTTCTATTACTGTAGTTTAGCCTGTTAAATTGTTTCCTCTAGAGTTCAGCTGATTTTTTTTTAAGTCTTAATACCAATGTCAGTAATATAAAAAAACTACAGTTTGACATGGTTCATTCACTCACTTTAAAATGTTTCACTCACTAAACCAAGCAATTTATCAAGCTGAGGAGAAACATGACATCCAGAGGCAGACTTACCATTAGGCAAAGGTAGGCGATTGCCTTAGGCCCTGATGTGCTAAGGGCCCTGAGCTACTAGGAGCCCCATATATTTTTTTAAATGTTTAGCATATTTAACATGATGTCCGACAAAATAAAGAAACACCAGTATTTACATAAAGGGCAAATCAAATCATGAATGTAACATCCTCCCCCCTTCTCCTCAGACTGTTGGACTCTTCCATGTTGTTTCTGAGACATGCACATTATTTTTCAGTATAATCATTCTGAGTCAAAAAATCAGGCAGAATATTTAAATGTAAACAAATTTATTCTGTCATGGCCAATGAGGGAGGAGTACAGACACAGCCCCAGTCTGACTACCCATACTCATGAATCAAACATTCCTCTCTCAAGGTTTATAAAGCTGTTTTATCAATGGGAAGACGGAAGAGGGAGATTAATGTCCTGCAAGACGTACAGTCTTGTCCTTGAGAGTCCATGAAGCATTGTCCTTATCTTCTTTACTCACAGGAAACAGGGAGATAAATACACTCTCAGTCACACAGAACTGAACATGACTAATTGAAAAGATCTGCAGTCATTTAGAAAAATATCTGAACATTCTCACCACAATCACTCACAAACTGGACATTCTTATTACAACTATGTAATTGCTAACTCATGCATTCTTACACACAGAATGAAGCTGCCCAAAGGCCATATATAAAATGCACATATGAGAATATAAAAGACATGGAATAATATAAGAATAATATGGAATTTTTCTATCAGATTCCCCCCTTATGCTTAATATAGCATCACAATTAAAAGAAAAACAACAAAAGAAATAATCTGATAAAGTCATAAAAGAAAAGTAGACTGAATAATGAATAATGATATAAGGATACATATATGTAAGGATGTATATGTTCCTATGTGTCTTTACAGATTAGCAGCAATTGTATGAGGTAGTTTAAACTAAAACAAAGCTATGATAAATTGTGTAGCAATAAAAGTGAATATGTGTAGTGATTAATGATATAATAACAATAAATATAATGTGATAGAAATAGTAATGTGAAAATGATATGGAAAAACTCAAAATAGATTTAGACAATATTGCAAACTTCACACACTTTAGGCTAGTATCTCCCCTTTTACCATCCTCATCATCTGCAGCAATTGCATGAAGACATATCACTAATAAGTTTACATGAACCAGCCTCATCATCATATTATGAACACAAGGACTCACACAGGAAAAGACCAAAATTATCACTATAAAAACCACTAACAAGTTCATGATGAGACTTCTCCATGAAGAGAATCACTAACTTAATCAATTTTGTGCATCAGTGACATTATTCTTGGCTGCATCAGCCTGCAAAGCAATGAGGCTGTGTGTAACCAAAGTAATAATATGAGCATTTGCATTATTTTCAGGGATAAACATACAACAATAACCTCCTATAATAGGGCACACACCCCTACGGGTGGCAGTTAATTGACCAAGTGCCATTCTATTTTGTGTCATAAATTTTACAAATAATTGTAGCCTATAATTAAGTGTTTCAATCCATAAGGTGTTCTTGCCCACTCTCACTTAAGGAAACAGTGACTGAAGGACCCTCACTCCTGTGCTTTCCATCTGAAATTGCTCTGGTTCATCTGTGCCCCAAATGGCATCATGTGGTAAGAAAGCATCTCTCTTCACCCTGCCTACCTGGCCTGCCAACATAATGAGGGTACGGCCAGTCGCCAAACCCACACCTGGCCAATTCCTGGCCAGGTGTGGGTACGCCCAATGACCACCATCCCCCTGTACTGACGATGTAGATCTTCAGGATAACACTTGCCCGCTTCGTTGGTCAAACAGGTAGCAGTACAGAGGAGAGATGCACTGTAAGCCGTTGCACACTTAGACAGTAGTAAGCTGCCTAGGAGAAGTTCTCTGATGAAATAAACCTTGCCTTCACAGAGTAAGGAGCGTCATCACATCTCCGATCAGTGGAGTGGCAAGTGTTGTGACAGGTGTGAATCAAAATAATGTTTGCTGTGTTATTCCTGTATATAGTCGCTCTTAAGAAACAAACAGCCTGTGGTAGCTGCATTATTTTAGCAGTAGCAGATAATTTGTCCAGCTGATAGTGGAATTAAGGAACAAATATAACAATTCTCTACAGTGTATAGGCAGTGGAACAACTTAAAAATAACCAAAACAAAAGTGTTTCTACGAGGATGATGAGGATGAAAAGGCAACAACACCAACCACACCCTTCTTTCCCTTGCATTTTTGCCACTCCATGATAAACAAACAGTTGCTTTGCTATGTAAAGCTGTTACTGGACACCAGGGGGCACTGTCAGCTGACACTTGCATAGAGAAACAGTTAAACAGTCACCTGTTGAGTTTTTTTTTTTAGTGAGTTCGTAATGTGTATTGAACAGTCTCTTGCTGAGGGTCCCAAGTGGGGTAAAACGTTATATGCACCCAAGAGTCATGTCCTTCGCCTTTCACAGCTGTTGGTGTCACCAGGATAACCTTTGTGTTGTCCTTGCCAGGAAGTATTTGGTCCAGTTTTCTTTGATGACCAGATCCCCTGGTTCGCCCAAAAGATGGGTGCACCTTCCACGGTTCCTTCGTCTCATGGTCCCTCCTGGGAAGGTGGCATGGATAACATCTCTGTCAGTCGACATCCTTTGCATGTAATCAACCAGAAACCCTTCCTTATCACCTAAGTTAAAGGGCTTTGATAGTAGGGTTTGCCATTCATAACTTTCCTATTTTTCTTTGTCACTATTTTCCTATGTCATTCATTCATTCATTCATCTTCTTCCGCTTAATCCTTTTCGGGTCGCGGGGGGGGGGGGGGGGGGGGGGGCTGGAGCCTATCCCAGCATCTTTGGGCGAGAGGCAGGGTACACCCTGGACAGATCGCCAGTCCATCGCAGGGCCAACACAGCGAGACAGACAATCATTCACTCTCACAGTCATACCTAAGGACAATTTAGAATCCCCAGTTTTAATGCCAATTAACCTAACTTGCATGTTTTTTGGCATGTGGGAGGAAACCGGAGAAATCCCGGAGTAAACCCACGCAGACACGGGGAGAACATGCAAACTCCACACAGATCACTGTTGGTCGGGGGCTGGGATCGAACCCAGGATCCCCCGGCCAAGGGTGAGTTGCTGTGCTGTCGCAGTGCTAACCACTCCGCCGCCGCGCCACCCACAGTCATCTTTCATAATTCTATTTGTGCATTATCCTAATCCTATAGATTGTTGATGGTAAGCTAAATGGTTTTCTAGGTAAATGTTGAGTACTGTACCTAAATGTGATATGATTTGATTTACAAAGTGTATTCCATTAAATGTTTTCCATTATCTAAGTAAATCATTTCAGCTATTTTAAATCTTGATATTGTTTCATTTAAGGGTTTCAGTGTTACCACAGCAGTATTTGGATTAGTGTAAGGGAAGGCCTTTTTCTATTTAGTAAATATGTCAATAATTACTGAACAACATCTTTGCCTTCACACTTATTTAACTCAATGAAATCCATGCAAAGGTTTTGAAAAGAATAAGTTTATGCAGGGAAGGTCAAATTATTTTTGCTTTGAGCTCCCTTAAGCATTGTTTTCTTCTTACATAATTGAGTAAGAATCTGTTTTGTCTTTGTAGTAGATTATAAATTGAGTCCCACAGTAAGCTTCATCAGCATAAATTGGACTTTCCTTTGACATTTGGAACTTTTCCCTATGAATCTGCATGGCTTTTCTGTTTCCTTGTTAGTTTTCTTTATTTTTTATAAACATGATTTTTTCCTTCCTGTGTTTTTTTCTTCTTCTTAATTTTACTGTATTTCTTATAAAATCTTAGGATCTTTTACCACAATAATCTGCAAATATTTTGTCATCACATAATTTTCTTAAATACCTGCAAATTTATTGATGTAAATTTAACTTCTCCTATTGAATGTTGTGACTTCATTTCCAAGCTGTTTCATCTATATTTTTTTTGTCTTTTCTACATTATTGATCATTTATTTATCATTTTTATTCATTATCTATTTTTCTGAGGATTTTTGCTAATTAATTATTGTGGTAACCCCCCCCCCCCGATGCATGGAGATGCCCATGCATCAAAATTGTGGCGTACTAGAACAGTGTGATGGATTGTCTTTTTTTTTTTTTTTTTTTGCTAGAAGAAGGAAATCTTTTCCTTAGAGATACAGTATGTTCCATTAATATGTGTGGCACATTTACATATGGCTAATTTAAATGAAACTTTATGAGTAGTATAACACCCTCAAAATGAGGTTTCTGTAATCATGCCTCTTTTTGTGAGTGTCTTCCCTTGACCTAGTCTGCAAATGTCAGTTACAACAATTAACCCAGTTGTCTGTGCAGATTTAATGTGATTTAACATTTATTGTAACCAATTCTGAATTATTCATTAAGGCCACATCTGCCTGTCCTGTTGACCACAGACAATTTGAATTTGTGTTAGTGCATGTTTGTGAAAGGTTATGTCCCACTCCTTCTGTTAATGGAAAGGTGGACATATTGCTTAATTTGAATTTGGCTTCATTCTGCACAAGGAATGCTTTATTATTGCTATTATATATGTTTTATTATTATTCCTATGCTTGTTCCTAAATTTTGATGTCTGCAGTCCCGAGGCCCGGCTCGGCCGAGGCCAAGCATCAGGAGCACAGCCCAGCTCTTTAGCACATCAAAATTGTACAACACAATTATTTCTTATTCCTGTCATACCATTATCTGGTGAGAGGCATCATTGCAACGTGTCAGACCTGCAATGTCATTTCAGGTAAACACTGCATTGTCAAAGTCAAAGTCAGGTAAATTGATATGCATTATGTCATTGTCAATGTCATTTTTTTTAACTTAGCTTTGGCTCTGCTTGTCACATGTTGTGGTCCACCTGTGAAGCCCTCCCCCCCCACACTGCCGTTGCCCCCAGCCAATGGCCGTGATGTTCAGATTGATGACAAACGTCGTGTTCCCCTTGCCGCAGCCAGCCAACCCCACACTGTTCTCCGTCCTCCCGTCCACCACAAGTGTCCAATGTTGGGGCCATCCTGAAAAAATAAAGTTGGGGGAAGCTATAGGCCTCCCCCCATTGTGTCAGAAATCACACAAACAGGAGTTCACATTTTTCTTCTCATAAATGTTTGTGTTCACTGTTATAGTCATTCAACTTTTGTCCTTTGAAGTTTTTACAGTGCTTTTTCTAGTGTTGATTAAAAGTTTTAGTGTTACTAATGGTTCACTTTTCGTTTTTGCCTGTACATTTAGAAAAATGACCTAAGCTTATTTTGTAATGTTTTTGCTGGAGTGGGACAGATCTTTTCTCTCCTCATGTTAAATGTTTTGAACTCTTCCCAATTATCAAGGTGCTTCCCACCTTGTACCAAGCCCTTAAGCTTGTTCCATTTCATTAACCACTTGCGCTCTGTTGTTCCGCGGGCGGGCAAGTCTCTGCGTCCTAGGGCACACGAGGGCACACGAGAGCGCACTCGTGGGCCCTCGGACGCATGACGCATGATAAGGATATTGATGGTGGTGATGTAGGTGGTGTGGCCTCCAAGCGCCACTGAAAAAAAAAAGCTGCAGACACAGCCGCGAACAGATTAGTTCATCTGATTGACCTCTCATTCGACTAATAAGAGCCTTGAATTGGGTTTCTGAAACCTTGAAGGACCAATGAATGAAAACCTAGGAAGGAGGACCCGCCTACTGTGAATGCAGGAGCCAATTGAAGCACAGAAGTTCGGGCTGGGTGAAGAGAGATTTACTGCTGCGGCAGATGAAAACAAAGGACGCTGGACAAATCTGCTACAGACCCCGCAGCTTGGAGAACACCCACAAGTGGGACCTGCACTCAATCCAGCAGAACAAACGTTTAGGATTCTCTTCCGTCATCATAGACCGACGGAGGCCGACGACAAAAGTCGTAAATCATTCGCCAAAACGGCAATAATGGAATTATGTTTTGACCGGGATCCACGAGCGGACCAGCGTTGCATTCGTCTGACAATGGGGAAGAGAAGTTCGCCAGGACTCTGCTGCTGTGAAGAGGTAAGGTGTTATAAGCTAAATTATTATTTCTCCTTGAAAATTGTAATCAGAAAATGACTTTTGACCGATCGGTAAATTACAACTGTACGGCGCACGAAGTACGAAGTGCGTGCACCGCAATAAACGGTTCATTTGCCGTGTTCGGACCGTGAACCCCCCCCCCCCCCCGCTGCAGAAGAGGAGCGGGGGGTGGGGGGCGTTCACAGTCCGAACGCCCCCCGGTCTGCGGGGGGAAGCATATGAGTCTATTCTGTCATGTAGCGATGGCCGTCTTCTGTAGCGAGGGGGGGGACAACCCCCCCCCCCACACACACACAGTAGCGAGGGGGGGGGGAAGCTGCTGTGACAACGTTGCTGTGGAAACATGCAACGAGTGTAATCCGTCATGTAGCGAGGGCCGAACTCCGTCCTTTGTTGTGGGGGGGGGACAACCCCCCCCCACACACACACAGACACAGCCCTGAATGTGACCTTTCATTAGAGCCCAAAATGAAGATTCTACATTGAATTATTCAAAAGTTACAGACGTTTTTCCAAACTGTGCCATTTGGCACAATTTGGCACAGTTCCAAAACGCCTGGGAACTACCTGAGAACAAAGCTGTGTAAAATATTCATTTTTTGTGATATTGTTACCAAATTTGGATCTCAGCTTGATAACACTTGGTTCTACATTTCTGTTGCATTTTCCAGCCGGATCGGACAGCTGTGTGTTATTTGCAAGCATTTGTATCCAAAAAAACACCGTGGCCAAATTTATTTTCTTCAAGTTCAGTATGTTTAGATGACTGTAACTCAGTGGCCGGAGCACGTAGAGAGATTATGTGTTTTTTGCCAAAAAATTCAAAGTGTTTTCTTTTAAGTGAGACCAACCCCATGAAGATGCTGCAAAGGGTTGAATAACAGCTTTCGATTTACTTTGGGCACGTTATTTTTTGGCATTTTTAGGAAAATTGCCCGGAGTGCAAGGGGTTAAGGGAAAAAATTTGACAGAGTATATGTTGTTTAAATGGGAAAGTTAGACTGGAACTGTCTGAGTTCCTTTTCTAGGTAAAATTTTAAGCATTATAGTACTTAAGGAGTAACATGAACTTGTTTTCCTTTCATTACTTAATCCAAAAACTCATCAAAGGCAACATCTTTGTTTTGGGATATTTGTCATGTGCTCATAAATGATAATTTTTATTTTTCGTCATTTATTTTCAGTAGGTTAGAGAATAAATAAGATAGTTCCTTTTACTCAAGCACACCCATATAAATAGTAAGACAGAAAAAGTGATACTTATAGTATTCCAGTAGTAATTTGCATATTTGTCTGTCCTCATAATGTCCCTTACCCATACATTGTGTTTTACAATGTCAACTTTCACACAGTCTGTCATTTCTTTAAATTGACAAGACAGTAAACCAACCACTTTGTCTTTTTTAATGCCAACAGAAACAAATCTAATCAGAGAGCCCAGTATTGGGACATTTTCCTCTGTTTTTTTCTAAATCCTATAATCCTTTAGAGCTTTGCTGTTTTGTCATGAGCAATAAAAGGATTAAAACTTTAATAATCACATAGCCATTCATTAACAAGGTTCCAAGGTTGTCATAGCCAGGAGCGGCACTGGGGTTAAGCTCCCAGTGCTCATAAAATACTCCTCATGGTGTGCGTCTCGAAAAGCCTCTGACAACTAAGTCCAACTCCTAGCCTGCCCGTGTGGTTTAGTCTCTAAGCCCGGCGGAACTGCTTTTACTAATAGGAGAAGGGGTGAGGGCGGATCTCTGGCGCCTTAAAACCAGATACTTCGGGTAGATGGTGGCTCATCAACCTGGGAACGTAGCCCATCTGGGAAGGTAAACCCTGATTTCAAACCTCCGCTGCCTTGCGGCACACCCGGTCACAGGAAAGGCTTCGGGAGTCAACCCTGAGGAAAAATCCGGAGTCGGAGTCCCTAAGGCAGTTCTCTGTTGTGCTCAACATCGTTCTGGCAGCTCCTACGACGGCGCTGGTGCCAAACTGTAGCAGCCCTGCTGTTCCTTTGGATTCATCAGTGACGTGGAGAGGGGGGACATGCTGCATGGGCAACATCTTGTCCTCCATATCTTCCTGCCCAGGCTTGAATCCTACCAACGCTCAACGCTGGAAGGTAGAACACCAGATCACTGGAGAGGACACTCCAGCTTCGCCTTTGGCGTAGACAAAACATGGGGAATGACAGTAACTGGTTATAAGCCACCGCTCAATTGGCGTAGAGCGCGGCGCCAGGGGTTGTTCCCGATGGTGGGAGGGATCATCGGATCTCACTGGACAGCTACCGCCCGCCTCAAGCTGGGCAGCCCCCAGCCAATAAGGTGTTGTCCCGCCACAGCTTGCTTTCCTCATTGGGTGCATGGGGATGAGGAGAAGTCCGAACAGCTGGCTGAGAACCTTCACACCAGGCAAGACAAAAAAACAAAAGAGACCAACTCTAAAACTGGGAACTTGGAACGTCCGCACTATGATGACAGGACTCACTGCTAACCTCAAGGACATCAACGACACCAGGAGGACTGCCATCATCAATAATGAGCTGAAGAGACTGGAAGTGGATATCGCCACTCTCCAGGAAACACGGTTGGCTGACGCAGGCACACTGAGAGAGAAGGACTACACGTTCTACTGGCAGGGAAAGGGCAGTGACAAACACAGGGAACACGGAGTGGGCTTCGCAGTGAAGAACACCTTGCTGAAGATGGTGGAACCGGGCAGCAATGGGTCTGCACGACTCCTCACCCTCCGCCTGAACACCACTCAAGGCTCAGTCACCCTCGTCAGTGTGTAAGCCCCAACACTGACAGCCACACCAGAGGCAAAAGACGAGTTCTACGAGAATCTCGCAACAACTGTCAGGATCATCCCCAACTCTGAACAACTCATTCTCCTTGGAGACTTCAATGCCAGAGTGGGTGCTGACCACGACTCCTGGCCCTCCTGTCTTGGACCATTTGGCGTGGGCAGAATGAACGACAACGGACAGCGGCTGCTCGAGTTCTGCACATATCATGATCTGTGCATCACAAACTCGTTCTTAAAGAACAAGCCCCAACACAAGGTTTCTTGGCGACATCCGCGCTCAAAGCACTGGCACCAGCTGGACTTGATCCTGACCAGGCGCACCTCACTGAAGAACGTGCTAATCACCCGTTCATTCCAGAGTGCAGATTGCGACACAGACCATTCATTGGTGTGTTGCAAGGTCAAGCTGCAGCTGAAGAAATTCCATCGTGCTAGACAGCCTGGAAAGGCACGGATTGACACCAGCAAGATGGCCCAACCAGAACTTGTTGAGCAGTTTGCCTCCACCTTTGAGAAGGAACTTGGTGTACCACAAGAAGGAGAATCTGCAAAGCAGGAGTGGGAAGAGCTGCAAAACACCATCCACCGCACAGCCTTGGCTACCTTTGGGAGGAAGACCTCGAAGTCACAGGACTGGTTTGATGCCAAGTTGACTGAGATGACCCCCGTCATTGAAGCCAAGCGCTCAGCACTTGGTGAGTATAAGAAGTACCCAAACGAGAAGAATCTCCAGATTCTCAGGGCTGCGAGAAGCAAAGTTCAGCAGACTGCTCGGCGCTGTGCCAACGAATACTGGACTCAGCTCAGCCAAGACATTCAAACCGCTGCCATAACAGGGAACATCCGTGGTATGTACGATGGCATCAAGAAAGCACTTGGTCCAGCTCAGAGCAAGACGGCCCCCCTCAAATCCTCCACTGGGGAGATGATCACAGAAAAGAACAAGCAGATGGAGAGATGGGTGGAACACTACTCCGACCTCTACTCCAGACAGAACACAGTGACACCGTCAGCCCTTGATTCCATCGACTGCCTGCCATTCATGGATGAACTTGATGCCGAGCCAACCATCGACGAACTCAGCAAGGCCATTGATAGCTTGGCCGCTGGCAAGGCACCCGGCAACGACGGCATACCCCCTGACCTGATCAAGCACTGCAAGACCGCCCTACTGCTGCCATTGCATGACGTCCTCTGCCAGTGCTGGAAGGAAGGTGCCGTACCACAGGACATGAGGGACGCCAAGATCATCACCCTCTACAAAAACAAAGGGGAGAGAAGCGACTGCAACAACTACAGGGGCATCTCCCTCCTCAGCGTTGTTAGCAAAGTCTACGCACGAGTTGTTCTCGTTCGTCTACAGAAGCTTGCCGAACGTGTCTACCCCGAGTCTCAGTGTGGCTTCCGCGCTGAGCGATCGACGGTCGACATGATATTCTCCATCCGCCAACTCCAGGAGAAATGCAGAGAACAGAACAAACCCCTGTATGTCGCCTTCATCGACCTCACCAAAGCGTTCGATCTGGTCAGCAGAGAGGGCCTTTTCAAGATCCTGCCAAAGATAGGATGCCCACCAAAGTTGCAAAGCCTCATTGAATTGTTTCACACCAACATGCAGGGGATAGTGCAGCACGACGGCAACGTCTCAGAGCCATTCAACATACACAGTGGAGTGAAACAGGGCTGTGTACTTGCGCCAACCCTCTTTGGGATTTTCTTTGCTATGCTCCTGATGCATGCCTTCAGCACAGCAACAGAGGGAATCTACCTGCACACAAGATCTGATGGCAGGCTTTTCAACCTCGCCCGCCTGAAAGCCAGAACCAAAGTACGCGAGGCTCTAATCAGAGACATGCTGTTCGCAGACGACGCTGCAGTCGCAACCCACACACAGCAGGAGCTTCAGACCCTGATGGACCGCTTCTCCCAGGCATGCAAGGACTTCGGGCTTACCATCAGCCTGAAGAAGACCAACGTCTTGGCGCAAGGCACGGAAGCACCACCAACCATCACCATCAACGACTACGAGCTGGAGGTCGTGAATCAGTTCACGTACCTGTGGTCCACGATCAGCAACAACCTCTCCCTTGATACAGAGATCGACAAGAGGATTGGAAAATCAGCCTTCACACTCGCTCGCCTCACCACACGAGTGTGGGAGAATCCCTAACTCTCTGTCGAGACGAAGATGGCAGTGTACAACGCCTGCATCATCAGCACACTGCTCTATGGGAGTGAGACGTGGACAACATACGCCCGGCAGGAAAAGAGACTGAACTCCTTCCACTTGCGCTGCATTGGCTACATCCTGGACATATCCTGGCAGGACAAAGTGCCCAACACAGAAGTTCTGTCCCGCGCCGGCCTTCCCTCCATGTTCACTCTACTCAGGCAGCGCAGGCTCCGCTGGCTAGGCCACGTTCACCGTATGGAGGATGGCAGAATCCCCAAAGATGTCCTCTACGGAGAACTGGCAACTGGCAGGAGAGACGTTGGCCGCCCACAGCTGTGCTTTAGAGACATCTGCAAGAGGGACATGAAGGCCCTGGAGATCCATACAGAGCGCTGGGAGGACCTTGCAACGGACCGCTCCAAATGGAGAAGCACCCTGACCAGACAGCTCAAGGCGGGTGAAGAGAGACTGACTGCTGCAGCAGATGAAAAAAGGACCCGCAGGAAGAACCGCCACAGACCCAGCAGCACGGAGACCACCCACAAGTGTGACCTGTGTGACAGGGACTGCCATTCGCGCATCGGCCTGTTCAGCCACAGGTGGTGCTGTTCCAGCAGAGTAGACATTTAGGACCTTCCATGGTCATCATAGACTGACGGAGGCCGACGATTCATTAACAGTGACTTTTGTATTTCCAAAAGAACAATAATATGGCAAAGAAGCATTAAAACCTCTGTCTGATAATTAGCAGCCTCGGGTAAATCATATGCACAAACATTGTCATTACCACCTTGTTTTGTGCTTTGAATCATGTCATTTAAGCTGTATTTAAAGCTTTCAGTGTTATGGATGGCTCTCACGAGCCATCAATGAGACGCTGCAGGCAGCCGTTGAGTTCGTACGTTTATTAAATAAAGACAGAATGACAAAATAATGAGCCTTGTGGGACAAAACACAAATAAAGACAAGACACCTACATATAATCAGCGAGGACGGAACCTGAACGCTGGGAAAAACTGGCTTTGGGGTTAGGGAAGGCAAACTGGAAGGCAGACGAGGTCGCAGCCCCGAGGAAACAGAGCTGCTCCCTTAAATAGTGCTGAACAGATTAATCAGCTGATGAAGGATCATCAGCTGATTGGAATCAGGCCGTCCAGCGGGGCTCCACTGACAGCTGGAAGCCCCGCCGAGATGCTGTCATAATAAAAGTCTAGAGGTGCGCCAGAGGGGAGAACGGAGAACTACCGCACAGCCCGAGTGCAGACAGAGTCAGCTCACGGACCATGACAGCTGCCCCCGTTCATGATGCGGATTCTAGACGCCGTGGAACATCGAACCCCCCACCTGAAAGGTCACCAGGACCGCCCGGGGGGGGAGGGGGCTAAGGAGGGTTAGACCCTGGTGACAAGGGTGAAGACAGAAAATACAACAAGGAGCAACTACAGAGTATGGGAAAAACACAAAAAATACTCCATAATGCACAGGTGGACAACAGACAGAATAATAAATGCAAATAAGGGAACACTACGCCTACAGGCCACAAACAGAAATCCCAGGTCTAAAGACCAAGATACACAGGTCCAGAGGAAACACATATCATCCTCCAACAGAGGAAGGGAGGGAGAAAAAGAAACACACTAAATAGCGTCGAAAACCTACAGTTTAAATCCATTCAAATAAACTGTTACAGGCAACAAAAGGACATCTCCCAGCCTATGGAAAAAACAATCACAAGAGAAAAAAAAAGCCACACGCTAGGGAGCGGTGAAATACACAGTTCAATAACAAAAAACACCAGCACATCCCAAAAGGTTACAGAAGAGCAGAAACAAAAAAAACAAAAACAAAAAAAACCCAGGGATGACAGCAGGCAGAGCACAACAGTAAGAAAGCAAATAATTCGGGGGGCCGCCCTGCATCTACAGTAGCGTCCAAATCGCTGACAGGGGGAAAAGGAACAGTTCGGACGGTCTACCCCAGTCCCAGGCCAGGAAACACAGTACTTCTGGCGGCCGGGCCAGATCGCTGAACGAAAGGATAAGTTTGTCGGGTGGCTGACCCAGAACGCCAAACGGGCGAAACAGACTCCCAGGCGGCCAACCCGCGTCATTCAGGCACCAGGACCGCAGGGGAGAATGTGGAGACGGCCCTCCTGCTGAGAGGAATAGCAGGGGAGAGCCGAGCCGATTACAGGGAACCCCAACGGCACCCGGTGGAGAAAGATTGGGGGAAGGATCACGGACTAGTCCAGCGTCAGACGGCAGAGGATCTGCAGCTCCCTCACCGACCTTGAACCGAACCGGCGCTGCGCCCCAGCTGGACCCCGATTGGGTCAGCACTGCACCCACGACGGACCCTGATTGGGCTGGAGCAGCACCCGCGGTGGACCCCAATTGGGTCACGAGCAGCACCCACGTCGGACCCCGACTGGGTCGATGCTGCACCCGCGATGGACCCCGATTGGGTCGCGGCTGCACCCACGTCGGACCCCGATTGGGTCAATGCCGCACCCGCGATGGACCCCGACTGGGTCGGTGCAGCACCAGGGACGACCTCCAAACCCGAACCCGGAACCTCCAGCACAGCGACCGGGATTGACTCCGCACCGGTGACCCTGGGAGAAGGCTCAGGAGAAGAAGAAGAACCGGGATCAGGATCACCGGTAGCGACAGAGCCCAGTGAGATGAGCTCGGATGCAGTGGACGGCTGCACCCGGCTCACCTCCCCGAGAGACAGGCAAAAATGCTCTAGAATAGATAGAAGGATGACAAAATAGAGCACTTGCCTGCACTCGAGTTCTGTCGCAGTCCAGGACTTCGACGATCTGGGTTGAGAAGGCAGAAGGACGTCCTCTGGCTTCCACTCGGCTACGGCGGGCCCCGCAGCCGGCATGATGGTTCCCACAGCCTGAGGATCCTCCAATGGTGATGACCATGCCAACGACCCGCACGGCATGGTGGCAGGAGATCCTTGACCTGCTGAGTCAGACCGCTCTTCCGTGGAGACCCGGGGACGCTTCGTCGTCGGCGCAGGCTCCAAACTGCAGTCCGCTCTCCTCCTCTGCACATGACGTGGCTGCGGGGCTGGAACCAGGCTCTCCAGGGCCGCAGGCTCCCTCCTCGTCCAGCGGCGTAGGCCTGGCGCCACGGAACGCTCAGGGGAAGGAGACACAAAGGTAGCAGGTCCATTACTAGTTACTGTAGCAGGTGGAGGAAGTTCAGGCGACTGTGAACCCCGAACTTCGCCCCCAAGAATCAAGCAAGGCAATTCATCCAATGAGGGAACAGAATGAAAAGTCACTTGCCTGACCCGTAGAGGCCCGATAGAACCCGCTGCAGTGGACTTCGTTCCTCCCTTTCCCTGCTGGATGGTGACGGAGGGCCCCCTGGAAGGACAAGGAGGAGCCGCTCGCGATGGATCGATGACGGGCTTCGCCGAAGCACGACTCATGGCACTCACAGCAGCCGGGGAAGACTTCGAGGAGGAGGGGACGACAGCCGAGGCGATCCGGGCACGAGGAGCTGACGGGACAGCAGGGAAAGATGACCCAGGGGGAGAGGCTGCGGGAATTCCCTCCTGACGAGACGCAGAAGAGGCAGCTGACTGAGAGGTAGAGTTTTTCCGACGACCCGGAACAGGATCCGGACGGGGTTCTCGCTGAGGCTTACTGTTGACCGTGTGATGACGGTTACCGGCAGAGGGCGAGGCGAAGGAGAGGTTAGGGAAACGCCGCTCCTGCGTGGAAACAGAGGCGAGCAGGTCGGCGTACTCTGGATAATCACTTAGCTCCGGATTCCTCTCCACCAGCCTGACTGCCGCAATCACATGCTTGATGATTTGCGTGGGGTGAATGGCGGAGCGAGCTGCAGCCACTCGGTCCCGGATGGAAACAGCTGTCAGTTGTAACTTCTCCGGGGGAATCCCGACTGACGTCTCACTCCTTAGGGGATCACCCCTGGGTGGTGTGAACTCCTGGCCTGGAACAGGGACAGGAACGGGATCCCGAAGCGAGGAGCAAGGGTGCCTTCTCTTCGGCTTCCTGCCAGAGCTTCCCTCCAGCCCACGGAGTCTCTCCCGGTGCGCAGAGATGTCTGCCTTCCTCGCCGTGACTTCAGGGTGATTGGAGTAGCGAGGAAGGCGGTTAATGATTGCCTCAGCGAGGTCCAGGTGCCGGCGTACACCACTGGGAGTGTCATAAAGGCCTGCGGTGAAGAGGGTTCCATCAATGTAGTTGAGGGCCTCCACCAACTCGTAGCCCAGGCTCCGAATGCGGCCCCTGAGTGAGGACATACTCTCCCAGCACACCGGTACCCAGACAGGGGAAACAACAAGTCCAATTAAACAAACTCACGGTCACCGGTGTCTCTTTGGGCTGTGACCTACTGTTATGGATGACTCTCACGAGCCATCAATGAGACGCTGCAGGCAGCTGTTGAGTTCATACGTTTATTAAATAAAGACAGCATGACAAAATAATGAGCCTCATGGGGCAAAACACAAATAAAGACAAGACACTTACATATAATCAGCGAGGACAGAACCTGAACGCTGGGAAGAACTGGCTTCAGGGTTAGGGAAGGCAGACTGGAAGGCAGACGAGGTCGCAGCCCCGAAGAAACAGAGCTGCTCCCTTAAATAGTGCTTAACAGATTAATCAGCTGATGAAGGATCATCAGCTGATTGGAATCAGGCTGTCTAGCGGGGCTCCACTGACAGCCGGAAGCCCCGCCAAGACGCTGTCATAATAAAAGTCTAGAGGTGCGCCAGAGGGGAGAACGGAGAACTACCGCTCAGCCCGAGTGCAGACAGAGTCAGCACACGGACCATGACATTCAGTCATTGGGTATTATTTAGTGACAGCATTACAGTGATCCCTCGCTACTTCGTGCTTCACCTTTCGCGCCCTCAGTGCATCGCGGATTTTTCAAAAATATTCATCAAAAATTCAAAATTGAGAAATAATGGGCGGGCGCTAGCAGAAGGCAGGGAGACTACATTAGACCATCAGGTATCAACACGGAGAGCCGCACAACTCTCTGTTCGCTGTTGTCGTGTTGGCTGGGCTCGGAAATCTCGCAAGCTGATTGGCCGAGACGTTTCACCCCGCAAGCTGATTGGCCGAGACGTCTCACCCACCTCCTCTCCCTGCCGAGCACCCATGAAGGGAAGGAAGACCGCATTCATTGCTTTTTATCGCTCGTGTTACTTAGTCTCGCCGCGTGGAACTTTTTGCTGTTCTCTTGTGCCATTTTGTGCGAAATAGTCTTCCCGTCGAGCCACTACGCCGCCTCCTGCAGCTTCAGCTCTATCGGAAGCTGCCCTCGATGATCCTGCACCTCCAGCACCTCACGATGAGGCGTCACCTGAGGAGCAGTAAAGCTCTCATTAACCTGTGCAGTAAATCATTTTCATCTTGAGTTACGTATCTTGTTATAAGAATAAAAGAGTTCTAAAAACATATTTATGTACACTTTGTTTACATCTACGTATGTATGTACACGTACACACACACACACGTATCATATGAGAGTGAGAGAATGAACGTACGTATTGTTTATGGATGACGTCATAGGGGTGACGCTACTTCGCGGTTTTTCACTTTTCGCGGTCGGTTCTGGAACCCATTAACCGCGATAAGTGAGGGATCACTGTATTCCATAATCTTGAGTTTAATTTATCATATTGATGAGGGTCGCAGTGATTAATATGCATGCACTTTTACTTAACTTAGCGTGTCTGACATGACTCGGTGTGGGCAAGAGGGGTGGGGTGAGCAGGTGAGGTGACATCATTCGCTGGACTCCTGGGGCAGGGCCATGGCTGAGCAGCAGAAGAGCGAGGAGCAGGGAGAGGGAGGGACCAAGGTGCGGCCCTCATTGTCATGTCAGACCATTAGTCCGTCATCCCTTTTTCCCTGTAAAGTTCACTGTTGTCCCTGTGAGCTGAAAAATTACACTGACACTTCAAAAACTGAATAAAATAGCTCAAAATTGAATAAAATAGTTCAATGCTGTTCATCTACCCTCATGCATCCCAAAAGATAAAAGTAAAAACCCAAATGTCTCTCTGCCCTGCTAGCAGGCAATTTAACCCAAAATAAGGAAAAAATCTGGCAATTGAAAATGTTGGCTTTAAAAATATGAGAATATTTACCAGTTGCACAACATTAGATTAAAAAACCCACACAAAAAGAAACTAAAAACTCCCAAGCTTTGTAAAAATACCCATATATATATATATATATATATATACAGTATATATATATATATATATATATATACTGTATATATATATATATATATTCCCTTTCTTCTCACTCACTCAGATCACACCCATTCAGCAGTAATCTCAGACACATGGGCCCTCATACACACACACAGAGCTCTCTTTCACTCCCTGATTCACTCAAGGTCACAGCTAGGCAGCCACGCACACACACAACTACAAATTACTTAAAATAAGCTTGAAATGGCAACCTCAGCGAATTTGGCAACCTCACACTGTAACATGAACCCTTCTTGTTTTTCTCTTCACTGCAGTGAGAACACAATTCATTTTCTACCCAAAATTATTATTTGCAAACTCCCATAGACTGATTCACAATTTTCATCATTACCCCGTGGAACAATAATCACATAACTGTGCTTTTACACTTCACAATAACCAGAAAAACAATGGACAAACACGACTTCAATCCTTCGTGGCACTTCTGCTTCCGCCTCTGCGGAAGCCTTTTCTTGCCAGAACAAACCATATAACACAGAACAATCAGACAATCAAACAAAACTGCAGTAATTTTCAAACCAGCGCTATTACTTAAAGGTTGACCCTCCTTATACCGGTTCACTTAAATCACTGCTCACTACGTTGTTATTGGAGACTCTTACACTGATTTCATCAACACTCAATCAATGTTATTGGAGATTCTTACGTTGATGTTCCGCGTGTTAACAATACCTGCTCCACTTTCTGCGATACATAACACATGTTATCCTTTGCGGCCTTAAACTACCAGGACCTCTGAGCTCCACCTCATCGAACCGGACTTCTTCAGACCGACCCAAACTAAAACCTACGGCTACAGCAAGTAGAAACGCACACTAGACTTTACGGTGTCAAACGCTCAGTGTTTTTCCTTTCCTGAGCCACATCGCCTGACCGAACTGCTTTGGACTGCCCCTCGTTCGGGATGTGGCAAACAGAAACATTCAGACTTTGCACTCAGTTTCACAACACAAACATACATGTATTTACCCCCTGGGACTCCAACCCAGGGTCAATAACTTAACACACATAAATGTACTTACATCCAAATCCCACCTGTAGAGTTCTAGACCCGTCACTCAGTCCGTTCCAGCGCCTTGGCTCCGAATGCCTCCACTGCAGTAGCACTGAGCCGTTGGGTTCAGCCTGGGGAGGTCTTTTGTCAGCTGTGCACTCGCTGAAATCGGGCAGAGGTGTCGGTAGCAGGACGGATGTAACCCAGCTGAGAAAATGACCCTTTTTTCTCAGATTTCATTTGTATTAATACAATTGTGTGATTTTATTTTGAAAAACAATTATTTTGGGAAGAGGAAGTGTGATCCTCGTTATCCAACTTTTAAATTCCCGTTTCATGGTCATGTTGGGCGATCTTGGTCTTTTCATTCGTTAAGAGCGATATTAGCCCCGCCTTCCGAGCAGAGTGCCGAGGCGTGCACCCGGGTTTTCGGTCTTTTGCGATCTGAGAGCGGACGAGAGAGGCTGTGGACGATCTGTGTGGAGGCCTGTGGGTCTTCTTGGTGAGTTACGACTGAAAAGTGCTATAAATGGATCTAAACGCTGTCCAAACGCTAATTTGAAACCTTTATTATCCTAAGTTGACGGGAGCACGAGCTTGAGAGGCATGGTGGATGTGTCCTTTGCTGTGTTCACGCTGGTATCTCATCTTGGTGAGTGGGAACAAAGTGTGTGATAAAGAAAAGCATGCTAGCACCATGCTAATGTTAGCGTTATGCTAATGCTAATCGCGAGTGGATTTTTTCCTGTTTAAAAGCAATGGAAAAGGCTGTTTTTGTGTCTGTATGGTTTTCCTAAATGTGATTTCAGTTCACAACAGTATGCTGAAGTACTTTTAGTTCTTTTGCACTATTTCTGTCGAATGTAATGTGTAGCTTGATGCTAAAAGCACATTTTGTTGGTTCCTATGTAAATTCATAGGTTATGCTAAACCCAGTAGCTCAGACAGGGTTTTACTGATTTTAAAAGGGAATATTGGAAGTAATGGGACAGTATATTCCCTGGTTATGTGATAAATTAATTGTATTTCATTTCATGATTTACAAAGAAAAGGTTAAAAAGATCAATCATAATTTCATGGTTAAATGATGTAGAGATAAAAAGAGAAATTCATTTATTTGGTTACATGAGAAAAAAAAAGTATTTCATGTACTACCAGAGAGATTTTGAGAAAAGAAAACATGCATGTAAGATGTGAAATGTGAAATGTAAGATATTACTATATTACTGGATTGTAACAATAGTAATATGAGAGAAGAATTTAAACACTAAGCTATTTTTTTTTTTTTTTGTTACTTATTTGTACCCGTAGGTAGATTTGGTTTGCAGTCTGGTGACAAGCCACCGGCTGCTGGTCGCTGCGTGCGCGAGCGCCCTAAACCTACATGTTTTTGGTATGCGGGAGGAAACCGGAGAAATCCCGGAGTAAACCCACGCAACACGGGGAGAACATGCAAACTCCACACAGCTCACTGTTGGTCGGGGGCTGGAATCGAACCCACGATCTCATGATCCCCGCGATCCCCCGGCCGAGGGTAAAACTGTGCTGCCACAGTGCTAAACCACTGCGCCACCGTGCAGCCACGGTGCGCTATGGTGTTATATGAGAAGAGATTGAAAAGTGAATTACTTTAGCTGTATACAATAATATCATTATTGTTGTGCAGGCTAGGTTTTTTTGGTTGCTGATTAAGAACCTTCTGGATCCTGGATT
Source organism: Pholidichthys leucotaenia (assembly GCA_020510985.1). Taxonomy (NCBI): domain Eukaryota; kingdom Metazoa; phylum Chordata; class Actinopteri; order Cichliformes; family Pholidichthyidae; genus Pholidichthys; species Pholidichthys leucotaenia. Next base: position 212,169,688 of record CM035839.1, read on the forward strand.
CTCTCCGAATGGAGATGGCGAGCCTGACTCGAGACCTGAACCAAGACTGAACCGAGATCTGAACCAAGGTCTCGATTGAAGAACATCCTTCCTCTCTCCAGTGCACAAAATTCAAAGTGGTAACAACTCAAGCCGCCGCTTTAAAAGAGGAAAAGAAACCTGAGTCTGGAAATACAAGATATCTTGACTGGTCAAACGACTAAAACAAAAAGACGAACAAACACTGAGCTCAGTAGGACATTTTTGGGGTTTTATTTCATGCCGGCCGTTGTTATATTTGTATATTTGTAAATTGTATACTCTGTTTTCTTTATCTTTAAAAATAACAGCCATTATTGCTCATTTCTTGCCTCCAGCTATTTCATTCCACACTCATTTAATTCCCTATTGTAATCCTTACGAACCTAGCAACTGGTCTACACTTAATAATTTCCCTTACCTAAGTAACGTAAGGCAAGGGTTACACGGAGTTATCTGGGTCCCTGTTCGTTGCGCCAAATGTTAGACTATTTTTCAGTATAATCATTCTGAGTCAAAAAATCAGGCAGAATATTTAAATGAAAATAAATTTATTCCGTCATGGCCAATGAGGGAGGAGTACAGACACAGCCCCAGTCTGACGACCCATACTCCTGAATCAAACACTCCTCCCTCAAGGTTTATAAAGCTGTTTTATCAATGGGAAGACGGAAGACAGAGATTAATGTCCTGCAAGACATACAGTCTTGTCCTTGAGAGTCCATGAAGCATAGTCCTTATCTTCTTTACTCACAGGAAACAGGGAGATAAATACACTCTCGCACACTGACTAAACACTCTCGAGGCTCGAGTGGATCAAATCACTCATCAGCAACAGGTAATCTTAAACCAACTCACCCAAATTAACCGCTGGTTGGACCGTCTGGATCCCCAGCAGGCGTTCCCACCGGCTCAGCACAGTGGGCCAGCTCCCGTTGCTTCTCCAGCTAGCCAGGCTACCCCGGGGCCGCCCACCCAGCTCACTCCTATTCCTACGCCCACGCGCTTCAGCGGAAAGCTCGGTGAAGCCCGGGGGTTCCTCCTCCAATGTGAGTCGGTGTTCCAGCGCGTTCCCGGGGACTTCCTGACTGATCACAGCCGAATAGGGTATGTTGCTAACCTTTTGGAAGGGCGAGCGCTATCCTGGGCCTACGCCGTAATGGCGAGGCCCAGCTACGCGAACCTGACCTATGCCCAGTTCGTGCACGACTTTAATGAAGTTTTTGATCATTCGGACCGTGACAGTGTGCTAACCACCTGGTTGCTAAACCTTCGCCAGGGTAGTCGGTCGGCAGCCGACTACGCTGTCGACTTCTGGGTGGTAGTGGCGGAAGTTGGGTGGGGGGATGCTGCCCTCTGCAGCATCTTCGCCCGTAGCCTGAGCCCCAGCCTGAGCCCCAGCCTCCGAGTTGAACTGGCCTGCCGGGATTTGCCGGGACGGCTGTCCGAATTAATTTCCCTTGCTATTAGTCTCGACAACAGGCTGAGAGAGGAAGTCATTCAGCCGCTCAAGCGGAGCATCCTCCCGCATGTCTCAACCTCGCCCCCTGGTGTTTCCCGCGCCAGAGTCCGCTGACGACTAGGAGGCGATGCTGATTGGGCAGACAAAGCTTCCGCTGGCGGAGAAACAGCGCCGCAGGGAGCTGGGCCTCTGCATGTACTGCGGAGATGACCAGCACCCCGTGGAATCCTGCCCGGTTAAGCCAAAAGGGGGAGTCCACAAGTCGCTGTAGGGGCCCTCACGGACTCGACCCAGTCTAACTCCCTATCAAAATGCCTCCTCCCAATCAGATTCTGTCACAATCTCACTGAGCATCTCACTCATGCACTGGTGGACTTGGGGGTGAAACAAAGCTTTATTTCCAAAGGCCTGGCAACCCGACTGGGCATCCCCTGCCAAGCTCTGCCAGCCCCTCTCAATCTTGTTACTCTCTCTAGAACCCCCCTGGAGAAGGTCACACACCGGACTGTTCCCGTCTCCGTCATCATCTCCGGGAATCACAGGGAGGACCTTAGCCTGTTTGTACTGCCCACCTCAGCTGCTCCCGTCATTCTGGGTTACCCCTGGCTGTGCCTCCACAACCCGGCCTTCGACTGGCGATCCGGAAGTGTCCTCTCCTGGAGCTCCTTCTGTTTGGGCGCCTGCCTCCAGTCCGCTGCCTGCGCCCCGTCGCTGCCTCTCTCCTCCTCCGACTCCCCCGCTCCGGACCTCTCCAAGGTGCCTCCAGAGTTTCACGATCTCGGGACTGTCTTCAGCAAATCCAAAGCGCTGTCTCTTCCCTCCCACCGCCCGTATGACTGTGCCATAAACCTCCGGCCGGGGGCGCCCTTGCCATCTGGTCGCCTATACAGCCTGTTGGCTCCGGAGCGGGAGGCCATGGACACCTATATAAAGGAGTCGCTCAGCGTGGGCATCATCCGCCCCTCCTCGTCCCCAGTCGGAGCGGGGTTCTTTTTCGTCGCTAAGAAGGATGGGTCTCTTCAGCCGTGCATCGACTTTCGGGCCTTGAACGACATCACGATTTAAGATAAATACACGCTGCCTCTGATGGACTCCGCCTTCGACTCACTCCAGGGGGGTTCCTGGTTTATGAAGCTGGACCTCTGCAGTGCATACCACCTCGTTCGGATCCGGGAGGGCGACGAATGGAAGACGGGGTACCGGACGCCCAGCGGCCATTTTGAGTACCTGGTCATGCCGTTTGGGCTCACCAACGCTCCGGCCGTCTTCCAGCAGCTGATAAACGACGTCCTTCGAGACTTCCTGGGGGTTTTCGTCTTCGTCTACCTGGATGACATCCTGATCTTCTCCCGGTCTCAGGAGGAGCATCAGGTTCACGTGAGGCGGGTCCTCCAGCGCCTCCTGGAGAATAGGCTCTATGTGAAGGAGGAGAAGTGCGAGTTTTTTACCGACAAGACCTCCTTCTTGGGCTTCATTTTTTCTCACAATCAAATCATCCCTGATCCTGCCAAGGTGAAGGCGGTAATCGAGTGGCTCCCCCCTTCGTCCAGGAAACAGGTCCAGCAGTTCCTGGGGTTCGCCAACTTCTACCACTGTTTTGTCCCCAAATACAGCTCCATCACTTCTCCTCTGACCCGCCTCACCTCCCCCAAGGTGCCGTTCCAGTGGACAGAGGAGGCTGCGTCGGCCTTCGCGGCACTGAAGATGGAGTTCTCCTCCTCCTGGGTTCTGACTCAGGTGGATCCCACGCTACAGTGCCTCGTCGAGGTGGACGCCTCCGACATGGGGGTGGGGGTGATGTTGTCTTAGCGCTCTCCAGTGGACGGGGTGGTGCGCCCCTGCGCTTTCTTCTCCCGGCGCCTGTCTGCAGCGGAGAAGAACTATGACGTTGACGACAGAGAACTCCTAGCAGTGAAGCTCGTGCTGCAGGAGTGGCGCCACTGGCTGGAGGGGGCAGCACAACCTTTTGTGGTCTGGACAGATCATAAGAACCTGGAGTACCTGAGGACGGCCAAGCACCTGAATGTCCCCCAGGTGTGCTGGTCCCTGTTCTTTGGCCGCTTCAGGTTCACCATCATCTACCGCCCCGGCTCCAAGAATGCCAAGCCGGACGCACTGTCCAGGCAGTTTGCTCCGGACGTCTCTGAGGAACAGGAACACACCATCCTCCTAGCCTCGTGCGTCGTGGGTGCCGTCTCGTGGTCCATCAAGGACAAGGTCCGGAGGGCGCAGGAGGCCGAACCTGATCCTGGCGGTGATCCAGCGGGGAGGTTATATGTGCCATCTTCCGTCCGGGGTGATGTCATCCATTGGGCTCACACCTCCGAGCTCGCCTGTCACCCTGGGATCTCCCGCCAGGTGGAGCTCCTCCGGAGGTCCTTTTGGTGGCCAGGCCTCTGGGACAATGTCGCCAATTACGTCCGCGCCTGCCCCCAGTGCGCTACTGGTAAGACTTCGACCTCTCCTCCAGCGGGGCTCCTCCATCCCCTGCCAGTCCCCGGAAGGCCCTGGTCCCACGTAGCCTTGGATTTCGTCACCGGTCTCCCGACGTCCAGCTCTTTCAACACCATCCTGACCATTGTGGACCGGTTCTCGAAGGCAGCCCACTTCGTGCCGCTCCACGGCCTCCCTACGGTGTGGGAGATGGCTGATTTGTTGGTCCAGCACATCGTTAGGTTACATGGGATCCCGGTGGATGTCGTTTCGGACCGGGAGCCCCAGTTCGTGTCTAGGGTCTGGAGGTGCTTCTGCAACGCCTTGGGGGCTACGGTGAGCTTATCATCCGGTCACCACCCCCAGTCCAATGGGCAGTGCGAGCGCACGAATCAGGAGCTGGAAGCTGCACTGTGCTGCGTCACCGCCTCCAGTCCCTCCTTCTGGAGCGCCCATCTGCCTTGGATAGAATATGCCCATAATTCCACCTTATCATCGGCCATTGGGATGTCTCCCTTCCAGGTGTCTCTGGGCTACGACCCTCCACTGTTCCCCGAAGAGGAGGGAGAGGTGGCAGTACCATCCATTCAGGCTCATCTAAGGCGCTGCTGGTGCTTTTGGACCACGACTCGCCAAGCACTTTTACGCACGCCGGAGCAAAACTCCAGAACAGCGAATCGTCACATAAGAGCCTCCCCCCACTACCAAGTGGGCCAACAGGTATGGTTGTCCGCTCAGAACATCAACCTGAAGGCCGAGAAGAAGAAGCTGACCCAGCACTTCATTGGACCTTTCCCCGTGGTCAAGGTAATAAATCCGGTGGCTGTGCGTTTGGCTCTCCCCCCCTTCCTCTGTGTCTGTCCAACATTCCACGTCTCCCAGATTAAGCCCCTGGTGACTAATCCACTCTGTCCCCCTCCTAGGGCTCCACCCCCTCCCGTGATGATCGACAGCGACCCGGCGTGGAGGGTCTCTTCCATCCTAGACTCCTGCTGTCGGGGTCGCGGTCTGCAATATCTGGTGGACTGGGAGGGGTATGGCCCTGAGTGGAGATCCTGGGTGCACCCGTCGTTTGTGCTGGACAAACGCCTCATCACAGAGTACCACCGGGCGCACCCAGGTAAGCCAGTGCCGGGAGGTGCTGCTCGGTGGGGGGGGGAGTACTGTTACAACTCGCTCTCGCCTGTCTCCCGCTTCAGCTACGCGCACACCTGCACCTCATCAATCCCGGGCTATATAGCCCGCTCCGGCTGGAGCCTCGGCCTGGAGCCGTCTGCTCATCAACGCTCTCAACTCCAGCGCACGCCCGCTCCCTTACGGCCTGTGCTTCTCGTATGATTCCTCGCCTAGCACGTAAGCTATTCCCCCACTCACCTTCTCTTCAGTCTCTCCCCTGTGCACAGGTGGATCCTCTGGCGGCGGACTTCCCTCCCTCGTCCTCGCCATCCTTCTCCTCACCGCTCCGAGCGCGCACAGAGATGCTGTCTTCCAGGCAGGAGACCTGCGGCTTAAGCCAACGCCAGCCACCGAGTCATCTGCAAGTAAGCACCAGACTGTACATTAACGCCGCTGGGTGTACACCGGCAGCTAATCCCTGTGTTTGCTCTGCCCTTAGGGTTGCCTGGCTGTACGGCGCTCCGTTTTGCCCTCGACGCATCCCGTCCTCCTGCAACACATCATATCCCGCACACACGCACTCATACACCTGTTATTTGCTCAGTAAAATCATTGAATCACACTAGAGCCTGTGTGCGTGTTCCCTGGGCCCGACATTATGTCAAAAAGATTAGTTTTCACGTATTTCCAAGAGATAAAGAGCATCTGGAATGATGGATTAGTGCCATTCATAGGCAAAATGAAGATGGATCAAAGTGGGAGCCGTCTGCCCACGCAGTTCTGTGTGGACAGCACTTCTTCGGAGGTACAAATGACGATCATATGCCCCCCATATATTACTGTATGCACTGTATATGAACCACATCAATGGGTACATAATGATACTGTGATGTGTAAAGTATAGAAATTCATGCCAGCCATGTGGCAGTGGCTTACAGGAATGTCCAGGGATTAGTAATCCCATGGGTTTGTAATTTCTACACAGTATTGTTACTATCATACCTCACCTCTCACATGGAATGATCTGGAACACTTCTGGGTCTGATCCAGAATTCATACTGTATATAAAAGTTGGGACCAGCATATATTGCTGTTGTGAAATATTTATTGGTTAAAGTGACCTGTGACATACAATCACTCATATGAGAGGATCGGACACACTGTAGATTTAGTCTGTATATGATATACATTGTACATTATGTGGGCTGTGGAGCTGCAGCCTAAACAGACCTGGATAAACATACCAAAAAGTTTCACTAACAATCACCTATTAATGATTAATTAATCACCTATAATAAGTGTGCCTGTCTGGTGAACTTGGGTGATGGTATCATTTGCAAGAATTGTGAAGAGCCAAACAAAACAGACTGATGTAAGCAGTGTATGCAGTCCGGACTCTGATGGACGTTGATGTGCCAGTAGGCCTACTGTATAATATGTATCTGACCCTGTATTTTGTAAATGTTGATGTACATGTGTATAATGATGATGATGACCCTGATGATGATGATGGTGATGATGATGTACACGTGTGGTGGTGATGATGATGATGATGATGTACAGGTGTGGGAACGTTAATGATGTACATGTGTGATTATGGGCAATATTAATATTCATAATAAAATGCTTTTTGAAAACATGCACTGTGTTTTTAAAATTTATCATGTTCACAAAGTATCCATTGAGACTTTAGTTCTAACAACAATATTGGTTATTCTATTATTTTTACCACAAGGTAAAGTAATATTTTAAGATATATTATAATTGTGTATTTATATTCATATGCTTTACTTTGCATTTGGACATTTGGGTGGAGAATCCAGTTGAAAAATCCATCTGTCTTGGTATCTTTATATAACATGGTAAATTCCTACGGTGTAGGAAAACTTGCAGGTGAGTGTTTTTTTTTTTTTTTTTTTTAAATCACACACTCAGTTTTTTTGCTGATGTGTTCTGTTAATATTCACTGTAAACACGGAAGTGAGCGCGGTGCAATGACACATTTGATTGCTTGGACTGAGTGTTTGAGTGCTACTCAGGGACAAATTTGATTAGCGAAATTGGTGAAAGTTGATGAGGCTTGGCCAAAATTGCGGGAAAGTTGCGGTGATTGGACAAAGTTGCAAGGTCGCTCAAAAGATGCGGCGATGGCCTGATTTTGCGTGAATTAGTGCGATCGCAATATCATGAAATCCTGGAGGGGCTGCTAAGTGTGAACAAACAACAGATCTTCCATGTGAATTATTGTTTTTTTTTCATAATAGAGAGTCTACATTCAATTTGTTAAACTTCTTTGTTTGTCTACAGATGTAATTCCTGATGTCTGAATCATTTGAAGACTTCTGAGGACAAGTTTCAGGTAGGATTTCAATAAGGCCTGAAAAGAAAGTCTAGAACAAAGAAAAAGTAGGGCCCCATTTCTGTCTTTGCCTTGGGCCCCAAATGGACTGAGTCCGTCCCTCATGACATCTGTATTTTTTATATATATCACATCTATAAGAATAATCACATTTTTATGCTGTTTTTCTTTCCTCTTTGTCTCCTCTTTGTCTCTCTGAGGTCCACGGTGGTGAACCTGAGGGTCAGCAGTCAGAGCAGCTGTGAAGATAACAGGCTGGAAGCTAAAGAAGAATGTTACATGTTTACTGTTTATACCAGAAACTGCTACTGTATTTCAATAAATTAATGTTTGGACAAACTTAGTTGTTTGCAAGATTATTTAAGAAACTCTCAATATTCACTACACACAAGTGTGAAACATTCCAGATCATTCTGATTTAATGTTCATAATTATGCTTTTACTTTTAGAAATTTTGATATTTTTACCTGCTAATGCATGCCATCATGCAACTATACATGCATTGATTAATAAAATGTTACTCCAGCATTTTTATTTGTGCTCCTAATTTTATTCTTGTGCTTCTGTATTTTTATGCCTTGATGCACAGGCAACGTAGGCATACGCTAATCACTCCATGTGTCTGTCTGTCTACTAGTCTTTCAGCTGATCCACTCAAGATCAACTAGACTTAAAGGCTTGTATCATTGTATCACCATATTTTTTCAACTTTTAATATGCCACAATTTCCAGATAAGGCTTTGTTTTTAAAATGAACACAAATTTAACTCACATTTACCATCAATGCAGCTGCGAAAAAAGGTATTGTAATAACTATGCCGGGCCACTAGAAGTGGCAGTGTGACTTTTTTACAGCCCCCCATGCTACTATGTCACAGGCACCAAAGCATCAGCACCTTGGTGCTTACATTCTGACTTAGTTCACTGCTGGGACAAAGAGAGAGAGTGGGGTCAGTTAAGTGACAACATGTCATCACTGTGCTACTGTTTTGTATGTTCTCTTCCTGTGAATGAAAATGTGTGGTCGCCATCTTTCAGATCTGGCTGCTCGGACAAACGATTATAAAAAAAACAAACAAAAAAACAAACAAGCGCAGAAGCAGGAATAATAAAGGTCCCAAAGAGAAAACTGACTCCTGCCGTTCAAAGGGTGCAACATTTACAGTGTTAGCATCTTAGCAGCGGAGCTAACTAACAGAGCTACTGTCTGCGAGGCCACTTTTTAAGGTCATCTTCCCATCCTTTGATAGTCATGGGAAGTGATATGATTATATTATTCTTTTTGAGGTGAAAAAGGCCATGTTCCTTCATTTTTGATGTCAAAGTCATTGTTTTTTAACAAGGAAAAGTGTCCCGTTTCCATGACAACTCCACGTTCTAAACTAGTACTGGAAGTTGCGCACATAATTCATGCAAGGCATCATGGGGTGAGGAATAAATCTTTTTTTGCAATGTTGTTTTCCTATAATGGTGACCCCATATTAATAGATTGATTTACATATATCTTTTTGTGAATTCCCATAGTAAATATTTAATCGCATACCAGAGTAACATTACCAACAAAAGATCTCGAATTATTGTAACATCCACATCTTTATGTAGTGTACAGTTCACAGGATCTGTTTCCTTTGAAAGTTTTTTCCCCCACTGTAATCTCTTTGATCTCTTTCTGTTAACAAGGATTTGTTTCCTGTCATCTGCCTTGACATTGCTCACACATTGTAGGAGTGTGAAGTGAGCTGTTGTGGTAAAAGGAGGTTAATGCACTGCTTCTGCGCAAGCTTTTCCCCAGTTCTATCCTGCTGTAATTGTGTTATTGCTCTATAGAATTGTCAGTGGAGTTGTGCTGCCCCAGTCAAGATATCTGAGCCAAGTCTGAGGAGGGAGGTTAACTTGACACATAAATTGCTATCTGCCAAGATGAATGGGGCTTGCCAGAGCAGATGAGGAGAGCTGTGACCTGACATTGCTTCTGACAGATTCTGTATATCCCCATTCATCTTTTTCCCATCTTTTCTCTGTACACAGTGCCAACTGCTGCTTCCTATGATCTCTTAGTGGGGCTGCCAAATATTCATCTTTGGTGTAGTTCTACATGCATAAAAGGGCATTTGTGCAGCTGCATCCGACTGGTTTTGAAATGCTCGTTTGCCTTTATACTTCTAAAAGTAACAATTATGAGTGTATATCTGTGTTGGGAGAAAAATTCAGTAATGCGTTACAGTTACTGAAATTTGATCAGATGCATTACTCGTTTTATTAATATGGATAGATATTTTTAGCGCAAATAAATGAATATACAAACTGACCCTACCATAGCTGACACGAGCTGTCAGTCGACGTGACCTGTTGCAGAGAGCCGAATCTTCACTACTGAGTGGAGGAAAAGATGAAGTTACTTTGTTTTTGTGGAAATAGATTATTTTTCCTTTGTCGCGGTTAGGGACAAAAGCATACTGGTGAGCTGGAAGCTAAGTGCCGGTTGAGACCTACTGCAATCTTCAGAAGTGCTCGAAGACAGCAATAAAGCTCCAATAAAGCTAGTGCTAAGTAACGGCTAGCTATGCTGGCAACACCATGTTACTGGATTTACGCTATGTGAACAGCCACGGCTGGATGTAAAGTGGAAATATTCTTGTCTTAAAAGCCACAGCAGGATTTCAAGCACAGCTATGCATGTGGACAGTTTGTGACCAAGCAAGAATTAAACCTGATTGCCAGATATGTCGTTACAGACTGAAGACGTGATAATAGTCACTTTCCTTCACAGCTGAGATTGTGATCCACTTAAGTTAAAACACATTTACTTGCTACTTGGATAAAGATTATGCAAAAATGGATTTGATCTCCAAAAGGAATTTGAGGGACTGGATCATGTCTCTGTCACATCAGACATTTGGACTGTGGATAATGGACATTTTGTTTGGATCACTGCACATCAGATTAAATCCATATCATAAAGGTAAGATAAACATGGACAGCTTTATGCAGTGGTGCCAACTCACCCACCTGTACATTGTGAGATAGGGCCTTGCTGGAGGTATACACTCACAGATCACCACCAACATGTAATGAGTTCATCCTTGGGCCAAGGACCACATTTGGTGAAAATTTCATCCAAATCCATCTGGTAGATTTGGAGTATTGTTGCTAACACTCTGTGAAAAGATAAGAGCCTTGGCGGAGGTATGCATTTTGAGATCATCACCAAAATCTAATCATGTTCTGTGTGCTATTACACACCTTGACCTGAAAATTTGAATGAAAGACACGATACAAATGCAATCCTGTCAGGAGCTGAGCCGACTTGGTTTCCCCGGCTCTGTCCTGACCTCTCTGTGGGTCTAGGTGCCAATGTATATGTGTATATTATGTATTTCAGTGTGCTTCCCTATCCCTAGCCACTGCTCTCTGGCCGGCAGCTGTGAGGCAGCTCTCTTTGGCTCACTCTTCTGTGAGCACTGGCTGACAGCCTGCCGGTCCGACCACGCCCCCTCACTCATTACCATTAGCTGTTCCCATTCCCGTTTGCCATCTCCCCGCTCCTCGCCCAGGTGCTGGCAATCACACCATCACCAGCAATGCGTGTACTTAAGCAGCCTTTTGCCAGTCACGCATTGCTGGGTCATTGTATTGTCTGTTTTGCATTGTCTATGAATAGTCACTGTGCAGGCGCATACAGTCATTAATCGCTGTATGTGAATTGTCAGCTATATTGTCTTTCGTCCACTCCTCAATGTGTTTGCCACTTCCACGTCTGGCCGTGGATTCTCTGCCTCCGCTGAGCGATACCGGCTCTGGGATGCCAATGTGGAAAACTTGTTCTCCCTCGTGCGTTCGCTGGATAATGTTTGTTCAGCAACGCCAACTGTAAGTGTATTTTTATATTTTTGTCTGTCATCTTCTTTTTGGAACTGTGCTTTTGGTGTTCAATAAATGTGTTGTGGTGTAACCCTTGCACGTAAATCCTTATCATTTCTCCCCTCTCTGTGCGCTGCAGAAAAGTGCACGGAGAGAGTCATGACAGAATCACCCAGCCTGAAAAGAGGATTTAGCGGGTTACACCCTCACATCATTTTTTTTTCTTTGAACTGTGTTTTTGATTGACCTGTTTCTGGAGTGTACCATGCCCCGGTTTGCCAAAGCAGAGGAAGAACAGCAGCGGGTATTCCCACGGTGGCGGAGGGTTGGGCTGCCAAGTTTATCTGGAGCTTCATGGACGAAGCCCTCGCCACCCGGGGACCGAAGAAGATGCTGGAATGCGTGAACGGAGCAGTAGGAATTCTGGAGGCGCATTCCGGGTTATGGGAATACCCACAGTTCGCCGACCTGCTGGCCACAGTCTGCTCGCTCCAGCGCTCCTTCTCCGGTTTGGCGTTTCCCACAGCGTCGAGACAGAGGCCCGGTTTCCAGCAGACCTCCATCCTCTGTGACGCTTCGCCCGAACCTCCTCCCGTTCCAGCACGGTCTTCGCCAGTTAACAGGGGACAGCGTTGCCCCGCATGGAAGCGTTGGCAGAAGCCTTCTCCTCCATCAGCTGCCATTGTCCTTCCAGCTGCTGCGAGGCTTGATGGGGCCACCCTGGGAACGCCCACCTCTGTCACCAGGGAGACGACTCCCCCACCTTCGACAGAGAGGGATGGCAGTCAGCCTGCAGCAGCCATCCATCCATCCATCCATCTTCTACTGCTTAATCCTTTCGGGTCGCGGGGGGGCTGGAGCCTATCCCAGCATCTTTGGGCGAGAGGCAGGGTACACCCTGGACAGATCGCCAGTCCATCGCAGGGCCAACACAGAGAGACAGACAACCATTCACTCTCACATCCATACCTAAGGACAATTTAGAATCCCCAGTTTTGATGCCAATTAACCTAACTTGCATGTTTTTGCCTGCAGCAGCCGTGCACAACAAATTCCGGGAGAACAGGCAAGTGTTTCTTTCATTCCATTCAATTAAATCATGAAGGACCTTGTCTGTCTCCCGAGGGACAGGCCCAGCCTCAGCAGTCTGCTGGGTCCTCTCCTCCGGCTGCAGTTAATAACTCATCCCCTATTTCCTCTGCGTCTCCTTCCTTTATTCCTGAGTGCCTGTCGGTCCTGCAACCAGTCCGCCAGATGGAGGAGTTTGGCGCTCTGGATGATCCTGCCCAGTGGCCCACACAGAGGTGTTTTCCTGCAGCCACACCAGTGGAGTCCCCTGCGTTAGAGCCACTGCAGGGGTATCAAGAGACTGCTATGACCATCTCACCAGCTGCGGAGGTGACGGCAGTGGAGTGAGAGCCAGAGTCGGACCTTCTGGAGGCTGGGCCCAGGATCACATCATCAAGTTTGACGGAGTCCTGGATGGTGGTGGGGCTCCAGCTCAAGCAAGTTCTCTCTCTTGTGTTCCTTATGTCTGTATTTGAGAGATCTTGCCTGGCTCTTGGGGAGGAGAGTCAGGTGCAGCCCTCAGCTGCATCTGAACTCACTTTGCTGGGCTCCGTCACTGCCGGTGACCCTAACCACCTTTCTTCTCCTGCTGTCCCTGAGCCTTCGTCTAGGGTCGCCGGAGAGGGTGCGCCGTCGCCGGAGGTCGCTGAGCGTCCAGTCCAACCGAAAGAGGATGTCATCGTTTCAGCTCCTCCGGCCAGGGTTGTCAGGGTTCCCCCCATCGACCGCCTCCTCAGCCTGGTGCTCCTGTGGGTTGGCCCGCTCGCCATGGAAGCAGCAGGGGCCCAACTGGGTTCCACCGCGGGTGCAGCTAGGCTCCAGCCAGAGTCCACTGCGGGTGCAGCAGGGGCTCAACCAGGTTCCACCGCGGGTGCTACATGGCTCCAGCCGGAGTCCACCACGGGTGCTGCACGGCTCCAGCCGGAGTCCACCGGGGGTGCTGCATGGCTCCAGCCGGAGTCCACCACGGGTGCTGCAGAGGTCCAGCCGGGAGCCACCATGGGTGCTGCAGAGCTCCAGCCGGGAGCCACCGCGGGTGCTGCAGAGCTCCAGCCGGGAGTCACTGTGGGTGCAGCATTGGCCTGGTCAGGGTCCACCGCGGGTACAGCTGTGTCCCAGACCGGGACCATTGAGGGTGCTGCCGGTCAGCTTGGGGACGCCGGGGCCGTTACTCCTCAGCCTGAGGCTGTCGAGGTCCCCATCTCCTCCCAGTCTGACGCCATGGGGGTTCCCTCCCTACGGTCCAGTCACCCGCCAGAGAGCCTCCCAGTGGGCAGGCCCCCTCCTGCTCCACCCCCCTGGTCCTGGTGGCTCTACAACGTTGGCCGACTGCCGGAGGGACTGAGTCTCTGGGCCAGATGGCCCGTGTTTTCCGGCAGGCCACTGGACTCAGTTTGCCAGACTGCCTGCTGGGCCTGGGACTCTGGGTGGCCTCCCGAGGTTCCATGCCTTTAGACTTGGGGGGGGTAATTCTGGGCTGGGTATTGTGTTCCCTCCTTTCCTGTTCCCCCTACCTCCCACCCTGGGGTTATTTTTTGCTGTTGTTCCTGTTGGGGGGGGGGGGGTTCTTGGGATGTTACCTTGGGTGTCTGGGTATCCACCCCTTGAGGGTGGGGGGGCTCTGTCAGGAGCCAATCCGGCTTGGTTTCCCCGGTTCGGTCCTGACCTCCCTGTGGGTCTAGGTGCCAATGTATATGTGTATATTATGTATTTCAGTGTGCTTCCCTATCCCTAGCCACTGCTCTCTGGCCGGCAGCTGTGAGGCAGCTCTCTTTGGTTCACTCTTCTGTGAGCACTGGCTGACAGCCTGCCGGTCCGACCACGCCCCCTCACTCATTACTATTAGCTGTTCCCATTTCCGTTTGCCATCTCCCCGCTCCTCGCCCAGGTGCTGGCAATCACACCATCACCAGCAATGCATGTACTTAAGCAGCCTTTTGCCAGTCATGCATTGCTGGGTCATTGTATTGTCTATTTTGCATTGTCTGTGAATAGTCAATGTGCAGGCGCATACAGTCGTTAATCGCCATATGGGAATTGTCAGCTATATTGTCTTTCGTCTACTCCTCAATGTGTTTGCCACTTCCACGTCTGGCTGTGGATTCTCTGCCTCCACTGAGTGATACCGGCTCTGGGATGCCAACGTGGTAAACTCGTTCTCCCTCGTGTGTTCACTGGGCGATGTCTGTCCAGCGACGCCAACTGTAAGTATATTTTTGTATTTTTGTCTGTCGTCTCTTTTGGAACTGTGCTTTTGGTGTTCAATAAATGTGTTATGGTGTAACCCTTGCACGTAAATCCTTATCATTTCTCCCTTCTCCGTGCGATGCGTAAAAGTGCACAGGGAGAGTCATGACACAATACATTATTATTATTATTATTGTTATTATTATTAAGACAGAGAAATGACAGCAAAAACAATTTGACTACATAATAATAATAATAATAATAATAATAATAATATCAAGACTGTCATAATTGTATTGACCAGGCATTAGGGCCGGGCAATTCCACCTTAAATCAATATCATGGTTTACTGAATCTTTCAGGTCAGTTTTCGTGTTTTTTTTTCTCCTCTCTTCTCCATTACAGATTACTGACAAGGTTCATAATTATTAAGCAATATTACACAACAGTGTGGTGTCATACCATTTTTTGCAGTTAACAACTACAACTACAACAACTACTCGCCAAGCGCCACTGCCAGCAGGCTGGCTTCACTCCTCGCCAGTCCACAGTGGACTGCATCCTTACCTTGAGTGTCCTAGCACAACAATGGAGGGTGTATCGCCAACCTCTTTATGTGGCCTATGTCGACCTCAAAGCTGCCTTTGACTCCCTAGACAGGAATGCCCTCTGGCAACTCCTCCGTGACATTGGAGTCTCGTCCAAGTACATCAAGATTTTCTGGGACCTCTACTCCAACACCATGTGCAGGGTACGTACCGAGGGTGACATGTCAGACCCTTTTGTCACCACATCAGGAGTCCAGCAGGGATGCGTCGCTGCGCCAAACCTCTTTAATGCTGCAGTTGACTACTGTACACACTCAATACTTGGTCGGGGCTACTTTTGGATTAATTACTGTATGAATGTGGCGTGGCATGGAGGTGATCAGCCTGTGGCACTGCTGAGGTGTTATGAAGGCCCAGGTTGCTTTGATAGTGACCTTCAGCTCGTCTACATTGTTGGGTCTGGTGTCTCTCATCTTCCTCTTGACAATATGCAATAGATTCTCTATGGGGTTTAGGTCAGGAGAGTTTGTTGGCAAATCAAACACAGTGATGCCATGGCCATTAAACCAGGTTTTGATACTTTTGGCAATGTGTGTGTGTGTGGGGGGGGGGGGGTGCCAAGTCCTGCTGGAAAATGAAATCAGCTTCTCCATAAAGCTTGTCAGCAGAAGGAAGCATGAAATGCTCTTAAATTTCCTAGTAGATAACTGTGCTAACTTTGGTCTTGATAAAACACAGTGGACAAACACCAGCAGATGACCTCTTTGAATTAATGAATGAATGAATCTTTATTTTCGGATAGATTAGAAGTAAAGATTAAAAGAAAAGAACAGAATAATATAACAAAGGGAGAAAAAAAATCTAACAAGGTCAAATTAAACAATAACTCATCTGATTATACAGTTGAACATAAGTTATCCGAAATGGGTGATGGCTGAAGCCGCAGCTTATATTGCCCACCCATATTCCATCCAAGAATTCAAAAGAAAAAAAACAAAACAGGAGCGATTACAATTCAGAACAAAACTAAGACAAAACGTGTCAAAAAAAAACAACAAAAAAAACAACTAAGCAACAGCATGACACAGACTGAATATGATGATTCTTATGTGATTTTACATGTCATCTTGTATATATGTTCGGAGTATTTCTTCCTTTAGTTTTTGTTTAAATTGTCCAAGCATGTGATATTGTTTCTCCCTTATTCGAAACAACTTTTGGATATTTGTGGCCAGTGATAGATTCTTCACTTTAAACATTATTGTTGCAGTTTTAAAGTCAACCAGATCTTTCAACTTGAGAGCTTTTAATTTAAGAAAAAGTAGGTTTGTTGGTTCACTGTAAGCAGCTTTGTTTATTAGTCTAATAGCTCTCTTCTGAAGCATAAATATTGGATATAGGTTTGTTTTATATGTATTTCCCCATACTTCAGTATAATATGTCATGTATGGGAGTATTAATGAATGATACAAAGTATATCGTGTGGGTTGATTCAGCAAATATTTCACTCTGTGTAGTATTGCGATTGATTTGGATATTTTACCTTTAACATAATTAATATGTGACTTCCAACACAGTTTATTATCAATTATTACTCCAAGAAATTTAATTTTAGATACCCTTTCAATCTCTACACCATTTACACTGAGTTTAGATACTAAGTTGTTGTGATGATTGTTAAAAATTATAAATTTTGTCTTACTTAAATTGAGCGTTAATTTGTTTGAATCAAACCACAGTTTAAGCTTTCCTAATTCCTTTCCGAGTATATCCAAAAGTTGTTCCAAATTGCTTCCACTGCATAATAAATTAGGTTCATATGCAAACAATATTAAATCCATTTTTTCCGAAACTTTACATATGTCATTTATATACATATTGAAAAACAATGGCCCCAAAACTGAACCCTGTGGGACTCCGCAAGTAACCTTCAGTAACTGTGAGTTTTTGCTACCAACACATACATACTGATATCTGTTCTTTAAGTAACTACATAACCAGGACAGTGCTACCCCCCTAATACCACAATTTTGTAGTTTCTTTAATAATAATTTATGATCCACTGTATCAAATGCTTTTTTAAGATCCAGGAATACCACAACTGAATACTCTTTATTTTCAATGGCAGTTGATATTTTTTCTATAAATTCCATTAGGGCAAATGCAGTTGTCCTCTTATGTCTGAACCTGTATTGCTGCTCACACAATAAATTATTCTTCATTATGAAGTTGTCACTTCTCTCACAGAATATTTTTTCAAGTATCTTGGAAAATTCTGGCAATAGTGAAATAGGTCTATAGTTTGAAAATTCCCCTCTGTCACCCGTCTTGTATATCGGAATTACTTTGGCTATTTTCATTGCATTGGGAAATATACCTGTTTGGAGAGACAGGTTACAGATATACGTCAGTGGCTTCACTAAGCATTCAATGATAGTTTTGACTAAAAGCATGTCAATACCATCACAATCCATAGATGTTTTACTTTTAAACGATTTAACAATTTCAATGACCTCTCTCTCTCGTCTGTGTTCTTTATGAAAATGGAGTCTTTTATAGCAATGTTTTTGCTTATTGTATCACCTGTAGGTGCCGTAATGGGTATTTCTCGAGCCAAATTAGGACCAGTGTTAACAAAAAATTTATTAAATTCATCTGCAGATGAGACTGCATTCACACTCTGAGTTGGGTTGGTTTTTTTTTTTTTGAAAGATTGGTTGGGTAGCTTGTATTTCTGTTTTTATTTCCAAGAATATTAAGTATTGTCCATGTATTTTTAATGTTATCTGTTTTTCTCCAGTTCTTTACTATAATAGTCTCTTTTACTACATCTCATTATATATATTAACTTATTTTTGTATGTTTTATACTGCTGCTCTGCTTCTTTTGCCCTTTTCTTTAGAAAAGCTTTATATAATGAATTTTTCTTTTTACACACTTTTTGTAATCCTTTGGTTAACCATGGCTTGTTGACAAATTTCTGTTTCAGCTTTTTCTTTACTAAGGGACAATTTTTTTTCATAAAGAGTGGTTACAATGTTCATGAATATGTCATAGGCTTCATTTACATCTGATACATAGACTTTTGTCCAGTCTTGCTTCAGCAGGTCTTCTTTAAAAAAACTGATTTCATTTTGTGATTTGTATCTGAAAGATTTTATAGTTTTTTCTGTATTGGCCCCCGTGTGGCCATGGATAAGTGCAAAGACTGGCAAATGGTCACTTATGTCATTTATCAATAATCCACTTTCTATTTTCTTATCAATAATATTAACAAACAGGTTATCAATAAGTGTAGCAGTGTGAACTGTGATTCTACTGGGATGTGTTATTGTGGGATATAGACTCATACTGTACATAGAATTCATGAACTCTGTAATTACATTTTGTTGAAATGGATTTAGTAAATCAATATTGAAGTCTCCACATATTACAATTCAATTCAATTCAATTCAACTTTATTTATATAGCGCCATTTCACAACAACAGTCATCTCATAGCACTATCAACTGTAGGGGGAACCCCCACAGTTGCAGAAAGACCCCAGCAATCAGGTGATCCCCTGTGAGCAAGCACTTGGTGACGGTGGAGAGGAAAAACTCCCTTTTAACAGGAAGAAACCTCCAGCAGAACCAGGCTCAGGGAGGGGCAGTCATCTGCTGTGACTGGCTGGACAACCATTTTCTTACTAGTTATATTATTGTACAGCTCGACTAACTTATCTCTGAATGTCTCAACGCAAGTTCCCGGCATTCTATATATACAACTTATGATTAGATTTTTTGTTTTATCTTGGTCAGTCTCAACAGTAACACATTCTAGAATCCCTGGTAGTGCAAAGGACATTCCATTTACAAGTTTACACCTATACAGTTCATCAATATACAGTGCAACACCACCACCCTTTTTTTGAGCTCTATTAATATAAAACATCTGATATCCCTCTAATGTCATCAGAGAAGCCTGCTCTTCATTGAGCCAAGTTTCAGAGACTGCAATAGCTGTAAATTTTCTATCTAGCTGTTTTAAATAGTCCTGAATCTGTGGAAAGTTTTTAAGACTTCTGCTGTTGAAGTGTATTATCGATAGTTTACCATCTAATTGCACTTGACTTTTGAATTGCTTTTCAGTATAATATTCACAGTGATTATGAATATTGTTGAAGAAGTGGTTATCAGGATCAATATCATTCTCCATCTCTTGTGGTTTATGTTCAGCATAATGGCATATTTACAAAGTATGAATTTCCTCACTCTGTGTCAGATGACTTCCTTCAACTGGGGATGATTGATGTCTACTAAAGTCAGTCATAAGTTTTTTGTTTTGTTTTGTTTTTAAAGTAAACATTTGTCCTCACTGTGATTTACTTCCTTACATATATTTATCCATCTCCTCCACATTTCTGATTACCAGCACTTTGGACTCCTCTAGTGTTCCATTCAGTTTTATAAAGACTTTGCAGTTGAAAGTCCATGTTGATTGGATTTTCTTCTGTTTTCGCAAGAAATGTGCCTTTTTGGCGATGTCTCCATTTCTCTTGGTCAGGTGCTCATTCAGATAAACTTCTGTCCCCTTCAGCTTCCTTCCCTGTTTCAGCAGATCCATTTTATACTTTCTGTTTGTAAGATGGATGACTATTACCAGTGTTCAGATAAAAGTAAATTTTGCATTTCATTTGGAAATCAAAGTCCCAGAGTCTGGAGAAAGAGTGGAGAGGCACAGAATCTACGTTGCTTGAAGTTTAGTGTGAAGTTTCCACAATCAGTGATGATTTGAGGAACCACGTCATCTGCTGGTGTTGGTCCACTGTGTTTTATCAAGACCAAAGTCAGCGCAGTCATCTACCAGGAAATTTTAGAGCACTTCATGCTTCCCTCTGCTGACAAGCTTTATGGAGAAGCTGATTTCATTTTCCAGCAGGACTTGGCACCCCCCCTACACACACACACACACACACACACACACACACACACACACACACTGCCAAAATTATCAAAACCTGGTTTAATGGCCATGGCATCACTGTGTTTGATTGGCCAGCAAACTCTCCTGACCTAAACCCCATAGAGAATCTATGGAGTATTGTCAAGAGGAGGATGAGACACCAGACCCAACAATGTAGGCGAGCTGAAGGTCACTATCAAAGCAACCTGGACCTTCATAACACCTCAGCAGTGCCACAGGCTGATCACCTCCATGCCACGCCACATTGATACAGTAATTAGTCCAAAAGGAGCCCTGACCAAGTATTGAGTGTGTACATGGACATACTTTTCAGTCGGTCCACATTTGTATTAAGAAACTATTTTTTTAAAATTAATTTTATATAATATTCTAATTTTTTGAGAAACTGAATTTGGGGTTTTCATGGGCTGTAAGCCATAATCATCAAAATTAAAATAAATAAACAATTGAAATATGTCGCTCTCTGTGTAATGAATCTATATAATATATGGGTTTCACTTTCTGAAATGAGTGACAAAAAACAGTGAACTTTTTCATGATATTCTAATTTTTTGAGATGTACCTGTAAGTCAGGATAGTGGCTAGGTCCGCCATGGCTGGCCTAGAAAGGAGAATTTATGCAGCTCCTACCTTCCACTACTCTGTGTATTTACCTTCGGCAAGTGACTGGACTCCTTTTGGCGTGCGTTCCAGTATAACCAATATTATTACTTTAAACGGACTGAATAAATGCAGTAGAAACACAGTCAAAGTTTCCCTTATAGATTTAACATCTGCATTTTTCAGAAAATTGACAGTTCTTTTCTTGAGAAACAGTCATATTTTGTGGATCCAATGATCTGTGTTTTAATACTGAAAATGACCTGACTTTTATTCCTAAAAAAAAGAAGAAAATCAGTGTTTTGGATGTTTTTGATGAAAACATTGAAAATAAAAGATTGTTCACAAGTCCCAAGGTCAAGGTAACTTCATTAACACCCGAGGGTAGATTTGGTTTGCAGCGGATTTGGCTTTCTCCACAACACACTCATACAACATCATACAGCACATGATTAAAGTGACAGTAAAATAATATAAAGTGACATCAGTGCTGTTGGACTAAAAAGACAGAGCTAAAAAAGAGCAGTGCAAATAAAACAAGTAAAAATAATACATGTAAAAAAATTAATCAAAACAAGAAAAGTAGATAAAAGAGAGAAATGCTATACAATCAATAGATAGGTTGTGTCAGGGCGTGGGCTGGGTCCCATGTCCTCATCCTGTTTTATAGTTTTTATTTCTTGTCACCAGGGTATGGGCTCCAGCCCATGTCCTCACTTTGAGTTTGTATTTTGGGATTTTTTGCATTTATCATTGTTTATTATTATAGTCATTATTCTGTCCTTGTGTTTTTATCTTTCCCTGCCTCAGTTTGGTTATTGTGTTTTCTTTCATTATCATGTCTCATATATTCCGTAGGATTTGTCCCTGCCTGGTTTTCAGTTGATTATTATTATTGTCATGGTCTTGTCACCCCTGATCCTTTGTTTGTGTTTCTGTGCATCCCCTGTCTGTGATTGTATGTGCAGCCCCACTCATTCTGTTCTCTATACCTGTCACTTCTGTTTTCCTCATGTGTCAGTTGTCAGTCATCATTGGTCTCCCCACCTGTGCCGTGCTGTCTTGATTGCCCCTTGTCTATTTAAGTCCTGTTCTGCCTTTGTTCGGTTTGGGTTCCTTTAGTAATACTGCGTGAACAACACGCGTCTGTGCCTGCCTGAATTTAGCCTTGTATCCTGCCGAGCCTTTGTCTGTGTTTATTTTTCCGTAGCTTTTTGTTCCATCTTTTGAGCTGTGTGTTTTTTATTTTAAGCCCTCAAGTTGCATCAGGGCGACCATGTCATGATGGCCGCTAGGCCGTCATCAGCATCATCATCATCAGCTGCGCTCTCTCCAGCAGGTGGCAATCAGCAGGATTTAAAAGCCCGACGTGCGGACTCCTCAGCACGGAGTGGTCTGTCTTCCTTGCCAAGCAATACGCCGAGATCTCGCCGAAATCTCGCCGAAATCACTCATGTCAGCGTCTGTCTCTTGGGTCGTAAATCATGTCAGACCAGCTCTTAATAAAATAACCTTCAACTCCAGTCTTGCATCTGGGTCCTGACTCTACACACCATGACAGGTTATCTTAAAAGCCATAAATAATCACTGCAGTTTGATGATCTTTCTGATGGCTGCAGGAACAAAGCTGTCTTTGGATCACTTGGTTTTGCAGGCTGGCTGTTTGTACCTGCAGCCTGATGGGAAAAGCTGGAATGCACTATATAGGGGGTGGGAGCCATCTTTTAACAAAAAAAAAACAGCCATCCTCTATACCGGTCTGATGTACAGGGATTCTGGAGTAAGCTGTGGCTGTCCAATCAGTTTTCTCACAATTTGGTTCAGACAGTTTTTGTTTTTAAGAGAGATTACTGAACCAACACACCAAGCAAAAAAATAAAATTGATTCAATAAAGATCGATAAAAAAGGGTCAACAGTGTTTTATCAATGTGGAGAGAGTACAATTTCCTTAAGCAGTATAGTCACTGGTTCACCTTTTTATACACCATGCTGCAATTTGGTTTAAAAGTCAACTGTCAATAATTGTACCAAGGTATTTATATCTTCCCACACACTCCACTGTCTGACCCTTTATAAGAGTGTGTTCCTGAGCCCGTGGTTTTCTAAAATCAACATGCATATCTTTGATTTTAGGGAGGTTCAACTGCAGGAAGGACATGTCACACTATTCAACAAAGTCCTGGGTGACTGGACCATGGCTCATTTCATTTTCTTGAAGTAGGATTACAATAACAGAATCATCTGCATACTTCAGAATAAACCTGCTGCTTCAACACATGTTCATGTAGAGCAGGGGCGGGCAATTAATTTTCACAAGGGGCCACATTGGAGACTGGGACTGTTGTGGAGGGTGCCGTTCAATAAGATGAACTCACTTCTGCTTAATATTAATTTTTATCATTCTATAAAACAAATTTTAAATTGTATAGTTTGGTTAAACTTTATCAGGTAAGCATAGATATTACAATTTGGCAATGAAACAGTTGTGGTAAAAAAGTCAACATTAAATCATCATTTAATTAATTATGACAGCAATTTTGAACAAAATATGCATTTTTGCAATATTTCAAAGACCAATATTATATCAACTTTATACAGTTTACTGCTGCTATTCTGTTTACAATTTAATCACCACATTGCACATTTTTAGTTCTTTTGTTCATGTTCAGTGGGAGAAATCTAGTCTGTTTGAGCCTGAACAAATGCACTAAAGTCAGGCTGAATGTCAGAGGAAGATATGCGGAGGACAGCTGACAGGTGATCATCAGTGAGAGAGGATCTCATCAGTGAGAGAGGATCTGTATCTTGACTTGTTGAATTTCAGTTCTCAGTGATGTACAATGTAGGTCGATCCAAAGAGAACCAACATCCTCTGAGTGTGCTTCCTCATGTGTGAAAAGTTCTCCTCTGTAAGAGAAGAATAGAAGTCCAGCAGTGATACTGACTTAAAACGCTCTGCCATCAGTGTGTGAGACTGCAAGTCAATCAGATCAAGCTAAACATCACTAGGCACATTATCCACACTGCTAGTGAAGAGAGAGGAAATTGTGTGCATTTTACTCTCAACTGCTTCGAAGTCTTCAAAACGCTTCAAACTCATCATGTAGTGCCCCTAACATGGATGAGTACCTTGGTAGGTGAGTTGATGGTGTGGCTTCTTTCAGTATGGGCAGGTGTCTGAGAATATTGCCCTCGAGTTGGCTTGAAAGAAACTGCAGCTTTCTCTTAAAACTCTTCACCAGACTGTACATGTCATGTATAAAACAGCCCCTTGCCTTGTAGTTTTGTATTCAGTTCAGCCATTAGTGCAGTCATATCAACAGCAAATGCAAAATCTGCCATCCAGTCGGCAGCTGAGAGCTCTGGAATATCCTTACCTTTCTTCTCACAGAGCTCACGAATCTCTACTCTCAGGTCCCATACTTTTTTAAGCACTTTACCCAGGCTGAGCCATCTGACAGCTGTGTGGTAGCCTATGTCACCATGCTCAGTCTCATGCTCTTCCAAAAATGCAACAAACTGTCTGTGATTCAATGCACTTGCACTGATGAAGTTAACTATTTTAGTTACAACATCAACAACATGGTTAATTTTTAGCACAGACTTGCACAATACCTCCTGGTGTATAATACAGTGTAAAAATACCAGTTTCTGTTCTGGATTCATTTCAGTCACCTTCTCTTGCATCCACTTCAAAAGTCCGACATTTTTCCCTGTCAGATTTGGATAACCATCAGTTGTAACACCTACCAGTTTGTGCCATTTCAGTCCTAGCTTGTCCAAACATGCACTGATCTCCATGAGCAAATCACTTCCCATCATTGTCCCTTTCATTGACTGCATCACGGCCACCTCTTCCGTAACCTCAAAGTCTTTGTTATCCCACGTACAAATATGAGCAGCTGGGCTGTGTCGCAGACATCACAGCTCTCATCCAAAGCCAAGGAGAAAAAGTCTAAATTTTGATCTTTCTTTTGTAGCTGATGCTCCAGATTTCCTGCGATGTCCTCAACCCTTCTTGTTACTGTTCGACTGGAGAGGGAGATATTCTCAAATGCTTCTTTTTTCTCATGACATATTAGCGCTGCAGAGTCCACCAAACACTCCTTGATAAACTCCCCATCTGAAAATGGCTTACTATTTTTTGCTGTTTTGTGAGCTATTACAAAACTGGTCCTGACTGCTGCATCCCTGGATGTGCAAATTTCAATAAAAACTCCCTGCTGATTCTGCAGTTTAGCCAGCAAAGTGTCAGATGTTCTTGTCAGCTCCGCCTCAGTCAAGTTCTTGTATTTTTCTGTGTGTTTAGTCTCGTAATGACAATTCAAGTTGTAATCCTTAAACACTGCAATCTGCTCTCCACACACTAAGCACACGGCTTTACCTTTGACTTCAGTAAATAAATACTTCGAAGTTCATGTCTTGTTAAAAACAATACATTCTGCATCAACTTTCCTTTATTTAACAGGAGGTGGCATTTTTGAAGGCTAACAGCTAACTGTCATCTCTTGTAAAACGTCTGTACACCGGCAGTGTGCTACTCCCGCACACAGGCCCTGAAGGCGCAGTAAACTGAAAAAAAAGCTGTCGCCTTGTGGTGACCCAGCACAATGCAGATCGACTCTTATTCACGCTCAGCAGGCTGGAGGAAACGGAAGACAATTAGCATACAGAGGACAATGCACAGACGGACAAAGAGCCACAGGAGGCAGTCAGACGGGACTGTATGCAGGTGTCCTCGAGCCAACCAATGTCATGCTAATCATGTGTATTTACTGTGATGCTAATGTGCCATGCAGTCTCTCTTCCCTGTATCACTGCATAAAAGAGCTTGTGTGACATGTCTCAGGAGCACAGTAGTTCTCAGAGCTACGATGTGCGTCTTATGATAATGGAGGAAATAAAACTCTGCAACCTTCCAGCTCGTCATATATCGCCTGATCTTATTCCTCCACACTGGTGACCCTAGACGTGTCATGGTGCGCCCCTTGCCTGATCTTTTACCTCCACACTGGTGACCTGACGAGAGAGAATGACTGTCTGCTCCCTCTCACCACACTGTGGACAAAGAGGACCAGAGAACGCCTGCAACCTCTTCATCCTCACCGGAGCGCGCTCTCCGGAGCGCAGCGCTGGGACCGACACGCACCATGAACGGCGACATGAGTGAAACAAAGGAAGCAGCCTCAATGGGGACGATCACCGGTGCCGACTGCGTTGATTTCCACCAAGCTCCCCGACTCTGACTCAGCTCGCGACAACGAAGCCCCGCATGCACACCGCAGGATTACGAGGACAGCACAACTGCCAGCTACAGTGGGCAAAAAAAGTATTTAGTCAGCCACCAATTGTGCAAGTTCTCCCACTTAAAAGATGAGAGAGGTCTCCAATTTTCATCATAGGTATACCTCAACTATGAGAGACAAAATGAGAAAAAAAAAAATCCAGAAAATCACATTGAAGGATTTTTAATGAATTAATTGGTAAATTCCTCGGTAAAATAAATATTTGGTCAATAACAAAAGTTCATCTCAATACTTTGTTATATACCCTTTGTTGGCAATGACAGAGGTCAAACGTTTTCTGTAAGTCTTCACAAGGTTTTCACACACTGTTGCTGGTATTTTGGCCCATTCCTCCATGCAGATCTCCTCTAGAGTAGTGATGTTTTGGGGCTGTCGCTGGGCAACACGGACTTTCAACTCCCTCCAAAGATTTTCTATGGGGTTGAGATCTGGAGACTGGCTAGGCCACTCCAGGACCTTGAAATGCTTCTTACGAAGCCACTCCTTCGTTGCCCGGGCGGTGTGTTTGGGATCATTGTCATGCTGAAAGACCCAGCCACGTTTCATCTTCAATGCCCTTGCTGATGGAAGGAGGTTTTCACTCAAAATCTCACGATACATGGCCCCATTCATTCTTTCCTTTACACGGATCAGTTGTCCTGGTCCCTTTGCAGAAAAACAGCCCCAAAGTATAATGTTTTCACCCCCATGCTTCACAGTAGGTATGGTGTTCTTTCTCCTCCAAACACGACAAGTTGAGTTTTTACCAAAAAGTTCTATTTTGGTTTCATCTGACCATACGACATTCTCCCAATCCTCTTATGGATCATCCAAATGCTCTCTAGCAAACTTCAGACGGGCCTGGACATGTACTGGCTTAAGCAGGGGGACACGTCTGGCACTGCAGGATTTGAGTCCCTGGCGGCGTAGTGTGTTACTGATGGTAGCCTTTGTTACTTTGGTCCCAGCTCTCTGCAGGTCATTCACTAGGTCCCCCCGTGTGGTTCTGGGATTTTTGCTCACCGTTCTCGTGATCATTTTGACCTCACGGGGTGAGATCTTGTGTGGAGCCCCAGATGGAGGGAGATTATCAGTGGTCTTGTATGTCTTCCATTTTCTAATAATTGCTCCCACAGTTGATTTCAGCCCTAAAACAATCAGGGACAGCAATCGGCTAAATTCCCCTTGTGCGCCGTGGCTGAGAAACCCATACAAAGTCCTGTGTGCGGGCTGCACGTCTGCTTCAGGTGCGTGAGCAGCCCTGAAGGTTCCGAGGCTGGCAATCGGCCATGTTTCTCGGGCATGTGCAGTGGCAGAGGATGATGTATCAGTCTGTGGAGCTGGATTTTCCCTATGCGTGGTGCGTACTTGGCGCAGTGACCACATACGTAACCTTGAGGGGAGGTTTTCTTCTTTCTGCCACGTCTCCTTCCTCCAGGTACAGTGCCTTGCATGATAGTTTTCACAATTCCAGTGGATTGTGTCACATGGCTATACCAGTTCATTTTCCTGCTTTTCACAGTGGAGAGGAGGTCCTCATATGGTCCAACAGCTGCTCTGATGTTATTCCACACTGCTTCGTTTGTAATGTGGTCTTTGTAAGAGATGCACATGATTTTCCTGTAGCATCTCAGCTCAAAGGTTTGGATCCTCTTTTGTAGGTCCACTGTCAGGGTCCAGAATTTACATGCATAGAGGAAGGTAGAGATGACCAATGAACGCAATAGGCATAGTTTGTGCTTGCCGGTGATGTTCCTGTCCTTCCAGATTTTCTTCAGCCTGGTTATTGCTGCCATGGCCTGTGCTATTCGTGTAAGAACTTCTTTCTTCGACCCTTCATCTGTTACAATGGCTCCAAGATATTTGAACCTGGTGACTGCTTCAGGTTTTTGAGCCCTTACTTTGATTTCTCTCTTGAAGCCATCTTGGTTGTTGGTCATGATTTTTGTTTTTTCAGCACTAAATAGGGTAACTGATAATCGGGGAAACATGGGACAGCTGGGATCACAATCAGGGGCTGAACGGTAACACACATGAGGAACAGTGGCTATGGGTACGGAAACAAGAGGAGCTGGACCAATAGGTAAACAGAAAATAGTACATACAGACCCAGGACCAAACAGGGGATGACATAGAAGACCAAGACAAGGGACTCGGGGGAACACAGAGGGCAATAAATGCAAATGATAAATCATAAATAATTACAAAACCAAATCAGGGGAGCACAGAGAAGACGCAAATGAACATAAACATGGGCAAGGACAGAAGGCCAAAGCCCAGATCATAACAAGATCTGGTCAGACAATATTCCATTGACTCACACTTTTTGTGTCCTATTAGTTAAAAAAATTAAAATCTAGCCCAATTATTACTTAAGTCAGATTGTTCTAATAACCTTTTTGTTAAAACGTGGTGTTGAATTGTATTAAAGGCAGACAAAAAAATCAATAAATAAAAGCCAAGCATGTGTTCCTTTGGCTTCCAGACATTTAAAAATCATGTTTGTCAGAGTGACTGTGGCATCTTCAGTGCCTCTGTGTGGCCTATAGGCAAACTGCAGGGGATCAATATCAGACTCTTTTTTTAAGATTTCATACCTCATCAGTCTCTCAAAAGTTTTCATCACAATGGATGATAGTGCAATAGGTCTAAAATCATTCAGTGTTTTGGGACAGTTTGTCTTGGGAATGGGAACAACTACAGCATCCTTCCAACATTTGGGGATGTGCTGAGTTTGTAGGGATTCATTAAAAAGTTATGTTGAAATATTGGGCATAATTCCCAAGAGCAGTATTTAAGCAATTGGCCACAAATATTATTGGGTCCATGGCTCTTATTTGTTTTTTCCTGTGGAGAAAGCCTTTACAATATCATCCTCTTTGATAGTAAAACTGTGATGGTCTGCTAGTTTATGACTCATTTCCTGTATTTCTCTGGTAAAGTCAAAAGCATCAGATCTACTATAAAAACACTTAAGTGCATTTGCAAGCTCAGAATCAGTATCAAAGCGATCTAAAGAGACAGTACTTCTATTTTTCCCATTACTAAGGCCTACAATGGCGTTCATACTTGACCAGGCTGGGCCCAGATTGTTTGCAGCCATTTCGTTTTCCAGATTTAGCTTATAGTTCTGTTTTGCCCTTAAAATTTGAATTTTCATGTATTTGGTAGCTTTGAGCAACTCAGGTGCAGTTCCATTCTTAACAACAAGTTTCTTAGCCTGTATACTGGATTTAACAGACTTTGTAACCCAGGGTTTGTTATTAGGGTAGATTTTTACTCTCTTGCATGGTATGATCATGTCTCTGCAGAATGCAGCATAGGAACATGTCACATCACTTAAATCATATAAGTCTCCATCACATGTATCTACAAACATATTCCAGTTAGTACAGTCAAAACACTCCTCCAAGCATTGCACAGATTTCTCTGTCCAATTTTAATGTCCTTAATAGAGACCTTTTCCCTTTTCAAAACAGTTCTGTATGTGGGCAGGAGGTACACACAGTTGTGGTCTCCATGACCCTTTTTCTCTGTGACACTATGTCTTAGATTTGTTTTTGAATAGTAACCGCTTAACTTAGACTAGCTCAGTTTTCTTTTTCTCTCAGTCATATTTTGTCTTAGCCTTGTTTTAAATTGTAATCGCTCTTGTCTTGTTTTCTCTTTTTTCTCCTTTGAATTCTTGGATGGAATATGGGTGGGCAATATAAGCTGCGGCTTCAGCCATCACCCATTTCGGATAACTCACGTGGAATTGTATAGTAGAAGGAGTCTTTGTCTAATTTGACCTTGTTGTTATATTATACAGTTTCTTTTAACCTGTAATGTAAATAAATCTGAATACATCTGAATACACCTGAATACAAATAAATCTGAATACAAATAGCTATGACAGGTCACGAGCAGGCTTGACAGCAGGAAGTCCTGCTGCGGCGCTGTCAAAATGAAAGCACAATCATAACGACATAAACATGACTAAATACATACACAGGAAAAAAGGATAATAATCAGGAGACCCAAACAAGGTACAGAACCGCACTCGGGATAATGACAGTTTTTCCCTCTTCTCTCTCCTCTTGTCTCTTGTTTCTCCGAAGTTTTGTTTGGGTGTCTTTGAATGGGGTCTGGAAGATGTAGCATGATATCTGACATTGCTAGCCAAACTCACAGAGTTCAACTGCAGCAGCTCACTTCTGCTGTAATGCCTCCTGGCTGGGCAGGCAGAGCTGTCATCCAGGTAAAACAGGAGAAAAGGCAGCAGGAACAGCATAATGAGGTGAAATACATCCATGTTGCTTCAGTCGACAGCACCGCACATGATTAGTTACTTAAAATCACTTCAGCACAAACAATCAAACAGATGGTAAAAAGACAATAAAAGTATTAAAAAGATTATTAAAAACACCAAGCCAAACTTTTACCGCCAGTCGCTGTGTGTGCAAGCGCACTTCAGAATCACAAATCCATGTCAATCTGAAGTCCTTGTAGTGATTTGAGTCCAAGTCTCAGACTCAAGTTCCCATCTCTGTTGGAATGCTGAGATTGAGAAATTAGCTCAGAAGATGGGCAACATTGGCATTTATGGATTGGGTGAGAGAAATGTGAGTGTGGATCAAAATTCTGCATCATGAATGATTTGGTAGTAAGTAATGCAACCATCCAGCAATATCCAAGAAGGCTTTAGGGGAAATAAAAAATATGTGGAAAATGGCCAGTAATAGCCAGTGAAACCAAATTAATTACATTTTGACAGTGAGACGATGAAGGGCCATGATACAGAATGTTAAGACCAGGGCAGATTGCGGAAGTGACCACCAACTGTTGGCAGGGAAGGTAAAGATCAAGTTAAGATATAAAAAGAAGACTTGTACCCCAATCGGGTGTTATGTGAAAGGATTTCAGAGGGTTATAGAGTGGAAGTAAAGAGTAAGTTTGCAGTGCTGCTTGGAGAGGTCGAGGAAGAGAGATGGTGTATGAGAAGAGACAGAAAAGGTTTGCAGTAGGCCATGGTGTGAGGCAGGGATGCATTTTCTCTCCCAGGCTCTATAACATTTGCACCGAGAACATCATGAGAGCGTCACTGGAAGAAGTAGAATGAGGAGTTGATATAGGAGGCACTAGTTTGAATAACCTGAGATTTGCCAGTGACACAGCGCTACTTTGTACCAGCAAACAAGACAAGTTAGATTCGCTGAAGAAAGTGAGGAATATGAACAGTGACAAAGGTCTGCTACAAAAATGAAGGTGAGGCTCATTGTTCAAGGAAGGACTAACAGGGAAGATTTCATCCTTGACGGAGAAAGAATTGACAAAGTGGATGAATTTGCACATCTAGGGTCCCTTATTAACAACAAGGGCTCTTCCATACAGGATTATTAAGCACGACAAAACCACTGAGAGATGTGCTGCAGTAACATGAGGCACACCACAGAACCAGGTGATAACAGGGATGGCTATTAGGGTCTGAAGAAAATAACAATATAAATCGTGCTTAAAGCGAGTGTTTTGGTAACAGTGTTAGCTCGTGGGCTAATATGAGCTTACCTTACAAATAAGGTAACACAAACTCTGAGGAAGGCTAAGGCAAACTTTTTTATAACCATTATTGAAAATGTAAAGGGAGATTGCAAAAAAATTTTGAGTAATATTAACAAATTAGGTTAGGTTAGGTTAATTGGAGACTCTAAAGTGGCCCTAGGTGTGAATGTGTGTGTGAATGGTTAAGGGATAGCGCCGTACCATGGCTGCTTCATCCATCCAGGTGGATGCCCTCAATTTCCCTTCTGGGGATCAATAAAGTATACAAAATCAAATCAAATCAAAAATTAATAAATTAATAGAACAAAAAAGATGACGGAGACACGGAACTTAACATTAATAGCAAATTGGTACAAAGTCCCACGGTTTAACAGCTTTTTCATAAACTCTGTGCTAGAAATATCCCATTCATTTAATCCACCTGATCAAAATTCTAGTCCTATTAATCCCACACAGCCAGTTTTTAATCGTCGGCCTCCGTCGGTCTATGATGACCATGGAAGAGAATCCTAAACGTCTACTCTGCTGGAACAGCACCACCTGTGGCTGAACAGGCGGATGCGCGAATGGCAGTCCCTGTCACACAGGTCGCACTTGTGGGTGGTCTCCGTGCTGCTGGGTCTGTGGCGGTTCTTCCTGCGGGTCCTTTTTTCATCTGCTGCAGGAGTCAGTCTCTCCATCTAGCTACATTGCTCCGCACTGTGTGTTTATATATTTACATATTTTTTCCACCTAGCTGCAATGCTCCGTACTGTGTGTTTATATATCTACATATTATTCCATCTAGCTACATTGCTCCGCACTGTTTGTTTATATATTTACATATTTATTCCATCTAGCTGCAATGTTCCGTACCGTGTGTTTATATACTCATATATTTATCCCATCCAGCTACAATGCTCTACACTGTGTGTCTGTGTGTATATATATATATTTATAGTAATATGTACATATGTATATTAGCTGCTCTTGCTTGCTTGCTTTTTTTTTTTTTCTTGTCTTCTGATTGTTGCTCTGAGTGTTGCTATCCCTGTGCTGTTGCAATCCTGGAATTTCCCCGTTGTGGGACTAATAAAGGCTTATCTTATCTTATCTTATCTTATCTTGAGCTGTCTGGTCAGGGTACCTCTCCATTTGGAGCGGTCCGTTGCAAGGTCCTCCCAGCGCTCTGTGTTGATCTCCAGAGCCTTCATGTCTCTCTTGCAGACGTCTCTAAAGCACAGCTGTGGGCGGCCAACGTCTCTCCTGCCAGTTGCCAGTTCTCCGTAGAGGACGTCTTTGGGGATTCTGCCTTCCTCCATACGGTGAACGTGGCCTAGCCAGCGGAGCCTGCGCTGCCTGAGTAGAGTGAACATGGAGGGAAGGCCGGTGCGGGACAGAACTTCTGTGTTGGGCACTTTGTCCTGCCAGGATATGTCCAGGATGTGGCCAATGCAGCGCAAGTGGAAGGAGTTCAGTCTCTTTTCCTGCCGGGCGTATGTTGTCCACGTCTCACTCCCATAGAGCAGTGTGCTGATGACGCAGGCGTTGTACACTGCCATCTTCGTCATGACAGAGAGTTTGGGATTCTCCCACACTCGTGTGGTGAGGCGAGTGAGTGTGAAGGCTGATTTTCCAATCCTCTTGTTGATCTCTGTATCAAGGGAGAGGTTGTTGCTGATCGTGGACCCCAGGTACGTGAACTGATTCACGACCTCCAGCTCGTAGTCGTCGATGGTGATGGTTGGTGGTGCTTCCGTGCTTTGCGCCAAGACGTTAGTCTTCTTCAGGCTGATGGTAAGCCCAAAGTCCTTGCATGCCTGGGAGAAGCGGTCCATCAGGGTCTGAAGCTCCTGTTGTGTGTGGGTTGCGACTGCAGCGTTGTCTGCGAACAGCATGTCTCTGATTAGAGCCTCGCGTACTTTGGTTCTGGCTTTCAGGCGGGCGAGGTTGAAAAGCCTGCCGTCAGATCTTGTGTGCAGGTAGATTCCCTCTGTTGCTGTGCTGAAGGCATGCCTCAGGAGCATAGCAAAGAAAATCCCAAAGAGGGTTGGCGCAAGTACACAGCCCTGTTTCACTCCGCTGCGTATGTTGAATGGCTCTGAGACGTTGCCATCGTGCTGCACTATCCCCTGCATGTTGGTGTGAAATGATTTGATGAGGCTTTGCAACTTTGGTGGGCATCCTATCTTTGGCAGGATCTTGAAAAGGCCCTCTCTGCTGACCAGATTGAACGCTTTGGTGAGGTCGATGAAGGCGACGTACAGGGGCATGTTCTGTTCTCTGCATTTCTCCTGGAGTTGGCGGATGGAGAATATCATGTCTACCGTCGATCGCTCAGCGCGGAAGCCACACTGAGACTCGGGGTAGACACGTTCGGCAAGCTTCTGTAGACGAACGAGAACAACTCGTGCGTAGACTTTGCCAACAACGCTGAGGAGGGAGATGCCCCTGTAGTTGTTGCAGTCGCTTCTCTCCCCTGTTTTTGTAGAGGGTGATGATCTTGGCGTCCCTCATGTCCTGTGGTACGGCACCTTCCTTCCAACACTGGCAGAGGACGTCATGCAATGGCAGCAGTAGGGCAGTCTTGCAGTGCTTGATCAGGTCAGGGGGTATGCCGTCGTTGCCGGGTGCCTTGCCAGCGGCCAAGCTATCAATGGCCTTGCTGAGTTCGTCGATGGTTGGCTCGGCGTCAAGTTCGTCCATGGATGGCAGGCAGTCGATGGCATCAAGGGCTGACGGTGTCACGGTGTTCTGTCTGGAGTAGAGGTCGGAGTAGTGTTCCACCCATCTCTCCATCTGCTTGTTCTTTTCTGTGATCATCTCCCCAGTGGAGGATTTGAGGGGGGCCGTCTTGCTCTGAGCTGGACCAAGTGCTTTCTTGATGCCATCGTACATACCACGGATGTTCCCTGTTATGGCGGCGGTTTGAATGTCTTGGCTGAGCTGAGTCCAGTACTCGTTGGCACAGCGCCGAGCAGTCTGCTGAACTTTGCTTCGCGCAGCCCTGAGAATCAGGAGATTCTTCTCGTTTGGGTACTTCTTGTACTCAGCAAGTGCTGAGCGCTTGGCTTCAATGACGGGGGTCATCTCGGTCAACTTGGCATCAAACCAGTCCTGTGACTTCGAGGTCTTCCTCCCAAAGGTAGCCAAGGCTGTGCGGTGGATGGTGTTTTGCAGCTCTTCCCACTTCTGCTTTGCAGATTCTCCTTCTTGTGGTACACCAAGTTCCTTCTCAAAGGTGGAGGCAAACTGCTCAACAAGTTCTGGTTGAGCCATCTTGCTGGTGTCAATCCATGCCTTTCCAGGCTGTCTAGCACGATGGAATTTCTTCAGCTGCAGCTTGACTTTGCAACACACCAATGAATGGTCTGTGTCGCAATCTGCACTCTGGAACGAACGGGTGATTAGCACGTTCTTCAGTGAGGTGCGCCTGGTCAGGATCAAGTCCAGCTGGTGCCAGTGCTTTGAGCGCGGATGTTGCCAGGAAACCTTGTGTTGGGGCTTGATCTTGAAGAACGAGTTTGTGATGCACAGATCATGATATGTACAGAACTCGAGCAGCTGCTGTCCGTTGTCATTCATTCTGCCCACGCCAAAAGGTCCAAGACAGGAGGGCCAGGAGTCGTGGTCAGCACCCACTCTGGCATTGAAGTCTCCAAGGAGAATGAGTTGTTCAGAGTTGGGGATGATCCTGACAGTTCTTGCGAGATTCTCGTAGAACTCGTCTTTTGCCTCTGGTGTGGCTGTCAGTGTTGGGGCATACACACTGACGAGGGTGACTGGGCCTTGAGTGGTGTTCAGGCGGAGGGTGAGGAGTCGTGCAGAGCCAGTGCTGCCCGGTTCCACCATCTTCAGCAAGGTGTTCTTCACTGCGAAGCCCACTCCGTGTTCCCTGTGTTTGTCACTGCCCTTTCCCTGCCAGTAGAACGTGTAGTCCTTCTCTCTCAGTGTGCCTGCGTCAGCCAACCGTGTTTCCTGGAGAGTGGCGATATCCACTCCCAGTCTCTTCAGCTCATTATTGATGATGGCAGTCTTCCTGGTGTCGTTGATGTCCTTGAGGTTAGCAGCAAGTCCTGTCATCATAGTGCGGACGTTCCAAGTTCCCAGTTTTAGAGTTGGTCTCTTTTGTTTTATTGTCTTGCCTGGTGCGAAGGTCCTCAGCCTGCTGTTCGGACTTCTCCTCATCCCCATGCACCCAATGAGGAAAGCAAGCTGTGGCGGGACAACACCTTATTGACTGGGGGCTGCCCAGCTTGAGGCGGGTGGTAGCTGTCCAGTGAGATCCGATGATCCCTCCCACCGTCGGGAACAACCCCTGGCGCCGCGCTCTACGCCAATTGAGCGGTGGCTTATAACCGGTAACTGTCATTCCCCGTGTTTTGTCTACGCCAAAGGCGAAGCTGGAGTGCCCTCTCCAGTGATCCGGTGTTCTACCTTCCAGCGTTGGGTGTTGGTAGGATTCAAGCCTGGGCAGGAAGATATGGAGGACAAGATGTTGCCCATGCAGCATGTCCCCCCTCTCCACGTCACTGATGAATCCAAAGGAACAGCAGGGCTGCTACAGTTTGGCACCAGCACCGTTGCAGGAGCTGCCAGAACGATGTTGAGCACAACATAGAACTGCCTTAGGGGCTCCGACTCCGGATTTTTCCTCAGGGTTGACTCCCGAAGCCTTTCCCGTGACCGGGTGTGCCGCAAGGCAGCGGAGGTTTGAAATCAGGGTTTACCTTCCCCTAGATGGGCTACCTTCCCAGGTTGACGAGCCACCATCTACCCAAAGCATCTGGTTTTAAGGCGCCAGAGACCGCCCTTACCCCGTCTCCTATTAGTGAAAGCAGTTCCGCCGGGCTTAGAGACTAAACCACACGGGCAGGCTAGGAGTTGGACTTAGCTGTCAGAGGCTTTTCGAGACGCACGCCATAAGGAGCATTTTATGAGCACTGGGAGCTTAACCCCAGTGCCACTCCTGGCTATGACAACCTTGGAACCTGTTTTTAATATATTAGACATAATTGAAAATGGTGGACTTCCATAGGTGTGGACAACCCCCCACAGCACCAGTAAACATCCAGGGAACAGACATTGAGATGGTGACATCATATAAGTGCCTGGGTGTTCACCTGAACAATAAACTGGACTGGTCACACAACACCAACACACTCTACAAGAAGGGGCAACGCAGGTTGTTCCTCCTGAGGAGACTCAGGTCCTTTGGAGTGTGGGGGGCACTCCTGAAGACCTTCTATGATTCTGTGGTGGCATCAGCCATCTTGTTTGGAGTGGTCTGCTGGGGCAGCAGCATCACGGCAGCTAACAGGAAGAAACTGAAAATGCTGATCAAAAAAGCCAGCTCTGTTCTGGGGTGCCACCTCAACCCAGTGGAGGAGATAGGAGAGAGGAAGATGGTAACTAAGCTGTCATCTCTGCTGGAGTCCAAGTCCCACCCCATGCGGGACACGCTGAACACAATGAGGAGCTCATTTAGTGGTAGGCTCTGCCATCCTAAGTGCTTGAGGGAGAGACTCAGCAGATCCTTCCTACCTATGGCTGTCAGACTATACAATCTAAATACTGCTCATAGAGGCCATATTAAACGTCACAACTTTGCACAATAATAATAATAATAATAATAATACATCAGTCTTTTATAGCACTTTTCTTAATACTCAAAGACGCTTTACAAAGCAGCATAGGGACAAACATACAGAGAACGGGTAAACAGACAAGGTAGGTACACATAGGTAGAAGAGGCAGTCAGTTTTTATAGGTAGATTTGAAAAGATGGGTTTTGAGTTGACTTTTAAAAGAAGCAAGTGTGTTGGCAGACTGGATATGAAGGGGCAAGGAATTCCAGAGGGTTGGTGCGGCAATGGCGAATGATCTATCACCCAGGGTGCGGAATTTTGTCTTGGTGATGGGGGTAAGAAGGTGAGTGTCAGCAGAGTGGAGGAGACGAGTGGGAGAATGACGAGACAGAAGGTCCGTTAGGTATGAGGGGGGGACAATAGAGATCATCCCCTCCAAGGCACAACTTATACAATTGCAATTATTATTGGCGGTGGCAACAACACTGTTCATTCAAAGGTGAAATATACTGTCTGGATCTATATTCATGTAACCCCTGGGTTATTGTTATAAGTACGCACATAACTTCTAAATAACCCTTGCATAATGTTAAATACAATGCATTGTAATATTTTTCACATATCTATGGATGTATTACTACATTAGTAATATCATTTTTCCTGTTCACAAATAGTGTAACATTCTTTTTTTTTTTTTCTTTCGCTGCACGGTGGCGCAGTGGTTAGCACTGCGGCAGCACAGTTTACCCTTGGCCGGGGGATTGTGGGGATCGTGGGATCGTGGGTTCGATCCCAGCCCCCGACCAACAGTGATCTGTGTGGAGTTTGCATGTTCTCCCCGTGTTGCGTGGGTTTACTCCGGGATTTCTCCGGTTTCCTCCCACATGCCAAAAACATGCATGTTAGGTTAATTGGCTGTTCTAAATTGTCCCTAGATATTTGTTTCCTATAGGCCCTTAGAATAGAGGGTTAGTATTAATGAAAGCGCTTTGAGTGGTCTTTGTGACTAGAAAAGCGCTATATAAGTGCAGGTTAGTTAGTTAGTTAGTTAGTTTCTAATATAGGCTTTACATATAGTGTTTTAGTCATTTTCTTGGATTTTCTACAGAAGCTCATATTTACCAGTGCACGTAATTGGGCCATTCTCTAACTACCTCCTATTCGCTGCCTACTGATCAGTCAAGGACAATATTTGTGTTTTATTGTTGTGATTGGCTTTTGCTGTTGGGGGGTTGGGGATTGTGTTGTGGTTTATGAGAGTTAACGTTTTTTTCTTCAGTATATAGTTGACGGTGGCCGCTCCTGGAGTAGGCTGTGTCTATTGCTGCCCATGGACGCCGACCGTTTGATTCTAAATTGTTGATTCTAAATTGAATCAAATTAAACATAAAGCCTCTAAACTGAATGATTTGGCCTCTGTTCCTCCTCATAATTTAAAAATTAAATGTGGTTTATTAAATATTAGGTCTCTAACTCCCAAGTCTCTGTTAGTCCATGATCTGTTAATTGACCATCAGATTGATTTAATTTCCCTTACAGAGACTTGGTTAGGGCAAGAGGATTATGCTGGTTTAAATTAATCAAACTCCCTCTGGTTATTTAAACTGTCAAAATCCCAGAAGTTCTGGTCGTGGAGGAGGAGTAGCAACAATTTACCATTCCAAATTACTAGTTAATGTAAAGCAAAAAACATGTTATAATTCCTTTGAGAGCCTGGTCTTCAGTATTGGGCACTTTAGCAATTTTAGGTTAAACCCAATTTTATTTGCCATAGTTTATCGTCCCCCATCAACCTACTCAGAATTTTTATCCGAATTTGCTAATTTCTTAGCTGATTTAGTGCTGAAATCTGATAGAATAATTATAGTAGGGGACTTTAATATACATGTGGATGTAGATAGTGACTGCCTTAATGTGGCATTTAATTCAATATTAGACTCGATTGGGCTTTCTCAGAAAGTAGGAAATTCTACTCATTACCTCCACCATACATTGGACCTTGTTCTGACATATGGCATAGAAATAGAAAATCTTGTAGTGTCTCCTCATAACCCTGTACTGTCAGACCATTGTCTGTTAACCTTTGATTTTACTATTTCTGACTATTTGGCTCCTAAAGAAAAATATTATTACAGTAGATGCCTCTCAGATGATGCTGTTACCAAATTTATGCAGATTGTTTCCTCTATGCCATGTGTCAACACAACGGAAATAAGCTATAGACAGCTTGCTCCTTCTGTAATTGATAACATGGTGGATAGTGTTACAGCTTCGCTGCATCAGACTCTAGACTTTGTGGCCCCCTTAAAAAAGAAAAAGTCTAATCAGAGATTTCTAACTCCTTGGTTCAACACAGAAACTCGTAGCTTAAAACAGAAGACTCGTCAATTAGAAAGAAAATGGCGCTCCACTAATTTAGATGAAATCTATTTAGCTTGGAGAAATCATCTTTTAATTTATAAAAAATCTCTTAGAAAAGCTAGAACGAGTTATTACTCTGCATTAATAGAAGAGAACAAGAATAATCCCAGGTTTCTTTTCAGCACTGTAGCCAGGTTGACAAAGAGTCAGGACTCTGTCAATCCTAGTATTCCCTTAGAGCTTACTAGTCAGGACTTTATGAACTTTTTCAATAATAAAATTTCATCCATCAGAGATAAAATCAGTCAGATTCTTCCCACAGTTAACTTAAATACTGTAACTACTACAACTCCTTCTATTGATGTCTGTCTTGATGAGTTTACTCCAATCGACCTTTGTGAGTTAGACAAAATAGTTTCCTCATCCAAACCTTCAACTTGTCTTTTAGACCCTATTCCTACCAGGTTATTTAAAGAAGCCTTCCCACTTATTGGTAGCTTTATTCTTCATATAATCAATTCTTCATTAACTTTAGGCCATGTACCACAGGCTTTTAAAACGGCTGTAATTAAACCCTTACTCAAAAAGCCAATGCTAGATCCAGGAGCTTTAGCTAACTATAGACCAATCTCTAATCTCCCTTTCATTTCAAAAATCTTAGAAAGAGTTGTTGCTACGCAATTATTTGACCACCTGCAGGGAAATGGTTTACTTGAAGAGTTTCAATCTGGGTTTAGAATCCATCATAGTACTGAAACAGCCTTAGCGAAGGTCACTAACGACCTCCTCATCGCATCTGATAATGGACTGGTTTCTGTGCTTGTCCTTTTAGACCTTAGTGCAGCTTTTGATACTATCGATCATAATATTCTACTTGATAGATTAGAACATTATGTTGGACTTAATGGAACTTCGTTGCAGTGGTTTAGATCTTATTTATCTGATAGGTTCCAGTTTGTTCATGTAAATAATGAGTTTTCTTTCAACTCAAAGCTTAGTCATGGAGTTCCACAGGGATCTGTGCTAGGCCCTACTCTTTTTAGTTACCTCCGCCAGGCCGAAGGTCAGGAGGAGGTTATGTTTTTGCCGGGGTTTGTCTGTCTGTCTGTTTGTCTGTCTGTTTGTTTGTCTGTTTGTCTGTTGGTTAGCAAGATAACTCAAAAAGTTTTGGACGGATTTCGATGAAACTTTCAGGCGTTGTTGGAAATGGTACAAGGAAGAACTGATTAAATTTTGGGGATGATCCGGATCACCGTCTTGATACAGGAATTTTTTAAATGATTCTTTAACATTGTGACATACGGCCATTTTCAACATGTGTGCAGGGGCAATAGAGGGCGCTGGTTGTCGTGTCTGACCAACACAAACTCCGCCTTCTTCAAAGTTTTAGGCACAAAAGCACGCGGAAAACTGTGGTGGCCAGGACCCGCCAGAGTGCCTGTGTTTGCGCTATGCTGCAAAAGCTGAGACGGGCAGCTGTCCGGCGCCGGATTATTTGGCAGAAATTCCCCGGCCAGCCATAGGGGCTGCGCAAAAAACAGCTCTCTGCCGGGAAAGTTTCCAAATCCTCTTTTTTCCGCGGAGTGCAAACCCAATAAAACCCACGGCAACCATTATCACACCTTCTTTTGTCCTGCGGCTCCGGAACAGAGAGGAATCCCGGCGCCAGTAATGCTGCGCCTGATATGTGTGACTCTAATACTAAAACTGACTGCATCGGGGATTTTCGACCTGAAGTCGCACTTTGCTACACAGCGCCACAAAAACTTTGTAGCCAAATTCGATCGATGGATGAACATTTTCAGCCAGTGAGGGAACCGACGCCTTCCAAATCCAATGCATCACTAGCAGAAGTGATGGTGTGTCATTTTGTGGCAGAGCACAATCTACCCCCATTGGTGGCAGATCACTTCAGTGATTTGGTGCCAACATTGTTTCCTGACAGCAAGAGCACTCAATTTTTTTGTGCTACTTGGCTTATTATTTTCACATTACCAAAAAGTTATGGCTCAAGATTGTGTCCATATAAGTGTACATTTGAATAAATATGTTTGAAATAGTTCATGTTGCAGTTGCTGTTTGTTTAGTTTTTGTTTGTTTGTTTGTTTGTTTTTGCTTCAGTTTTCTTTCATCTGCTCATAAATACAGTTTTTAAGTACCGGTACTCAGTACAGGTGTGAAAGCCCCCCCCCCCCCAGTAAGGGAGGCATGAGGTCAGTACAGGTGTGAAAGCCCCCCAATAAGGGAGGCATGAGGTATGCCTTGACAGGTCACAGCCTGGCACTTTGCAGATGCAGGACATGGACACAACAGCAACACTTCAGTTTATTACCTCCGCCAAGGAGGTAATGCTTTTACTACTGAACCACTAATCCTATCATTGTGAATCCAATTGCTAGTCATATGTTTTCATGGTCAAGGAATCTCAAAACGTACACACAAACACTGTATGGGGGGGAACTGTGGCGCTTGGCGGAGGTCTGCGCTCTCCGAGTGCTTTTCTAGTTTATATATGCTTCCGTTAGGCAACATTATTAGAAAGCACTGTATACATTTTCATTGTTATGCAGATGACACACAATTATACCTGTCAATGAAGCCAGATGATAGTAATCAATTAGCCAAGTTAGAAGCCTGTCTTAAAGCAGACGGACAGTGACATATTTTTATTGAACCAATCAACTGATTGTATGAAAATATTCTATTCTGTCTATTCCCGCAATTTAATATGTGTCACCATCCTCCATAAATGACCTTATTTGCTCATAGCCCAGCCTTCACTTAGTGAGGCTGCAGTACCGCCATCTCTCGATAGGTGCGGGCATTAGTGACGTCACAGCAGCAATAGAAAGAAAAAGGCAGAACGAGAACAAAGTGATTCGGACAGCGATTATTTTGTCGAGTTTGACGACCTCAATATAAATGATGACATTGAAAATGAAGAATCGGATGATGAAGTAGTTTTGGGTGGTGCTGAGGGGGTATTCAGCCTTATTTGTTGGAAAGAAGTGAGGGTTATGTTGCCTGCCTGTGCGGTGAGCCTCATCAGAGAAACATTCCCATCTGATCACTACAAGGGATTTTGCCTACCAAGATTAGATTTGTGAACAATGATATGTAAATAAAGTTTTGTAAAATCATATATTGAGTTTATTAATGTTCATGTCAATGTTATAATTCTCATAGTTCAGCATTCATCAAAGTCGCATGTCATATACATTTGAATAATTTGAACACACTAAATTCTTCTCAATTTGAAAGGAAATATTACATACTATACCACCTTTGTATGAATGTTTGAAAACACAGCAGAAATATACAAAGAAATACAAAAATCAATGGAGTATCACTACAGATTAAGAAAATAACTAGTTTCCAGATATAGCAATTATTATATTCCCATAAATAACATTTCACAGTTATAATGGGCACCATTCTATGGTAGAAAATTGGGGTTCCATTTTTAAAAGCACATTTCTCTTACAATCTTAGGCTTATATTTATTTTTCTTAGCAAATATGTTGCTTCCCTAAAAATCGAAAGCTGAACTGTCATTGGTAATTACCTCCGCCAGGCCGAAAAGGCCAGGAGGAGGTTATGTTTTTGCCGGGGTTTTTCTGTTTGTCAACTCCGCGTTCTTCAACGTTTTAGGCACAAAAGCACGTGCAAAACACTGGTGGCCTGGGCCCGCCAGCGTGCCTGTGTTTGCGCGCAGCTCCAAAACCTGACACGGGCACCTGTCTGCCGCCGGATTATTTGGCAGAAATCTGACCAACACAAACTCCGCGTTCTTCAACGTTGTAGGCACAAAAGCACGCCGAAAACACTGGTGGCCTGGGCCCGCCAGCATGCCTCTGTTTGCGCGACGCTGCAAAACCTGACACGGGCACCTGTCCGCCGCCGCATTATTTCCCAGAAATAATTTGATTTTGAAAATCATCCATTGCTTGGAATTCATTTAAAATGTTTAGTAAACATTTGCAGTGAATATTAAAAATACAAAACTTACCCTGTTTACTTCTCGTTTTCTGACAGCTGATCGCATCGGTAGATCACCCTTGGTTTTCATGCCACTGTCACTGACACTTGTCTCAGAGTCAGACTTGGCAATCGCGGGATATATAGTTGGAATAGCCGTTTTCTTTATCACCAATCTATTTGCAAATTTCATTTCAAATTGCATCTTATTCTCGAAATCGCTGTAAACGAAATGTCTACTGCACATGTAGGGCGCTGACGAGGTGCAGGTGTGCGCGCAGCTGAGGCAGATGCCTGAGAGCGGCGAGCCGTGACACCTGCACAATATATGTGGACAAGAAAGAGTGACAAACCTGGGTACTATTTCACTGGAGTCTGCTTTAATACAGAAGCTGAAGCAATAGGGAACACTATATGTCTCTGTAATTGAGAACTTTGCTTCTAAAAAACACAGGAGGTTGGACTTCCAATATAAGTAACCGGTGAGTTAAACTGTCTTTCTTCAGCATGTTTTTTCCCCCTAACCGTTCTTATGATCATGAAAATATTTGGTAATTCCGAGAAATATCCGTAATCGCCGATTTTAAAATGTAAACATCAAGTGTTGCATGAAGCAAAACA
This sequence comes from Pholidichthys leucotaenia, assembly GCA_020510985.1. Taxonomy (NCBI): domain Eukaryota; kingdom Metazoa; phylum Chordata; class Actinopteri; order Cichliformes; family Pholidichthyidae; genus Pholidichthys; species Pholidichthys leucotaenia. Next base: position 212,213,659 of record CM035839.1, read on the forward strand.
CAGCAGTGGCCGCGACAGTGTGCGTGTGTTTGCCAGTTGTGATGTCACACAGTCAGTGGCCATCTTAGCCGATGATCGCTTGGCTCTCCAGGGCAGCATACTTTCAAGAGCACATTGTCACCATATGCGACATTTGTTGAGACCAAAACATGTGCAGTTCGCTTTAGCTCGTCTCAGACAACAATTTGAGATATGAATTAGCGATATTGAATTTTCGTCTGTCCGTCTGCTTTAAGGAAATCAAAGCTTGGATGACTTGTAATTTCCTGCTATTAAATTAAGATAAGACTGAAGTCATTCTTGTTGGTCCAAAAAACCTTAGAAATTCCTTTCCAAATCAAACTTTCAGTTTGGATGCGTTTACTCTTTCTCTTAATAGCTCTGTGAGGAACCTTGGAATTATTTTTGATCAAGATCTGTCCTTCAATTCACATATTAAATTTGTTTCTAAGACTGCCTTCTATCATTTGCGTAATATTGCCAAGATTAGGAGCATCTTGTCTCAGACTGATGCTGAGAAACTGATCCACGCTTTTGTTAGCTCAAGATTAGATTATTGTAATTCTTTATTATCAGGCTGTCCTAAAACATCTTTAAAAAGTCTTCAGCTGATCCAAAATGCTGCAGCAAGAGTTTTAACAGGTACTAGAAAGAGAGATCATATCTCTCCGGTTCTGGCCTCCCTTCATTGGCTTCCCATAGAGTTTAGAATTAAGTTTAAAATCCTTCTTCTTACTTACAAAGCTCTAAACAATCAGGCTCCTTTTTATTTAAAAGATCTGATACTACCGTATTATCCTAACAGAGCACTACGCTCCCAAAATGCAGGATTACTTGTAATACCTAGAATCTCCAAAAGTACAATGGGAGGCAGAGCCTTCAGTTATCAAGCTCCTCTCTTGTGGAACCAGCTGCCAATCTGGATTCAGGAGTCAGACTCGATCTCTGTTTTTTTCTGTTTTTTTTATAGGGCTAAAACCTACCTTTTTGATATAGCCTACAATTAGGGAGGGATCATGTGTTTCTGAACCCTCCCTTAGTTATGCTGCTAATAGGTTTAGTCAGCCGGGGGACCTCCAGTAATGCACTGGGCCTCACTCCTTTCCTCACTCTCAATGAAATATTTTTTTTTGCTGGTCATTAACATTTGTTTGTTCTCTCCCATAGATTGAGTCCCCATCATGCTGTTTGCTCTCTACATGTCTGTTCTTTTCATCTTCTCTATCCCCTCACCCCCCAGCCAGTCACAGCAGATGACTGCCCCTCCCTGAGCCTGGTTCTGCTGGAGGTTTCTTCCTGTTAAAAGGGAGTTTTTCCTCTCCACCTTCGCCAAGTGCTTGCTCACAGGGGATCACCTGATTGCTGGGGTCTTTCTGCAACTGTGGGGGTTCCCCCTACAGTTGATAGTGCTATGAGATGGCGAGAAATGGCGCTATATAAATAAAGTTGAATTGAATTGAATTGGCTTTTGCTGTTGGGGGGGTGGGGATTGTGTAGTGGTTTATGAGAGTTAACGTTTTTTTCTTCAGTATATAGTTGACGGTGGCCACTCCCAGAGTAGGCTGTGTCTATTGCTGCCCATGGACGCCGACTGTTGGACCTGCTAACCTAGCTAACTCTGAGTTTTTCTGAACTTAGAGGCTTTTTCTTCAGTAGCAGTTGACTGATGGTCGCTCCTGAAGTAAGCTGTGTCTCTTACTGCCCGTGGACGCCGACCGTTGGACCTGATAAACTAGCTACCTGAGTTTTTTTCCCTGGACCTGTTTTTTTCTTCAGTATGTGGTTAGCTAGCGGCCGCTCCCGGAGTAAGCTGTGTCTCTTGCTGCCCGTGGATGCCGATGGTTGGACCCGCTAAGCTAACTGAAGCTGTTTTCCCAGAGCTTTGGTTTTATCGCAGAGATTCTTTTGGCTTTTGGCTGCTGTTTAGAGCGCCTCGTTAAGGAGGGCTGCTCGTCTGGGCCCTCTGCTTTGTGAACTGTTCAGTGGGTACCGTATTCCCACCAAACCAACATCCCGCTGTAGTCGTGGCCTGGGTTTGGGTTTGGCCAAATTCCCCACAATGGAGGATCTCCGCCAACACTGAGGACAGCGCTGGATTTTCCCTGACTACTCAACCCACTGAGGACAACGCTGGATTTTTTCCTTACTTCTCAACCCACTGAGGACATCGCTGGATGTTTTGTTTTTCTTTTTTCTTTTCTCTCCCTCTTTCTTTCTCTCATTGAGGACGCCGCTGGATTTTCCCCTGAGCCACCTTGTCGTTTTGCACCACGTTCTTCGCCCCCTGAGACTGCTCTCTGCTGTCCGCCATTAGAGACGGTAACTCTGGTATGGGTGAGTACCCCGCTTCACCCCACAAGGTTGTTAATGGCGGCCACCATTTTCTATTAGCCGTTGGAGTGGCGTTTTAATATTAAAACAGGCCTGCAACGTCAGAGACCTTTTTATTGTCGCTCGGTACAGAGTAGGGACCTATATAGACCTACAAATTAATAGGCTATGCCGGCTTAGATTTATTAAGAATTCTGTTTGTTTGTGAATCCCCCATTTTGCGATCTATTGCCTTTTTTTCTCACTTTAGAACATTTGATTTTATTTTCCATGTGCATGTTGTTTACCCAACAGTTATTGAATGGTTTGGTGTTATATGTTTGAATCTATTTACATAGCCATGGTTCCTTCTGCTGACCAGTGGGTAAATAAATTCTGGCTTTTTTGAAATATATCAAATTGTTTGCTTATTTTAAGGAATGTGCACTATACTCCCTACAGGTTTAAGACACCTGTGGGAAGAGTCAACAGTACAAACCAAACATTTATCAATGACGTTGAAAATAATGGCTCATTTTTAATAAAAAGTAACCAAAAACAATTATTTTATTTACTGAAGACTGTATTGTGGGATGTGAGAGTGCAGAAGACACTGCACACTTTAGTGATAGTACCAGTATATGGAGGAATTCTGGGCCACATTAGCATCTGTATTTCCTAATAATGAGTTAGGGTTTAATGGGATTTAACATGTTTTAACACAAACTACTTTATGGTTCATAATTCTGTTGACGGACTTACACCAAACCAAAAGTGATTTCTCAAACGGCTGGATTATTTAGATAGCTTTTCCAATCTTTTTGCATTTAATTTATGTCACTAAATCTTGGTAACCTTTACAAATAAAACATAAATAAACGTGGAGACATATCTGCAAAAAGGCACAAAAGTTTATTGTAAAAATTCCTAGTGCAATACAAAAGGAGTACATAGTACATTATTCACACATAGAATATATATTTATACAGTATCTACATGTATATATCCAGTAAATCCATGTTATTTCTCCATATAACCTTGTGACTGCATTATTCTAATTGCTTTTATTCCTAGATGAAGTTTGTTTTGGGTTAAAAAGGCATCATAATTCTTAAATATATTTTATTATATCTAACTCAGTACTGTTTACCTGTTGAAATATATATTTTGTGGCTAATATAACCCCATAACTATAATATGGCACCTGGCGATCAGTTTTTGGCAGCTGATCACTTTTTGCCACCACAGCACCGGCTGGAGCAGGTCCATCCCATGATGTCTCAAAAGTCTCTCCATGATTTTCACAGATCAGAGCAATTTGTAGCACAGGAAGATAAACGTTTCTACAGACATTCTGAAACTCTGCAATCACTGTGGTTCGTGAAGATGGGGTGACATCCCCTCACTGGGAGGCTCGGTTGAACACCCAGACCAACGGTTTGAAGCAATAATTTTGCCACAAGACAGCCATCTGAAACACACACACACACACACACACACACGCAGAGCATACATATTTTAGTACCTAACAGCGATAACTTGCCGTGATTACAATGTAGTACGGGGGACTTATTAGTGCTTAACTACCATTAGCAATCAATTGCTTACCTTCATATGTGATCTAGTTTGTATCCTCATGTCTTCTGCTTCATACTGCTCCATGGCTTCCTGAACTCTCCAGTACTTTTCCAGAGTGTTTTGTCTCGCCGCCTGTAGCCTTCTCTGGCTCTGCTTTTTTGCCTTTACTCTGACAAAAAGCCAGCGAGCAGCAGACTCGCCTCAATATCCATCTTGTGTTTTTCTTGTTACATACAAATGATGTCATGGGAGTGTCGGGCTGCCTTGCTGTAAAGATCTCACTCACTTGAGGTGGTATTCAGTCGTAATGGAAAACGAACAACACTGTGTTGAGTCAAGCTGAGTAGGTGCTGGTAGAATTATTATTATTCTCAACACAGGGTCCAGGCTATTTGCCGTCCAAAATGGCAGAAGAACAATGTGGCACGTGACCACTGACGTCACGTGCAACCCCTCTATAAATGGAGGCTTCTCACCGGCATTGCATAGATCATGCACTGAAAACAAAAAAGGACTGTTGGTGTGATTGGTGGGACAGACACAGGACAGACACAAGAGCACACAGGTATGTTTTCACTTGTATGAATATCACAGATCTGACGTTTGTGTTATATATGTCACCAGAATGAAAGCTGCATGAAGTACAATAATAAATAAAAAATAGTAACAGTTTGCTTCCTAAGGCTTAACAATTTAAGAAAGATATCAAATAGTTTTTTTTTGCATTCGTTGCACTGCCTTGGAACAATATGGACTAGCAGCTTCAGCATGCACTAACTTTTAAATTATCACAAAATATAGATCAATAAAATTTTGAACAATTGTCAGAAAAGTATTGTCGGTAAACGAGGGGTCAATGACGAGACTTTAGGTGGAACTGAACACGACTTTATTATGGACTCACTGTACAGTACAGACACTCTTGTCAGGCAGAGGTGAGGTCAAAGAGACCGTCCCTCTTCTGCACAGTCCTTTTATACTCCGGGTGGCGCCGGAAACGGAAAGGTGGAGCCACCACGCGTGTCACACCAAAATACTGTATGTCCTAAGAACAACACAACATCCCCCCCCCAAAAATGGTCCAAAACACACATACAATCAAGACCGTCCCCTATTTGGAACCCGAATCACGTGCTAAATTAAACAGATATATATCAGGGTATATAACAGTAACACAAAACAGCTAAGGCTAGGGGGAACAGGTAGACTACCATTCCACCCCCACACGGCCAGACGGATTATTCTGCCGTCTCTGCTACAATATAGTCCATTAAACAAAAAAACCTGCCGTGTTCCTAGAATAAAACATAAAACACCAAAATAATCCCATTAACAACCCCAACATTCAACTTAATCATCACTCATATCAACACCATGCAATAAACACATTACCCCCAAACATCAGTCTGCCCCAGCAGAGGAACCACCCCCCGGAAAACCATCCGATGGTTCATCTCTGCCGCACCTTCTTCTCTTCACACCCAGGGATGGCTCGCACCGCAGCCCAAACTGCTGGCGTGCCGCAGCTCGTTGGGATGCTGCCATGAGCCATCAGATAGTTGAAGATAGCCATCCTCCTGAACAGCCACCACCTGCAGCTGCCTCTGGTCATCTTGCTGCTTACGTTTGCCCAAAACTCCCCTCAACCGGGCCTCCTCTCTGGGTCGGACCACATCAGTGACCCCCAGAGGCACCCGACTCAGCTTCCAGTGTCCTTGTGTGGCACGTCATTTTACCGTGTCAGCCGGTCCTGTCCCGCTCGGTTTCATTTTCTTTGCTGGCTAAGCCGTTGTGACCCCTTGCTCATCGGTACCTCCCAGCCAAACTCCAGAAGCAGAATGGGCAATCCCCTCGGCTCCACCCACCATCATGGGCATCCCACTGTGCCACCCAGTTCCCTCAACTAGGGTTACTTGGGCTCTGGCACCGGATCCCTCCCACGATGGTTCTGGGTGGGGCTGGTTCTGCTCATCTTCCAGAATACTAGGCCAAGGTTTGTCTCATACAGCATCATCCACCACTCGCGGAATTGGCCGGTCCCACAAACCACGGCCCAACCACTCCTCTCCTACACTGCTGGTGATGGTGAAGCCCAGTCCATAAAAAAGGTCACAGCCCATAACATTCTCACCACTGGTGGTCACCACGAACTGCAGGTTGGACACCTCTGCCAACTTGTACCGAGCTGTCAGTTCCACCGAACCCACCGTAGCTAACCTCTTTCCACCATACCCACACAGCAGCGCTGAATGACCTCTTATTCGGTAGTATGGGAAGAAACTCCTCACGGTGGGCCAATTCAACACGGACCTCACCACGTCTGTGTCAGTCAGCAGTGGCACCTCCACCCCGTCCAATTTCACCATACAGTATGTACAACCATCAGTGCTCGGGGAGACAGCGTGGATGACCGTTGGAGTTGGAGCGGGAGAGTCTACTTTGCGTCACTGTTCCCCTTGCTCGAACCTATTACAGGCCCTGGCAAAATGATGCATAAGTCCGCACTTGCCGCAGCGTTTTCCTTTTGCCGGCCACTCTCTAGCCTTATAACGGTGCTTGGTGGACACACACCCAAACATCTGGGTGATCCCGGAGCGGACTTTATCTTCACAGCGGTAGCGTACTCCTCCGCATCCTGCACGCTATCATCGCTGTCAGGGTCCACAGCCTGTGCCATTGACTGTGATTCATATTGGCGGAGCGTAGCTCTCTCACCAAGGTCATGTGACAGTTTGTCCGCTGCTTCACACTGCTGAGCTATCTTGACAGCCATGGCTAATGTCAATTCGCTGGAGTGCATGAGGAGCCTCGACCGTGCCGTCGAGCAAAGCGTGTGCTCCACCAACTGGTCGCGGACCATCTCTTCCTCCAAAGCTCCAAACTGGCTGTCCCCGGCCAACTGACGCAGGTCCGCAACATAACGTTGTACTGACTCGCCGGTCCGCTGGCGGTGCTGCCGAAACTGAATCCTCTGGATGATGAAGTTTTCAGGAGCACGAATATGTCGCGCCATTAGCTCAACGTCCTCGAAACTATCGCTAACACCCAAGGTAGCAAGGATATGCTGTCCTTCCATACCTAAATTATGGACCAATATTGCCCGAGCCTGTATCTTCTTCAGTTTACTAAGGTTTAGAGCCACCAAGTAATGTGGCAAACCATCTTGCCCAAGGAACCGGTGGCTCACCGGGAAGCTCCAGAAATGGCCGAATGGTAGGGACTCATGCATCCATACTTTTACCCTCGTTGTGGCGGCAGAACCAGAAAGGTGGAGCCACCACCCGTATCACGCCATAATATGTCCTAAGAACAACACAACAAAAGGGTCTGTACGTGTTAAGTTAAATAACTAGCATTTAGGGCATAACAGCAGCATGAGCATTTTAATTTTGGGGTAAAATGAACAGCTGCAGCTGTCTGTTTTACCCCGACATTAAAACACCCAAGCACGGTGTTGTGGTTCTTTGTGACTCTGACTAGATTCTACATCTGCTCTGAGGTAAATCTGATTATGTCCAACATCTTTTAACAAAACGCATCCAACTTTATTGTGGTGGAGACATTGATATATCTCAGAGCTTTTATTTGTTTACAGCGTTAGCATCTTAGTAGCGGTGCTAACTAACAGAGCTACCGTCTGCCAGGCCACTTTTTAAGGCCATCTTCCCGTCCCTCCATAGTTGTGGGAAGTGGTATGATCATATTACTATTTTTGAAGTGCAAAAGGCTGTGTTCCCACATTTTTGATGCCGAAGCCATTGTTTTTTAACAAGGAAAAGTGTCCCGTTTCAGTGTCAACTCCACATTCTAAATTAGTGTTGGACGTTGCGCCCATAATTCATGCAAGGCATCATGGGGGCTAGGAATAAGGTAGATTGCAGTACTGTGTTGAATACCTTAAATTCTACAGTGAGGTGCTGTTTGAAAAGATTTCTTACCTGACCCGGAAGTCCAACCCTTTGAAGAAAACTTTTTTCAGCTTACAGTCTGCTCTTGCATAAACATCATGGAGCTATTTCACGACTGTTTAAAAAAATAGGCAGTGCTAGAGTTTGATTTATTGTCTCGATTATCAAACCACAATACCTCTGTGGTGATGCACTCTTTGTTTCATTTGAAAGCGAACAAAGTGTGCCAGATTGCTAGCACATTAACTAGAAGCCACCGACTAGCTACTGGCATTGGCTACGTTTTGATCTCTGGTCTTCTGCAGTACCAATTCAAGAGGTATATGTTTTATAAACATTACTTTTGCTCTTGACAATATTTAATTTGTTTACATGTGTGTGAAATGACAGTAGACGTCTTCATGCTGATAGAGATGTTTAGCAACAGTTTAGTTACTGGCTACATTTAGAAGGGACTTTTTTTCTCAGCTGAGCAAAATAACTGGTTAAACAAACAAGCCATGATATTTTGTCCAGCATTGCTGTCATTAAAAAAATTGTGCTTGTGGAATCATTGTACTAGTTTGTGGCTCAATGCAGATTTTTCTGGGTCAGAATTTGCTTAAAATAGCTCTTCTCATAATAGAGGTTGGAGATCCCTGATCTAACCTTTCTCAATGCCCCATCTTATATTTAATGCCTAACCCTGCCTTTCTGTCTAGAGTTATAAAGAATAAATGTGATTGGTAGTTAATAGACACTTTTTAAAATTTTTTATTTTTTCCCAAAGGATGGATTTGAATTTTCTTCATGAAAATTAGGCTCTACCACTTCATTATTTTGCACTAGAAAAATCACTCTAAGTACATGTATACTTGAAACAGTGCTTGTTGTATTGTGTCAGTGCAAATCAATTTATTCCTTTATTCTCTTTTTTCCATAAAAAGTCAGAGAAGACTAAATACACGAGAGCCTTCCCCTTTCTTTCCACGGGCAGGTTCTTTTAGGTTTTCAACACTTTTAGAGAAAGTAGAGGAATATTTTTGATTCAACTGCAGATCCCTCAACAGCATTTCAGTATTCAGTAAGTGGCAATTAAAAAAACAACAGCTTACAAATCAAATATCTGTCTTTTGTATAAGTGTGAAGTCTGTCAAATTTGCAAGTTTTTCTAATAAATTTAGCATTATTGCTCATAAATCTGACTCTTTTAATGAATTGTTTTTTGTTGTAAATTTGTTCCTCCTTCCTATGTATACTTTTCTCTGTTGTACATTTTCAACTTTTTCTTTGCAAATTTGTCTGTAAGTAACTTTTTAAACGTTGTTTTCATTAATTTAAAGCTTTTTACTGTAAATTTGTAGCTTTTCCCCTAACATTTCTTCATGTATATTTGCAGCTTCTTGCTTTTATATTTGTAATCTTTTCGTGTTTTTTTTTACCCTGAAAATTTGACTTTTTCCACATAAATTTGGAGCTTTTCTAGTACATTTTATCATGAAGTTGAGACTGTTCTGCATATGGATTTCTTAAAAAAAAAAAAAAAAATGTGACATTTTACTTGCAACTTTGCAATGTTTCTGTTGAAATTTTGCTATTTTTTTAATCATACATTTACAACTTTATATGGTAAATCTACTGCTTTTTTCTTCATAAATTTTTAAGATTTTTATATTTTGTCTCTTTTTATATATAAATTTGTTAGGTTGCTTTCAGTGTTTTTGTTGGCCCCACCGGAGCCAGCGATTATGGGCAATAGAGCCACATGTGGCTCTGGAGCCACAGATTGCAGATCCCACTGATAGCTGTGTATGTTAGAAATATATTATAGTGTGATTAATAATTAAAATGAGACAGATTCCCAAGTCACAATCCCAAACATAAATGGAGTTTATGTTTCCTCATAGGATCTGGACAGTCTCCCACAGACATAAAGAAGAGTGTTACTGTGTGCAGCAGCAGTAAATATTACCTCAAACCTTCTATATATATAGTATGGATCATAAAGTCAGAACTGGGGACCATTTAAAGACACTGAAGGGCAGAACTTTCCTATTTCACAGCAACTCCCTTTTGGTTGTTTTCTTTCATACCCATCAGGTGGCGCTGTGTGATCAGTGATGGGAGCCAAAGCCCCTAGGTACAGATAAATGAATGTTTCTGCAACACAGTGCAATAGTAAATGGAAGTAACTGCCATCACAGGATCTATACAATCCACACAGTTTAAAGATTGCTGATTTAGGTGAAGTTTTGTATGTTTTCAAAATCTGCAATCATGCATGTCAGCTGTGGTATCCTGAAGTTTCTTCATCAGGATATCAAGATTTTCAGTTGTGCTGCACAGCTGCTTTGACTGTGTAAATAATTTCATTTTCATCTTAATCAACTGCCTTCTCCCTGGTGGCTGTAGGCAAAATGACAGTCTTGTTGCCCTGACATGACTCCTCAGTTGTCAGTCTGATCAGTGAGCACAGCTGGGATGTTGTCCACCACTTTAGATGTAGAGACTCCTATCTACTCCCCATGGATACACATCACTGCTCACATCTTACTGCTGTTGTAGTGTAGCTGTTTTGTTTTTGTGGCTTAGACTAACTATTTAGGTGTCCCTTGAAATAGTGAAACACCACTACAGAAGGTAAAGCAGTTTGATAACAAATTGTCTTACTTCATTGGCAGATAATTTTACTTAAGATAAAATTAAATTGCTTAAAACAAGTAAAAACTATCTGATAACAAGCAAAATTTTTCTTAAAGAAAACTGCACAAATAAGCATCATATAGGCTTGATTTAAGATATTGTACCTTACTAAGATTTCCTTTTTTGCATTGTAGAAAAGCATCATGGTGCCTGTTAAAGAAATGCAGTAGCCCTTTAGTCTGCTTGAATTCAGTCTGATACCTTCTTCAGACATGGCCACAAATAGCTGTTATGTCAGTATTACTCATGCTCAGTAGCTGATGTGAAGGGGGATGGGGGGTGCCACCCTCCTTGTTATCAAAATGATAGAAAACCATTCCCTTTGTTAATCTGCTATCCTCTCAATCAAGGAGGAGACAAAGAGCACCTCACCACCAATATCATTATAAAAAGTTCCACATTTGTTTCTCATAAATTTGCAACTTTTTCTCATAAATTTGTAGGTTTTTTCATAAATTTGCAACTTTTTCTTTTAAATTTGTAGTTTTTTTTCTTGTGAATTTGCAACATTTTTCCTCCAAAATTTCAGGAAACACTTTAGCTTTAGATCTGCAGTTTTAATCTGGATGCTGGTAAAATTTTTATGCCATTGTGGAATAACCAGGCCGAGCGTTCAGAGCAGATGAACTTTATTCACTCTCTCACATCTTCCAGAATCAGAAAACATTAACCTCATGTAGCAGGGACTCTCTTTTATACCACAACACTCACACGTCCCTGCTACCCGAGGTCCTGCATTACAATTCATTCCCGCATGACAATTCCTTTTGTCCCCCAGCCCTTTAATCCCCATGTTCTTCCGTCAGAGGAAGTTACTGCATCTCCATGTCTTTCAGTCTGAGATGAATAACACAGCATGGGTCCCCATACCGCCCCCCCCCCCCAGAGTCTCAGACTGAGTGTTAACCCTCCCATCCTCTCAGCTTCAGCCTCCGCCCATAGCTACTGTAATGAGGGGTCTTCGGCTCCGCGGCGCTGCTGTGCCGGTGGGGGGTTCCTGGGGGTGTGTCCGTCTGTGGGTGGACAATGGAGGGGGGGAAACATTCAGCATGCTCGTGTGACTGCTTTGATGAATCGTTTACCTGGGGAGTTCTCAGGGGGGTCTTCCGCATTGAGGAGCTTGGGCCAACACCACCTGCTCGTCTGCCACCACAAAGGAGGGCTTAAGCCTGTCTATACAGATTCTCTCCCAGCGACCCCCCAAGTCTAACACAAAATATTTGTCCCCGGGTTCCAGCACTCTAAACGGGCCATCGTAGGGTGGGCGCAATGGGGGCCGGTGGGCATCGTGCCTGACAAACATGAACGCTGCGTCCTTCAAGGATTTTGGCACAAAAGCGCGGGGAAAACAGTGGTGGGCCGGGCCAGGTAGTGTCCCTGCGTCTGCGTTATGCCGTGAACGCGGGGATGGATGGGTGTTTGGCGCAGGGTTATCTGGTAAAAATTCCCCGGGGAGCCGCAGTGGCTGAGAAAAAACCAGCTCTGCTGGGGAAGCCGCCAAATCCTTTTTCGGTGTGGAACGCAACCCTAATAGAACCCACAGCAACTGGTCCACCCAATTTGCATCCATAAGCGAAGCCCTGAGCACTGCTTTCAGTGACCTATGGAAACGCTCGCATAACCCATTGGCCTGTGGGTTGCACGCAGTTGTGCGATGAATTGAGACGCTCAGGCTCCGGGCCATCATGGACCAGAAGTTGGAAACAAACTGAGGGCCCCGATCGGACGTAATGTCCGACGGGGTGCCAAAACGTGCCACCCATGTTGTCAAAAAAGCAAGTGCCACGTCTGCGGATGCGGTGGAAGCTAGCAGGACTGCTTCTGGCCATCGTGTGGTGCGGTTCACCACTGTCAGGAGGTGTGTGAACCCCTGCGATGGCGGGAAGGGGCCCACGAGGTCAACGTGAACGTGGTCGAACCTCTTAGCCGGGATATGGAACAGCTCCAAGGGGGCCTTTGAGTGCCTGTGCACTTTGGCTCGTTGGCACGCTATGCAGGCTTCAGCCCACTCTTTCACCTGTTTCTGCAGGCTCGGCCAGACGAACTTCGCTTCCACCATTTTGACTGACGCGCGCACTCCTGGGTGGGCCAGGGAGTGAACCAACTCAAAAACCCGGCGGCGGCAAATGCGTGGGACCACCGGGCGCGGGCGTCCTGTGGAGACGTCACAGATTAGGGGGGCCCCCCCGTCTTGCAGTACCCTGCTCTCCAGCCTTAACCCTGTTGGTCCAGACTGGAGCGCGCACACATCCGCATCGCAGATCTGCTCCATGGCCATGGCCATGTAATCTATCCCTACGTAGACTGGGGCCACTAATGCGCGCAAGCGGCAGTCTGCCACCACGTTGAGTTTACCGGCCACATGCTGAATGTCGGTCGTAAACTCCGAGATCGCGGCCAGCTGTCTCTGCTGCTAGCCCAACCATGGTTTCAAAACCTTGGCCATCACGTACGTTAGCGGCTTGTGGTCCACGAACGCAGTGTAGGTGTGCCCTTCCAGCCAAAACTGGAAGTGGTGTATGGCCAGGTGGAGAGCCAATAACTCTCTGTCGAATGCGCTGTATTTACGCTCACTGTCGCGCAAAGATCTGCTAAAAAAAGGCGAGCAGCTGCCAAGAACCGGCAACGCATTGCGCCACGACGGCCCCTATGGCCACATCCGAGGCATCGGTGAGCGCTATCCAAGCTGCCGGGTCCGGGTGCACCAGTAGTGCGGCGTTTGCCAGGGCTGTTTTAACCTCAGAGAACACCTGCTCCCACTCAGGAGTCCAGTCGACTCTGTCTGCCGGTTTCCGTTTCTTGAGCGCGGTGTGCAACGGCTGCATGAGCTGGGCTGCGCGGGGGAGGAAACGGTTATAAAAGTTAACCATCCCCAAAAACTCCTGCAGCGCCCTGACCGTCTGAGGCCGGGGAAAATTCGCCACTGCACGCACCTTGTCCGGCAAGGGTATTGCTCCCTCCGGTGAGATGCAGTGTCCCAAAAAATCGATCCCCGTCACACCGAACTGGCATTTTGCCGGGTTGATTATTAACCTGTGCTCCTCTAAACTCCGAAAAACCGTCCTGAGGTGGGTTATGTGTTCGTCCTCGGACACGCTGCCACCAGGATGTCATCCAGGTAGAAGAACACAAATGGCAGATCGTGCAACACCGCATCCATCATGCGTTGGAATGTCTGTGCCACGCCTTTTAACCCAAAAGACATGCATAAAAACTCAAACAGACCAAATGGGGTTATTACTGCCATTTTAGGTATGTCCTCCGCGCGCACCGGGACCTGGTGGTAACCACGGACCAGGTCTATCTTAGAAAAAAATACGTGCCCCGGTGAGGTGAACAGAAAAATCCTGAATATGGGGGATCGGGTAGTGGTCGTGCGCTGTGGCGTTGTTTAATCTGCAGAAATCTCCGCAAGGTCACCACGATCCCTCGGCCTTAGGGACCATATGTAGTGGGGGTGCCCATGGGTTGTTTGATCGTCTGATGATGCCCAGCCTTTCCAAGTTGGCAAACTCCTCGTGCGCTATGGCCAGTTTAGCTGTGTCCAGGCGCCAAGGTCATGCGAAAACGGGTGGCCTGGTGGTGGTAATAAAGTGCTCCACCCCGTGTTTAGTGATGGCCGCTGAAAACGTCGGGACTGTGAGTGCTGGGAACTGGGTGAGCAGTGTGTGGAACTTACCACCTGGAGCTGTGACGTTAGCTAGCGTTGTTGGCCCGGTTCCTTGAGCTGTACAGAGGAGAGAATCAAAAGACATTGCATTAATCAGGCGTCTGTTAGCAACATTGACTAGTTGTCCGTGTGCACACAAAAAATCAGCGCCTAAGATTGGGAAACTGCATGCCGCTGTGACAAATGTCCACTGGTACGTACGGCTGTGCAGGGATACAGTCAGTGTCCTCTCACCAAAAGTTTTAATGTCTGAGCCGTTTGCGGCCGTCAGCTCGGGGCCGCTAGTTCCCGCTAGCTGGTCGGCATAGGACGGCAGGATGAGGCTCTTTTGGGAGCCAAAGTCCACGAGGAACCGTCTCCCCGAGCGTGAGTCTCTCACGTAAAGCAGCTTGCTTTCTTCACCGGTGGTCGCAGCCGCTACCGACTGCCAGTCCTGTCGTTTCCTGAATGCTTGAATTGGCACAGTGGCATGCATTGGCATACGTCCTCTCCAAGACGGCAGTGGTAGGAGCAGAGCGTGTCTCTCTGGCGCTTCCTGGCCCCCGCTGTTGCTACCATCGCTGGCTCCTCACTTCCGCTGGCCGTCTCACTGGGTTCCGACGCCGCTGCGTTCACTGTGAGGGCTCTGGTGGTGAGGATTATCCAATCTGCCTCCTGGGCTAGCGCACGGTAGTCACGCGCGGCCAGCAATTGCGAGTTGGCCAGGACCGCTTTGGCCACCGTTGGGAGGTTCCGGAGGAAAAGGTGGGCAAATAGAAAATGCCCATCATCTGTGCCCATCAACGCCAACATCTTCTCCATCAGTTCGACTGCCGACCCGTCTCCTAACTTGGAGCGCGTCAGGAGCCTCTCCGCTCTCTCGCAATCCTAGAGCGTGTAGCGCTGGGTCAGCGCGGTTTTGAGAGCCCCGTATTTGTCGTGGGCTGGGGGCTGTTGGAGCAGGCTCGCTACTTGCTGAGTCGTGCGAGCATCCAGCGCTGCGACCGCGTAGTAATATCTGGTGTCATCTGCCGTTATTCCCCGGAGTGCGAACTGGGCCTCGATGTGGAGGAACCAAGACTTCGGGTCGTGCAGCCAAAAGTCTGGTAGTTTGACCGAAACAGCGCACGCATTGCTGGGGCTTCCTGTCCGGGTCATCTCCAGGGTGTTCGCCTCGTGTTCCATTATTCATCAAGAGTCACCAGTGTGGAGAGAGGAATAACCAGGCCGACTGTTCAGAGCTGATGAACTTTGTTCACTCTCTCACATCTTCCAGAATCAGAAAACATTAACTTCATGTAGCAGGGACTCTCTTTTATATCACAACACTCACACGTCCCTGCTACCGAGGTCCTGCATTACAATTCATTCCTGCATGACAATTCCTTTTGACCCCCAGCCCTTTAATCCCCATGCTCTTCCGTCAGAGGAAATTACTGCATCTCCATGTCTTTCAGTCTGAGATGAATACCACAGCATGGGTCCCCCATACCATGTAATTAAATTATAACTTCTGACTTTTTAATATTTTAGCATCTTTTATCATATCTTTACACCTTTATTCTTACAAATTTGCACCTAATTTACATTTATACATTTGGACCTTATGCTAAATTTGTGAATATCCCCCTACCCCCTTGTTAAAAAATAACTCACCTACTGCTTATACTAAAGGTTATTGGTTGGTTTTCCAATGTGTATCTTGTCTCAGCAACACTTAAAGCAAATAAAAATGTCCTGATATAAAATTTTTCACTCATTTTAAGCAATTTGATAAGTCAAGGCTATATATGTTTAAATTTCACTGAAGATACTTTAGCTTAGTAAGATTTTCTTTTTTGCAGTGTATTGATGGCATGTAACATGCTTCCTTCTACAGCCTTCTCCCCTCTATTCCCTACTATCTGGAGGCAGAAAGCCATGCCAAGCCTAATAAATCCTCAGCTGAGAGTGGAGGTAGCAGCGGCAGACCTGCACTCTTCAGGAACTCACACTTCCTCTAATCTGCCCTGGAGCTGGAGCAACAGTTGGCCTGCCTGGCGGGAAGAGGCGATAGTAGAAATACAGGGAATGTTGGAACCGGATATGCTTCGACTATCGCTCTCTCTTAAGCGGCCGTGTGTAGAGATGTGGAGACAGATTTCTGGCAGATTTTCTTGTTTTCTCAGTGGTAAACACAGACCCAAAGAGAAAGCTTTAGCCTACCTGCCACAGCCATTTTTTACTATGATATTTGACTCTTGGATTCCATCCGGTCTGTGCGTGAGTGTCTTGGAGAAAGGAAATGCAAGAAAAGAGAGGAAGAGACTCAGAAATGCACTAAACTAGGGAATGCCTTGCAGATGTGTACAGCCATGTGTCAGCCAGAAAAATGTTGTAGGCGGTGAGAGGAACTTAATTCGGTTTGGTTAGCGAGTTTGAATGGTTGCGTACACAATTTGCACATGCTGAAGACTATTTAAATCCCACGACCTGACTGTGAGGGTGATTAGCAGGTTGATTGTGTGGTGGACCCCAGTCAATAAACAAGATTTTGCCTCGCTATATAGCTGACACAACCCGTGCAATCTGTTTAGAGGAGTAAGGGACCCCATGAATGAATTCCTCTCTGCTGGTCTCTAGTTTCAATTGATTGCTTTAATTTGGCCTATAATGAGTAGGAGGCCTCCTGCCTGCAATTAGTGCATGGCTGCATGTGTGTGTGTGTGTGTGTGTTTCTAGACTGTGTTTAATTACTGCAGTGGATGGATGCTGTGTGGCCTGACAGGATCTTGGAGGAATGAGAAGCTTCACAACTGTGCTTGGCATCCCCGACACTTCAGTCCATGGTGTATCGGGGGCCAGGACTTAATGCCGTCTAGCCTGAGGGAAGCAGCCAGCTTTTTCTTTTTCTTTATAGCCTTAATCCCAGTGTTTGACCTTGTAAACTGAACTTTGATTGGCTGGGTTGTAAAGGTTTTTTTTTTTTCAGACTAAAGCAGGGAGTTGCAGATATGAAAAAAAAAGGTTTCTTTGAGTAGTATTTGTGTTTAATTTGTCGTCCCATTTACAAAGGTTAGTCTTTGCAGGATATAGCAGTTGTTTTACAAATTTGTGTTTTTTCTGTCATATTTCCACTACCATCATGTTGAGAAGGAATGAATGACACACCTGTTGGTTTGGTCTGAGATGCTGTTGCTCTTGTGCAAGAACCAATGGTTTTGAATTTTGGATGTACTGTGGAGAAAAGAAGCAGGCGAGGCAACGAGCTGGACGACACAGAAACTTTATTCCATCTCCAACATACAGTACAGTAAAAGAGCTCCTGGATCTCTGTGCATTCCTCTTTTATATCTTTAATACCATGCATTGAGACCTGGAACTTCCAACCATAATACATTGTTGTTTAGAACAAAGCCTGTGTGGCACATTAACATGATGTAACGCTGGCGCCGTTCTCACATCCTTCTTCTTCCAGCGGCTCCGGCAGTTACTGCTCTCCCCAGGGGGCGCATAGTCCTTACTGTCCCGTCTGATACCCCCCAGTGACACCTCCTCTTTCAGTCCATTGTTCCCCCCTTCCCCAGCTGCCTTCTCTGGGTGGAGAAGTCCCACACCATGCACCCCCCCCCCCCCAAACACCCAGAAAGGGCACTAACCTCCCTGTCCTTTGGGCTTGAGCCAGCACCCATAGCGGCTGTAACAGGGGGTTGCTGATTCAGTCGAACTGCTCTGCTGGCTGGGTGTACAGGAGGGCACGTCAGTCTGTGGAGGGAAAAAGGGAGGGGGAGAAAACACATCAGCTTCACGAGCGCAGGTCCCTGCAGAGAGATCATCAAGTTGTGGAGCCACTAACGGCGGGCGTCCGCGCCGGGGAGCTTGGGCCAACACCACCTGCTCGTCTGCCAACACAAAAGCGGGCTTCAGCCTGTCGATGCAGACGGTCTCCCTACGTGCCCCCCAAGTCTAACACAAAATGCTTCGCCCCAGGTTCCAACATCCTGAACAGTTCGTCGTACAGTGGGCGCAGCAGGGTCCGGTGCACATCGTGCCTGACAAAAACAAAACTGGCATTCTGTAAGCTTTTTGGGATGAAGGTGCGGGAAAAAACAATGGTGGGCCGGGCCTGGTATGTTAAAAGCCTCCGTACTGTGCAAAAATTGCGCGGGCAGATCAGCCTCGGGTGTGGGGTTTTCTGGTAAAAACTCTCCGGGGATTCGCAGTGGCTGAGGAAAGACGAGCTCTGCCGGGGACGCTGCCAAAATCCTCCTTAGGTGCGGAGCGCAACCCTAAAAGAACCCAGGGCAGGCTGTCAACCCAATTTGCGTCTGTGAGCGAAGCTCTGAGCGCTGCTTTAAGCGACCTATGAAAACGCTTGCATAACCCATTAGCCTGGGGGTTGTATGCGGTAATACGGTGAATTTTGACCCCCAGGCTCTGGGCCATCGTGAACCAGAGTTCCGAAACAAATTGTGGACCCCTGTCGGAAGTGATGTCCGAAGGGGATCCGAATCGTACGACCCAAGCTGACAAAAAAGCACGAGGCACTTCTGCGGACGTGGTAGAAGCCAGCGGGACCATTTCAGGCCAGCACATGGTGCGGTCCACGATTGTCAAAAGGTGCATGAAACCTTGCCATGGCGGGAGGGGTCCCACCAAATCCATGTGGACGTGGTCGAACCTCCTAGCCGGGATTTGGAAGGGCTCAAGGGGGGCTCAGGTGTGCTCATGCACTTTGACCCGTTGGCACGTGACGCAAGCTGCAGCCCACTCTTTCACATCCTTGCGCAACTGTGGCCAGATGAATTTTGCCCCCACTAGCTTCACCGAAGCACGCACTCCCGGATGCGAAAGGGAGTGGACTGACTCAAAAATGCAACGGCGTCAAGAGCTCAGAACCACCAGGCGCAGGCGGCCGGTGGAGATGTCACAGAGCAAGGGAGGGCACTCCTTCTTGCACCACCCTGCTCTCCAGCCTTACCTCAGTAGGCACAGACTGGAGCGCGCAAATGTGCACGTCCCTGGCTTGCTCCGCGGCCATGGCAAGGAAATCTATTCCCATGTAGACCGGGGAGACTAACGTGCGTGACAGACAATCGGTCATGATGTTGAGCTTACCAGCGACGTGTTGAATGTTGGTAGTAAACTCCGAAATCGCAGCCAAATGCCATTGCTGCCGGGCCGACCACAGTTCCGAGACCGTGGACATCGTGTATGTCAGCGGCTTGTGGTCCACGAATGTGGTGAACTCGCGCCCTTCTAGCCAAAACTGGAAATGGCGCGTCGCCAGGTGGGAAGCCAGTAATTCTCTATCGAACGTGCTGTATTTGCATTTATTGCCATGCAAAGTTGGGCTGAAAAATGCAAGCGGCTGCCACGAGCCTGAGACGTACACTGCCCCTATGGTAACGTCAGATGCGTCCGTAGTGAACACTAGCTGTGCAGACAGATCCAGGTGGGCTAGCAATGCGGCATCCGCAAACACTGTTTTGGCATTTGTAAAAGCCTGGACTCGCTTGGGATTCCAGTCAATAGTTTCCGCAGGCTTCTTTTTTTTAAGCGCAGCATACAACGGCTGCATCAGCTGGGCTGCCCGGGGAAGGAAACGGTTATAAAGATAAACCATTCCCCAAAACTCCTGTAGTGCTCTCACGGTCTGCGGACGTGGAAAGTCCGACACAGCACACACCTTATCCGGTAATGGAATCCTGCCCTCCGGCGAAATGCAGTGGCCCAAAAAATCAATCACTGGCACATCGAACTGGCACTTTGCTGGGTTAACTATCAGCCCGTGCGCCTCCAACCTCTGGAAGACTGTCTTGAGATGGGCGATGTGCTCCTCCTCGGACGTGCTAGCTACCAGAATGTCGTCTAAGTAGACAAAAATGAAGGACAAGTCGCGAAGCACTGCATCCATCAACCTCTGGAAAGTCTGCGCCGTGCCTTTTAATCTGAAAGGCATGCGTAAAAACTCGAAAAGGCCGAAAGGAGTTATTACCGCTGTTTTTGGAACGTCTTCCGCACGCACTGGGTCCTGATGGTGTCCGCCGACCAGATCCACTTTAAAAAATTGGGCCGGAACATGCAGCTACCACAAAGTCCCACTGAAAGTTGCGTCCATATCGTCAGTGTCCGCTCGCCAGATGTCCTGATGGTGGATCCGTTGGCAGCCGTGAGCTCGGGACCACTGCCTCCTGCCACCCTGTCTGCGTTGACCAGCAGGATAAGGCTCTTCTGGGAGCCGGAGTCCACCAAAAACAGTCTCCCCAAACGTGTGTCTAAGACATAAAGCAATCTGTTCCTGTCACCATCGGTTGCAGCTGCCACTGAATTCCGACAGTGCCGTCTTCCTGGCTTCTTGAATTGGCATGGCGATAGGCAGCGTTGGGCATTCGAGCTGAAACGGCGATGATAAAAACAGAGCGCCCGGTTCCTTCATCTCCTGGTGTCCATCCCAGCTACCACGAACAGCTACTTGACCTCGCTGGAGTCCCTCATGGATGCCAGTGCAGTCTGCATGCTGAGAGTTCTGGTTGCCAAAATGATGCGGTTCGCTTCCTGCACCAGGGTGCGGTAGTCCTTAGCAACCAGCCACGGTGAGTTGGCCAGGATCACCCTCGCTGTAGCCGGTAGGTTCCTGAGGAACAAGTGGGCAAACAGGAAAGATTCATCGTCCTTCATCCTCAGTGCCAACATGCGCTCCATGAGCTCCACTGCTCATCTGTCCCCTAACATCCGAAAGCATTAGGAGTCTCTCTGCCCTCTCACTGTTAGAAAGGGTATAGCGCTGGAGAAGCATCCTCTTGAGGGCTTCATATTTTCCTTGGGCCAGCAGCGCCTGGAGCAGGCTCGTCACCTGTTGCGTGGTGCACGCATCCAGCGCAGCGACCACGTAGTAATACTTGGTATCGTCTGTTGTTATCCCGCAGAGTGCAAACTGGGCTTCTTTGTGCAAGAACCACGTGATCGGGGTGTGAAGTCAGAAGTCTGGGAGCTTGACTGAGACAGTGCATGCGGCTCTCCAGGGCGGTGTTTGGCTCACTTTCCATGGCACATCTTAGGGTCACCAATATAAGATAAGATAAGATAAGATAAGCCTTTATTAGTCCCACAACGGGGAAATTCCAGGATTGCAACAGCACAGGGATAGCAACACTCAGAGCAACAATCAGAAGGCAAGAAAAAAAAACAAGCAAGCAAGAGCAGCTAATAAACATATGTACGTATTACTATAAAATATATATATATACACACACACACAGACACACAGTGCAGAGCATTGTAGCTGGATGGAATAAATATATGAATATATGAACACACAGTGCAGAGCATTGGAGATGAGATGGAGATATAGTCTATAGTATATCCAATATGGAGAAAAGAAGCAGGCGAGGCAACGAGTTAGATGACACAGAAACTTTATTCCATCTCCAACATACAATACAGTAAAAGAGCTCCCGGGTCTCTGTGCATTCCTCTTTTATATCTTTAATACCATGCATTGAGACCCGGAACTTTCAACCATAATACATTGTTGTTTAGAACAAAGCCTGTGTGGCACATTAACATGATGTAACGCTAACGCCGCTCTCACACCCTTCTTCTTCCAGCAGCTCTGGCAGTTATTCCTCTCCCCAGGGGGGTGCATAGTCCTTACTGTCCCGTCTGATACCCCCCGGTGACACCTCCTCTTTCGATCCATTGTTCCCCCCTTCCCCAGCTGCCTTCTCTGGGTGGAGAAGTCCCACACCATGCCCCCACAGCACCACCTTTAATTCCTCAACATTTTAGATTTCAGAGTGACATACTGTGATTTTTGCAGATTTTTGACAAAAATCCACAGATTATTCGTTTCAAAAACACAGTGCATACTTGCAGATTGAACAAGGTGGTTATTTACAGAAACTGCAGCATTAACACAGTGGTGGAACGTGCATATCCAGATGGCCTACTGAAGGAGTTCATGTCCTCTGTGGAAAAAAAACCCCCGAACTCCTCCTGTTGGCACCCTCCCTCCATCTCTCATGTGTCTCCCTATCTCTCTGTTCTTACTTTAATACAATCAGCCTCACTCATCAGCAGAGGAGGACGGGCATTGTTTTTTTCTGGGCTAGAGCAGCAGCAGCTCCCCTGAGGGTGGTGGGCTTGGTTCAGTGTGTGCCGTTGCTGTCAGTCTATAGTGAATGCAAATGAGACTCTGTTTTGTCTGATAAACTCTCTGTGTATACCCAGCCAC
The DNA here is from genome assembly GCA_020510985.1 of Pholidichthys leucotaenia. Taxonomy (NCBI): domain Eukaryota; kingdom Metazoa; phylum Chordata; class Actinopteri; order Cichliformes; family Pholidichthyidae; genus Pholidichthys; species Pholidichthys leucotaenia. Next base: position 212,236,001 of record CM035839.1, read on the forward strand.
TAACTCTATATCTCTACTCCCTCCCTGTCTCTCGTCTCATCTATCTCAAGGTCCTGAGGGTGCGCACACCGTCCTCCACCTTTGTTTAAATCAAGATAACAAGGTGCACTTACAGTAGCACTTCGCTGTCACTGACACACTGCCAAAATAAGGCCTTTATTACACCACATCGGAATGCATAGTTGTGATCGTGTAGGAGCAGCCACTGAGCGCAGGTTTGTTCCTTGACACTGGAATACTCTCTAGTGATTACAAATGTGCACCAAGGGCAGGAGAGCACTTATTATTTCTTTATTCATTGTTAGGAAGCAGAGACACTTGGTTCCACTTCTGTATTGCTGCAATGTTCACACAGGGCCAGGGACATGCACAGACATTTTGAGGGGCTGTTGCTCTAATTCAGGCATGCCCAAACTATGGCCCACAGGCAGTTTTTAAGTGGTTTATGGTAAATTATAAAAATAGAATATCATCCATGACAATAAGTTGCACACTGTGTTTGAGGCCAGAGCTGTTTCCTCCATAAGGCAGTGTAAGCTAATGCTATGGGCCCCGAGTGACTGAGGGGGCCCCCAAGTGAGTAAGCAGGGCCCCACAAGCAAATCTATCTAGCATCAGTGTTATTGATAGTGGGGGACATAGCACTTGTAGTCATGGTGCAGAGAAACTGCAGTGGTGCATAAAAGTTATGTAAAACTTGATGAGGAGATCGTGGTAGCAGCTGTCGACCACGCCTCGGTCTCCAATGCAGCCCGCGGTCCACCATCTACTGCCACGGCCGACGGTGAGAATGCGGACGTGGCCACCAACTCTGCAGAGGCCTGTGCTGATGACGCTGTTGACAGCAGCCCTGCTGGGGTTGCCAAAGTTGCCAAAGTTGCTGTAGTTGCCGAAGAATGCGAGTTCGATTTCGAGGAAGTCGAGAGTCGCCGTTCCAAGAAGAAGAAGAGGTCCTACGCCAATGCACTCCAATCGTCTGACAACCACTCGACTGCCACGCAGACCACGAACCAGCTACAGGTTGTCAACAAGACACGCCCCCACTCACAGCTACGCGTTGTACCGAAGTCTGGTAGGACGTCTGGCGGACATTAGAGTCAAGGTCAAGGTCATAAGAAGCACCAAGTCTTCATCAGTCGACTCGACCCCACCACCAGACCCCATCATGTACGCTCCTATATCAAAACTCATGTTAAATTAAATGACAATCTCAAGATTGAGCAACTAGAAACCAAGTGTGATGGTTATGCCTCTTTCAAAATTACATGTCCTGCCAGTTGCAGCAAGAAGTTGCTTGAAAAAAATGTGTGGCCATCTGGTTTATACTATCGACAGTTTTTTGAAAGGAAATGAACTACATGTGATTGTCATTATTGTGTTTGTCATCATATTCATTCAGTAGTAGGACCAACCTAAGAATATGTTCATTCAACTGCCAGAATGTAAAAACTTCAACTAATGAGATCTCCAGTTTATGTGATAACCATGACATTGTGTTGTTGCAGGAACATTGGTTGTTCGAACACGAATTGTCTATTCTGAGCAGCATACATGGTGATTTTATAGGACAAGGTGTTTCTTTTATGGATACGGAAGAACGTGTTATCTTAGGTCGCCCCTATGGCGGCGTTGGTATCCTATGGCAGAAGTCACTTGCGAACAGTTGTGTTGTGAAAACTTACGAGTGCGTAAGAGTTACAGGTATTGAAGTCAACCTGGGTGACTTTCACTGTCTTATATTGTGTGTATATTTCCCCTGTGACAGTGTTGAAAACTTGGATGAATACTTGCACTGCATGAGTCTTGTTAAACGTATCATTGAGGATTTTCCAACTCCATATGTGTATACACTTGGTGACTTCAGCGCTAATACATCACGTTCAAGTTGTTTTGGAAATGAACTGGTGTCTTTTTGTGAGAGATACTCTTTACACATCTCGGACAGGATTATCTTACCAGGTGATACCTTTACTCATGTTAGCATGGCTCATGGCTCTACATCATGGCTTGATCACTGTGTGACCACATCCTCAGGCCATGATAACGTGTCCAATATCAGAGTTCTGTATGGTTATGTGAGTTCCGATCATGTACCTTTATCTATGGATACTGAGGTATCAAGTGCTGTAAGTGGCCCCCAGGGAGCTCCCTCGGACACAACGGGCAGTAGGACATACAAATGGCGTGATGCCACAGCGTCGGACCTGTCCAGATATAAGAAACTTACTCGCAGGAAACTCTGTAACATCCGTGCTCCTACAGATGCCATCAGGTGTCACGACCATAATTGTGCGGCACACAGGGATGATATCGACAGGTTTTACAGCGATATTGTTGATGGTTTAAATTTCTGTGTGAGTGAATGCATTCCTAGTCACAGTGTGGCCACCCAATATAACGTCCCAGGCTGGAATGATGTTGTTAGCGAGGCTCAAACAGCTGCTTGGGATGCTTTTTTGTGGTGGAGGAGTAATAGCAAACCACGTTCTGGTCCAATATTTGAGAACATGAAAAGTTGTAGGGCTAGGTTCAAATATGCTCTACGAGCATGTAGGCGCAATGAAGAAAGTATCAAATGTGACCAGTTAGCTAGTCATATGAGTGAACTGAACATGGTAGAATTCTGGAAACAAATGAAGGCTATGAGCTCCCACCGGTCTGTTAGATCAAACACTATTGATGGGGTGACTGGTGATGTTAGTATTGCCAAAAAGTGGAAATGTCAATATGAAGCTATTTTCAACTCAGTCAAGAATGTTTCAATGAAGGATTCTGTTATGCATGATATTCGCCTGTGTAATGACATGTTTGATACCTCCGATATTTCTGCTGTTACTCCTGTTGAAGTTGCTTCACTGATCAAAGTTCTCAAGAAAGGCAAATCAGCTGGCCCTGATTGTCTCACCAGTGAATGCCTCATCAATGCTGATTTCAATTTGTGTATTCTGTTGTCATTGTGTTTTAACTGTATGTTTGTTCATGGTAACATGCCAGATATGTTGATGGACTCTGTTATTATTCCCTTGGTGAAAAACAAGTGTGCCAGTCTGTCTGATATGAACAACTACAGACCTATAGCTATTGCAAATGTTATATCTAAATTGTTAGAGGGTTTAATTCTGAACAGAATTGAGGATTATCTGTGGACAAACGACAATCAGTTTGGTTTCAAGTCAGCCCATTCAACTGATAAGGCTGTTTACCTACTCCATGAATTTGTTGACTACTTCAGAAGCCAATCCACTAGTGTCTATGCTACGTTTTTAGATGCTAGCAAAGCTTTTGACAGGATTAACCACTGGTGTTTGTTTAGAAAACTGATCGATCGAGGTATTCCTATTTACATTGTTAGCATCCTGTTATACTGGTACAGAAGGCAGTCTATGGTTGTTAGGTGGGGCAATGTTACCTCATCCAAATTTCACATGACCAACGGTGTTAAACAAAGTGGTATACTGTCACCCTTGTTGTTTAATGTCTATGTTGATGATGTCAGTGTACTGTTGAACAATACTAATGTGGGCGGCTCCATTAACGGTGCACTGTTAAATCACATTTTCTATGCTGATGATCTCTGTTTGTTAAGTTTGTCTACTGCAGCGATGCAACATCTCCTTTCGGAATGTGAAAAATTTGGTGAAAAAAATGACATCTTGTTCAACTGTACTAAATCTATGTGTATGGCCTTCAAACCGAAGGGTGTCAATACTTCGAATCCCGTTATGCCACTTTGTGGTAATAGCTTGAACTTTGTTGAAAAAGTCAAATACCTAGGTGTGTGGATTGAATCTGATAAGACCAATGTTGATTGTAACAGGCAACTCAGGAAACTCTATGCTCAAACAAATTTACTGTTGCAAAATTTCCATAAATGTTCTCCTGATGTTAAATGTATGCTGTTCAAGACCTTCTGTACCTCAATGTATTGCTCGCCTTTATGGTTTAATAGCAATGTTGCTGTTAGGAACAAAATCCGCATTGCATATAATAACTCCCTAAGAAGGTTGTTAGATATACCACATAGGTCGAGTGCAAGCAAGATGTTTGTGTCCTTGAACATTCCGTCTTTTGGCAAGTTGATACGAAAGAATGTTTACAGTTTTATGAGAAGGTTGCTGGCATGTAACAATCATCTTATATCAGCAATTGTCAGCTCGTCACTCTCACTTCACTCCAGCATTTGGAAGTGGTTGCGTTCTATTTTATACTGAGTTCAATATTGTATGTTATTGTTGTTACAAGAGCGCCAAGTGACTGCTGATCTGTATATACTTTCATTTATTTATTTTCTACTTGTTTTAGTTCTGCATTTAATATGAACCCTGAGTTTGAAATAAACGTTTGAATTTGAATTTGAAAAACTCTAATACCACAGCATTCTCTTCCAACATTTATGTCCCGTCACCCGCAAGGGCTGCAGGGAAATGGGAAGCCTGCCTTCTTTTTGTGCACCAAACCGATGCACTAGGGATTGGAGCAGCATCTGCAGTGATGCGGACATTGTACCAGTCTGTTGTGGTGAAGAGGGAGCTGAGCTCTAAAGCAAAGCTGCCGATTTGCCATTCTACCTACGTTACTACCCTCACCTATGGTCACAATCTTTGGGTAATGACCGAAAGAATGAGAGTGTGGATACAAGCGGCTGAAATGAGCTTTCTCTGTATGAACTCATCCTTAGAGATAGGGTTAGGGTTAGTTTACGGAGAATCTTGCCTGACCTCATCTGTCAGCCTGTCCATCACCATGGCAAACAAGAAGGGGCTCAGAGCTGACCCCACCCCCACCTTGAATCCATCAGTAACTCCTATATCACACCTCACCACTATCTCACTGTCTCATACATGTCCTGCACCACCCTCACATACTTCTCTGCCACTCCTGACTTTCTCATACAGTACCAGACTTCCTCTCTCTGCATCCTATCATATGCTTTCTCTAGATCCACAGAGATGCAATGCAACTCCTTCTGACCTTCTCTATACTTCTCCATCAACAATCTTAATCAATATTTATTTATATAGCATTTTTTTGTAGTTATGTAGCACAACGTGCTTAACAGGAAAAGAATACATGCCAGAAAGCCCGAATATAGACAGACAGACAGACACACAAACACATGCATACACCACTAATAATAATACAAAGTAAAACACTGGGTGAGAACTAAACTAAAGATTGGACTAAGGTTTTTTGTAAGAAAACTTTATATGGTATCGCAATTTTCTTCCTCCATTGCAGAAAATTTTACTTAAAACAAGATTAAATTGCTTAAAACAAGTAAAAAATCTTATAACTAGAAAAGCACTCGGAGAGCGCAGACCTCCGCCAAGTGCCACAGTTCCCCCCATACAGTGTTTGTGTGTATGTTTTCAGATTCCTTGACCATGAAAACATATGACTAGCAATTGGATTCACAATGATAGGATTAGTGGTTCAGTAGTAAAAGCATTACCTCCTTGGCGGAGGTAATAAACTGAAGTGTTGGTGTTGTGTCCATCTCCTCCATCTGCAAACTCCCAGGCTGCGGGCGTTGCAATTCATCGCACAACCGTGTACAACCCACAGGCCAATGGGTTATGTGAGCGTTTTCATAGATCACTGAAAGCAGCACTCAGGGCTTCACTGACGGATGCAAATTGGGTAGACAGGTTGCCGTGGGTTTTATATTGGGGTTGCGCTCCGCGGCAAAAGAGGATTTGGAAGCTTCCCCGGCAGAGAGCTTGTTTTTGCGCAGCCACTATGGCTGCCCGGGGAATTTCTGCCAAATAATCCGGCGCCGGACAGCTGCCCGTCTCAGCTTTTGCAGCGTAGCGCAAACACAGGCACACTGCCGGGCCCTGCCCACCACTGTTTTCCGCGTGCTTTTGTGCCTAAAACTTTGAAGAACGTGGAGTTTGTGTTCGTCAGACACGACGACCAGCGCCCTCCATTGCGCCTGCACACATGTTGAAAATGGCCGTATCTCACAATGTTAAAGAATCCTTTAAAAAATTCCTGTATCCAGACGGTGATCCGGATCATCCCCAAAATTTAATCAGTTCTTCCTTGTACCATTTCCAACAACGCCTGAAAGTTTCATCGAAATCCATCCAAAACTTTTTGAGTTATCTTGCTAACCAACAGACAGACAAACAGACAGACAGAGAAACGCTGGCAAAAACATGACCTCCTGCGGCCTGCGGCCTGGCGGAGGTAACAAGTAAAATTCCATACAGAAAATTGCACAGGAAGAAAAAATCTTTTCTGATAGAAAACAAGCACATATAGCCTTGATTTAAGATATTTTTTCTTACCTAGATTTCATTTGTTGCAGTGTAAAAAAGTAAATACTGTAATGGTTCGCTCTGGCTGCCTATTCTCAGCGCACACCTGCTCCTCATCATGGCCAGGGTTATTTAGACCACGTTGCCCTCGGATCAGCGCGGAGTCGTCTGTCTCTATTCCAGATGAGACCTGCATTCGCCTGCTTCCTAGTTCCAGAGTCTCCTCGCCTCAGACTATCCTTGTCTTCGTATCCTGCCTCCTGCCTTCTTGTGTCGGGAGGAATCCTCTCCACAGCCTCAAGTAAGCTCTCGCCTTATTCATCATTACCGTCACTAATTCCCCTGTGCACAGGCGGAGATCCGTGGCGGCGGACCTCTCTCCTTCCTGGCGGCGGACCGAGCTGCACTGCTCCACCCCAGACAGACCAACCTCCTCCAGCAGCAACCGGAACAGCGGACACTGTCCTCCTGGCTGTAGCCGCCGAGCTGAACCTGAGTCTCTTCACATCTCCACAAACAGTAAGCCCTGGACTAAACTGTACATCTCCACTGGTGATTGCCACTAACTATCCCTGTCTCTATTTGTCCCTAGGGTTGCCAGGTTGTACGGTGTTCTGCTCTCCCCCAGCTGCCACAAGACCACACACCCACACACTCACACACCTTCATTATTATCAATAAAGATAATTGTATCTATTTCTGAGTCCGAGTCTGCTCATTGGGTCAAGTATGACTCCACCAAAACTACCCAGCTGACAGCGCGCTGGTGCGCAAAGTTAACAACCTCGAGACTCAGGTAGATCAATTAGCTTATCAACAACACATTATTCTCACTCAATTGACCCGTTTAACTGACTGGTTGGATCGCCTGGCAGGTTCGCAGGCATTTCCTCTGGCCCCCCCAACCCCAAGTAGCTCCTCTGCTCCAGCTTGCTCCCAATCTGGCCAACCCAGGAAGGGCCCTTCATCCCGGCTAACTCCCATCCCCACTCCCACCCATTTTAGTGGTAAACTAGGGGAGGCTAAGGGATTTATTCTCCAGTGCGAGACAGTTTTTCAGTGGGTGCCTGGGGACTTTCCCACAGATCACAGCCAGATCGGCTACATAGTTAATCTGTTAGAAGGGCGAGCGCTAGTGTGGGCTTACACAGTTATGGCTAGGGCGAAATATGCTAATTTGACATATAATCAGTTTGTCAGTGAGTTCAATGAGGTGTTTGACCACTCCGACCGTGATAGTGTGCTTACCTCCCGGCTGCTAAACCTGAGACAGGGAACTAAGTCCATAGCAGACTATGCTGTCGATTTCCGGGTGGTGGCCACAGAGGTGGGGTGGGAGGACACCTCACACTGCAGCATCTTTATTAGAAGCCTTAGCCCTAGCCTGCGGGACGAGTTAGGCCACTTAGAGAAGCAGAATAGGCTAACTGAATCGATTTCCCTGGCCATAAACCTCGATAATAGACTAAGGGAACGGGCAGCTGAACGTAGGACTTCCGGTCGCTCGGATACCCAATATTGCCGCTCCCCACAGCCCTCCCTATTGGCCCTGCCTCCCTCTGATTCCCCAGATGCCCCGGAACCAATGGTAGTGGGACAGTCCAAATTACCTCTGGTGGAGAAACAGCGCCGCCGCCAGCTGGGGTTGTGCCTCTACTGGGGGAGCGAGGAGCACGAGATAGCGTCATGCCCTATATGGCCAAAAGGGGGAGTCTGTGCATTGCAGTAGAGTGACTCACGGACTCCCCTCCATCCAATCCCCTCTCTAGGTTTCTCCTCCCTATCCGTTTCATTCATAACCAAACTGAACACACGCATTAATTGATTTGGGGACTGAGCAGAGCTTCATCTCGGGGGAACTGGCAACACAGCTGGGTTTTCTCTATCGTTAAAAACCCCACTGAAGCTCATCACCTTGTCTAAAGCCCCCCTTACCATAGTATCCCAACAGACCACCCCGGTGTCAGTCATAATATCTGGTAATCATTGGGAAGAGTTGAGGTTTTTTGTGTTGCCGGTTTCCTCTTCCCTGGTAATTCTTGGCTATCCCTGGTTACGCCTCCATAACCCCTCAAATGACTGGCGCTCCGGGAACGTGGTGTCTTGGAGCTCATTCTGCCTAGGTGCCTGCCTACAATCTGCTGCTTGCTCCGTCCGTGCCCCTGGGTGCCCCCGTCACCCCTCCCCCCGATTTGTCTAAGAACCCTCCGGGGTATCATGACTTGGGGGCCACCTTCAGCAAGACCTAGGCCCTTTCCCTCCCCCCTCACCGCCCATATGACTGTGCAATCAACCTCCGTGCTGGAGCCCCGCTGCCGTCGAGTTGTCTTTACAGCCTGTCATCTCCGGAGCGGGAGGCCATCGAGGCCTATATTAAAGAATCGTTAACCTCAGGCATAATCCGGCCGTCATCCTCGGCGATGGGAGCGGGGGTTTTTTTGTGGGCAAAAAAGATGGCTCGCTGAGGCCGTGCATTGACTTTAGGGAATTAAATAACATCACCATCAAGGACAAGTACACCCTTCCCCTAATTAATACGGTGTTTGATTCCCTCCAGGGGGCCTCCTGGTTCACCAAGCTGGATCTCCGCAATGCTTACCATCTGGTGCGGATCCGGGAAGGTGACGAGTTGAAGATGGGGTTCCGGACCCCTTGTGGGCACTTCGAGTAACTGGTTATGCCGTTCAGACTGACCAACGCCCCTGCCGTATTCCAGCGCCTGATCAATGATGTGCTGAGGGATTTTTTGGGTGTTTTTGTTTTCGTCTATCTAGACGACATCTTGATTTTTTCACAGTCTTTGGACGAGCATCGGGTGCATGTGAGGTGAGTATTGCAGTGGCTCCTGGAGAACAAACTATTCGTCAAGGCCGAGAAGTGCGAGTTCCACGCCTTCAAGACATCCTTCCTGGGCTTCATCATCTCCCATAATGAGATCATCCCGGATCCCAATAAGGTAAAAGCGGTGGTAGACTGGCCCACTCCTTCATCCAGGAAACAACTCCAGCAGTTTTTGGGATTCGCCAATTTCTACCGCCACTTCATTAAGGATTATAGCATCATTGCTCTCCCCCGACCCGTCTTACTTCTTCTAAGGTCCCTTTCCGGTGGACGGAGGATGCGGCTGCGGCCTTTGCGGAACTCAAGGGGAGATTCTCTGACTCCCCCATCCTGGCTCAGGTGGACCCTGCACTCCAATGCCTGGTGGAGGTGGACGCCTCGGACTCAGGGGATGGAGCCGTGCTATCCAAGCACTCCTGGCGGATGGCAGGATTCGGCCCTGTGTGTTCTTCTCCTGTCGGCTGTTCCCGGCAGAGCACAATTATGACATCGGTGACAGGGAGCTCTGGGTGGTCAAGTTCACGCTGGAGGAGTGGCGCCATTGGTTGGAGGGGGCCTCCCAGCCATTCGTGGTCTGGACGGACCACAAGAATCTGGAGTACCTCAGGATGGCCAAGCGTCTGAACGCGCGCCAGGCCCGGTGGTCTCTGTTCTTCAGACGCTTTGACTTCACCATCACATACCGCCCCGGGTCCAAGAATACCAAACCGGACACCCTATCCAGACAGTTCCCCTCGGATGCTGCGGAAGTAACGGAACATCCTATCCTTCCTCCATCGTGTATTGTGGGTGCCCTCTCATGGGGCCTCAGAGAGAGGGTCCTGAAGGCGCAGGAGGCCGAGGCGGACCCGGGCAGAGGGCCAGCGGGGAGGCTGTTTGTCCCATCTGCTGTCCGGGGCGAGGTTATCCATTGGGCCCACACTTTCAGGTTCTCGTGTCACCCTGGGAGGGCTCGCACGGTGGCGCTTCTACAAAGGATGTTTTGGTGGCCTTCGCTTCAGAGGGACGTTGGATAGTACATCTGCGCCTGCCCCCAGTGCGCCACCGGGAAGACTTCCTCTTCTCCTCCGGCCGGTCTGCTCCACAACCTCCCTACTCTCGGCAGGCCCTGGTCCCATGTGGCGTTGGACTTCGTCACCGGTCTCCCACCTTCGAATCACCACATGGTAATTCTCACCATTGTGGATAGATTTTCTAAGGCCGCCCATTTTGTTCCCCTGCAGGGTCTGCCTACGGTGAGGAAGACGGTGGACCTTCTTGTCCAACATGTGGTGAGACTACACGGTATTCCCCTGGACATCGTCTCCAACAGGGGACCTCAGTTCATCTCCCAGGTATGGAGGTCCTTTTGCAACACCCTTGGGGCTACAGTGAGCCTGTCTTCCGGATACCACTCACAGTAGCAACGGACAATGTGAGCAGGCGAACCAGGAGCTGGAGGCTGCACTGTGGTGTGTCGCTACCGCCAACCCGGCGTCTTGGAGCACGCATCTCCCTTGGATCGAATACTCTCATAATACGACGGTCTCTTCTGCTATTGGCATGTCTCCGTTTGAGGCTTCACTGGGCTACAACCCCCCGTTGTTTCCTGAAGAGGAGAGGGACATCGCCTTTCCTTCCGTCCGGGCTCACCTGAGGCGCTGCTGCCGGCTGTGGAGAGCAACCCGGACCGTGCTACGACACACGGCAGAGCGCAACTCCACGACTGCTAACTGTCGCAGGACACCAGCCCCCCGTACCGGGTGGGCCAGCAGGTATGGCTATCCACCAAGCACATTAACCTGAAGGCAGAAGTGAGGAAGATGTCTCAATGGTTCATTGGGCCTTTTGCCATCACTCGCATCATTAACCCTGTGTCTGTGCGCCTAGCTTTAACCCCCCCTCCGCATCTGTCCAACTTTCCATGTCTCGCAGGTCAAGCCCTTCTGTTCCAGCCCTCTGTGTCCCCCTCCCAGGTCTCCACCTCTGCTGATGGTGATCGACGGCGACCCGGCGTGGAAGGTCAATGCCATCCTGGACGTCCACTGCCGGGGTCGCGGCCTACAATACCTGGTGGACTGGGAGGGTTACAGGCTGTAATGGAGGTCCTGGGTGCGTCCCTCCTTCGTTTTGGACAAACAACTCATCAGGGACTTCCCCCGGGCGCACCCAGGTAGGTTGGCTCGACCGCCGAGAGGCGTCTCATGGGGGGGAGCACTGTAATGGTTCACTCTGGCTGCCTATTCTCCTCAGCTGCGCGCACACCTGCTCCTCATCACGGCCAGGGTGCCCTGGTGCATTCAGGTTTCTGTGGAAAATGATCTAATTTCTCTTCTTAATTGGTCCAAAAAATGCTAATAATTTACTGTTATTGTGCATGGATGCTTGGAAGCGTACAGAACGTATGCATAACAACGGCAAATTATTTTCCATTTTTGGACCAATTAACAAGTGAAATTAGATAATTTCCCATAGAAATGTGAACACATCAGGGCACCCTGGTTGAAAAACACTGATTTAGACCGTGCTGCCCTCGGATCAGCGCGGAGTCATCTGTCTCTACTCCAGATGAGACCTGCATTTGCCTGCTTCCTAGTTCCAGAGTCTCCTCACCTCAGACTATCCTTGTCTTCGTATCCTGCTTCCTGTCTTCTTGCATCGGGGGGAATCTTCTCCACAGCCTCAAGTAAGCTCTCGCCTTATTCATCATTACCTTCACTAATTCCCCTGTGTACAGGCGGAGATCTGTGGCGTCAGATCTCTGTCCTTCCTGGCGGCGGACCGAGCTGCACTGCTCCACCCCAGACAGACCAACCTCCTCCAGCAGCAACCGGAACAACGGACACTGTCCTCCTGGCTGTAGCCGCCGAGCTGAACCTGAGTCTCTTCACATCTCCACAAACAGTAAGCCCTGGACTAAACTGTACATCTCCACCGGTGATTGCCGCTAACTATCCCTGTCTCTATTTGTCCCTAGGGTTGCCAGGTTGTACGGTGTTCTGCTCTCCCCCAGCTGCCACAAGACCACACACCCACACACTCACACACCTTCATTATTATCAGTAAAGATAATTGTATATACAGCCGTGGACAAAATTGTTGGTACCCCTCTGTTAATGAAAGAAAAACCCACAATGGTCACAGAAATAACTTGAATCTGACAAAAGTGGTAATAAATAAAAATTCTATGAAAATTCACCAATGAAAATCAGACAGTGCTTTTGAATTGTGGTTCAACAGAATTATTTTAAAAAACAAACTCATGAAACAGGCCTGGACAAAAAATGATGGTACCCTTAACTAAATATTTTGTTGCACAACCTTTTGAGGCAATCACTGCAATCAAATGATTTCTGTAACTGTCAATGAGACTTCTGCACCTCTCAGCAGGTATTTTGGCCCACTCCTCATGAGCAAACTGCTCCAGCTGTCTCAGGTTTGAAGGGTGCCTTCTCCAGACGGCATGTTTCTGCTCCTTCCACAGATGTTCAATAGGATTTAGATCAGGGCTCATAGAAGGCCATTTTAGAATAGTCCAATGCTTCGCTCTTAGCCATTCTTGGGTGTTTTTAGCTGTGTGTTTTGGGTCATTATCCTGTTGCAAGACCCATGACCTGCGACTGAGACCAAGCTGTCTGACACTGGACAGCACATTTCTCTCTAGAATACCTTGATAGTCTTGAGATTTCATTGTACCCTGCACAGATTCAAGACACCCTGTGCCAGATGCAGCAAAGCAGCCCCAGAACATAACAGAACCTCCTCCATGTTTCACAGTAGGGACAGTGTTCTTTTCTTGGTATGCTTCATTTTTGCGTCTGTGAACATAGCACTGATGTTCCTTGCCTTTTGTCTCATCTGGCCATAGGACATTCTCCCAGAAGCTTTGTGTCTTGTCAACATACAGTGGTGTCCTCCTTGGTCGTCTCCCATGAAGTCCACTTTGGCTCAAACAACGACGGATGGTGCAATCTGACACTGATGTACCTTGATCTTGGAATTCACCATGAATGTGTTTAGAGGTTGTTCTGGGCTCTTTTGTTACCATTCATATTATCCGTCTCTTCCATTTTTCAAGTTTCCTCCTGCGGCCACGTCCAGGGAGGTTGGCTACAGACTTGTGGATCTTAAATTTCTGAATTATACAATACCGTTCAAAAGTTTGAACGGTAGTGTATAATTCATACACTTTTATCATAAATGTTGAATATTTTTCTCATTAGTTTGAGATATCCCTCTTGTAAAATTGTGACTTTTTCTCAGAAAATCTGGGCATTTCATTGGGAATTTATTCCCAATGACAATTATTTTGTGTTTTCCATGAGAAGTCACACTTATTTACCACCATGAGTTATAAAATGAATAGAAAATGTAGTCAAGACATTGACAAGGTTAGAAATAAGGATTTGTATTTGAAATAATATTGTTTTCCAGATCTCAACCTGCTCAAAGGAAGGTCAGTTTTATAGCTTCTCTAACCAGCTAAACTGCTTTCAGCTGTGCTAACATGATTGCACAAGGGTTTTCTAATCATCCATTAGCCTTCTGACGCAATGAGCAAACACATTGTACCATTAGAACACTGGAGTGATAGTTGCTGGAAATGGGCCTCTATACACCTATGTAGATATTGCACCAAAAACCAGACATTTGCAGGTAGAATAGTCATTTACCACATTAGCAATGTATATTAGATATTAGAGTGTATTTCTGATTAGTTTAAAGTTATCTTCATTGAAAAAAGAGTGCTTTTCTTTCAAAAATAAGGAAATTTCTAAGTGACCCCAAACTTTTGAACGGTAGTGTATGTGCAACTGTAGTCACAGGAACATCAAGCTGCTTGGAGATGGTCTTATAGCCTTTACCTTTAACATGCTTGTCTATAATTTTCTTTTTAATCTCCTGAGACAGCTCTCTCCTTTGCTTCCTCTGGTCCATGTTTAGTGTGGTATACACCATGTCACCAAACAGCACAGTGACTACTTGTCACCCTTTAAATAGGCCGACTGACTGATTACAAGCTTGTAGACACCTGTGATGTTAATTAGAGGACACATCTTGGTTGAACATGTCCCTATGGTCACATTATTTCCAATCTTTTCTAGGGGTACCATCATTTTTGTCCAGGCCTGTTTCATGAATTTGTTTTTTAAAATAATTCTGTTGAACCACAATTCAAAAGTACTGTCTGATTTTCATTGGTTAATTTTCATGGAATTTTTATTTATCACCACTTTTGTCAGATTCAAGTTATTTCTGTGACCATTGTGGGTTTTTCTTTCATTAACAGAGGGGTACCAACAATTTTGTCCACGTGTGTATTTCTGAGTCTGAGTCTGCTCACTGGGTCAATTAACCATGTCAAATGCCTCTCGTCCAAAGATGCTGTGATAGGCTCCACCCACCCCCCCGCGACCCGAAAAGGATTAAGCGGAAGAAGATGGATGGATGGAAATATAAATTTACAATTAAGTCATTTCCACAGTATGTGGGACACCATGTGGTGTAGAAGGGCATTGCCTATCTCTGTTTCTGTGACCCTAAGCCACACAGCTGCTGTAAGTAGCCAAAGCTACAGTGGGGGAGTCAGTCCTCTGATAGCTCTGTGTGCTAACTTCCCCTTCCCCACTCTATTTTGCTGACCACCAAGCTAGAAGGCAGAAAGTACCATTTTTATCTGGTCTTTGGTATGACCCAGCTGGGGCATGAACCCACAACCTACTGCTGTGGGGCAGATGCTTTACCAGTACACCACTACTCTGGTGTGCAAGTTTACAGTACAATTAAAAAAAAAAAAAAACAACTAGAAAAGCAGTCAGAGAGCACATACCTCCGCCAAGGCTCCTTCCATCCCTAACCTCCAAAATTTAATGGGTTTGTGTGTAGGCCAAGAGACACTTCTGGTGAAAATTGCATCGAAGTCTGTCAGTAAGTTTGGAGTATTGTTGCTAACACATAGTGAGAAGATAAGAGCCTTGGAGGAGGTATGCATTCTTGGATCATCACCAAACTGTAATGGGTTCCTCTCTAGGCCAAGGACCACCTCTCGTGAAAATTTCAACCAAATCCATCCAGTAGTTTTTGTGTAATCCTGCTGCACAAATACAAACACAGCCCTTGGTGGAGGTATGCACTCTCAGCTCATCACCAAAATCTAATGGGTTCATCCTTAGGCCAAGGGCCACCATTGGTAAAAATTTCATCCAAATCTGGCAAACAAACAAACCAACACGGATGAAAGCATTACCTCCTTGGCGGAGGTAAAAATCTCAAATTCAACATAAATAAAGCCATACATTTTTAAGAAGAAAAATTGCACATTTGTAAGAAGTAATTAACAAATAAATGATAAAAGTAGAACGTTTATGCACTACAAACTCCATTTAGTTGACCTTACTTGGAATGGAAATTGTGTGTTTTACAAACAAATGCTTATTTAGAATATACATTTTGTATTCCACTTTGACCTTTCAGTGTGAGAAAGTATAATATGATTAAAAAAAGGTTGCAAAACTAAAGAGAATATGTGGAAAATGTTAACAATTATGTATGCCTCCTTGATCAAGTGCAGTTATTTGTTCACAATCTATCTCCAGTGGCACTAACCTCCACCTTAAATTAATAACGCTGTTACATGCAAATCTGAAGTGCAAAGTGGGCTTCTTATTGTTTCTCCTCTAGTAGGATGGATGGCATTTGTTTTCCCTCAGTCATTAAGCTAATAATCTTGTGTTGATTGCCAGAAGAAAATTATATTAACCACAGTTGGACTCCTGTGCAGTTTAGAACAAAGCAGCTATACAGGTAGAGCTGACAAGCCTTAAATGGAGCCGTTTTCTTCTCTCCATTTCTTTATAATTCTAATAAAAATGACACATTGTCATCAGCAAAAGATAGTTACTTTTAGGATCTGATTTACTGCTGCTCATCACTGCATTCATAACGGACCTTAATGCCCTGATGTAGTTTCATGAACCAGTTATACCAGACCCTTGTTCCCTTGCAATATTAAGATAAGAATTAACATTAGCAGTATTGTCAATTATTTATGGTGCTGCAGATCTTGAAATATAGCATGATACAAGAAACAGCCCCTCTTCCCAGCTGCTAGTTATTAAAAGCATACATTAAAACCTTTGGAAGTAAGTGTAATATCGTAAGAAATCCTCAGCTATGTCTCACAGTCTGACTGCATATTAAAGTCAAACACATTTGTCTAAATACATTAAGACTGTTCAATACATTAAGACTGTTCAATGCTTTCACTGTGGTAAAGATAAAGACAACATATTTGCATGACTGTGGCAATGTGGGTCCTCAAAAACTGAACGCCCTTTGATTTAAATCCTCCACTCGATTTAAAAGATCTTTTATGATTCACAAGTAGTTGAGTCAGATCTAAAATATGATCCTGTCCTTGTGCGGAATATGCTCCTCCATGCCACTCTCACAAGCTTGATGGTATTATGAATGACCTCCAGCCATACCTGCAGCTGCTCCTCCAGACATACAACGGGGAAAATAAGTATTGAACAGGTCAACATTTTTCTCATTAAACATATTTCTGATAGAGCCATTGACCTGAAATTTTCCGTAACAACTCAAGTAGTCCATACATACAAAGAAATCAAGGCAAATATGTCCACAAAACAACTTATATTTAACAAAGTGGAATGGCACAGGGAATAAGTATTGAACACAAGAAGAAAAAGAGGTGCAAAAAGGTATAGAAAGCCAAGAAACCAGCTGAAATCCATCAGAATCCATCAGAATTATACCCTGATTGATGGAGCCTTGAGTATTTTTATCATGTTTATAGTCAATTTCATGTGTGCCTGTGTTTGTGTCTATGTTGAATGTAATTTGTGGCTTGTAAATATGGATGTCACCAGACTGCAAAACAAATTTACCTACGGGTACAAATAAAGTAACCTGAACCTGAACCTGAATTTAGGAAGCCATCCCATCCCCCATTAGTGCAAGTTAATTTCAGATGGTTAAGTTTTGAATGATAACCTTTAAAAAGGTCTATGAATATCAGATTGTCACACCACAAAGAACTCATGATGGGTACAAGCAAAGAGCTCTCTAGACTTTCGCGACCTTATTGTTGCAAAACATAATGATGACATTGGCTACAGGTGCATTTCTAAACTGCTGAAGGTTCCAGTGAGCACTATTGGAGCATCATTTGGAAGTAGAATGAACATCATTTTACTATAAACCGGCCACGACCAGGAGCTCCTTACAAGATTTCTGACAGAGGAGTCAAAAGAATTATCAGAAGAGTTATCCAAGAGCCAAAGACCACTCATGGAGAGCTCCAGAAAGACCTGGAGTTAGCAGGTACTGCTGTTTCAAAGAAAACGATAAGTAATGCACTCAACTGACATGGGCTATATACCTGCTCACCTCACAAGAATCCATTGCTGAAGAAAAAGCATGTTGAAGCTCATTTAAAGTTTGCTGCACAACATTTGGGCAAGCCAGTAAAAATACTGGGAGAATATAAGGCCCTTTTCCACTAGTGTCAATCTGGCCCGGTACAGTACGGTTCAGTTCAGTTCAGTTTGGTCCACTTGTGTTTCCATTACACCAGAGTACCGCTTGATGTGGGTGGGATTTGTTACAGGGAGCCGGTGCAACCCTCCCGTTATGTAAAACAAGCGACCCAGGCAAAAATGGCAGGATATAAGGCAACTGCGGTCTCTAGCTTTTTTGCCAGCGTAAAGGCAAAAAAAGAGCAGAAGGCTATAGGCGGCGAGATGACACACTCTGGAAAATAGTGATGGCCAAATGAGGCTTTCTGGAGGACTTGAGGTCTTTCATCAAAATGGTTCACATAGGCAAGGCCTCATGTGGGACTTCATTTTCTCTACCAGGACATCTAGTGGACAAAATGTATACAACATGCTGATTTTTACAAGGGTATTGTTGGTTTAATGTATATTTTTTCAATTTCAATAAATGTGCTGTCTTTTAAGAAATATCAATGATCATAAGGCAGAAAAATAATAAAACTGAGGTGACTCCAGTGAATGTGCTTGTGCTACTTAGCCATTTTTTTTTAAAGAAATAATAACTCTTCAACAGTCATACTGTCTTTCTCAGTACATTTATCTCTGTCCTTACTGTCATGCAGGGCACAATAGCAATAGCGCCTCAGCATAATGATGCGTAATAATGATCCAAGCTCTTCCTTGCAAAGAAAATTAAATTAAAAGAATGACACAGATGGATTCGAACCCAGGTCTCCCGCTTGCAAAACACTTGTACTACCACTAAGCCATCACCTCCAGTTGAGTAAAAAGCCACTATTTGTAAAAAATGCATCAATGGGAGAAACGAGCTCAAGTGTTTTTGGTGCTGGCTCCATCTGAAAATTGGCTGTGACAAATCCCTTACACAGTCAAACATGTCAAAACACAATGTGAGGGACGGGGATTTCCACTGGGTAGCACTGCCCAGTTTATTTTGCCTGACCCAGTCACATGGTCCGACATCAACACATACGTCACAAGTCACGTCTCGCCAAATATTTCCTGGACAAGATCGGATCACTGTTCGATGCACCGGTGCCTGCCTGCCCATCACTACTGGAAAAGTGCTGGAGCGTTTAGGAAACCATATAGAGCAGTATAAAGTGGAAGACATGAGGATACGAACTACATCACATATGAAGGTAAGCTAATGATTGCTAATGCTACTTTTCTTTAAGTCCGCCGTACTACATTGTAATGTTGGCAAGTTATTACTATTAGGTACTAAAATATGTATTGTCTGTGTTTCAGATGGCTCTCTTGTGGCAAAATTATCCCTTCAACCCATGGGTCTGGGCGTTCAATACAGGCTCCCAGTGATGAGATGTCACCCCGGCTTCACGAACGCGTAGTGGCTATAATAGACCTTCAGAATGTCTGTAGAAGTCTTTAGCTTCCTGTGCAACAAATTGCTGTGATCTGTGTGAAAATCATGGAGAGACTGTTGAGAAGTCATGGGATGTACCTGCTTCAGCCGGTGGTGTCATGACAAAACATGATCAGCTGCCAAAACTTGATTGCCAGGTGCCATATTGTAGTTATAGGGTTATATTACCCGTGAAATATATATTTCAACAGGTAAACAGTAAAGAGTTAAGTATAAGATATTTAACAATTATGATACATTTTAAGTCAAAACAAACTGGATCTAGGATTAAAAGCAATTAAAATAATGCAGTCACAAGGTGACATGGAAAATACATGAATTTACTGGATATATATCGAGTATTGCTGACTACATGTACTGTATAAATATATATTCTCTACATCAACAGTGACCTATACATGTATTTAGTATGGCACTAGGAATTGTGACAATAAACCTTTGTACTTTTTACAGATCTGTCTCCACTTTTGTGTGAAGGTTACCACCAAGTGACAAATTAAATTCTAAAAGATTGGAAAAACTGTCTAAGAACAATCCAGCAGTTTGAGAAATCACTTTTGGTTTGGTGAAAGTCTGCCAACAGAATTATGAACCATAAAGCAGTTTGTGTTAAATCCCATTAAACACTAACCCAGGGGTGTCCAATCATGTGCCATGGAGGGCCAAGACCCTGCAGGTTCTCTCTTCTACCCAGTCTCTTCAGCAGGTGTTCTCATTGATCAGCAGTCAGAAGAAATTCATTGGAATCTGCTGTTGAAGACACTGGTTGGATGTAAAGGCTGCAGGGTCTTGGCCCTCCATAGCACATGATTAGACACCACTGCCCTAACCCATTATTAGGAAATACAGATGCTAATATGGCCCAGAATTCCTCCATATACTAGTACTGTCATTAAAGTGTGCAGTGTCTTCTGCACTGGCACATCCAACAATACAGTCTTCAGTAAATAAAATAATTGTTTTTGGTTTCTTTTTCTTAAAAATGAACCATTATTTTCAAAGTCACTGATAAATGGTTTGTACTGTTGACTCTTTTCCCACCGGTGTCTTGACAAAATAGAAAATCATGATGAAAACACATAAGTTACTAAATTGTTTATTACAATCAGCAGCAAATTCCAGATTATTTAGAATGTGCAAAATTCAAACTGTAAAAAAAAAAAAAAATAGAATGAGTCACACACGCCAGCCATGCTGCCTCACTGAGAAGCAGCTGGATGTGCCGCTCATACTGGTCCCAGTTCACCATATCTTCAGCTTGCATCTCTGTAAATAGTGACACAAGGTCTGGTTTGGGGTGGATCATTTTCCTCTTGCCTAGATGAAAGACAGAAATGGGTGGTGGTCAATTAAAGCAAGTTTAAAACATATTTGAGAAATAAACTTGTTGCTAAAAGCCAGTGGTGGAATGTGACAAAAAAGTACTTTGTTGTTGTATTTAACCACAATTTTCATGTAGCTGCGCTTCAGTAAAGTAGATTTTACAAGGGCTGGGTTATGTTTAAAATCATTTGTTTTTACTGTGTCCTCAACAATCAGAATGAGTTGATGCCTTCAGTTGAATGGAATCTAGTACTTCAGCTGAGGGTGTGCATCCCCAAGTATGGAGTCGCTCAGTCAAAATATGTAATTTTTATCAATAAAAAGTTTAGCCACCACTCTATCACTGCTGTGTCGCCCTGGCTTCAAGTGTAGGTGGTGTTTTGTACTTGTATTGTTAAATATAAAAGGAAGCACTACAGTGGGTCTCAAATGTTTGTAATGTGTGTCATGAATTGCCCATTAAGTAGGCAAGGAATAGGACACCACACGCTCGTTGTAAGTTTTTTGCATATGGAATCCACCGACAGCCAATCACACAAATACTGATGGCAGGAATGACAGGTAGGCAAAAATAGTTTGAAGTTAAGGCGAGTGAAATCACCGGCTAACCTGGGGTAAACACAGAAGCACAGGCAGCAGAAATAGCTAAACTCGTCGGCCTCCGTCGGTCTATGATGACCATGGAAGAGAATCCTAAACGTCTACTCTGCTGGAACAGCACCGCCTGTGGCTGAACAGGCCGATGCGCGAATGACAGTCCCTGTCACACAGGTCACACTTGTGGGTGGTCTCCGTGCTGCTGAGTCTGTGGCGGTTCTTCCTGCGGGTCCTTTTTTCATCTGCTGCAGCAGTCAGTCTCTCTTCACCCGCCTTGAGCTGTCTGGTCAGGGTGCCTCTCCATTTGGAGCGGTCCGTTGCAAGGTCCTCCCAGCGCTCTGTGTTGATATCCAGGGCCTTCATGTCTCTCTTGCAGACGTCTCTAAAGCGCAGCTGTGGGCGGCCAACGTCTCTCCTGCCAGTTGCCAGTTCTCCATAGAGGACGTCTTTGGGGATTCTGCCATCCTCCATATGATGAACGTGGCCTAGCCAGCGGAGCCTGCGCTGCCTGAGTAGAGTGGACATGGAGGGAAGGCCGGCGCGGGACAGAACTTCTGTGTTGGGCACTTTGTCCTGCCAGGATATGTCCAGGATGTGGCGAATGCAGCGCAAGTGGAAGGAGTTCAGTCTCTTTTCCTGCCGGGCGTATGTTGTCCACGTCTCACTCCCATAGAGCAGTGTGCTGATGACGCAGGCGTTGTACACTGCCATCTTCGTCTTGACAGAGAGTTTGGGATTCTCCCACACTCGTGTGGTGAGGCGAGCGAGTGTGAAGGCTGATTTTCCAATCCTCTTGTTGATCTCTGTATCAAGGGAGAGGTTGTTGCTGATCGTGGACCCCAGGTACGTGAACTGATTCACGACCTCCAGCTTGTAGTCGTCAATGGTGATGGTTGGTGGTGCTTCCATGCCTTGCGCCAAGACGTTAGTCTTCTTCAGGCTGATGGTAAGCCCGAAGTCCTTGCATGCCTGGGAGAAGCGGTCCATCAGGGTCTGAAGCTCCTGCTGTGTGTGGGTTGCGACTGCAGCGTTGTCTGCGAACAGCATGTCTCTGATTAGAGCCTCGCGTACTTTGGTTCTGGCTTTCAGGCGGGCAAGGTTGAAAAGCCTGCCGTCAGATCTTGTGTGCAGGTAGATTCCCTCTGTTGCTGTGCTGAAGGCATGCCTCAGGAGCATAGCAAAGAAAATCCCAAAGAGGGTTGGCGCAAGTACACAGCCCTGTTTCACTCCGCTGCGTATGTTGAATGGCTCTGAGACGTTGCCATCATGCTGCACTATCCCCTGCATGTTGGTGTGAAACGATTCGATGAGGCTTTGCAACTTTGGTGGGCATCCTATCTTTGGCAGGATCTTGAAAAGGCCCTCTCTGCTGACCAGATCAAACGCTTTGGTGAGGTCGATGAAGGCGACGTACAGAGGCATGTTCTGTTCTCTGCATTTCTCCTGGAGTTGGCGGATGGAGAATATCATGTCAACCGTCGATCACTGAGACCACACTGAGACTCGGGGTAGACACGTTCGGCAAGCTTCTGTAGACGAATGAGAACAACTCGTGCGTAGACTTTGCCAACAACGCTGAGGAGGGAAATACCCCTGTAGTTGTTGCAGTCGCTTCTCTCTCCTTTGTTTTTGTAGAGGGTGATGATCTTGGCGTCCCTCATGTCCTGTGGTACGGCACCTTCCTTCCAGCACTGGCAGAGGATATCATACAATGGCAGCAGTAGGGCGGTCTTGCAGTGCTTGATCAGGTCAGGGGGTATGCCGTCGTTGCCGGGTGCCTTGCCAGCGGCCAAGCTATCAATGGCCTTACTGAGTTCATCGATGGTTGGCTCGGCGTCAAGTTCGTCCATGGATGGCAGGCAGTCGATGGCATCAAGGGCTGACGGTGTCACGGTGTTCTGTCTAGAGTAGAGGTCGGAGTAGTGTTCCACCCATCTCTCCATCTGCTTGTTCTTCTCTGTGATCATCTCCCCAGTGGAAGATTTGAGGGGGGCCGTCTTGCTCTGAGCCGGACCAAGTGCTTTCTTGATGCCATCGTACATACCACGGATGTTCCCTGTTATGGCAGCGGTTTGAATGTCTTGGCTGAGCTGAGTCCAGTACTCGTTGGCACAGCGCCAAGCAGTCTGCTGAACTTTGCTTCTCGCAGCCCTGAGAATCTGGAGATTCTTCTCGTTTGGGTACTTCTTGTACTCAGCAAGTGCTGAGCGCTTGGCTTCAATGACGGGGGTCATCTCGGTCAACTTGGCATCAAACCAGTCCTGTGACTTCGAGGTCTTCCTCCCAAAGGTAGCCAAGGCTGTGCGGTAGATGGTGTTTCGCAGCTCTTCCCACTTCTGCTTTGCAGATTCTCCTCCTTGTGGTACACCAAGTTCCTTCTCAAAGGTGGAGGCAAACTGCTCAACAAGTTCTGGTTGGGCCATCTTGCTGGTGTCAATCCGTGCCTTTCCAGGTTGTCTAGCACGATGGAATTTCTTCAGCTGCAGCTTGACCTTGCAACACACCAATGAATGGTCTGTGTCGCAATCTGCACTCTGGAACGAACGGGTGATTAGCACGTTCTTCATTGAGGTGCGCCTGGTCAGGATCAAGTCCAGCTGGTGCCAGTGCTTTGAGCGCGGATGTTGCCAGGAAACCTTGTGTTGGGGCTTGGTCTTGAAGAACGAGTTTGTGATGCACAGATCGTGATATGTGCAGAACTCGAGCAGCCGCTGTCCGTTGTCGTTCATTCTGCCCACGCCAAAAGGTCCAAGACAGGAGGGCCAGGAGTCGTGGTCAGCACCCACTCTGGCATTGAAGTCTCCAAGGAGAATGAGTTGTTCAGAGTTGGGGATGATCCTGACAGTTGTTGTGAGATTCTCGTAGAACTCATCTTTTGCCTCTGGTGTGGCTGTCTGTGTTGGGGCATACACACTGACGAGGGTGACTGGGCCTTGAGTGGTGTTCAGGCGGAGGGTGAGGAGTCGTGCAGAGCCAGTGCTGCCCGGTTCCACCATCTTCAGCAAAGTGTTCTTCACTGCGAAGCCCACTCCGTGTTCCCTGTGTTCGTCACTGCCCTTTCCCTGCCAGTAGAACGTGTAGTCCTTCTCTCTCAGTGTGCCTGCATCAGCTAACCGTGTTTCCTGGAGAGTGGCGATATCCACTCCCAGTCTCTTCAGCTCATTATTGATGATGGCAGTCTTCCTGGTGTCGTTGATGTCCTTGAGGTTAGCAGCGAGTCCTGTCATCAGAGTGCGGACGTTCCAAGTTCCCAGTTTTAGAGTTGGTCTCTTTTGTTTTATTGTCTTGCCTGGTGTGAAGGTTCTCAGCCTGCTGTTTGGATTTCTCCTTATCCCCATGCACCCAATGAGGAAAGCAAGCTGTGGTGGGACAACACCTTATTGGCTGGGGGCTGCCCAGCTTGAGGCGGGCGGTAGCTGTCCAGTGAGATCTGATGATCCCTCCCACTGTCGGGAACAACCCCTGGCGCCACGCTCTACGCCAATTGAGCAGTGGCTTATAACTGGTAACTGTCATTCCCCGTGTTTTGTCTACGCCAAAGGCGAAGCTGGAGTGTCCTCTCCAGTGATCCGGTGTTCTACCTTCCAGCGTTGGGCGTTGGTAGGATTCAAGCCTGGGCAGGAAGATATGGAGGACAAGATGTTGCCCATGCAGCATGCCCCCCCTCTCCACGTCACTGATGAATCCAAAGGAACAGCAGGGCTGCTACAGTTTGGCACCAGCGCCGTTGCAGGAGCTGCCAGAACGATGTTGAGCACAACATAGAACTGCCTTAGGGGCTCCAACTCCGGATTTTTCCTCAGGGTTGACTCCCGAAGCCTTTCCCGTGACCGGGTATGCCGCAAGGCAGCAGAGGTTTGAAATCAGGGTTTACCTTCCCCTAGATGGGCTGCCTTCCCAGGTTGACGAGCCACCATCTACCCGAAGCATCTGGTTTTAAGGCGCCAGAGATCCGCCCTCGCCCCTTCTCCTATTAGTAAAAGCAGTTCCGCCGGGCTTAGAGACTAAACCACACGGGCAGGCTAGGAGTTGGACTTAGTTGCCAGAGGCTTTTCGAGACGCACGCCATAAGGAGCATTTTATGAGCACTGGGAGCTTAACCCCAGTGCCGCTCCTGGCTATGACAACCTTGGAACCAATAGCTAAACTATGGCGAGGGTAATCGCCAGCCAACCTGCAAATTACCAGTTATACATGCGGCGAGAAACTGAGCACAACATGAAGGGAAACAGCCTGAGGGAAATAAATGAAGGAGGCTACATCAGACTAAGGCACCACCTCCTACAATAAGCAGCAGCACAACACAGATAATGAATAATATAAACACCAAAAAAGGAAAAGGCACGGAGGCAAGTTGGGCTCAACATCTGTGGTGCCAAAACACTGGGAACGCCAGATCAGAGGGTATAGCTCAGCTGGAGACCCCGAGAGCAATGGAGCTCAATGGCTGAGACAAATAGGGGGAAAAAGGGCACCCAGACGGAGCTCTCCAACTTACCTCAACAGCAGGATCCCAAACATGAAGGTAGGACATAATGGGAACAACAAAGAGAGTTGTGAAGAGTAGAACACGGCGACAAACAGGAGTTGTCGCGTCACAGAAATACCCATGCACTGATTACAGACAGGTGTAGCTCATAAGTGGTCAATTGGCAGCAGCTGTGCACCCCCAAGGAATAGGCAACCAGAAGCTGCACAGCACTGTCAAAATAAACAGACTGGAAACAGAAAACATAATACAGAAAAATATAAAACATCATAGTAAACTAAGAAATAACAAAAAAAATAAGTAATACAATGTTCACCGGGCAGAGAAGCTGGGCACGGCTCTAACCCATGCCCCAGGAACATAACAATGTGTCTTGTTACTGCATGAGTTTATTGACATAGACTATAAACTACACATATAAATCAAATTATAATGGTGACTGAACAACTCCCATTCCCCAAAGTGCAAGATACACTATTATGAATATAACTCATAAAGGATCACACAAGTGATCTGACAAAAATGAATAAATAAATAAATAAATAAGTGGTTTATTTTACAGTGGCTACTATTGGATGTGCCATTCATTTTCAATAAGGCTGTAATTAATATTCACACAATCAAATAAATCTCAGTTCTGTCAGTGGAAATTGTGCTACTTTAATTTTGGCACTTTACCTATACTTTACCTTAAAAAGCGAAGGATTCCACCACTACTAAAAATAATAACGAGATGTGCAACTCACCACTCATAACACATTCTGTATACTGCCAAACATTGCCAGTGTCATGGCAGATGCTGGTCGGACTCTAGAATGCAAATACACACAACTTAAGTACATGCACGGCACAAAAGTGCAATATGTAAAAAAACACCTTTTTAACCAGGATTACAATTCGCTTATTTCATCAGATATTGTCAATACAAGGGCAAAATACAAGGAGCACGGAGTTAGCATTGATGGCTACCTAGCTAGCTCATTGTATGCACACAAGCAACAAATTTATAGACTGTTTAAAGTGAACTTTCCACTGCTGGGATAAATAACGTAAGACATGCATAAATATCACATCATATCACATCACTCACCATCCTCTATATCCTAATATCATGGCTTTCAACTGCTGAAGTTGGGTGCTCCCGCGGCCGTAAATTCATTTTGGGTGGCTCCGTCTACTACCCCCTGGATTCTCTCATCAGCTGAAAGGCACAGAAAACTCTGCTGGACTGCAGTGTTGATTTCTGTGGGTCTGATTTCTGTGAAGCCATTCTATCGTTGTTGTTATACCGCTTGCTGCCTGGCTCACGGACAAATTTTTGCAAATGGAGGCTCGCGATTCTGTAAACTCAGCCTCAAATGCCGCTCTCATGACGTTATGCCCAGACCAATCAGTGGCCTGCAGTGTTTTTATGTAACATTTTTGTGTCTGTACGGGACGGTTAGAACCACTGTCCAGCAGGTCCAAAAAATCGGGATGGTAACCGTTACAGTCCCTAATGGAAAAGCCTACAAAGTGTACACAGCATGTTTGGAGGAGAAATGGCACGGCTCATCAGCCCAAAAACAGCATACCAACAGTGAAGCTTGGAGGTGGGACCAGCATGGTGTATGGTGTGTGTGGGGTTCTGCACATGGTACAGGCAGACTTCATATAATTGAAGGAAAGATGAATGGACAAACATATAGGGACATCCTTGATGAAAACCTGTTGCCATCTGCCAAGATGCTGAAGATGAAATGAGGGTGGACATTTCAGCAAGACAATGATCCCAAACTCACAGCCAAGAAAACTCTCAACTGGCTCCAGAGACGGAAAATAAAGCTGCGAGAATGGCCCAGTCAGTCACCTGACCTGAATCCAATTGAAAACCTATGTAACAAACTGAAGATCAGAGTTCATAGAAGACACCCATGGAACCTTCAAGATTTGAAGACAGTTTGTGCGGAAGAATGGGCTAAAATCCCTCATGAGCAATGCCTGTGCTTAGTTTCTCCATACAGGAGGCATCTGGAAGCTGTTATTACAAACAAAGACTTTTCTACTAAATATTAAATGAATTTCACCAAGTGTGTTTAATACTTATTCCCTATGTCATTCCACTTTATTAAACACAACTTGTTTTATGAACACAGTTGCCTTGATTTCTTTATATGTATGGATTTCTTGGGTTGTTACTGATATCTGGTGAAAATCTCAGGTCAATGGCTCAATCAGAAATATGTTTAATAAGAAAAATGTTGCTGTGTCCATTTTCCCCACTGTATCATGCATGTGCAACTGAAATAGACAGAACAAAAGTATAGGATGATGCAGCATCCTCAGTGTAGATGTAGAGCGAGTGAAAGAAGTCAAATAATTTCTAAGCATTGTTACAGAAGATGTGTAGTGAGTGTGGTATATGTGTGGCCCTTGGGGCTTGCCGTACCCACCCTGGGTAGTGACGTCAGGCGGGCTACGGCCAGACTGTATATAGTTGTGTGTTCTCTAATAAAGAGTGAGTTCGCTGCATGACATAAGTTCAACTCCGGCCATTATTACATACATAACATTTTGGCGATGAGGAGAAACTATGGGGGCATATGGGCTACCTCCACCATTATCACTGTTTCTGGAGTATCCGGGAGAGCCAGCAATCCTGTGGCCGAACTGGGTGGCCATGTTTGATTGTTACATCATGGTGCTGGGCCTAAGTAGACTCTACGGAGTACGAAGACAAGCACTTCTGGCCCACTATCTCAGTGTAGAAAGTCAGAAAATTCTCTGTTTGTTGGGAGAAACGGAGTCTTATGTAGATGCTATCGGGCGGCTGGCTGACTATTTTGCCGAACATACGAGGACCACGAAACTGCAGGCAATGGAGCTGCTGGCACCAAAAGAACCTAAGCTGGCTAGCTCGGGGAAGCTAGCAACTCAGTCAGTGACTATGGGGAACTTAGCCACGAAGCTAGGTGTGCGCCAAAACTAAGCTACCAGCTACCAGCTAGACTTCTAGGTAGAACCGGGGCCACGAGTGGGGGAGCCCCTGGTCACTGAAGATGGCAAGCCAGCCGAGAAGCTCAGCACGCTGGAGTAGGAGTAGTGACAGGTGGGCGCAGAGGCAGTGCAGTGTGGTGGAAATTTACTATCTATGCATTAATCTGTTGAGTAACTAGAGATCATATGTTTTATAAGTGTGTCTCCATATATGAATTGTTCTGTAAACTGCCCATTGTAATCTTATTAGGGCATAAGCTGCATAGTGTTTATTGGCCTTCATATGTTTTAGAAACTGAAGGTCAGTATAAGCGTAAAGGATGATCTAAGCTACATTAACAATCTCTTTGACATGCCTGCTTTACTTTGTATTCCAGGGTGAGCTCTCATGTCACACTGACCTGTTAAGTATTTGAACTGTTTTCTGAGCTGTCTCTGTCCTCCCCCGCTTCTTGTCTATGTTTATTGCACTGTCCCTGTCAAATAAACTAATCTACTCTACTCTACTCTTCTCCTTTCACTCCATGCTTGTCCTGTCTTCACTCCTCTGTCTTGTATCAACATCCCAGATGTAGGGCAGTGTACTGAAGGCTATAAAAACCTGTTGCTTCCTCTATGAGGGCAGAGCAGAGCGAGCTGAATTCCTTTTTGCCCCGTTCTTCTGTGTCACAGAAATAAAGGACGTCTAACTTGGCAGATCCACCTCGTTCATTCCTCCAGGACCAGAGTTTATGAGATAGATAAAATTTTCTTTCGTAACTGGTGTGCAGAAGTGGGATAATTGATCGCCAATCTTCGTTCGTCATTGTGGTTTGATCATCCCGAACGGAGTTGGGCTCTTTCCACCCAGTTTGATGATGGGAGCGCGGCGACGACGAAGGAGTGACACATTATCCCGAAGAATCCATTTTACAAGCCTCCTAGGTTGAATGTAAGTACATTTAAACTACCTTTTAGATTTATAAGAATATTTGCTGATTTATCAATCATAGATTTCATCTTTATTGGACCATTTCTATGAGTCCGGTGGTTAATTCCATGGCTGGATTATTTCTGGAGTCCTGTGGTTAGTTCCATGACAGGACTATTTCTGGAGTCCGGTGTTTAGTTCCACAGCAGGACTATTTTTGGAATCCGATGGGTTAATTTCATGGCGGGACTAATTTAAAGGCTGTATACGACACCTGTCAAGTTACAGGGTTGAGGATATAACCTTATTCAGTTGTATACAACACCAGGGTCAGGGATATAACATTGTCTAGTTGTATATGACGCCAAGGTCGGGGATATAACGGTGTTTGGACACACTGGGGATGCCCAGTGGTCAAATCTGTATCCGGTGATGGGAACTGTTAAATCAAGGCAGGTTTCCAGAGATCTGGCCGGTCCGAAAGTGAAATATATGGTTGATAATTATGGTCCGGAAAGTGTGAAATTTATTGAAAAATGGATCTGCGAAGATAGATTTCCTTCCAGGGGTTCTTTTTCTGTTGAAACAATTGCTGCTTTGTGAGATAAGATTAATGTTGAGATTCAGAAAGTTCACACACGCAAAAAGCAAAGCAAGAAGGACAGAGAAAAGTTGATGCAGTTGCAGTCAGAGAAGGGCACAGCAGGAATGTGGTTGATGGAAGCAAAGAAGCATAGAGATAAGCAGGAACAGGGCAGACAAAAGAATGAACAGGCAAAGAAAGACAGAGAATATAGAAAACAACAACAACCTTTACACTCTGCAGGGGACCCCATTCCCCCTCCCTACGAACGCGACCGTCCAGTTCCCCCTACTCCCCATCCTACTAACCCTTTCACTGCAGCATTGTATCCAGCTCTGCCTGGGTCCAGTCCTAACATGTGCATGTCAGAAGATGACGCTCCCCCCGCAGCGACGGAAACTCAGATCGATGATGGAAGTGATACACTAACTTTGTCGGGGGTAATGTCTCACAAAGGGCAGAGAGAATTAAGGAGCCTCACTAATCCTGACAGATAAGGGATCATACGGCACACATTTGAACATGTGGTTTATGGCGGGCCTTCTCCCCAGCCTGGCTGCAGATGTGAAACAGACGTGCATAGGATGGGAAACCCAAACATCACAGGAAATACTGCATCATGCAGAACACATCACAGAAAGGCCGAGAGTGCCACAAAGAAGAAGATCAAGGCAAAGGAGGATAACTTGGAAAAGGCTCTCCTCACCATGGCCAAGTGGGTTCCGACCCCTGACCAGCCACACCCAGGATCATCTGCTGGCCCCGACCAGTGCCGTTACTGTGGAGAAGAAGGGCATTGGGTGAAAGAATGCCCACAGCTTTCCAGCTGCAACTACTGTAAACACGGTGGACATTGGGCAAAGGACTGCCCAGTGAAGCCCAGAAATACCTTCTGCAGCAGAGGAAGGAGCAGAGGCAATTTTCGGCGTGGAGGATGCCGGGCCTGGCAACAGCGCACCACACCACAGCCACAGCTCCATTCACAAGCACAAGACCAGGGGCTGATACAACAGCAGCAACAGTGACGCCAGGCAGATAAGACTGGTACATGTGTGCCATCTTTACTCTCACCCCCAGCAGACGCCGTACATGAGCTTGCTAATAAAAAACCTGTTGCAGCAACACATACACACACATATCACCACAATGATGTGCATGTCACTTTAGTCAAGTATTCAACCTCTGACTTCAGGGATCTGCCTGTTTTGCCAGTAAAAATTTCAGAGAAGTTGATAGATTTTATGGTAGATTCTGGGGCAACTAACTCAGTTTTGTCATCATCATCAAGGTTAAAGCCCCCTCTCACCTTCCGCTCACTCACATCACAAGTGGCAAGTGGAGGTTTCACACATGAGTTTTTCACTGAGCCACTGTCATGTGTAGTGGATGGATGTGATTTCACTCACAAGTTCCTTTTTTCACCACAATGTCCCTTTAATCTGTTGGGGAGAGACTTAATGTGCAGTTTGTCCCTCTCAGTCACCTGCACACTGCATGGGACAAAGATAGAGACCCCTGACTTGACTTTTGCAAAAACTCCAACATCACTGTACATTTATGAGTGGACATTGTTAGATGAAAAACAGAGCTCTGACCTTGTGGAACTAAGGATGGCCTTATCTCCAAATTCCACTGTTTTCATGCCTCAGCACAGAGCACACTGCACATCACATCTCTCACAGGGCCCTGGCACACATTATGAGAGCAAGTGGTTACAAATTAAACCCACTCCACTGCAAAGCTCCCGCATCATTTGGAATGCTGATATCAGCTTTTTGCTGATTAATCTTGCACCTGTTATGAACAGTTTGTTTTTAGTTTCTTGCAGCCACCCACACATCTCACTCACTAAAACCCCATCCTCAGCATGGTGTGATATGGGTCCACGAGTTCTGGCTGCGTTTCATGCTGATGATTGGGAACCGTCAAGGCCACTCTCTCATTTAGGCCTGAATGCCTTTTCATTTTCACCATCTCTGCAGATGTTTTGTGCAGAATACACAGTCTCCCTCCCCAGTGAACACTTCATACAGACTTTAGACATCAACAGACAGTACAGGTGGATTTCCCCTATCACTGCGCTGACCACAGCACATGACTCTGACCCGAAGCTCTCACGTGTTCCACCATCATTGTGGCTGCACACAAATATGATGTAGGGCTAATAAAAAGCTGCCCTCCTGTGGTGATCACTCCTAAGTCTGATTTCAGACCCAAATGCATGCAGTACCCACTCTGACCTGAAGCACATGATTGTGTCATGCTTGTTTTCGAATCACTATTGAAAGAAGGAATTGTGGTCCCAGCCCCTGACTCACCTGTCTGCACTCCAATTTTTCTAGCAAAGAAAATCAGGGACAAAGACCAACCCCCTGAATGACATTTTGTTCAGGATCTCCAGGTAGTGAATGCTGCGGTTGTTCGGTGCATGCCTGTGGTTCTTAACCCTCACACCATTTTGAGTCAAATTCCACCAAATTCCACCTGTTTTACAGTAGTGCACTTGTCCAATGCATTTTCAGTGTCCCAGTCCATAAAGACTCACAGTTTTGGTTCACATTCCAATTCAATGGGGCGCTCTACACTTTCACCAGATTGGCCCAAGGCTGCTGTGAAAGTCCAACTATTTACAATGCGGCCCTCAAAGATTCCCTGAATTCTCTTCAGCTGACAGAAGGTTCTGTTTTGATCCAATATGTTGATGATCTTTTGTTGTGTGCGCCAAACAAACCACAATGCCAATCTGACTCACTGAAGCTTTTGTGTCACCTAGCTGCAGAAGGCCACAAAGCTTCCAAACCCAAATTACAATTCTGCAAACAAATGGTCACATTCCTGGGCCACCAAATTTCTGCTCAGAGCAAATCTCTCTCTCCCAAACGTGTGGATGCAATCTGTCACATGGACAAACCAAAACCCAAAAAGGAGTTCCTTTCTTTTTTTTGGCATGGCCTCCTATTGCCGCTCTTTCATTCCTGACTTCTCATGCATTGAAAAACCAATGTGTGACATCATTCCATCAAAAGGTCCCTCTCATCTTCCTCTTGAGCGGACCCCTGCTGCTACTGACTCCTTTGCAAACATGAAGACAGCCCTTTTGTCTCCTCCAACACTCTCACTTCCTGATCCTTCCAAACCTTTTGTCCCATATGTTGATGAGAAGTCCGGATGCATGACCCCCATTCTTTTGCAGCCGCACGGTGACAAACTACGGCCCATAGCATATTTCTCCTGCAAATTAGATGCTGTGGCTGCTGGATTACCGCTTTGTCTCCGAGCTGTGGCTGCAGCATAACGTGCTGTGGCAGCATCACGTGACATTGTTTTGTTCTCTCCCTTGACACTGTATGTCCTTCATGCTGTGGCTCTCCTTCTAACAGAGCAAAAATCTTTGCATTTTTCACACTCTAGGTGGCTTTGATACCACTCCACTCTTTTGGAGACCCCAAATCTTACTGTCAAATGCTATGCACAGTCAATCAACCCAGCCACCAATCTCCCCCCACCCTCCTGTGACAATGACGCAAACTGTGACCCTGACTGTTTATCCTTGGTTGACCTTGTCACCTCTCCCAGAACTGACCTTTCAGACACTCCGCTTCCCAACCCAGACCTTGTCCTGTATGTTGACGGCTCTGTATCTGTTGACCCTTCTGTAGGCCACAACAAAGTGGGTTGGGCAGTGTGTAATGACCACTGCACACTACTCTGGCTCTTTGTCATCTCATCTTTCCGCCCAGGTGGAACTTGTTGCCCTGGCAGAAGCCTGCACTTATGCAGCAAGTCAATCTGTTACCATCTATACTGACTCATGCTACGCCTTTGGCGTAGTCCATGACTTCGGCGCCCTCTGGCGTGAACGCAATTTTCTCATGTCTGCAGGTGCGCCTGTAAAGAACTCTATGTTTCCAGTCTCCTTGAAGCCATCCTTCTCCCCTCCTCTGTGTCGGTGTGCAAGTGCACTGCTCACACCTCCTCTGCTGACCCGGTGTCCAGGGGCAATACTCGCGCTGATGCAGTGGCCAAGGCCGCTGCTCTCTCATTCTCAGCTGCCCACCTTCCCTCTCCCTCCCCTTCTTCTCTTCCTTTTACCCCACCCACCGATTCCCTTGTCTCCATGCAGTCTTTTTCCTCCCTACAGGAACGCCAGAAGTGGACAAAGAAAGGATGCTACAAAGACCAGGGTGGTGTGTGGAGAGGCCCAAACACCCTCCCCTGCCTCACAACTCACTTTTTTCATCATTTTTCTAAGTTGACACATGGAAGAGATCATGTGTCAAAAGAGTGAATGATACAACCACTCCATGCTAACTGGTTTACCACTGGTTTCACTGTCTATGCTGATCATTTTTGCAAAAAATGTTTAATCTGTGCTACTAACAATGTTCATAAGACTCCCAAACAGGTTTTATCCACTCATCCACCCCCTGAAGGGCCTTTCCAGCATCTAATGATGGATTTCATTGAATTAACACTAGCTGAGGGTAAAAAGTACTGTTTGGTAATGGTTGACATGTGTTCCAAATGGGTAGAAACCTTTCCAGCCAAACATGCAACAAGCACAGTTGTAGCTAGAGCATTGTTGTCAGAAATTATTCCCAGATGGGGAATACCAGAGAAAATCTCCAGTGATAATGGCAAACATTTTGTAAATGAAGCCTTGACCAATTTGAGTGTCACATTGGGTTTTGACTTGAGAAAACATTGTGCCTACCACCTACAGTCAGGTGGCGCCATTGAGCGTGAAAATGGTACTTTGAAAAGTAAACTTGCCAAACTCGAAGATGAAACTGACCTACCCTGGACTAAGTGCCTCCCATTAGCACTCATGTACATGCACATGCAAGTTAGAAAGAAGCATAACATGTCTCCATTTGAAATCCTGTTTGCTCGTCCCCCAGCTCTAGGTTTCTCCATGGAAAAGAGACCTGCACCCCCACTAACCACATCACATTTTGAAAATGCCATGTTAGCCTATTGATCTGCTCTGTCCTGCCAATTGCAAAACATCTCTCAACAGGTGAAAGCTGCGCTGCCCAAACCTGCTGAGGATGTTCTCCACGACATAAGGCCTGGCGATTGGGTCATGATCAAAAGCCTCAAAAGAAAGAACTGGCATAGCAAACAGTGGTTGGGTCCATACCAGGTCCTTCTGACAACAGTCACGGCTGTGAAGATAACAGAAAGGACAATGTGGGTCCACGTGACACATTGCAAGAAGTGCTTCAGCCAGAAGAGCCCAGACCAGACTAGGACAAGAAGCAGAAGAAAGTGGTTAGCCACAACCACCACCCCACGTTGTAGACTAGGACGAGAAGAAGCCAAGCCGTGTGAAGATATAAGACCACATACTGTTGCACCTGACAGCCGTCATAAACAACCTGAGTGTACGCCGAACGCTGCTCAGTAGAAACATACACCATGCACACCCATTACACTGATGCTGATATGATGGACAATTCGAATTCATGCCAACGTCTGCTCACGGATGACAGCCAGCAAGACTGAGGATGACATCACCATGACTGGACAACGTGGGACTTCCTGTGTACAGGGCTCTTTATCTTTTTGTTGGTCAGCTTGACTGTTTATTTGATGATTTATTTCTGTGCTCCATCACACCATCCTCAACAGATGCAATCTCTTGTAGTCTCTAAACAAACTGTTAGTGATTCTAGTTCTAGAAAGGTTATCAATGACACATTGCTGCTAGCAGAAGGCAAGAGGAATTTTTCCTCAAGTTTCCTTTTAAACTCATGGTACCGTTATGCCCGCTTCCTTGCGAGGCAGGAAAAAACCTGTAAACTGTTATGTCTGCACTAGAATGCTTGTAGCTACTACCAATCCTCATGTTTCTCCCGCTCTATTTGACTCATCTTATCTCTTACTTGACATTTTGATGTCGACGCTGAACCCTAATTTCTTAAATCAAATTGTACAGAGAACAACAGGTCACAGTTTACCCCCTGTGCCATTTAACACAGGGAGGAATTCTTCTAAACTCCTGGCAATAAACTGTAGTCAACAATACACCCCTTTTTGGCCCGGTCCACCATCACCCCTGCCTGGGGTGAAAATGGGCTCTGCTCCCACAGCTTATTGTTCCCATATCTACTCACCATGTACCACTAATGACCAGGGTCACCTTAATACCACTCAGGCCCTGCCAGGTACAACATGCAAGCATTGGTATATTTTGACCGCTGTTCTGTTGCTTCTCATGTTTTGTGGCTGTTGTATACTTCCTATTATTAGACACATAATCAATTCCATAACCAATGGGAAGGGTTACAGTTTAGCACCTTGGCTCAGCCAGATTATTTAGCATCTCAGACAAGAGACAGTGGATAAACATGGGAGAACAATACGCAGGAGGTTCCTGGCGAGATAGCAGGAAGGAGTCAAGGACGTAGGGGATTTGAAAGCAGTGTGATGCAAATGTCATGTTGTGTGTGGAGAAAACGATAAATAAATGCCATGAGACTTAAGAGGAGAGTGCCTGCTGAAATGTTCAGCCTGTTCTTTGCTTGTGAGATGTGAGTGTGTAATAAATCGTCTGAAATGAATCTGCCTCTTCATTTACACACTCCACACTGGTGACCCAAGACGTATTATGGAACACGAGGCAAGATCCCCGGAGCCGGCCCGGTCAGGAAGCTACAGCGAGGCGGCAGCCATCCCACAGACAGCCCGGACTGGAACCTCCAGCCACGTGTGTGCGGTTTCAGTCAAGCTACCGGATTTCTGGCAGCACAACCCGCGCTCTTGGTTCCACCTCACCGAGGCCCAGTTCGCCCTCTGGGGAGTAACGGCAGACGACACCAGATTCTACCATGTGGTCGCAGGGCTTGACGCCTGCACAGCTCAGCAGGTAGCGAGCCTGCTCGATCAGCCACCAGCCAACAGCAAATATGAGGCGCTCAAGGCTGCGCTCATCCAGCGCTACACGCTCTCGGACTGTGAGAGAGCGGAGAGGCTCCTGACGCGGACCGAGTTAGGAGATGGTTCGGCCTTAGACCTGATGGAGAAGATGCTGGCGTTAATGGGCACGGACGACGGGCACTTTCTGTTTGCCCACCTCTTCCTCCGGAACCTTCCGACAGAAGGGAGAGCGGTTCTGGCCAATTCACCGTCGCTGGCCACGCGCGACTACCGTGCGCTAGCCCAGGAGGCAGATTGGATCATCCTCACCACCAGGGCGATCACAGTCAACGCGGCAGCAGCGGAGCCCAGCAAGACGACCAGAGGAGGCGAGGAGCCACTGACGGTAGCAGCAGCGGGGGCCAAGGAGCGCCAGAGAGACACGCTCTGTTTCTACCACCGCCGCTTCGGAGAGAAGACACGCAGATGTGCACCCTCGTGCCAATTCAAGCGCTCAGGAAATGCCAAGGCCGGGGGTCAGTAGCAGCTGCGACCCTCGGTGAAGAGAACAAGCTGCTCTACTTGACGGACGCACGCTCGGGGAGGCGTTTCCTCGTGGCCACCGGAGCCCAAAAGAGCCCAAAAGAGCTTCATCCTGCCGACCTATGCTGACCGGCTGGCAGGACCTAGCGGCCCCGAGACGTTGGCAGCAAACGGCTCGGATATTAAGACCTTTGGTGAGAGGACTCTGCTCTTATCTCTACACGGCCGTACATATGAGTGGACTTTTGTCGTAGCAGCACTGAATTACCATATTCTGGGGGCTGATTTTCTGTGTGCACACGGTTTACTGGTTGATGTTGCTAACAGGTGCCTGGTTAATGCACTGTCCTTTGACTCTCTCCCCTGTATAGCTCAAGTGACCCAGCCAACAGCACAAGCCAACGTCACAGCTACAGGCGGTACGTTCCACACACTGCTCACTCAGTTCCCAGCACTCACAGTCCCGATGTTTTCCGCGGCCATCACTAAACACGGGGTGGAGCACTTTATCACCACCACCGGGCCGCCCGTTTTTGCAAGACCTCGGCGCTTGGACGCAGCTAAACTGGCCATAGTGCGTGAGGAGTTCGCCAACCTGGAAAGGTTGGGCATCATCAGGTGCTCGAACAGCCCATGGGCATCCCCGCTACACATGGTCCCTAAGGCTGAGGGATCGTGGCGACCGTGCGGGGATTTCCGCAGGTTGAACAATGCCACAGCGCATGACGGCTACCCAATTCCCCACATACAGGATTTTTCCGTTCACCTCACCGGAGCACGCATTTTTTCCAAAATAGACCTGGTCCGCGGTTACCACCTAGTCCCAGTGCACGCTGAGGACATACCCAAAACAGCGGTAATAACTCTGTTCAGTCTATTCGAGTTCCTGCGCATGCCATTTGGGTTAAAAGGGGTGGCACAGAAGTTCCAGCGCATGATGGATGCAGTGCTGCACGATCTCCCGTTCGTGTTCGTCTACCTGGACGATATCCTGGTAGCCAGTGCATCTGAAGATGAACACGAAACCCACCTCACGACGGTTTTCCGGAGGCTGGAGGAGCACGGGTTAATAATCAACCCGGTGAAATGCCAGTTCGGCGTGACGGAGATTGATTTTTTGGGGCACCACGTCTCTCCTGAAGGAGCGAGCCGCTGCCTGACAAGGTGCGCGCCGTGGCGGATTTTCCCCGGCCTCAGATGGTCAGGGCGCTGCAGGAATTTTTGGTGATGGTGAATTTTTATAACCGCTTCCTTTCCCGCGCGGCACAGCTCATGCAACCATTGTACGCCGCGCTCAAGAAACAGAAACCTGCTGATAGGGTCGAATGGACCCCGGAGCGAGAGCGGGCGTTCTCAGAAGTTAAAGCAGCCCTGGCAAACGCTGCACTGCTGGCGCATCCGGACCCAGCGGCCCGCATAGCGCTCACCACCGACGCTTCAGACGTGGCCATAGGGGCTGTCGTGGAGCAGCGTGTCGCCGGGGCTTGGCAGCCACTCGCCTTTTTCAGCAGAACTTTGCGCGACAGCGAACGTAAATACAGCGCGTTCAACAGAGAGTTGCTGGCTCTCCACCTGACCATACGCCACTTCCAGTTCTGGCTGGAAGGGCGCACCTTCACTGCATTCGTGGACCACAAGCCGCTAACATTTGCGATGGCCAAGGTTTCAGAACCGTGGTCGGGCCGGCAGTAGAGACAGCTGGCCGCGATCTCAGAGTTTACTACCGATATTCAACATGTGTCGGGTAAACTGAATGTGGTGGCGGACTGCCTCTTGCGCGCCGTGGTGGCCCCGGTCTGCATGGGGATAGATTATGCAGCCATGGCCACGGAGCAGATTAGCGACGCAGACGTGCGCGCGCTCCAGTCTGGGCCAACAGGGTTAAGGCTGGAGAGCAGGGTGCTGCAAGATGGTGGCCCCCCCCTAATCTGCGATGTCTCCATGTGTCGCCCGTGTCCGGTGGTCCTGGTCGCTGCCGCGTGTTTGAGTCGGTTCACACTCTGGTACACCCAGGAGTGCGCGCGTCGGTCAAAATGGTGGGAGAGAAGTTTGTGTGGCCGAGCCTACGCAAACAAGTGAAAGAGTAGGCTGCAGCCTGCGTGGGGTGCCAACGAGCCAAGGTACACAGACACACGAAGGCTCCCTTAGAGCCGTTTCGTATTCCGGCTAAGAGGTTCGACCATGTTCACGTGGACCTCGTGGGCCCCCTCCCGCCATCACAGGGGTGCACGCACCTCCTGACAGTGGTGGACCGCACCACACGCTGGCCAGAAGCGGTCCTGCTGGCGGCAACCACGTCCGCAGACGTTGCGCGCTTTTTTAACAGTATGGGTGGCGCGTTTTGGAGTCCCGTCGGACATTA
Source organism: Pholidichthys leucotaenia (assembly GCA_020510985.1). Lineage (NCBI taxonomy): Eukaryota > Metazoa > Chordata > Actinopteri > Cichliformes > Pholidichthyidae > Pholidichthys > Pholidichthys leucotaenia. Next base: position 212,275,655 of record CM035839.1, read on the forward strand.
CATCCGACAGGGGCCCTCAATTTGTTTCGGAACTCTGGTCCACGATGGCCCGCAGCTTGGGTGTTACAATTCACCGCACAACCGCGTACAACCCACAGGCCAATGGGTTATGCGAGCGTTTTCATAGATCACTGAAAGCAGCACTCAGGGCTTCATTGACGGATGCAAATTGGATAGACAGGCTGCCGTGGGCATTATTGGGGTTGGGCTCCGCGCCGAAAGAGGATCTGGAAGCTTCCCCAGCAGAGCTCGTTTTTGCGCAGCCACTACGGCTGCCCGGGGAATTTCTGCCAGATAATCCCGCGCCGGGCAGCTGCCCATCTCAGCTTTTGCAGCGTAGCGCAAACACAGGCACGCTGCCGGGCCCTGCCCACCACAGTTTTCCGCGTGTTTTCGTGCCTAAAACTTTGAAGAGCGCGGAGTTCATGTTTGTCAGACACGACGCCCACTGCCCTCCATTGCGCCCACCCTATGATGGACCGTTCAGAGTGTTGGAAACAGGGGATAAGCATTTTTTGCTAGACTTGGGGGGTAGGCGGGAAAAAATTGGCATAGACAGACTCAAACCCGCTTTCGTTGTGGCGGATGAGCAAGTGCTGTTGGCTAGGGCCCCTCGGCGTGGAAGACCCCCACGGAGAGCTCCCCAGGGAAACGATTCACCAGAGCAGCCACACGGACAGACCGAAGTGCACCCCCCCAGTCACAGCCCACCCGCAGTCAGACACACTCCCAGCAGCCCCCCACTGGCACAGCAGCGCCACGGAGGCGGTAAACCCCAGTTTCAGCAGATACGGGAGGAGACGGAAGCCCAAGCAGCATGTGGACTGATATTCTATTGTTCTATCACAGCATGTGGACTGTTATTCTATTGTTCTATCTAAGATGCTGGGGGGGGGGGAGTTTAGCACCTTGGCTCAGCCAGATAATTTAGCATCTCAGACAAGAGACAGTGGATAAACATGGGAGAACAATACGCAGGAGGTTCCTGGCGAGATAGCAGGAAGGAGTCAAGGACGTAGGGGATTTGAATGCAGTGTGATGCAAATGTCATGTTGTGTGTGGAGAAAATGCCATGAGACTTAAGAGGAGAGTGCCTGCTGAAATGTTCAGTCTGTTCTTTGCTTGTGAGATGTGAGTGTGTAATAAATCGTCTGAAATGAAGCTGCCTTCATTTACACACTCCACAACGGAATGGTTACGGGCATTGGCCGTAACCAGTTCACATTATGAATGTCCCATTGGCGTAACGTGAACCACTTTTCTGCATTCTACAGGAATATCACTGGCTTTCATAGTGACTACACTCATCCCGGCCAGACCCAAAGATGTTTTCCCAGGACCCCAATGTAAACAGTTGCCTCTTGCAGAGATTGTAAGGATCAGAATTTGCTTTTAAAGGCTCAAAGGAACATAAAACTCGGGAGACCAGACCTCCAATGTGAACACTGCATTTGGATAACATCTTCCTTTACAGGAAACCAGTGCTCTTAAAAGGGTCATAAACGGCTTAATCAGACAGGTTTATAACCTCGGATATTTTCCAGATTTCCTTCCAGATGCCATGGACCTAAAAGAAATCATCTACAGCTCAACAGTACCTCCTAGCGGATACCTATGAAATGTGTTTCAGTATATAGGATGACTTTTTAATTTGTTCTAAACATTAAGTTTCTTTCAACTTATCCTCTTCTCCCCTGGATCCTAAGGACACTGAAAATCATCCCTTTTATCACCAACCATGGTTTGCTGTACTACATTAAGCTTTGATCTAAATATGAATGCATGTATTATAATTATGTATAAGAAATGTTATATTCATGAGTGTTATTCAAACAAATGTAATATTAGAGTAATGGTATAAATGCATGATCACCAAATATTAGCCAAGTCATTTAATTTAGTTAGATCTTATATTGAGCACCTAATTTCATAAGAACTGACTGAGTGTTGATTTTTCTCTGCAATTTCATGAGATGGTGTCTTCGTTTGATTGGCTGCTCTCAAACAAAGAAATGTTCTCACATTGGATAGCAGCCATTTTAAACTACTTTTGATAAAGTCGATTGGTCAGTCTTGCGATCGGCATCACAAGTTTATGACCAGGCGGGGTCATTTAAAAAGTAGTAGAAGCTGCTCTGCAGTTAGAGAGAGAAGAAGATTCAGGAAAAACACACAGATTCAGAATTAGAACAAGACAAGCAGAAAGAAAAAGAAACACACAGATGTAAATTAAGTTAAAGTTAGAGAAGAAAAAAAGCAGACAAGAAAGAGACAGAATGAGATTAGATAAGTCTGGGAAGATTTTGTTCCACCGTTTCAAGGTCCCGTGTAGTTTCATTTTATCTAAATTGTTCTGTGTGAAGTTTGTCAAATCCTGCGTTAGTTTTTCTGGTTACTCAGGAGAAATCACCCTTTTCTTTAGAGCTCGCTTTTTCAGAGAATCAAATTCTCAAACTTCTTCCTTCACCTCAGAAGCCATTCTTATCCTAGTAAATGTTTTTCTCATTTTCTTTTTTATGACTTTTCACACTGTTAAAGTGGACCTTTAATTTTCCTAATTTAAAGTGAACAGAGACTGTTTTTTGGACTCTCTTTCAAGCCTCATACCCGCCTGACTGAGAAGTTTCTCCTTCAGTTTTTTGGTCTATCCCGATACAAGAGACCTCAAATTCGGACTCGTTTCCAAGGACTTGACACGCCGCTCGGTGACAGACCACCCACTGCTGCCATTGTCTGGAGAGCCCCCAGCTGAGTTTACACTTCTACGGCTGTGAGGAAGCATTGCAGCAGCCGCTTCCTTCGACGTCCTAACTCCCAACTCGGCCGGTATTGACCCGCTGAAACGTGGACCTACAGCTGTTTTCGTAAGTGAAACTCCTACTTCTCCTATCTGCTGGGTTAAAACGTGATGTCCGAACAATTAAATTACAATTGAATATAGCCTGTATTTCAGGGCTCAATTAGTCTCTTAGCCACAGGATAAAGCTATAAACTGAAGGAAGACTCTTAGTCATTTTTAAGTAACTGCCCTTAATTTTTGTAGATTAATTCAGAAGTCATTTTTAGATAATTAGCTTATGAATTTTCTCCATAAAATTGCGTTGTTTTATTAGACATTTCAGCCTTCATTTGCCGTTGAAACATAAGTCTGGCTCCTCCTTGGTTCTACAGAGGTGTAACGCTGGATTTTATGTTCAGGAATCCAATAACAGTTGATGTAATATCGTACATTTGAATCTGTTTATCCATCATTTGAATGTCATGCCATGTAACCTGAATGAGTTTAATTAAAGGGTGAATGAGAGAAGTTGAAGCGTTTTCCTTTCGCATTTATATGTTTCCTAATCACGGCAGGAAAAGAACTCACTGAAACTTTGAGACTGATTCATTAAGTAATTGAAGGTACAAAATTAATTAAAATTAAAGTTAATATTATTGTCCATTGTGACTGGTGCCCCCTTTTACGAGTGCTTTTATTTAATTTAGTGGGTGTAGAAGTGAAGGTTTAACTCCGCCCCCTTTCACACCCACTATTAAATAAAATAAATAATTCCTGTACCTTATGATGAATATTTTATTATACAATCCCTTTACAATAAACACGCTGATTTTAGCTATTTTTGGGCGGATGTGTTAGGCCATTCTGTTCACTGTTTCCTGTTATTTCCTTTAGTGCACGATTCGGTTCCTAAATTGGCGTGGGTCTGAATTGTGTGTATGAGTTTTACACTTTTGTAAGGGAGTTGGGAATAATGTGGGGTGAGTGTGGTGTGTGTGTGGCCCTCATGGCTTGCTGTACCCACCCTGGGTAGTGACATCAGGCGGGCTACGTCCAGACTGTATATAGTTGTGTGTTCTCTAATAAAGAGTGAGTTTGGCTGCATGGCATAAGACCGACTACGATCATTATTACATGCATAACAACAGACAAAGTACATTGACTCTAGGACAGATGTAGTACTAATTTTATACCAATCTTAATAGCCCTGTTTTCTTGTGTTTTCTTCCGTAGTGTATTGGCAAAAAGCCAAAGTATTTGCAAGCCACATATTATTGTGTTTATGTACATCCCAGTGTTATGACCACATGTTGGTCCACAAAGAACTTCTTTACTGAGGATGGTTCTTTGCATACCTTATGAGGGTCTTCAAGAATTGAATTATTTTCTTCTGAAGTTGTTTGGCGACAGAACACTGGGGATTTCTGAAAAAGATTATTTGAAGAACCTCTTGCTAAAAGGTTCTTTGGGGGACTCAAAATGGTTCTTTTATAGAACCTTTCGCACTGTAGAGACTTTTTGCAGTTCCTATAACCTTTTCAGGAACTAGGCCATTTTTTCATGCATTCGTACAGCATAGGAACTAGGGACCACAAACTTCAGTTTCTATAACCATTTTAGCTCCTACTCCGAGGCAGGGTCTTTTGACGGTTCCATAGGAACTTATATGACGTAGGTGTTTGGTGATTGGTAGAACTCACAAGCTACGCCCATTGCCAGATTTTCGCTTCTTGTGGCAGCCCCATTTCTGAAAGGCAACTGTTATGCACTGTTTTTCCTGTAATCCCTTTCAGAGAGATAAGTTTTAATATGAACATGGACAGAAACACCGACAATAGTCCATGATGAAGATTCTCACAATGCAAAACATGAACGCTGTTGCCTCCTCGCTCTCTTCATGGTAGTGTTGTTGTTGAATGTGGCGCTTAAATTACATGTCTTTGTCACAGATGCTTGTGTCATACCGGTACCTACCATGTTCCCTTCCAGCCTGTGCAAATGCAAAATGAATAAAAGTTCCCTTGAAGGAGGATAGTTCCTAGCACAAAATTTGAGGTGGAAAGTTCTTAGAACTTTTTTCTGAGAACTTCTCTGTCTGAAACCAGCTCATGGCTTCACTCAAAAAAATTTTTGGTTCCCAGTGGGCACCTTTTCTTCTGTGTGCAGGACACTATGTAACTCTCACAGTTCCTCCCTTCAATGTGTGGCCATTACACACAGCGTGTCCTATTTTCACTTTTGTCACCATTACTGCTACAGCAAATGCACTGAGTTCCTATAGTACAGAGCTGGGTGGGGGATGGTGAAAGACTATCCTGTTTGTTTCTCCCATCACTAAAATGGTTACGGTACTGGAAGGGTGAAGAGCTCATTTTAAAACATTTTTTAAACTCTCATCTCACTTCTCTTGTTTCACTGCTCTTTATGCATCTTCTTCCGCTTATTCCTTTTCGGGTCGTTGGAGGGCTGGAGCCTACCCCAGCATCCTTGGGCAAGAGGCAGGGTACACCCTGGACAGATCACCAGTCCATCGCTGGGCCAACACAGAGAGACAGACAACCATTCACTCTCACAGTCATACCTAAGGACAATTTAGAATCCCCAGTTTGATGCCAATTAACCTAACTTGCATGTTTTTGGCATATGGGAGGAAACCGGAGAAATCCTGGAGTAAACCCACACAGACACGGGGAGAACATGCAAACTCCACACAGATCACTGTTGGTCGGGGGCTGGGATCGAACCCAGGATCTCCCGGCCAAGGGTGAGTTGCCGTGCTGCCGCAGTGCTAATCACTCCTCCACCGCGTTGCCCCTTTATGGATGTAATTAATTTCAAATCCACTAGAAGGTGCTGTTGGGTGAAGATAAGGACTTGTATTTTTATGTTTGCACAACTTTCCCTCTCTCTGCCAGGATATCTACTTGACTCACCTTTAGAGAATGTGTCATATAAACAAAAAAAATTCTGTGTATATGGCACGCTTTCTATGAGTGGGTAAATGTTACACTTTTACGCTTTTGTGTTAGACTAGGCTGTTTATCAATAGGGCATACTAAGGATAGTTTCCAGAGCTGGTTTTAATAGATTGTTTTGATATCCTAGCTCTTCGAGGTTGTATGCTTCTTTAGTGTGCTTTGTACATGAAAAAGTCAGGACATGCACTGGGAGCAGTTCAGGGACATGTCACTCAGTCTTCACACAGAAGACAGAGATTTCTGAACATGCAAGGCATTTGTCCCCTGTTTCAGTCACTCCATGCATACACCATTTCTTTGTGCCATAACTTTGCTGATGCCTTTGGCCTCAGCTGTAGTGGTAGATATCAGAAATAATAGTTTACTTTCTCTCATCCACCATCCTCAGGGACAAACACAGACTGATGCTCCTGGCCCTGGAAAACAGTGGCTTACACGATGGTTAACATTCCTGTTAGTGTAGCTTACCTGTGTTTCAGATAAGCACTGCTTAGTGTGTTTGTATTGCAAGATGAATAACACAAACTGGAGTGGAGCTGGAATGTATCCCAGTAACTGACCAGTGAGGAGAGCACCTCCATGCTGATTAACTTGTTGTGCAAGGGGATGCAGACGCTGCTGCAAAAATAGTCAGAGGTTGTGTGTCTACAAATGAGCCCACACAGCAAAAAAAATGGAGTGAATTAGGTATGCATGTGTGTGTTTGGTTGGGTATTACAGGAGAGAGAGAAGGAGAGAGAGAGAGACTTGCGCAGCTGTGTGTGTGTTTGCATAAACTGAGTTTTGCTGCCTCTGAGACCTGGCCCATCCAGCGCCTCCAGCTATGGGGTTTAACCCAAGTTACTTTGGGCTGTGTGAGCTACTAGATCAAAATACACACACATGTGCACACGTGCAGACAGATACACACACACACACACACACACACACACACACACACACACACACACACGTCTCTGAACACACATCTTCAGATTTTATTTATGCAATCAGTGTTATTAATTTACATACATTACCATATATCCTACATGTTGAGGCTGCTTGCAAGGTCACTGTTGAAAAGTTCCTATTATACAAGGATGAGAGGAGGTATGATTGCTGTAACAGGATAAAGTAGCTGAAACTTAACACCATTGTTTGCTCCACCTATGGAGCATGTACAGTCATGTCATTTCCCACATACAGTCATGTAAAAAAATTAGGGCACCCTATGAAAGCCTCTGTGTGTGTGTGTGTGTGTGTGTGTGTGTGTTTTAAACATATTTGGACATATGGATATTTAATATCAATTTTAGCAATACTGAGATTCTACTAAAGAATTAAAACTGAAGAAAATACTTTTTAAAAATTTTCTGTAAAATGTAATTCTAAAAACATGAAATTTCTGGTGAGGAATAAATTAGGACACCCCCACATTTATTCCCACTTTAAAATAGGTAAAATCACACACAGGAGTATCACATCAGGTGCACATGATTAGAACACTTAGTCAGCATTTTGAAGGAGGCTTGTCCTATTTAAACCTCAGACATTTAGTTTGGTGTGCTCCTGACTGCTGAAGTAAGAGTGAACACCATGGTGAGATTGAAAGAGCTGTCTGAGGCCTTCAGAAAGAAGATTGTAGCAGCTTATGAGTCTGGCAAGGGATTTAAAAAGATCTCAAAAGAATTTGAAATCAGCCATTCTACTGTCCAGAAAATAATTTACAAGTGGAGGACATTCAAAACAACTGCTAACATGCCCAAGTCTGGCCATCCAAGCAAGTTCACCCTGAGAGCAGGCCACAAAATGCTAAAAAGTTTACAAAAATACTAAAATGTCATCACGGGACCTACAGCAGGCTCTTGCTGCTGTTGATGTGAAAGTACATGCCTCTACAATCAGAAAGAGACTGCACAAGTTTAACTTGCATGGGAGGTGTGCAAGTAGGAAGCTTTTGCTCTCCAAGAGAAACCTGTAGGCCAGACTGAAGTTTGCCAGAGAGACCATAGACAAAGACCAGGACTTCTGGAATAATGTTCTTTGGACAGATGAGTCTAAAATTGAATTATTTGGACACCAGAACAGAGGACGTGTTTGGCGTAGACCAAATACAGCATTCCAGGAAAAGAACCTCATACCAACTGTGAAGCATGGAGGTGGGAGTGTCATGGTTTAGGGATGCTTTGCTGCAGCAGGACCTGGCCAGCTCACCATCATAGAATCGATCATGAATTCTATCGTGTATCAGAGGGTATTTGAGGAGCTTGTGATACCATCGGTAAAAAAAATTAAAGCTGAAATGGAACTGGACCCTGCAACATGACAATGACCCAAAACATACCAGTAAATCCACCAAGGACTGACTAAAAACTAAGAAATCGAGAGTCCTGAAATGGCTGAGTCAAAGCCCAGATCTGAATCCCAATGAGATGCTGTGGGGTGACTTGAAACGGGCTGTACATGCAAGAAACCCTTCAGACATCTCACAGCCGAAAGAATTCTGCATTGAGGAGTGAGGCATGCTTTCCTCAGACCGATGCCAGAGACTGGTAGATGGCTACAAGAATCGTCTTACTGAAGTTATTTCAGCCAAAGGGAGTAACACTAGCTATTAGGCAATAGGGTGTCCTAACTGTTTCCTCAGTTAGAATATGCATTTTTGTTGATCTCTTTTGTTTAATGAGTAAAACAAGGTTAATTTTTGTTATTTACCTGCAATTAAATCACCATCTTTTCCAGAGATTAATAAAAACAAAATTAGACATCAATATCTGAACATTTCTTCATAAATAACTAAGTATTTAATGGGGTGTCCTAATTTTTTCACATGACTGTAGCTTGAGGAGGGATACTTGAGTGAAAATATTGCTACCTTGTGTTTAGTGTATCCTAGGATGTGTGTACAAGAGTCCAACTGGTAACTATTAAGATATGGCCTAGATTGAGAATGAATAAAGCTGTGTGTGCAAGCAAATGCCAGTTTTCAGAGATCCAGACCAAAGCTATGAAAAATGTATAAAAACATATCCAAGGGGTGGTAGGGGCTCAGGAGATAGAGCAGATCCTCCAGTAAGCAGAGGGGTGTGTTTTGAACCCCATTCTGTCATGAGCCTGGGTTTGGCAGTTCTAAACCCAGTCCTGTACCATGGGTTTTGGCCCACTTTCTTATTTATTTTCCATCTGGTGCTTCAGGGAGCCCTTGGGGTCCTCGCTCCCTGACAGCTCGACCACGCCTCCTCCTCCTGTCAGTAGTGCCAGCGGATCCACATTATGAGTGTTCACACACATACACACACACTTCATTCATTCTCATTCACTCGCTCTTACACTCACTCAAACACACATATTGTCAGTTATGTCCAGCCCACTCATCGTCACACTGGCAGTATCTTTCCTCATTAGTGTTACGATTATTTTAACGCCCGGAGAGCTGAGTGAGATTGCAGGAGCATTCAGTGTGCTTCATTTAAGTTAGCGTGTTCCTCCGTGAATGTAAACTGTCATTCCCTTCATTACTTTCAGCCTGACTCTTGCGCTTCATGACTGTTTCAGTTTGTTGGTGTAAGTGGCTGTTCCTGCCTTTTTTCCCTCATCCATCAGACTGCACGGACCGCTCCGGATTGCTCCAGCTCGGTAAGCCTTTGTTGCCCTTCTCCTCGTGCCGACAGCAGTCCTGCGGCACTAGGCATTCCTCTTCTCGGGCTGTAGAGCATCCAGGTGGCGTCCCTGTATGTCTGGTGGCAAAACTCATCATTTTCATTACCCGTTCTTTGTGGGACTCTATGCTGGGCATGGTTGGGGGTTTTTGCTAATAAAGTGCACAAACTAATCTCTGCTAGTGAGGCTTGTCATTCCTCCCTCCATGCACTGCATAATAGCACACGGGGGATCATAACAGAACGCTCCGGTCAGTATAAAGCCCAGCGGAGAGGTTGTGCACGATTTTTTTTTTCTTTTTCTACTTAGTGCTTTTTTCCCTAGCCGTCTCCATGGATTTTTCTGTTTTTGGACTGAGCCCTGAGGAATGTGGAGTGGCTGATCGAGCTGTGGTGTTTGCTTCCTGGGCTCAAGCCACCAACTCCCTGGAGGTTAATTTTTGGCTGTTTGACATCGCTGTCAGGGTGCTCCAGACGTGCCCTGGTCTCTGGAAATTTCCGGGGTTGACGCCGTTTCTCACCCTGGTCCACAAGTCATGACGATGCTTGGAGGAGATGACGAGAGGGACCATCGGAGCACAACCGCGGCTTTCCATGACATGCTCCCGGAGGACCGGAGTCCGCCATTTACCTCCCAAGCCAGAATCCTCCTCCTCCCACTGGACTTCCCATCCTATTCCTGGGAGGATGAAGCAGGACACTGAGGCAGCAGCGGACACCATCACCAGTCAGGAATTCAGGCAAGTTCATCTCTGTTCTCTTTCAATGTCTCCTGAGGTGATTAATCAGATTCCTGTGGAGGAGCTCCAGAATTTGTTGCCCGCTGAAGCTCCCCAAACAGCTGCAGTCACGGCTCCTTATTCTCTGTCCTCTGTCTCCCTTAAATCTCCACTGGCCCCGGGAGCGGATCGTCGGACATCGGAGGAGTCAGAGGTCTCGGAGGAGTCAACCACTCGGCGTGATGGTAATCCTAGGTCTAAGCGATGGAAGACGCCCATCACCTCATCGGCGGTCCGGAACCGGACGTCTAGCCCGACCACTGCTGCGGCGAAGCCCCCCTCGGTGCCAGCTGTCGTGCCAGCAGGCGCTCCTTCTGCTTCAGCCACAGTTCCCATCACTGGGTCGTCCTCTCAGGCCACCAGAGGGATTATATGTGCCACTCTGGACCCGCCCACTTCCATGCCGTTTGGGCCAGCTCTTCCGTCAACCACCGAGGAGCGTAGAAGAACTATGAGCATGGAGACGGATGACAACACGCCACCGGCAGTAGCCAACGGCGCTGCCTGGCATATTTCTGTCCAATACCAACTCTCTCTCTACCAAGGTAGATGAACTGAGACTGCTGATGCGTTTTAGGGACCTCGCCTCCTCAGCTGCCCTCTGCTTTACTGAGACCTGGCTCCGGGAAAATATACCAGACAGCGCGCTGCGCCTCGACGGCTTCCAGCTCTTCCGGGCTGATCGTGACACAGAGCTTTCCGGCAAGACCACAGGAGGCGGAGTCTGCTTCTACATCAACTGCAGCTGGTGCTCTGATGTAACGGTAATTTCCAAACACTGTTCTCCCGCCCTGGAATTTCTTGTTATCAATTGCAAGCCTTTTTATTCCCCGCGGGAGTTTGCTTCTTTTATACTGATCGCTGTGTACGCCCCTCCTGACGCGGACACGCGCGAAGCTCAGCGCGTGCTCGCGGATCACATTCAACACACAGAGCGGAGTTTCCCAGACTCGCTGATTATTGTGGCTGGCGACTTTAATCAGTGCAATCTGAGCCACGATCTCCCCCGCTACAAACAGTTTATTAAATGCCCCACCAGAGGATTAAACACACTGGATCACTGTTACACCACAGTGAAAGACGCATATCGCGCTGTTCCTCGCGCTGCGCTGGGATTATCTGATCACGTGATGGTTCACCTCATCCCCACATACAGACAGAGATTGAAGCTCACTAAACCTGTTGTGAGCACTACGAAGATACGGACCAGTGATGCTGAGGAGAAGCTGGAAACGTGCATGGAAATATCTGACTGGGGCATGTTTAAAGGAACCACGCATGATCTGGATGAGTACACGGACACTGTGAACTCATATATCCACTTTTGTGAAGAGATCATTCTTCCATCACGCACCAGGGTGAGGTACTCTAATGACAAACCCTGGTTCACAGCTAAGCTCAGACAGATCAGGAAGGAGAAGGAAGCAGCGCTGAAAAGTGGAGACAGGGACTGCTACAGGGAGGTTAAATACCGGTTTAACAGAGAGCTGAAGAGGACTAAATCTGTGTATTCAGAGAGACTCCAGCAGCAGTTCACTGCTAATGATTCGGCTTCCGTGTGGAGAGGACTGAGGCAAATCACCAACTATCGCCCTCAGGCTCCTAAAGGTCAGGATGACAAAGCCCTTTGTCAAAGACTGTCCCAACACTATGCCCGTTTTGACACCTCGTCATCTGTGTCCAACCCCCCCCCCCCCTCCAGCTCCACAGCCTCCACAATCCCTACTTCATTAAAGGCACCCCCCCCCCCTCCTCCCCCCCGCCCTTATCATCAGTGAGCAGGATGTGCTCAAACAGTTCTCCAGACTGAACCCGCGCAAGGCCCCCGGCCCGGACGGCGTGTCTCCCTCCACCCTGAGACACTGTGCGAAACAGCTGGCTCCTGTCTTCACAGACATTTTTAACACCTCCCTTAAGTTATGCCACGTGCCGTCCTGCCTCAAATCCTCCACCATCATCCCTGTCCCCAAGAAGCCACGGATCACTGGACTTAATGACTACAGACCTGTAGCGCTCACCTCTGTAGTCATGAAGTCCTTTGAGCGCCTGGTCCTGCCCCACCTCAAGTCCATCACCACCCCTCTCCTGGACCCGCTGCAGTTTGCCTACCGAGCCAACAGGTCTGTAGACGACGCAGTCAACCTGGCCCTCCACTCCATCCTGCAGCAACTGGACTCCCCGGGAACCTACGCCAGGATCCTGTTTGTGGACTTCAGCTCCGCATTCAACACCATCCGCCCCGCTCTGCTCCGGGACAAGCTGTCCCTGCTCAACGTGCCTGACTCCCTCTGCAGGTGGATCACCGACTTCCTGACGGACCGGAGGCAGCATGTGCGGCTGGGAAAGACTGTCTCAGACTCTACTAGCATCAGCACCGGATCACCCCAGGGCTGTGTACTTTCCCCCCTACTCTTCTCCCTTTACACCAACTCCTGCACCTCCAGCCACCAGTCTGTCAAGTTGATCAAGTTTGCGGACGACACCACCCTCATCGGGCTCATCTCCAACGGCGACGAGTCCGCCTACAGGAGAGAGGTGGCCCAGCTGGCGTCCTGGTGCAACAATAACAACCTGCAGCTAAACGCTCTGAAGACAGTGGAGATGATTGTAGACTTCAGGAAAGTCACTACCCCTCTGCCCCCCCTCACCCTCTCAGGCTCTCCCATCACCACTGCTGATTCCTTCCGCTTCCTAGGCACTAGCATCACCAGGGACCTCAAATGGGAGCCGACCATCAGCTCACTCATCAAAAAAGCCCAGCAGAGGATGTTCTTCCTGCGGCAGCTGAGGAAGCTCAAGCTACCCACCAAGATGTTAGTGCAGTTCTACACAGCCATCATCGAGTCCATCCTCACCACCTCCATAACCGTGTGGTACGCAGGAGCCACTGCCAGGGACAGACTAAGACTGCAGCGCGTCGTGCGCACTGCTGAGAAGGTGATCGGCTGCAAGCTCCCATCTCTCCAGGATCTGTACATCTCCAGGACCCGGAGGCGTGCTGGCCGGATCATAGCCGATCCCTCACACCCTGGTCACGTACTGTTTGCCCCCCTCCCCTCAGGTAGAAGACTTCGGTCCATCCAGACTAAAACCTCCCGTCACATGAACAGCTTCTTCCCCTCTGCCATCAGACTGCTGAACACTAAGTGACTTATTGACTCTCGTGCACTTTGTACAGCAGCTCAACCAGACTCATGTCAATCATCACTGTTTTCTTCCTGCATTACCGACTGCACTATATAGTTCTCCACAGTATCTGCTGCTCGCTAATATTTTTTTAACTGCTGACCAGTATCACTTACTCTTATTCTACACTTTTTTGCATGTATAGTTTATTTCTTTTATCTTATCATGTTTAATGTTGCAGCATTGCACCGAGACAAATTCCTAGTTTGTGTACTACATGAACAATGGCAATAAACCTGATTCTGATTCTGATTCTGATTCAACATTCAGACCCGGGAGGTCAGGCAAGTGTGTTCTCATTTAACCTTAGTCATTAATGACAGGCCTTGTCTGTACCCCGGGAGAGATCCTCAGGCTAAGCAGTCACCTGAGTGCTCTCTCCCTGCTGCTCCTATGATGAACTTTTCTATTTCCTCTGTGTCTTCTTCCCCTGCCTCGGAGTGTCCACCAGCCTTGGGGCTCGATCGTCGGGGGAGGAGGGAATGCGTGGCACTGGAGGACAGCACCCAGCAGAATCGCCACGACCAGAGGAGGAGCGCTGTGGCCGACTGGAGGTGGGTGCCAACGAAGGAGCACCCCCCAGCTCCAGTATTTTCGGACCTAGCGCCACCCAGGTCTCCACCTCCAGACTTCACGCTGGGAGAGTTACCGGCATTTGGGGCCTCACTGGAGGAGACCATGACTGCCAAAACCATCATGCCTGCTGTGGGGGCCGCCACAGCAGAGTCATCCCCCGGACCTGACCTCCAGCCAACTGGACCCCAAACATCATCGTCGGAGTCCTGGATGGCGGTAGAGCTTGAGCACAGGCAAATAATCTCACTTGTAGTTCATCAATCAATTGTTGCGAGATCTTGCCTGGCTCCTGGGGAGGAGAGTTGGGTGCATCCCCCAGCTGCATCTGAACTTCCCTCACCGGAATCTGCTGCTGCAGGCAACCCTAACTGTCTCTCTTCTTCCGTTTCCATCGAGCTCCTTCCTGGGGTCACCGGAGAGGAGTCGCCGCAACCTGGATTGCCCACAGACGACGAGGAGGGTCCAGTTGTCCTGGAGGAGGTCAATGGGGTGCAGCACCCGACGGACTGGAGAAACCCGCACACCTTAAATTGCCAGAGTCCTGGACGGCGGTGGAGCCCGAGTTCAGGCAAGTGTGCTCCATTATGCCAGCTATGTTAATGTCAATGGCACATTGCCCGACTCATGGGGAGGAGGGCCCGGGGCAGCTTGTAGTAGCCCTCGGGACCACCTCACCGGGCTCTACCGCTGCCGATGACCCTGACGCGGTCTCGTTCCCTCTTCCTCTGGGTTTGGAGCTCCCTGCCAGGGTTGCCAGAGAGCAGCTGGTCCCCCCAGAGGCCGCCGAGGATCTGGGCTCAGCACCAGGGTTTATGGAGAACCCTATCTCCCTCGTTGGGGAGGCCACTGCAGGTGCAGCAGAGCTCCAGCCAGAGTCCACCACGGGTGCTGCCACGTCCCGGGCCAGGTCCACCGCAGGTGCAGTCACGTCCCAGGCCAGGTCCATCGTGGGTGCAGCCACGTCCCAGGAAGTGTCTACTGCAGGTGCAGCCATGTCCCAGGCTGGGTCCACCGCGGGTGCAGCCACGTCCCAGGCTGGGACCACCGTGGGTGAAGCCATGTCCCAGACCGGGATCATCACGGGTGCAGTCACATCCCAGACCAGGAACATTGCAGGTGCTACGGTTCCCGTGCTCCAAGCGTTGGAGGACAGGGGGGCTCCTACGCCTCGGTTTGGCCACTGAGGTTCCTCGGTTGGTAGGCTGCCTCACCTCACCACCTTCCCCCCCGGTCCTGGTGGCTCCACCACACTGGTCAGCCACCTGAAAGAGTTGGCCTTCGGGTTGGGTGGCCCACTGGTCCGGGCAGGCCGCCAGACGCTGCTCTATGGGCCGCCTGCTGGATGTGGGACTTGGGCAGGCCACCTGATTGGTTACCCCTCGCCATGCCTGGGGCCTGGGACTCTGGTCCACCCCCTGAACTTTGGACTCCTGGACAGGGGGGTTAGTGTCCCTGGGGGGGGAGGGCTGTTAGGAGGGTCACTGTTCTATATTTGCTTATTATGTTTTGTATTTTTCACCAGTTGTTTCCCTCCTAACCTGTGTTCCCCCACCTCCCACCCTGGGTAAATGTTTGTCTCGGTGGGGGGGGGGGGGTTTCCTAGTGGGTGTTTTGGGTTTCATCTGGTGGTATAGGGGTGTGTAGAATCCACCCCTGGGGGGAGGCTGTCATGAGCCTGGGTTTGGCAGTTCCAAACCCAGTCCTGTACCATGTGTTTTGGCCCGTTTCTTATTTATTTTCCATCTGGCGCTTCAGGGAGCTCTTGGGGTCCTCTCTCCCTGACAGCTCGGCCACGCCTCCTCCTCCTGTCAGTATCGCCAGCTGATCCACATTATGGGTGTTCACACACATACACGCATGCACTTCATTCATTCTCATTCACACGCTCTTACGCTCACTCAAGCACACATATTGTCAATTATGTCCAGCCCACTCATCTTCACACCGGCAGTATCTTTCCTCATTAGTGTTACGATTATTTTAACACCCGGAGAGCTGGGAGAGATCGCCGGAGCATTCAATGTGCTTCATTTATGGTAGCGTGTTCCTCCGTGAATGTAAGTTGTCATTCCCCTCATTACTTTCAGCCTGACTATATAGTCTTGTCTTGCGCTTCATGACTGTCCAGCCGGACTTTTCAAGAAAAGCTGGTCATTGTGAAGAAAGGTCGATGAACCCTGAAGCTAGCAGGCCCGTCTCAGCCGGGGAAAGGATTTGTCCGTCACTTCCATATTAACAACGAGCAGTATCCTTGGATTACAGGCTCTGAGGAGTGCTTCAAATTATCTTGCTGGGAATGCCTGTTGTTTGCAACTGATCGGATAGATACTTGGAGCCAGACAGGGTTTGCAAACTTGAGCTGTCTACTCTCACACCATGACGATTTAGGCAGCGTTCACCAAATGTATAAAAATTGGTCTAAAATGCTGGCATATGCCGAAATTGTCACTTTTGGCCGTATGCATCACGTATCCATAATGAGTTGGACATATACATAACGTATTAGTAACTTATATAGAATATTTCCATAACTTATAAGTAACTTAAACCAAGTAATGCTTAGCGTGTTGCCGACATTCACAACTTATGTGCAACAATAGTCTAACTTCTGCATAGCACAGTCATGCCAAACTGCCGTTGCCTCCTGATCCATGAATCCTAGGTATACAAGAGATCATCTCTGTTCATTCAAGATGATTCTCCCCTCCAGCAACCACGGTGGGGGGCACGACCGACCTGGCAGAGCTGTCAAATCTGTCAGGTCAGAAACGCCTAAAACAGCTGTGACACATCAGGAACATCAGATAACAGTTGTCACAACCTGGCTCAAATGCACGCGAACTAATGGCAATAAAAAAGTGTATTTTCAAAAAATGAAAAAAAAAAACAAAAAAACAAGAAGATAACGCATGGAGTTTGCTTTTGCTGGGAGGTGCAGCCAACAGCAAAGTGTGATTTATCATGGAAAACAGCTGAGCTCTGTGCTTCACGCGATCAGCTGATTGGATCCTCCTCCTCCAGTGTTCTGACATTTTGGCATATCTATCAGAACAACACTGGACAGCTGATGGTACAGACTTCAGTCAAATGGAAAAACCCCGACAGGTCCCGTTATATGAACAGTTACAGTACATGTGTGTATATGCTGCAGGCAGAGCTCTATATGGGTTTTTCCTGTGAACCAACGCTGCAAATATACCATTTGCTCCATGAATGTGGGACATATCAGCCATACGTTGGATACGTCGGAAATCTTCAGCATGCTGCGAGCTTCAGCATTCTTCAGCGTGCTCTTAACTTAGACAAAACTTAGCCATAACTGATTCGACGTACATCACCGTATTCTCCAAATTTTTCATACGTTTAGGCTGCCTAAATCGTCTAGGTGTGACAGGGTCTTAACCATAGCAGCAGCCAGACACCAAAGCACAGCCGCCATCCAGACACTTACAAGCAACAGTACTTTTAAACCTTTGGGGAAACAAGAGTGGATCTGCAGCTCAATGAACAAGTGTGCAGGGAAATGGAGTTCCACAATGAAAAGTTAAAGATTTCTAAAATTATAATTTTATAGTTAAAGTTATCTTTAACATGCTTTGTGTGGATGACCCTATAAGCTATTTTTATGGTGCTTGGTATGAATGACACTTAAATCGGGTAGATCACCACTGAAGGCCTAGTTGTAAAATACACAGTCCGCAACTGCCTCCAGTATCTATAACACTGATGCACGAATGTGAATAAATGTTTTGGTGGTGGTTGTAAAGGCCGGTGACACAGATTGGCAACCCTGCTTCTGTCAGTCTGCCCCAGAGCAGGACACTGGAGACAAGGTGGGTAAAGCGTCTTGCACATGGACAAAATGGCAGGATGGCTGGGGAGAGCAGGATTCAAACCACCAACCCTCTGGTTATTGGCTGACCCACTCTACCTCCTGAGCAACTGCTGCCTATGAAAGGTGCTGTGTAAATGCAATTCATTAACTACAGAGGTGGGTAGTGACTAGTTACATTTACTCAAGCACATACAATCATAAACTATTTCACAAAATTGTGTTTTTTGAGTAGCTTTGTTGCAGGATACTTTTTATTCTTAAGTTTATGAAAAAACTGTACTCTTACACAAGTAGATTTGCTTGTCTCCTGGAGTTATTTTAAATTTTATGAAGGTGTACTGAATTCATGTCAAGTTTTGCTTCTAATTTGATTAAAAATTGTTCTTCTAATCTAGGTAAGGAAATATTAATTTTGGACTTTTATATGATTTGTCCTGAATTATATTAAAGGGTACCAGAGGCAACTTAGCAATTATTTATTTATTTAATATATTTTCTTCAGACTAACCCATTTCAGAGAAAATCCTGGTAAGAGTAAAGCTGCAAATTAATAAGAAAATAATTTTAAATTTACATAAAGTCAAAAAATTATCACAAATGTACAGTGCGTCTGGAAAGTATTCACAGTTCTTCACTTTTTCCACATTTTATGTTACGGCCTTATTCCAAAATGGATTAAATTCATTGTTCCCTCAAAATTCTACACACAACACCCCATAATAACAACATGAGAAAAGTTGTTTTTTTTTTTTTTTTTAGATTTTTGCAAATTTATTAAAAATAAAAAAACTAAGAAATCACATGCACATAAGTATTCACAGCCTTTGCTCAATACTTTGTTGATAAGATAAGATAAGATAAGATAAGCCTTTATTAGTCCCACAATGGGGAAATTCCAGGATTGCAGCAACACAGGGATAGCAACACTCAGAGCAATAATTAAGAAGATAGGAAAAATATAAATAAGAGCAGGGAATATACATACATACACATAAATATATAAATATATATACAAAGTGCGGAGCATTGTAGCAAGATGGAATAAACAACATAACCGTCTACTTAGTTATCCTACATAGTATGAATATGTACCCATACATATTGTCACCCTCCGTAGCGACTGATATTGTCCTAGTTGTATACTGGAGGGTACCATTTTTGTAAGTCTGTTGCGTCTTTTGCATTCAATACTATTAGGTCGTCACGTTTTTTTGTTATCTCTGCGAGGAGCCCTGCTTAGGTTATACAGCCAGACAGCCGTAGGTAGGAAGGACCTGCAAAACCTCTCGGTTGCGCACCTAGGATGATGTAGTCTACTGCTAAATGAGCTCCTCAGTGCGTTCAGTATGTCCTGCATAGGGTGGGACTCGGACTCCAGCACAGATGACAGTTTAGCCACCATCCTTCTCTCTCCTATCTCCTCCACTGGGTCAAGGCGTTGCCCCAGGACAGAGCTAGCTTTCTTGATCAGTTTGTTCAGTCTCTTCCTATCGGCTGCTGTAATGCCACTGCCCCAGCAGACCACTCCAAAAGTGATGGCTGATGCCACCACCGTGTCGTAGAATGTCTTCAGCAGTGCACCTTGTACACCAAAAGACCTGAGTCTCCTCAGTGGGAACAGCTTGTGCTGTCCCTTCTTGTAGAGTGCGTCGGTATTGTATGACCAGTCTAGTTTATTGTTCAGATGAACACCAAGGTACTTGTAGGATGTCACCATCTCAATGTCTGTTCTCTGTATGTTTACTGGTGCTGTGAGGGGTTGTCCTTGACTGCGGCAGTCCACCACCAGCTCCTTAGTTTTCCTCGCGATGATCTGGAGGCAGTTCCGATGGCACCAGTCCACAAAGTCCTGGATAAGTCCTCTGTACTCAGCTTCATCTCCGTTGGAGATGAGGCCGACGATCGCAGAGTCGTCAGAGAACTTCTGTAGATGGCAGTGTGTTGTGCTGTGTGAGAAGTCCGCAGTATAAAGGGTGAACAGGAAGGGAGCCAAAACCATTCCCTGGGGGGCCCCCGTGCTACCGATGATCGTGTCGGACACATAATCTCGGGTTCTCACAAACTGTGGCCGGTTAGTGAGGTAGTCCAGGATCCATGATGACAGGTGCTGGTCCACCCCTGCGCACAGCAGCTTGTCCTTCAGGATCATCGGTTGGATGGTGTTGAAAGCACTGGAGAAGTCAAAGAACATGATCCTCACCGCATTCCCGGGCTTCTCCAGGTGGGACAGATAACGGTGAAGGAGGAAGATCACTGCATCCTCCACCCCAATGCCATGCTGGTAGGCGAACTGGAGTGGATCCATCGCTGGTCCCACCAGGGGGAGGAGGTGAGCAAGGAGCAGTCTCTCCAGGGTCTTCATCATGTGAGACGTCAGGGCCACTGGTCTGTAGCTGTTCAGATCTTTGGGGTGGGAAGTCTTTGGTACAGGTACCACACAAGATGTTTTCCACAACTGTGGTACCTTCCCCAGCTTCAGGCTCAGGTTGAAGATGTGCTCCACAATCCCACACAGCTGGTCTGCACAGGACTTGAGGAGCTTCATGCTGATGCCGTCCAGTCCCGAGGCCTTCCTCGCCTTGATCTTCCTCAGCTCCATCCTCACCTGGGTCTTAGTGAGGGTCAGGTTGGGGGGCTGTGTGCTAGGAGTGGGGGTGGGGTGTTGGTGGAGTGGGGTGTGGACAGCAGGTCTCGATGACTTTAGAGGCAGCAGTGGTTGTTGTGCAGTCGGGGGGGAGGGCGATTGGTCAAACCTATTAAAAAACAGGTTCAGATTGTTCGCCCACTCCCTGCCCCCCGTGGCCTGGGGTGAGGTATTCTGGAGCCCAGAGATGGTTTTAAGGTTTCTCCAGACCCCGCCGATGTCGCTCTGTTGCAGCTTGTCCTCCATCTGCACGGTGGCGCAGTGGTTTAGCACTGTGGCAGCACAGTTTTACCCTCGGCCGGGGGACCGCGGGGATCATGAGATCGTGGGTTCGATCCCAGCCCCCGACCAACAGTGAGCTGTGTGGAGTTTGCATGTTCTCCCCGTGTTGCGCGGGTTTACTCCGGGATTTCTCCGGTTTCCTCCTGCATACCAAAAACATGTAGGTTTAGGGCGCTCGCGCACGCAGCGACCAGCAGCCGGTGGCTTGTCACCAGACTGCAAACCAAATCTACCTACGGGTACAAATAAGTAACAAAAAAAAAAAAAAAAAAAAAAATCTTCTTCCTGAAGTTGTCCTTGCCTTCTCTGATCTTCCTCCTCAGCTCCCTCTGTACAGACTTCAGCATCTCCCTGTTACCCGAACTGAAGATCCTCTTCTTCTCTCTCAGAAGAGTTTTTATCTCAGGGTTGATCCAGGGTTTGTTGTTCGTGCAACACCATATGGTCTTGGTGGGTACGGTGTTGTCCACACAGAAGCCAATATAGTCTGTGATGGTGTGAGTGAGGCCATCGATGTCCTCACCATGTGGATCGCAGAGCTGCTCCCAGGCAGTGGTTTCAAGACAGTCCTTTAGAGCGTCCATTGTCTCCTCAGACCATAACTTCACTGTGTGCATGACCGGAGGTTGTCTGTGTACTAGGGGTTTGTACACCGGCAGGAGATGAACCAAGTTGTGATCCGATCTCCCGAGTGGGGGGAGTGGTGATGAGGTGTACGCCTCCTTAGTATTTGCATAGAATAAGTCCAGTGTTTTATTGTCTCTAGTGTGGCATGTGACATACTGGGTGAGCGTGGGTAGAATGGGGGACAGTGAGATATGGTTGATGCAACTTTGGCAGCAATTACAGCCTTGTCTTTTTGAATATGATGCCACAAGCTTGGCACACCTATGTTTGGGCAGTTTCACCCATTCCTCTTTGCAGCACCTCTCAAGCTCCATCAGGTTGAATGGCAAGTGTCGGTGCACAACCATTTTCAGATCTCTCCAGAGATGTTCAATTGGATTCAAGTCTGGGCTCTGGCTGGACTACTCAAGGACATTCACAGAGTTGTCCTGAAGCCACTCCTTTGATATCTTAGCTGTGTGCTTAGGGTCGTTGTCCTGCTGAAAGATGAGCCGTCACCGGAGTCTGAGGTGAAGAGCACTCTGGAGCAGGTTTTCATCCAGGATGTCTCTGTACATTGCTGCATTTATCTTTCCCTCTAGCTTAACTAGTCTCCCAGTTCCTGCCACTGAAAAACATCCCCACAGCATGGTGCTGCCACCACCATGCTCCAGGGATGGTATTGGCCTGGTGATGAGCAGTACCTGGTTTCCTCCAAACATGACACCTGGCATTCACACCAAAGAGTTCAATCTTTGTTTCATCAGACCAGAGAATTTTGTTTCTCATGGTCTGAGAGTCCTTCAGGTGCCTTTTGGCAAACTCCAGGCGGGCTGCCATGCGCCTTTTATTAAGGAGTGGCTTCCGTCTGGCCACTCTACCGTATAGGCCTGATTAGTGGCTTGCTGCAGAGATGGTTGTCCTTCTGGAAGGTTCTCCTCTCTCCATAGAGGAATGCTGGAGCTCTGAAAGAGTGACCATCAGGTTCTTGGTCACTCCCTGACTAAGGCCCTTCTCCCCGATTGCTCAGTTTAGACAGCTCTAGCAAGAGTCTTGGTGGTTTCAAACTTCTTCCATTTATGGATGATGGAGGTCACTGTCTCACTGGGACCTTCAAAGCAGCAGAATTTTTTCTGTACCCTTCCCCAGATTTGTGCCTCAAGACAATCCTGTTTCCGAGGTCTACAGACAATTCCTTTGACTTTGTGCTTGGTTTGTGTTTTGACATGCACTGTCAACTGTGGGACCTGATATAGACAGGTGTGTGCCTTTCCAAATCATGTCCAATCAACTGAATTTACCACAGTTGGACTCCAATTTAGCTGTAGAAACATCTCAAGGATGATCAGTGGAAACAGGATGCACCTGAGCTCAATTTTGAGCTTCATGGCAAAGGCTGTGAATACGTATGTACATGTGATTTCTTAGTTTTTTTATTTTTAATAAATTTGCAAAAATCTCAAGAAAACTTTTTTTTCATGTTGTCATTATGGGTTATCCACCTTATTCCTGGGGGTGCCGCTGTAGGAACGATTATGGGCGGAGCTTCCGGTTTCAGCTGACCTAGTGTTAAATCAGTCAGTAAGAGTGGAGTAGCAGGGGCATTTAAAATGGCATTTTTCAAAGTTTTTCAAATTCATTTTAATGTATAGTCCACATATGTGTTTTGCACTCAAGTGGCAGCTAATTTCAGTTCTTCTAGTTTTTGTATTTTTTGAATGTTTTGGTGTAGTTCTGGCACTTGCTGGTGTTTGGGGTTGTGCCAATAGACTGTGTAAATGGAGGCTTCTCACCACACTGTGACAGACGACATCCAAGCATGGTGTTGTGGCGTACGTCTGTTCTAAGGTAAATTTGATTATGTCCAACATATTTTAACAAAATGCAGCCGACTTTATTGTGATGGAGACGTGCTGGTCTGAATGCCCACCGCATCATGTGTACAGGCAACGAGAAGTCATAAATCATGACTCTTTCTTTGTTTGGTAGAGGCAAAGTCCCGGGAAAACCCCCGGGAGTGCCTGGTATCATTGGAAAGCTTAGAAATCGTACTTTCTAAAAATACCTATGTTTTTGCAGAAGACGTAACTCCCGACCGATCGAACGCGAGTTTTCAACCTAGCTAAAATATAAAAAAATCATTTTTTTCTGGGTCAGTTTTTGTGCACTTCCTACAAATTAAATATC
The DNA here is from genome assembly GCA_020510985.1 of Pholidichthys leucotaenia. NCBI lineage: Eukaryota > Metazoa > Chordata > Actinopteri > Cichliformes > Pholidichthyidae > Pholidichthys > Pholidichthys leucotaenia. The sequence goes on from CM035839.1 coordinate 212,299,145, forward strand.
ATTTTGATGGTCTTTCAATACAGAATATGGAAATAATGTTACATCAGTTATGAAAATATCCTCAAAGTGACTCATTTTGCCAGCACAGGTCATTTGTTTACAGCATTAGCATCTTAGCAGCGGCACTAACTAATGGAGCTACTATCTACGTGGCCACTTTTTAAAGTCATCTTCCCATCCCTTGATAGTCGTGGGAAGTGGTATGATTACATTACTGCTTTGAGGTGCAAGAGGCCGTGTTCCTGCATTTCTGATGCCGAAGTCATTGTTTTTGAACAAGGAAAAGTGTCCTGTTTCAGTGACAACTATATGCTCTAAACTAGTACTGGAAGTTGCTACCATAATTCACACAAGGCATCTTGTGGCTTAGGAATAAGATGGATTGTGTGTAGAATTTTCAGGAAAAAATTAATTTATACATTTTGGAACTAGAGGGCACTCAGAGAGTGCATACCTCTGCCAAGCCTCTGTCTCTCCCTCCCTTTGTCCGTCCATATCGCCGTCCATCTGTACATTGCGTGATAGGGCCTTGGCGGAAGTATGCACTCACAGATCACCTCCAGCATCTAATGAGTTCATCTTTGGGCCAAGAGCCACCTCTGGTGAAAACTTCATCCAAATCCATCTTGTAGTTTTGGAGTATTGTTGCTAACACTCTGTGAGAAGATAAGAGCCTTGGTGGAGGTGTGCATTTTGAGATCATAATCAAAATCTAATCATCTGTTCAGTGTGCCATTACACACCTTTCCTGAAAATTTGAATGAAAGGTGCTATATAAATGCAATCCATTATTATTATTATTATTATTATTATTATTATTATTAACAGACAGAGAAATGACAGCAAAACAATATGACTACATAATAATAATAATAATAATAATAATAATAATAATAATAATAATAATAATAATAATAATAAGACTGTCATAACTATATTGCAGTTCCACCTTAAATCAGCATCATGGTTTATTGAATCTTTCAGGTCGTTTTTTTTTCCCCCTCCTCTCTACGCCATTACAGTTTACTGACAAGGTTCATAATTATTCAGCAATATTACACAGCAGTGTGGTATCATACCATTTGTTTGCTGTTATCAACTACAAATTCACATAGTATCCATATTATCTACTGCAAAAAAATTGTAAGAAATATGGCCATGACAAAGGCACAAATGCTCACCTGGCACTCCAACAGATGTGGACATGTTCCTCTAGCCTGTTTTCCACTAGCCCAGCACACCTCGGTACGGCTCGATTCACTTCAGTACGGCTCGGAATGCTTCTCTCTCCATTAGCACGGTGTTGTGCTTGTGCTGTGATGGTTTGTTAGGAGGTTTTAGAAGCGGGGCAGCAGCAGATTCTCAGCGAGGCGGGGCCACACTCCCGTGACATTACACACCCGACTGAGTCCTTATTTACACGAGACAAAAAAGGATCCAAGGATTATTGCCTTGCTCGCTCTGTGGATTTATCTCACAATTAATTTTATCTCATAATTAAGCTGCAACAACACAAGTCACTTTTGTTTTGAATTAACTGCCAAATGACCTAGAAATAATGAGCTGAAACTTGTTTTTATTTGTATTAAATAATGAGACGGTGGCACACTGGCCAACACCAAATTATTATTTTTTACATCCTAGGGCATTTTGGATGTACTGAATTAAAAAAAATCATGTTTTTCACCTTCAGGTCAACGTTTGTATCATTTTGATCAGATTAGGCAATGGAATTTCTATGTAATTATACTGTTTTATAATTCAGTGTTATAACAGACAAACCACACTTTCCAAAACAATTCCATTTTATTATATACAAAATATTAAAAGAAAAAAAAAACTTTGCAACGCAACATGAAGGTTAATCGACATTTTATACACGCCGACCACTGAGTGTCTACACCAGCTTCCCAAACTGGGTCACGACTCGGATGAATGAAGCCGTCTCTGCCAGCTGTGGGTCAGGAAGGCTCGGTTGAATAATCTGTGCGGGCTGTCGCGGCGGACGCGTGGGATGATTCTACAAGGAAAATGCACACAATAAAATACAGCACGAAAGTGCAATATATACAGAAAAGACAATAGTTTTTACCAAGAATACATAAGCTTATTTCAGCGTATTGTTCACATGAATAATTAAAATAAAAGCTTTAGTCCGCAGTGTGCTGCAATAAAGCAGCGATCCATCCACAAATGAACAGCTTTTTTATTGCATAAATAAACTGAGCGTCTTACCGAATATATTTGCGAAAAAACGCACAATAAAAAAAAATTAAAACTCACCGTTAAAGGACTCCGATGTCGAGACCTCCCGGTATATTTTTTTATTCCGGGCAGCTCCGTCTAACTCGCGCTGAATACGTTCGTCTGACAATGCAGTGAGCAGACACTGCACCTCCTTATTGGTCCATGAAACACCCTTATTACGCGAAGCCATTTTTGATAGAGAATAAATGAAAATAGCACAGCAATACACTGAAAAGGAACCGCCAACAGTGGTTGCGTGCTGAGTAAAGGCGGTCGTGAAGATTCTTTTTTTTTTTTTTTTTTCAAAAACTTTATTGAGAAGGTCGTGAAGATTTGGTAGATGAGGAGGAGGAGAGGGGCGGTTACAACCTGACCAATCAGCGCCGGTTACGACCTGACCAATCAGCGCCGGTTACGACCTGACCAATCAGCGGCGACCAGTCTGTTAACGTCACAACACGGCACAGCTCAGCACTGCTGTACCCTGCCCTGGAGCGGGGCTGAGAATCGTGGCTGTTAAACCGTGTTGGGGCTTGTGGAAAAGCATACAAAGCGTGCTGAGCCGTCCCGTGTCGCGCTAAAGCGTGCTAGTGGAAAAGGCCCATAATAAGTGTTTGCTTTCAAATTTTGATCATGATATCCTTTAAGTGTCAGATCAAGGAGTACCAGGTTGTTTGATGCAACAAAGTTCAGCCTCTCCACCAGCCGTTACCTACCGTTGTCATCTTCTTGTACCAGTGTCCCATGTCCCTGCCTTTCCTTAATTCTGCTTAGAAAGGTCTGACATTGATGAGTGCAGCTTTACAGCAGTCTGACAAGTTGAACTTTTTTCAGCCCTGAGCACCGCAACAAAAACTGGCCACCGCTCAAAGCGTTTCAGCACTGAGGGCGCTCAACACTGTCAATGTTGGACTACATAGAGAATGAATAGAAAATAGTCGTCTACAGCAGAAAAAATGAGTTTGGTGAACAAGGCCCCTAACACTTTTTCTGCAGTGTTTGGATTCCGGACTACATCAAGAGATGTCTCGTATGTTGCCAGTTTCAACCAACCAACCCGATTCACCGAGCACCCCTACAGAAAAGAGGCATTTCATTCCCATGGTCTGACCTTCAAATTGACTGGGTAGGTCCCCTTCCACGGTCAGCCAGAGGTAACAAATACTTCCTCACAGTCACATGTGCTTTCAACAAATGGGTCGAGTGCTTGCCTGCTCCTAATGACACGGCTTACTTGTTGATGAACCATATATTCTCCAGATTCGGTCTGCCAAGCCGAATCAACTCTGACCGTGGCACTCATTTCACCGCCGAAGTCATGCAACAACTGTGGGAAACCTTGGGAGTTAAAGCTAACTTCCATATTAGCCACCATCCACAATCCTCCAGACAAGTTGAAAGAACCCACCGAACTATGATCAACATACTGAAGAAGTATGTTTCACCACACCAAAAAGACTGGGATGTAAAACTTTTGCTGGTCCTGATGGCCATCCGAGCCACACCCCATGAAGCTACTGGGGTCTCACCTTTTGAAATAATGACAGGCCGGCAAGTGACTTTTCCCCTGCATTTACTCTATCAACCTGGAGAGGCCAGTGTTGCCACAGCTTACACTACTCACCAGTACACGACTTACCTGACCAAACTTCTCCAACAGACTCTTGCCTTTGCCCAAAAACATTTGGACCGATCAGCTGAAGGATGCAAAGCCTACTACGACCAGAAAGCCTCACATGACAAACTCCAAGTGGGAGACAAGGTTTTCTACTATTCCTTCATTCCTCAAACAGGACAGACCAGTGCACGGGCAGGAAAAGTCGCTCAGAAGTTCCTCCCCAGGTGGATGGGTCCATACATGATCACAGATAAACTCTCACCGGTCGTTTACCAAATCAAGATACACAAAGGTCGCCAGGACCCCATCTCCAAATGGATCCATTGTAATCAGATCAAAGCTCACAAAAACCCCATGGGACTCGTCGGGGACAACACTGTTCCATTAAGTCAGTAAACAAACTTAAAATCTTGTTTGCGCCCAATAGATAACTGTTGGCTAACTATCAGCCTCAGGTATACTCGGTCACATTTCTCTCCCGCAATCAGGTAACCGCGTTAAACCTCCAAAGGGAAGAGTTAACTGACTTCCTTAAAAACTAACTTTAAAAGACCCTGCAAAGTTTCATTCAGTGTCATCAACTTACTATTTCAAAATAGTACACACAAAACCTCCAATATCACTAGCTTAAGTCAATAATCACAAAACCCCACTAAAGGTGATAATTTGGTGACACATGGGGAGTGCATAATTGTATAGCATCTCAGACAAGAACAAAGAGCAGAGGTTCCCTGGGAGATAACAGGGAGGTGTGAAGGATGAATGCAGTGTGACCTTTTGTGTGTTAGAAACTTCTAGAAGAATGTTAAAGGATTAAGGAAGTGAATGCAATGTGACCTTTTGTGTGTTAGAATCTTCTAGAAGAATGCCATGCTTTTTAAGAGGCGAGTCTCTGCTGAGTATTCATTCTGTCTATGCTTCTTGTGTGAGACGTGTAATAAAATGTCTGAGTCAAATCCGCCTCGTTATTTACACGCTCCACACTGGTGACCCAAGACGAATCATGGAACACAACGAAAGACCCCTGGAGCCAGCCTCAATGGGAGCCCCCAGCCGTGCATGTGCTGTTGCGATCAAGCTACCGGATTTTTGGCAGCACAACTCGCGCTCCTGGTTCCACCTAGTCAAGGCGCAGTTCGCCCTCCGGGGGATATCGGCGGATGACACAAAATTCCACTATGTGGTCGCAGCGCTCGACACCCGCACGGCTCAGCACGTAGAGAGCCTGCTCGATCAGCCACCAACCGACGACAAGTACAGCGCGCTGAAGGCTGCGCTCATCCAGCACTTCAAACTCTCGGATGGTGAGAGAGCAGAGAGACTCCTGACTCGGACCGGGTTGGGAGATGGTTCGGCCATAGACCTGATGGAGAAGATGCTGAGGTTAAAGGGCACAGACGACGACCATTTCATTTTTACCCACCTCTTCCTCCGGAACCTTCCGTCAGCGGCAAGAGCGACCCTGGCCAATTCGCCGTTGCTGGCCAAGCGGGACTATCGTGCACAAGCCCGGGAAGCAAACCGCATCATCGTCACCAGCAGGGAGTTCACGACCATTGCGGCAGCGACGGAGCTCGGTGCGGTGGCCGGAGGAGGCGAGGAGCCATCGACGGCAGCAGCAGAGCCACCGACGGCAGCAGCAGTGGGGGCCAAGGAACGCGGGGGAGACACGCCTTGCTTCTACCACCGCCGCTTCGCAGAGAGGGCACGCAAATGTATACCACCGTGCCAATTCAAGCAACTCAGGAAACGCCAAGACCGGGGGTCGGTAGCAGCCGCGACCCTCGGGGAGGAGAACAAGCTGCTCTACTTGATGGACGCACGCTCGGGGAGGCATTTCCTCGTGGCCACCGGCGCCCAGAAGAGTTTCATCCGGCCGACCTACGCCGACCGGCTGGCAGGATCTAGCGGCCCCGAGATGGCAGCAGCAAATGGCTCGGGGATTAAGACCTTTGGTGAGAGGACTCTACTCTTGTCTCTACACGGCCGTACATTTGAGTGGACTTTTGTCATAGCAGCATTGAATTTCCATATATTGGGGGCTGATTTTCTATGTGCACATGGTTTGTTGGTAGATGTCGCTAACAGACGCCTGGTTAATGCACTGACTCTCTCCCCTGTATAGCTCGAGTGACCCGGCCAACAGCACAAGCCAACATCACAGCTACATGCGGTAAGTTCCACACACTGCTCACTCAGTTCCCAGCACTCACTGTCCTGACATTTTCGGCAGCCATCGCTAAACACGGGGTGGAGCATTTTATCACCACCACCGGGCCGCCCGTTTTTGCAAGACCTCGGCGCTTGGACGCAGCTAAACTGGCCATAGCGTGCGAGGAGTTCGCCAACCTGGAAAGGTTGGGCATCATCAGGCGCTCAAACAGCCCATGGGCTTCCCCGCTACACATGGTCCCTAAAGCTGAGGGTTCGTGGTGACCTTGCGGGGATTTCCGCAGGTTGAACAACGCCACAGCACACGGCTGCTACCCAATTCCTCACATTCAGGATTTTTCCATTCACCTCGCAGGGGCGCGCATTTTTTCTAAAATAGACCTGGTCCGCGGTTACCACCAAGTCCCAGTGCGCGCTGAGGACATACCCAAAACAGCGGTAATAACTCCGTTCGGTTTGTTCGCGTTTTTGCGAATGCCATTTGGGCTTAAAGGGGCTGCACAGACGTTCCAACGCATGATGGATGCAGTGCTGCGCGATCTCCCTTTCGTGTTCGTCTACCTGGACGATATCTTAGTAGCCAGCGCGTCCGAAGACGAACACGAAACCCACCTCACGACGGTTTTCCGGAGGTTGGAAGAGCACGGGTTAATAATCAACCCAGCGAAATGTCAGCTCGGGGTGACGGGGATTGATTTTTTGGGGCACCGCGTCTCTCCCGAAGGAGCAGTCCCGCTGCCTGACAAAGTGCGCGCAGTAGCAGATTTTCCCCGGCCGCAAACGGTCAGGGCGCTACAAGAGTTTTTGGGAATGGTGAATTTTTATAACCGTTTCCTTCCCCGCGCAGCACAGCTCATGCAACCACTGTACGCCGTGCTCAGAAAACAGAAACCCGCGGATAAGGTCGAATGGACCCCGGAGGGGGAGCGGGCGTTCTCGGAAGTCAAAGCAGCCCTGGCAAACGCTGCATTGCTGGTACATCCAGACCCAACGGCCCGCATAGCGCTCACCACTGACACTTCAGATGTGGCCATAGGGGCGGTTGTGGAGCAGCGCGTAGCCGGGGCTTGGCAGCCGCTCGCCTTTTTCAGCAGGATTTTGCGCGACAGTGAACGTAAATACAGCGCATTCGACAGGGAATTGCTGGCTCTCCAACTGGCCATTCGCCACTTCCAGTTCTGGCTGGAAGGGTGCAGTTTCACCGCGTTCGTTGACCACAAGCCACTAACATTCGCGATGGCCAAGGTTTCAGAACCGTGGTCGGGCCGGCAGCAGAGACAGCTGGCCGCGATCGCAGAGTTTACTACCGATATTCAGTATGTCTCGGGTAAACTGAATGTAGTGGCAGACTGCCTCTTGGGTGCCGTGGCGACCCCAGTCTGCGTGGGGATAGATTACGCAGCCATGGCCGCGGAGCAGGTTAGTGACGCGGACGTGCGCGCGCTCCAGTCTGGACCAACAGGGTTAAGGCTGGAGAGCAGGGTGCTGCAAGACAGCATGCCCCCCCTAATCTGCGATGTCTCCACGGGGCGCCTGCGTCCCGTGGTCCCGGCCGCTTGGCGCCGCAGCGTGTTTGACTCGATTCATTCTTTGGCGCACCCGGGAGTGCGCGCATCGGTCAAAATGGTAGGAGAGAAATTCGTGTGGCCGAGCCTTCGCAAACAAGTGAAAGAGTGGGCGGCAGCCTGCATGGCGTGCCAACGAGCCAAAGTACACAGACACACGAAGGCTCCCTTGGAGCCATTTCGCATCCCGGCTAAGAGGTTCGACCATGTTCACGTGGACCTCGTGGGCCCCCTCCCGCCATCACAGGGGTGCACGCACCTTCTGACAATGGTGGACCGCACCACGCGCTGGCCGGAAGTGGTTCCACTGGCGGCAACTACAGCCGAGGAGGTGGCGCGCGCGTTTTTAACAGCATGGGTGGCGCATTTTGGAGTCCCGTCGGATATTACATCTGACAGAGGCCCTCAATTTGTTTCCGAACTCTGGTCAACAGTGGCCCGCAGCCTGGGTGTCACAATTCACCGCACAACCGCGTACAATCCACAGGCTAATGGGTTATGCGAACGTTTTCATAGGTCATTGAAAGCGGCTCTCAGGGCGTCACTGACGGATGCAAATTGGGTAGACAAGCTACCGTGGGTTTTATTGGGGTTACGTTCTGCGCCTAAAAGGATCTGGAAGCTTCCCCGGCTGAACTCGTTTTTGCGCAGCCACTTCGGCTTCCCGGGGAGTTTCTTCCAGATAATCCCGCGCTGGGCAGCTCCCCGTCTCAGCTGTTGCAGCGTAGCATAGACACAAGCACGCTGCCGGGCCCTGCTCACCACAGTTTTCCGCGCGTTTTTGTGCCTAAAACTTTAAAAAACGCGGAGTTCGTTTTTATCAGACACGATGCCCATCACCCTCCACTGTGCCCACCTTATGATGGACCGTTCAGAGTGCTGGAAACAGGGGACAAGCATTTTTTGCTAGATTTGGGGGGTAGGAGGGAAAAGATTGGCATAGACAAACTCAAGCCCGCTTTTGTGGTGGCGGACGAGCAAGTGCTGTTGGCGAGGGCCCCTCGGCGTGGAAGACCCCCACGGGGAGCTTCCCAGAGAAAAGATTCCCCAGAGCACCCACATGGACAGACTTTTACCCCTCAAACATCAGCCCCCCAGCATGACAGCGCCGCGGAGGCAGTGAATCCTGGTTACAGCAGATACGGGAGAAGAGTGAAGCCCAAGCAGCATGTGGATTGATGTTTAATGATTCTACCACAGCATATGGACTGTCATTCTATTGTTCTATCCAAGTTGCTCGGGGGGGGGGGGGGGGGTCGTTTGGTGACACATGGGGAGTGCATAATTGTATAGCATCTTAGACAAGAACAAAGAGCAGAGGTTCCCTGGGAGATAACAGGGAGGTGTGAAGGATGAATGCAGTGTGACCTTTTTTGTGTTAGAAACTTCTAGAAGAATGTTAAAGGATTAAGGAAGTGAATGCAATGTGACCTTTTGTGTGTTAGAAGCTTCTAGAAGAATGCCATGCTTTTTAAGAGGAGAGTCTCTGCTGAGTATTCATTCTGTCTATGCTTCTTGTGTGAGACATGTAATAAAATGTCTGAGTCAAATCCGCCTCGTTATTTACACGCTCCACAATAAAACACTAAAAGCCTAGAGCTCAGTCTTTAATAAAGTTATTCCGCCTCTGAGAATAATTTTCACCTACCACTCAAGTACCTCAAGAAAAAGAAAACCAACGAGAAGCTCAAAATTAAAATCACTCACTTCCATTTGTTTGCCAGGACGATGGCCCTCCTGTTTTTCAGTTTAGCCCTCTGCCTAGCATTCTCACCTACTTTTGCCCAGTTAGAACTGGACAGAGCCAAGACAAAAAGTCAGCAATCCTTAGGTAGATTCTCAACAACAGCCTCCTCATTAGGGCCTCTTGCTAGCCTTAGCATGTCTACTGTTAAATCGGTCAACACCGCTACACCAAAACGCCAGGTAGTTGAACCACAAACCGTTACCAAAACTTTGCAAGATACTGTGCTGGTTTTGAATGTTTGCTCCAAAGCCTCATTCAATCTCAACAAGGTCTTGAACTTGTCGCTCTTCATGTTAGAGGTTGACCATGCTCATGCACACCTAATGTCTATGTTCCTTCAAAAGGTAACTAGAAACAATAGTTTTTCAGCTAACACTTCAGCAATGAGCCTGCCTTCACCTCTTCTTGCCCCTGTTTCAGTTGTTACAAATTTACTCCTCGTTGCCACTCAAAGAACAATTATGACCTTCCATGTTCGCTCAGTCTTCCAGAACAAAGGTCTCAAACACCTTCTGAGTCAGACCTCTGTGGAACCATGGTTTAGTCCAGCTAAACCAATTCAATTCGAACCTCCTTCAATTACCTCAATATTGCTTAACCTAAAACATCTACCTCAAATAAGCAATAATTTTTGTTTTGCATTCTTCATTTTGATCTTTACTCTTAGAATTTTTGAAGTTATATGCATGCTTATATACAAACATATATCTATATATAGTCCTTGCACTCCATTTTGATTTTTGTGCCCAATTCAAACTATTTTTGAACAATTATAATAGCTGTTTCATCTTAAACCAAAACACCTACCTCAGGTATGTAAAACTACATACTTTCTATCTTCTTACTTTTGTAACCAGAATTTTTGAGTCATTTCAAGACATATACCTTAGCTTACTACTCTTAGTCAATTTTATAATCTACATTTGTCCATATTCAAATTATTTTTGGAAATTCCTGAAAGTCTTTCCAGTAAACCAAATTCAAAGATCTCTACTTAGTAATAGATACTGTTTACATGCTAGTGTATATGGACATCAAAACCTTTAACCCAGTATTTAGGTCAAGTGTTTCCAAGGAGACGAAGCTGCAATGGATGTGTACCAATGCTGACCGAAGCTCACCATTGCTACAAAGGGGGAAATATGTAGCATCAACGTCTCCTCAAGCCAATCCAGGAGATCACTTTTCTTCATTTTACAGAAATTTCACTTTTCTTCATTTTAAAGCAACTCTCACTCAAGGTCTGGTCAAGAAGGCTGTGCCTTTTCCAGGACCCCAATGTAAACAACTCCCCTCTTGCAGAGAGGGTAAGGATCAGAATTTGCTTTTAAAGGCTTAAGTGGACCATAAAACTCGTGAAATTCAGATCCCCAAAATTGACAGTTCATTTTGATATCATCCGCCCTACAGGAAACTAATGCTCTTTAAAAAGTCATAAACTTTTATATGGCATCCCTCCTTCCCCTTTGACAGATCCCAGAGACCTAAAGAAATTATCTACAGCTCAACAGTACCTCCTAGTGGACATCTACGGAATGTGTTTCATTGTGTAATCTGACTAAGCATTAAGTTTTTCTAATTTCCAGCTATCATCTCCCCAGGACCTGAGGACATTAAAAATCATCCTTTTGATCACCGACCAGGGTTTGCAGTAATTCATTAATCCTTGATTTAAATGTGAGTGCATGTATTAGGAATGTTTATGTTCATGAGTGTTAGTCAAATGAATGTTAATATTATTAGTAAGGGTATAAATGCATGATCACTGAATATTAGCCGAGTCACTTAATTTAGTTAGATCTTATATTGAGCACCTAATTTCATAAGAACTGAATGAGTATTAATCCCTGTCCGCTATCATTCCTGATCACCATTCCCCTCTACCTTCCATGAGATAATGCCCTTTTCATTTGATTGGCTGTTCCCAAACAACTTTTCCTCGTTGGACAAAGCCCATTCAAACTCTTCTTTATGAAAGCTGGTTGGCCTGCCCTACAACCGGCCCTGGTTTTATGATCCAACAGCGCACTTCAGTTAAATGCATGAAAGCCGGCATGCAGCTCAGAAGAATAAAAGAATATAAGATGTTAGAAGATTAAAAAGACAGAATAAGAGAGAAAGAAAGAAGAATAGCGATCTAGATCTAAAAGAAAAGTTTTTGTTTTCACTTCTTCAAAGTTCCTTGCAGTTTTCTTTGTCTAAATTGTTCTGTGAATTTTAAGAAACCTTTTTGTGTGTGAAGTTTGTCAAATCCTGCGTTAGTTTTCTCGTTTTTCGGCTTAACTGAGGAGAAACCATCCTTTTCTTACGAGCTCGCCTTAAAGAGAGTCAAACTCTCAAAAAACTTTTTTTCTTCACCTCAGAAGCCATTCTTATCCTAGTTGAATGTTTTTCTTAGATTTTCTGACTTTTCATGCAGTTAAAGTGGACCTTTAATTTTCCCATTTTAAAGTGAACAGAGATTGTGTTTTTGGACTTTCTTTCCGGCCTCATCCACGCCTGACTGAGACGTCCTCCTTCAGTTTTTGGTCTATTCCGCGGCCAGAGACATCATAAATTCAGACTGGTTGCCAAAAGGACTCTCCACGCCCGCTTCGAGACAGCCGTTACTGCTGCTGCCTGCTGTCCATCTGTGAGCCCCCCGGCTGAGTCTACACTTCTTACGGTTGGTTGTGAACATCGAGAAGCCTTGCAGCAGTCGCTTCTCACTCGGTCCCAACCTTAAAACCCCAGCCGGCGCTGACCCGCTGAACACGTGGACCTACAGCTGTTCGTAAGTGAGGCTCCCATTTTCCTATCTGCTGGGTTTAAACGTGATGTCCTAATATTTCAATTACAATTGGACATAACCAGTATTTCATGGGACAGTTAGTCTCTCAGCCGTAGGACAAAGCTATAAACTGAAGGAAGATTCTTATTCATTTTTAAGTAACCACCTTTCATTTTTGTAGATTAATTCAGAAGTTCATTTTTAGATAATCAGCTTAGGAATTTTTCCCCATAAAATTGTGCTCTGTTTTGTTAGACATTTCAGCCTTCCATTACCGTTGAAACATAAAATCTAGTTTCTTCTTGGTTCCGCAAAGGTTTAACTCTAGATTTTATGTTCAGGAATCCACTAACAGTTGATGTGATATTAGACACCTGTTCATCATTTGAATCTGTTTAGCCATCATTTGAATGCTATATCATGTAACCTGAATGAGTTTAATAAAAGGGTAAATGAGAGAAGTTGAAGTGTTTTCCTTTCGTATATGTCTCCTAGATCACGGCAGGAAAAGAACTCCCTTAAATTTTGAGACTGATCCATTAAGTAACTGAAGGTACGGAAATTAATCAAAATTAAGTTAAAAGTACAAGTTGTTCTTTTAGAACTGGTGCCCCCTCTTTACGAGTGCTTTCCTATTTTATTTAGCGAGTGTAGAGGTGACGGTTTAACTCTGTCCCCTCGCACACCCACTATTAAATAAAAAAAATAATTCCTGTACCTTATTACACTACATTTTATTAAATATCACTACACGGCCATCCTCGGCTCCCCTCGGTATGGGGTTTTTCTTTGTTAGCAAGAAGGACAGGTCTCTGCATCCGTGCATTGACTACCATGAGCTTAACGCCATAACAATCAAAGATAAATACCCTCTGTCCCCTGATGAACTCTGCCTTCGAGCTCCTGCAGCACTCGCGTGTATTCTCCAAACTCAATTTACGCAATACTTACCACCTAGTCAGAATACGCAAGGGGGACGAGTGGAAAACAGAGTTTAAGACACACTTGGAGCAATCTGAGTACTTAGCCATGCCTTTTGGGTTAACTAATGCCCCCGCTGTTTTCCACCAGTTAATCAATGACATCCTCCACGACATGTTAAATCAGTTTGTTTTTGTCTATCTGGATGACATCCTGATTTTTTCTCACACGCCTGAGGAGCATCAAACCCAGCCATGTTACAGCGACTCTTAGAAAACCAACTTTATGTCAAGGCTGAGAAGTGTGAGTTCTCCACCAATTCCACTTCTTTCCTTGGCTTTATTGTAGCGGAGGGGGAGCTGAGAACCGACCCGGCCAAGGTAAAGGCTGTGCTAGATTGGCCAACACCCCATTCCCACAAGGCGCTACAACGCTTCTTGGGGTTTGCGAATTTCTATCGTAGGTTTATTCATAATTATAGTGGGGTAGCACTGCCTTTAACACAGCTGACCTCTGTTATGGTACCATTTTTATGGACCAAGGCAGCTGAACAGGCCTTTGTCAAATTAAAGGGCCTGTTCGCAGATAAATCCATCTTGGCTCAGGTTGACCCCCAGCTCCAATTTATCTTGGAGGTGGATGCTTCAGAAACGGGGGTGGGTGCGATTTTATCCCAGTGCTCCCCTCTGGACTTGAAGCTCCGGCAGTGGGCATATTTCTCTTCCGCCTCCCAAAGAGAGCAGACGCTTTTTCCTTCTCTCCAGCTCTGACTTTTATCTCCTTCCTCCTCTAACTGACTGGATCCCAGCTTGCTATCGTCTGTCTGCGTGTCTCTACTGCTGATTATCGAATGAAATTATGGATTTAATAAGCTGGGCTTTGAACGCAATTGACACTATTTTTTCAACGAGGAAAAGTGCCCCGGGGGAGGTTGTTTGCCCCGCAGGAACTGCGGCTGCGGACTATTTGAGGGACACAAGTAATTGGAAACTCTTGTGCCTGTCTGATCTTTCTATCGAAGATGTCGAAGATTTGTACGTCTTCGTAGCAATGGTCATCGGGATCGTTCTGATTGGATCTGGGATTGTCCTGGTGTACTGTAAATTGATGAAGATGGACGTAGCCTATCAAAATGCTGGCCAGGCGAGGCTTAACCATCAAATTGAAAAAATGGAGAGGACTCTGACAGCGGCTAATGGAGAACTGTCTAGGAAAATAGATTACATCATGATCACGCTGAGAGCCGTCCATGAAGGATTCAACGTCCAGCACTGAAGGATTAAGGACTGAATCTGTAAGAGAATATAAAGTCTTTTTCTCTGGGATCAGTACTATTCGACTAATCTGACCCCCTCACACAAGTCCTCCAGATTATCTGCAGTTTTTTGTTTCCAAAACATTTGAGCTGCATTGACTCTACGGACAGCCAGCTGCCTGGCTCAAGGACAAATGCCAGCCGCTAAGACAAAACATCTCCTGCCAAAGAGACTTTGTTGTTCTTAACTGATACAACACCTACACTCAACACTACACCCACACTGACTCAAATAAACTGATGAAAAGATCATTCACTCACTGCTCCCTTTGTGTCTTTGTGTACATTCTTGTCTGCTAATTGTGCACTGAGGGCTTTTTTTCTTGTAATCATAATATTGATCATATATGACCGGTATTCTGACAATCAATGGTTTTTTGCTCTTTCCTATTGTGTTATCCTTTTCTTCCCTATGCATCCTGTACCCATCTGATGACAGGCGCGTTTTCAGACGCTGCTGCGTCACCGGAAATGCAGGTCGTTTTCTGTGTCAAGTCAAATCCCTCGTATGTTATCAGTTGTTTACTGTTAATGTACTTGGCAATAAATCCTTTCTGAGTTCTAAGTTCTGAGTTCTCTCGGCGGCTCACCCAAGCCGAGAGGAATTACGACGTCGGGGATCGTGAACTGTTGGCCATTAAATTGGCTTTTGAGGAATGGGGACATTGGCTGGAGGGAGCTATTCACCCTGTAGTCGTGTGGACCGACCACAAGAACCTTGAGTATCTGCGATTGGCCCGCTTGCTGAATCCTAGGCAGGCTCACTGGGCCCTATTTTTTCAGCGCTTTAATTTCACTGTTGCCTATAGGCCCGGCTCCTGTAACGGGAAGCCTGATGCTCTCTCCAGGCAGTTCAGTCAGGACCTGGCTGACCCCGCCTCCCACTCCCAGCCCATTCTTCCACCTCCGTGCGTCCTGGGAACCCTTACCTGGGAGATTGAGAGGAGAGTCTGCCAGACCCAGTCCTCTGAGCCCAAACCAGCGGGTTGTCCCCATAATTGCCTTTACATCCCTGCCGCCCTCCGCAGCAAAGTTATCCAGTGGGGGCACACCGGACGTCTCGCCTGCCACCCTGGGGTGGTATCTACTGTGGACATTATTAGGCAAGCATTTTGGTGGCCCACGCTGCGGCGGGACGTGCAGGAGTACATGAAGGCTTGCCAAACATGTGCCCATAATAAATCCCCACCACCGCTGGTCTTCTTCACCCCCTCCCAGTCCCCAGCCGACCCTGGTCCCACAACGCTATGGACTTTGTCACTGGTCTTCCCCCCTCCCATGGTAACACTGTGATATTGACCATTGTGGACAGATTTTCCAAGGCCATGCATCTGGTTCCTCTTCCCAAGGTGCTATCCACCTCCAAGACTGCTGAATTACTGTCCTACCATGTTATCAGACTGCACAGTATGCCCAAGGACATTGTGTCTGACCGGGTTCCTCAGTTCATCTCACGGGTATGGAAATCATTCTGCCACTGCCTTGGCACCACTGTCAGCCTCACCTCCGGTTATCATCTGCAGAGCAATGGGCAGGCTAAGCATGCCAACCAGTCCCTGGAGGATGCCCTTCGTTGCGTGGCAGCTGATGATCCCTCCTCATGGAGCTCCCATCTGAACTATGTGGATTATTCGTTAAATTCCATGGTCTCTTCAGCCATGTGGCGATCGCCATTTGAAGCTTCCGTGGGCTACAACCCCCCTCTGCTATCCATGATGGAGAGAGAGGTAGCGGTGCCGTCCGTGGGGGCCCATTTTCATCACTGCTGCCAGGCCTGGAGAGCTATCAGAGTGGCTCTCCTTCGCTCCACTGTGCGCAATCGGTGCTACGCTAACCGCAAGAGTGTCCTGGCACTGGAATACAAGACTGGGCAGCAGGTCTGGGTGGCCATGAATCAGATCCCGCTCAAAGCTGAGTCTCGGAAGCTTGCTCCCCAGTTCGTGGGCCCCTTACCCGTTACCAACAACATAGGGGACTCTGCTGTCTGGCTCCAGCTCCCATGGGCACTCCGCGCGCACCCAACTTTCCATGTCTCTAAGGTCAAACCTCTCTCCTCCAGCCCCCTCTGCTCCTCCCCCCCGAAGCCGCCTCCTCCTCCTCAGGTCCTCGATGGGCACATTACCCACACCGTCAAAGAGATCTTGGATGCCTCCCTGGTCAACTGGGAGGGCTACGGTCCAGAGCATCAGTCATGGGTCCCTTGATCTGGATTCCACGATAAAGGTATGGTCCGGGCCTACCACCGAGCCCACCTGGAGAAGCCTGGGGGACCTCCAGGAGGCGTTCCTTGAGGCGAGGCACTGTCATATGCTGGCGAGTGCTTGCCCCCTCCTTCCCGTTTCACCTGTCTCCTCATAAGATGCACCTGCTGTTTCCTACTGGGCCAGCGTTTATAAGGAAGCACTCTTCGGTGATCCAACGCTGGCTCGTTTGTGTATACTGCATGTAGCAGACAGCTCATCAAGTAAGCGGTTGTGTTGTGGGTGACTTAACCTTACACATGTTCTCCTTTCCTTCTCTTCCAGGTTGCTGCCAACGTCACGGTGCGTCTTCAGGGATTTGCTGCACTTGCCAGCCTGTTGCTCCTCCACAACGCAGCTCATCAACTCCACCCGGTCAGACTCCATGCCTCATTCCCCTACCAGCAGTTCCGACCTGCTGGTTCTTCTCCTTCGCTGGGTTCTGTGCCAGTCACTCCCGTCTTCCCACGTAAGTGGTATAAATTAGACTTCCACAATTCCCCTCCATTCTTCACTAATCAGCCTCGTCTCACCCTCTGCAGGTTTGCTGCTCCTCTGGCAAGTGACTGACTTTTTCCCCAAGTTTGCGGTTTTGAACATTCAGTAAAAGGTCAAACGTTCTTTGTGTGTTCTTTTGGTGATTGCACTTTGCACTCAGGCTGCTTGTCCAGTCAATATGACCGTTCTTTTTGCTCAGCTTATTGTGGTTTAGGCACGTTTTCATCACCAAGGTGGCAATACTTAACGTGTGCCAATGCTGACAAAGAATACACTAAGGCTATGTGCATGGAACATCAAGGGGTGTCACTCACCAATTAAAAGGAAAAAGGTCCTCTTAGCTTTAAAGAAGGAGGGCGTGGATATAGCGTTATTACAAGAGACGCACCTGAATGACATGGAACATTTAAAGTTGCAACAGTGTGGCTTTGAGTATATTTTCTTTTCCTCTTTCACCAGTGAAAGCCGAGGGGTGGCAATTCTTATTAGGAAATTCATACCTTTTTAATTAACAAAATGTATTAAGGATGCATTTGGTCGATACGTGTTTATAAAAGCAGTTATACATGGAGAGGAATTTGCCATTTTAAATGTTTATTGTCCTCCTGGTCACCCTGTCACATTTTTGGTTGAGGTGGCGACAAAACTTGCAGGATTACCTTTAGTAAATGTCATTTTGGGAGGCGATTTTAATTGTCTCTTGAATCCATTGATTGATAGGCTTCCCATTGGTTTCCTTCCTTTTTCAAAACAAACAAAACAGGTATCTGATCTTATGGAGGAAGTGGGTTTTGTGGATGTGTGGAGGAAACTTCACCCTGCAGGGAAAGAATACACTTTTTACTCCAACCCACACAAATGTCACACAAAGTTATTCTAAAACAGGTGGTATCCTGCAAAATTGGACATATTGCCATTTCTGATCATGCAGCAGTTTATTTAGACTCCGCCCCTAAAGTTGTAAAAGGACAATCAAAATACTAGACACTAAATCCCCGTATTTTAAAGGATGCGAAATTTGTAGAATATTTTACTACAGAATTCAAACACTTTCATACTGTTAACTCCCCCACAGCCACCAGCCGATCACTGCTATGGGAGACTGCTAAAGCTTTTGGTAGGGGATTGATAATATCATATACATCCAGCAAAAAGCATTGAATTACAGAACAACAGAACATATTAGAAAGAAGGCTCAGTTTTGCAGAAAAAGAATATTTTAAAAATTCTTCACAATTCAAATTAAAGGAGATCAATACCATCTGGTGCTCACTTAATACTTTGCTGACACAAAATGCTACAGACAAACTCAGATTTACCAAACAAAAATTATTTGATTATGGGGATAAACCAGGTAAATATCTTTCTTTCTTAACAAAAACAAGAATAGCTTCCCAAACAATAGCTTCAATTTCTGATGGGAATGGCTTCTGTTCCACTGATCCTGAGGTAATTAATACGGCTTTTCTAGAATTTTACAGAAATTCATACAAGTCTGAACAATGTAACAACTTTCAATCATTAATGGCAACTTTCTTTTCACAAATTAAATTTCCAAACTTATCAGACATTCAAAAAACTGACTTAAATGCAGAAATATCAGAATCTGAGGTGCACAGAGCAATTAAATCTCTCCATAATGGGAAGGCACCAGGTCTGGATGGACTCACATCAGAATTCTATAAAGAATTTAGGGATTTGCTGTCAAAGCCATATTTAGACATGCTAAGTGACTCGTTTGGTGCTGGTGTCCTCCCCCCTTCTCTCAGGGAAGCTACTAAATCCTTAATTCTCAAAAAAGGAAAATCTCCTGAAAATTGTGGCTCTTATAGACCAATTTCTTTACTTAATGTTGATTTAAAAATACTGTCAAAAATCCTCGCAACACGCCTGGAAAGAATCTTGCCCCACGTAATAAATCCTGACCAAACAGGCTTTATTAAGGGTCGCAATTCATGTAATAATGTTAGACGTCTTCTAAATGTGATTCAGTTGTGTCAGAAGCGTGTGGCGGATGGTCTTGTAGTTTCTCTCGATGCAGAAAAAGCATGAGTGGTCCTACTTGCTTTATACTCTGCAGCAGCTTGGGCTGGGTCCTAATTTTATTACGTGGATTAAAGTCCTTTATAGTTGTCCTTTGGCAGCTGTTATCACAAATGGACTTAGGTCTAAAAACTTTTGAGGTTGGAAGAGGGAACAGACAGGGCTGTCCCCTCTCCCCTCTTTTGTTCACTCTTGCGATTGAACCACTAGCTGAAGCGATACGAAGTGACGCTACTGTCCTTGGTATTACTACTGAGCATCGAACACACAAAATTTCATTATATGCCGACGATGTTTTATTGTTCCTTTCTAACCCAATTGTTTCAGTGCATAGTGTCATCTCAATCATCAATAAGTTTAGTTTATTTTCTGGTTATAAGATTGATTTCTCGAAATCTGAGGTCATGCCCCTGGGAAAACAATGTCACATTCCTGGCTCTCCCTTTATGTGGTCACCAGCAGGATTTGTGTATCTGGGTATATTTGTTACACCTTGTTTTGATCAAATATTTAAAGCACACTATGTCCCGTTATTTGACAAAATCAAACAGGATCTCGAGTGTTGGAATTGCCTCACTATATCATGGTTAGGGAGAATCTCGCTTCTTAAAATGAATATTCTTCCTTGCTTGCTTTATCTAATGAGAATGATTCCTATTTTATTTACACTCAGACTTACCCAAAAAATAAAGGGCTGGCTTAGTTCCTTTTATGGAGCAAAAAAAGGACACTCATAAAAATGTCAACATTGCAGCTTTCCGGCCATATGGGAGGTTTAGATCTCCCAGATCTCAAAAAACATCAGTTAAGTTCTCTTTTGTTGTATGCATTAGAGTGGGTTTGCAAAAACACTTTTGCAATATGGCTGGACATAGAAGTGTCATTATGTGAATGCCCTCTTAATACTTAGCTCTTTCTCAGAATCAGAATCAGAATCAGAATCAGCTTTATTGGCCAAGTATGCACAACACATACAAGGAATCTGACTTTGGCTAAAAACTTGCTCTGGTTGTTTAGGTGGAGGATTTAAATAAGATTTAAATAAGGATTCAATGACAACAGAGTATGTACAGTAAATTACAGTCTGTCCACGTTTCTGCAAATATATACAGGAATATATGCAGTTATTTACTCAGACTATCCACACTTTGCAGAAATATATGAAAAAATATACAGTCATACAGTATTTCAATGTGAACTCAGATTCAGTGATATAATGTGAATGAAGTAAAAAGCAGTGTGAGAGTTATGTGCAATGTAAGAATGGATGAAAAGTCATGAGTACAGCAACAGGTAGGACTAGGTGAATGTTAGGAGTTCATCAGAGTGATGGCTTGAGGAAAGAAACTGTTCCTGTGACGGGTGGTTTTGACCTTCAGTGATCTGTAACGACGACCAGAAGATAGAAGTTCAAACATTTTGTGGCCGGGGTGTGACGGGTCAGCACAGATGTTTCCCGCCCGTTTCCTGGTTATGGACCGATCTAAGTTCTCAATGGAGGGTAGGTCAGTACCAGTGATCCTCTCCACAGACTTAATGATCCGCTGCAGTCTGGTCTTGTCCTGTTTAGTGGCAGATCCAAACCAGACAGTGATGGAAAAGCAGAGGACAGATTGGATGATGGCGGTGTAGAAGACAACCAGCAGCTCCTGAGGCAAATCAAACTTCTTGAGTTGACGCAGAAAAAACAACCTCTGCTGGGCCTTTTTCCGGACAGTGTCTATATGGGAGGACCACTTCAGGTTCCGGGAGATTGTGGTACCCAGAAACTTGAATGAGTCCACAGTGGACACTGTGCTGTTGAGGATGGTGAGTGGGGGGAATGAAGGAGGGTGTCGCCTGAAATCCACAGTCATCTCCACCGTTTTGGCTGGGTTAAGTTCAAGATGGTTCTGGCCGCACCAGAGGATCAGCTGCTCCACCTCCCGCCTGTATGCAGACTCATCACCATCCCGGATCAAACCGATGACTGTGGTGTTGTCCGCAAACTTCAGGAGCTTCACCGAAGGGTCCTCTGAGGTGCAGGCGTTGGAGTAGAGGGAGAAGAGCAGTGGGGAAAGGACACATCCTTGGGGGGCGCCAGTACTAATTTTTCGGGAGCTGGATGTAAATCTCCCTAGCTTCACCTGTTGCCACCTGTCAGTCAGAAAGCTGGAGATCCACTGGCAGGTGGAGGGGGGCACCTTGAGCTGGAGGAGTTTCTGATGAAGAATGCCTGGGATGATGGTGTTGAATGCTGAGCTGAAGTCGACAAACAGGATCCTGGCGTACGTCCCTGGGGAGTCGAGGTGTTGCAGGATGTAGTGTAGTCCCATATTCACTGCATCATCCACTGACCTGTTTGACCGGTAGGCAAACTGCAGTGGGTTCATCAGGGGGCCTGTGACGACCTTCAGGTGGTTCAGCACCAATCTCTCCAAGGATTTCATGACCACAGAGGTCAAGGCAACAGGTCTGTAGTCGTTTAATCCTGTAACAGAGGGTTTCTTGGGAACTGGAATGATGATGGAGTGTTTGAAGCAGGAAGGCACTTCACACAGCTCCAGTGATCTATTAAAGATCCGGGTGAAGATGGGGGCCAACTCGTTGGAGCAGACTCTCAGGCAGGACGGAGACACACCATCAGGTCCTGCAGCCTTCTTGATCTTTGGTCTCTGAAAGACCCGGCGCACCTCCTCTTCACAGATCATTAGTGCTGGTGGGAGGTCAGAGTGGAGGAGGGATGGAGTTCCTGGGGCTGCAGATAATCCTTTTGTGTGGGTGGGAGGTGAGAACTGTAGGTTCTTTTCAAACCTACAGTAAAAGCTGTTTGAGTCGTTAGCCAGCTGGAGGTTTACCACATGGTGGGGGGATGGTCTCCTGTAGTTGGTGATATTCTGCAGGCCTCTCCAAACAGAAGCAGAGTTGTTGGCTGAGAAGTTTTTTTGTAACTTCTCACTGTAGCTCCTCTTAGCAAGCCTGATCTCCTTCATCAGCATGTTTCTGGCCCGCTTGTACAGAGTCCAGTCACCAGTCCTGTAGGCCTCCTCCTTGGTCTGACGTAGCTGCTTGAGTTTAGGAGTGAACCAGGGTTTATTGTTGTTGTATGTGCAGAAGGTCTTGGTCTGCACACACATGTCCTCACAAAAACTGATGTATGATGTCACAGTGTCAGTGAGTTCATTTAGGTTAATGGCTGCATCTTCAAAAACACTCCAGTCTGTGCAGTCAAAGCAGGCTTGTAACTCCAGTTTTGATTCCTCAGTCCATTTCTTCACAGTCCTTACAACAGACTTGGAAGTTTTTAGTTTCTGTCTGTATGTTGGAATAAGATGGAGCAGACAGTGGTCAGAAAAACCCAGAGCTGCACGGGGGACGGCATGATAGGCATTTCTTAAAACTGTGTAACAGTGGTCGAGTGTATTTGTGTCCCTGGTGGGACATTTAATATGCTGTCTGTATTTAGTAAGCTCATTTGTGAGATTAGCTCTATTGAAATCACCCAGAATGATAAGCAGAGAGTCTGGGTGTTTTTCCTCCACGTCTACTATCTGGTCAGCGAGGTGTTGCAGTGCCTCCGTTGTACAAGCAGCAGGCGGGATATAAATTCCGACCAGAATAGACGAGGAGAACTCTCGCGGTGAATAAAAGGTTTACAGTTTATGAACAGTGACTCTAAGTTAGGGCTACAAAACTTCTTCAACACTGTGACATCAGTACACCAACCTTCGTTTATGTAGAAGCAGATTCCACCACCTTTAGTCTTTCCAGAGAATTCTTGGCTGCGATCAGCGCGAAACAGTTGGAATCCGTCCAGGCGGACCGCGCTGTCCGGGATGTGTTCACTCAGCCAGGACTCCGTGAAACACAGGGCGCCAGATCTGCTAAAATCCAGGTTTTTGTGAGTCAGGAGCAGCAGTTCATCCATTTTGCTCGCCAAAGAGCGGACATTGCTCAGATGGATCGATGGGAGAGGTGTGCAATATCCTCGTTTCTTCAGCCTGACTAGCGCACCGGCACGTTTACCATGCCGCCTTCGTTTCCGGCCAGTGCCAATAGCCGCTGCTCCCACAGCTAAGATCGACTGAAAAAACTTCAGATCAGCAGCAGAAACTGGCAGAGAAGATGCATTGGGAGATAGTCTGAGTGAAAGTAGTTCCTCCCTTGAAAAGGTGACTCGGACGGAAGAGCAGAAGTCCAAAAAAACACACAAAATTAACAAAAACATCAGAGAGCAGAAGCCAGTGGCTGCCATCCGTGGCGTCATCTTGGATCATTTGGATCATTCTAAAAAGTATGAAAACTATAAAGAAATGCTGTAGTAACCCGATATCTGTTAATGCTGTTAAGGCATGGAGAGCAGCACGGTGCATTGAGGGGAGAACTGGGATAACCTCCAGTTTCACTCCTATTGCCAGCAATCCAGACTTTCTTCCCAGAGTGCTGGATTCTGGTTTTGGGGAGTGGGTTTCAAAGGGTATCTCCACATTTGGTTGTCTTTTTAAGGAAGGAATCCTTAGGCCTTTTGATCAGGTGGTTGAGGACTTCAAATTAGGTAAAAATAATCTTTTTCTTTTTTTCAAATCAGGGATTTTATCAAAAAAGAAACATCCCTCTTTGAAGACACTGAGATCTCTGATATTGAAAAGCTGTTTTTCAGTTCAAGGGAAATGTCACTTAGCATGCGCTACAAGGTATTGAAAGGTCATTGTAATGCTGATTCTCCTATTCTGGCTCGAACCTGGGGAAGAGAATTGGGTATTGATATTACAGAAGAAATGTGGTGTAAGATTTGGAATGCTGCCAAAAAAATTACTATTTTTAACCATACCTGGGCTTTACACCTTAAACGACTGCATAGACCCCATTTGGCCCCAAACAGAGTGTCTAAATTTAAAATCAGGCTCCTCTTCACTGTGTCCTAAATGTAGAACTCGTGATGGCAGCCTCACTCACAGTTTATGGTCATGCGCCCAGATTCAGGGATATTGAGAGTCCATTCTTCTTGAAATTCTGAAAATTAACCTTGATCTTGAGCCACTGTCTCTTCTCCTTGGTTTACCAAATAAACACATTGGAAATAAATTTAACAGTAAATTGTACAACATTCTAAACTTCTGTGCTCGGAAAAAATATTTTGTTGCTATGGATCTCCTACAGTTTCTGTATGGAGAAGGCGCTTTTTTCTTTTTTTCTTTATTATTATTTTTTATTTCTTTGTTCTTTCTTGCTGCTGAGCAACTTGTGTGTGTGTGTTTTCATCTTGTGTTTTTTTTTTCTTTGTATTGTTGTTCTGGAAAAATGAAAACTAATAAATATATTGGGGGGAAAAAAACTGTCGTTCTCCCTGGCGGCACAGTTGGTTTGCTCTAAAAGGGGTTCAACATTTTGCAGAAATCAAAGTCTTCTAACTGAGAGACACTGTGGTAGTGAAGTGTCAAGGATTGCTGACTTCCATCTTTTGGTCTAGTCACCTCCACTTACTCTATATGCTACTGACTCTGTACTGTCCTTGCTGCCTACCCTAACAGCTCAACATGTGAAATACAGCGACCTCATTACCGCATAATTGCAGGGTACACCAGCAAGGATGTCTCTCTCTTCGTACAAGAGCCCTTAATGCTGAACAATGGGCTTTCTGTTCCTCTGTGAACGTATGTAATGGTGTGTGCTGGTGAAAAGAGCAGGATGGAACCAGTGATGTCTCTCTCCCCGATCCCTATTCTCTCCATACCCATCCCTCCATCTCAACTGGTTATGCATTTCAGTAGACAGAAATCCATGCTTCTTTGGCTCGTCTCTTCCACTCTCAGCATGGCTCCCTTCAGGATTAAATGTAATGAATCTCCAAGATGGAAGCAAGTCCAAGTACCCTTTCCACTTTGCATCTCTCCATAGAGAAAGCTGTGGATAACTCATCTCTCCTCACTGTGCTGTCTTTGACTGAGATGGATGCACAAGAGCTTTTCTACACCTCTCATTGTGCTGGTGTGTGTGTGTGTGTGTGTGAGTGTGTGTGTGCATGTGAATGGGGAGGGTGCCTTAAGCAAGAAATGGATTGGCCTGTGTCTTTAGACTGGGCTTGGTGAGGCAGGCGGAGAGTATAATCTGATTTAAAGCATGTCAAGGATTGTGAATAATTTTCTCATTACCCCCACCCCTCTCGTCATTTTCAGGGCATATTTAATTTAACAAGAAGAGGGAGGGTTTTGTGTGTGTGTGTGAGTGTGTGTGTGAGAGAGAGAGAGAGAGAGAGAGAGAGAGAGAGAGAGAGAGAGAGAGCGACATCTGCTGAAGACTGTCTCGTATCTTCCTGCTCCAAAGAATCGCTCCTTGCATACGCTGTCTTTCTCTCTGCTTCCTCTCCGACCCCCTGAGAGCGACAGCTGTCACAATGTCACTTTTCCCATCCATAATTGAGGAGTGTGCACTGCACAAAGCCCGTGAAACCATGTCAGCCACTTCCAGTCGCTGCTGTTAAATAATCAGGCAGAACCAAAAGTGCCACAGGGGAGAGCAGAGCTGCCTGTGTCGCTGGCCCTCCTACCCATTTGGAACTAGGTCTGTCTTAGTGGTTTGTCAGAAGTGGAATTGTGATTCCAACTGTTTGATTTTGAGCCCTATCTATATTTTACTCCATTATCCACTAGATGTCCACATTCTCTGTTCCAGCTGGCTATAACCTGTTTGCGCACCCATCTAACTTTCATTGATTTTAATACACTATACTGTGCCTGCCCTCTGTGGATCGCCACCACGTTGTTGGGGTCGACTTGCCCCTGGTAGGGTCTCCCAAGGCAAATTGGTCCTGGGTGAAGGGCCAGACCAAGAGTGATCCAGTGGATCAGGGTCGGAGTGGGACCAATATTCAGCCCAGGAGGTTCATGTCCAAGACCGGACCACTTTTTTTTTTTTTTTTGGGGGGGGTGATAAACAAAAAGAAAGTTCAATTTCTCTCCTTACTATTATTATTAATATTAAGACACATTTAACATAGAACTAGAAATATTCCTCTTTATTAAATCATAACTCAATAAAGACAAATTGGAAGAAAATTGACAAACTGAAAAAACAAATCCCACCTTCACTCTGCACTGAAAATGGTTAAAGCAACGCTATGTAAGATTTTTACCTTAAAATAATTAAGTTATACAATAATAATAATAACAAGGTATACAGTAATATAATAAGTTAGCTTGGAGGAGCTAAAAGCCCAGTCTGTGGCAACGGGAAGGTTAGCCACGATGTTAGGTGTGCGCCAAAATCAAGCTACAAGCTATCAGCTGGGTATTCAGGGGGAACCTGAGCCTCTGGTTACCGGAGCCAGTGAGCCAGCCGAGGAGCTCAGCACGGTGCGTGACCGTAGCGCTGTTGATGTTGATGGTGCGGTGAGCAACGGCAGCATGAAGGGAGAGCAGTGACCGGACTCAACTGAGTCTTCCCCGCAGCTGGAGTCCGGGCAGCGGGAGAGCGGGAGCAAGCAGGCTGAAAACCCCCGGAAGCAGCAGCGACAGCCGGGCTCAGAGGCAGCACAGCGGAGTGCCTTGGACGGAGGTGCTAGGCGCAGCGGCGAGGCACCTAGGTTGAAGAGTGATGCCGATGAGAGTAATGCTGTAAGCCCCAGGAGAGAGCAGCGACAGTTGGGCGCAGCGGAGTGCCCTGGACAAGGGTGCTGGGCGCAGCGGCGAGGCTCCTAGGTCGACGAGCAATGCCAATGAGTGAGCTGCAGTTTTCTCTGGAGTTCGGCCACAGGGGGCCGGAGTGTCTGGGGATACGATGGCGGCAGCTGCAGTGGTGCTGAAGGCGGTCAGAGGCAGGCTGACAGGCATGGAGGGACTGTGTGCCGGGCAGCAGCACTGCAGGTCCAAACGAGAGAAGCAGCCGACGGTGAGGAAAAGAGACATTTTTGCCGTGGAGGTCAGCTTCGATCCAAGGGGCAGGCAGAGGCCAGGGGTGTGCATGCTGTGGGGCTGCCCTGGGCCTCCGAGCCAGCTTTATCTTTGGCTGCCAGCGGACTTTGGTATGACATGAACACCATAATGTAAATATGTTTATATGGTTGAATGTGTGTTGTTTGGGGATTATTTTGTATATTTTATTTAGCTCAGAGACACGGTCCTAGTTTTTAGTTGGTTTTTTTTTGGGGGGGGGGTGAATGTGGCAGGCCATTATAGTTCCCTGTTGTTATTTCCCTTAGTGCATGATTTGGGTCCTAAATTGGGGTGGGTCTGAATTGTGTTATTCGATGAGCCTGGGGGTGGGAATGCTGCCGAGCCCTGATGGACATAGACGGGTTCATCTCCTCGGCAAGCACATTTTCCACCACGGAGGACATCCTCTGGTATGTGAGTCTGGTGGAGGCTGAGGTCCTCAGCTCACGGAGCACCCGGAGAAAGCCGAGAGGATTTCCCTGTTGGCAGCACTGCGGCGCGAGCACGGCGAGAGGGTGAGGAAGGCCCCTACAAAGATCGGGCTCACGTCAAAAGGGAGGTGCTCCCGGGGCTCCGTCGCTCCCACTCCACGCCAGAGAACTACATCCACTCCCGCTCCACCAAAACCAGCACCAGCTTCCGGCAGACAGCGTCATCCCATGCCGGACCGACGGAGCAAATCCTCCTCCTCTTTGGCAGTTACTTTCCCGGCAATGCCCACCTCCACGTCATCAGGGTTGGCTCCTCTGTCATCCTTTGAAGGGGCTGAAACCACCGCTGATACGGAGAGGGATGACTGTCTGCTGGCTGCAGCTGTTAACATCAAAGACCGGGATGACAGGCAAGTGTTTTTTTCATTCTGTACCATCTAATAACATTGAACCTTACCTGTCTCCCGAGGGAGAGGCCCAGTTTCAGCGGTCCGCTGGGTCCTCTCCTCCAGCTGCAAATACTAACTCTCTTTTTCCCCTCTTTGTGTCTCCTCCAATTTTTCCTGAGTGTCCACCGGCCCTGGAACCTACCCGCCAGACGATGGAGGAGCCTGAGGCCCTGGAGGATTCTGCTCTAGAGCCTGCACGGAGCCAGTCCTCAGCCTCCTTGCTGGATTCATCCCCAGCGACAGTTATTTCATCTGAGGACTGTTGGACTGTAGCCACCATCTTGCCAGCTGCAGAGACGGTCGCAGCAGATTGGGAGCTGGGGTTGGACCTCCTGGTAGCCGGGCCCGAGTCTTCTTCGCCAGGATCGACAGAGTCCTGGACGGTGGTGGAGCTCAAGCTCAGGCAAGTTTTCTCTCTCATGTTTCTAATGTCAATTTTAGAGAGATCTTGACTGGCTCTAGGTGAGGAGAGTCAGGTGTAGCATGCAGCAGCGTCTAAAATCCCTTCACCGGGCTCCACCACTGCCAGCGACCCTAATAACAAGTTTTTTTCTCCCGCTCCTGAGTTTCCTTCTAGGGTCACCGGAGAAGAGCCATCATCACCAGAGGTCTCCTTGGAACTGGGCTCGCCGCCTGATGACATCATGGTTCCAGCTCCCCTGCTGGCTGAGGCCGTCGTGTGGGTCCCTCCGCAGGCTGAGTCTCCGTGGGTGCAGCGTGCTGGCTTAGGACCCTCCTGGGGGCTGCCCCCCAGAATCAGCCCAACGTGGGTGCTGCGCTCCTGTCTGGACCCGTCATGGATGCCACATTCCAGTGCAGGGTCCACCGAGGGCACAACGCTGGCCCAGTCCACAGTGGATGCTGCAGAGCTCCAGCTGGAGTCCACCGTGGGTGCTGCAGAGCTCCAATTGGGAGCCACCGCGGGTGAAGCAGAGCTCCAACCGGGAGCCACGACGGGTGCTGCAGAGCTCCAGCTGGGATCCACCATGGGCGCTGCAGAGCTCCGGCCAGGAGCCACCGCGGGTGCAGTGTTGGCCACGTCGGGGTCCACCGAGGGTGCAGCGTTGGCCCAGTCGGGGTCCACTGAGGGTACAGCATTGGAGGGACTGAGTCTTTGTGTTTTCCAGCAGGCCACCAGACTGTACTCACCGGACTGCCTGCTGGGCCTGGCCTTCAGAGCCTCCATGCCTTTGAACTTGGGGGGGGGGTTAATTGTGGGCCCTGGGCGGGGTGTACTGTGTTCCCTCCTTGCCTGTTCCCCCTACCTCCCACCCGGGCTTGCGGTTGTTGTTCCTGCTGGGGGGGAGGGGGGCAGGGGTTTCCTTTCCTTATGATGTTGCTGTGGGTGTCTGGAATCCACCCCTAGAAGGGGGGCTCTGTCATGAGCCAGTGTTTCCTGTAGGCTTGGTTCTGACCATTCTCTGTGGCTTGGGCATCGGGTGATTTATGCATTGTGTTATCTTTTGAGTTCTTGTTGTGTTTATGTCTGTGTTCTTTTTCTTTTCCGTGCCTGTAGCCACCGCTCTGGCCGGCGGCTGTTAGGCAGCCTCTTTGACCCACATTTGTGTGGGCGTTGTCTAACATTTGCTGGTCCGACCACGCCCCCTCTCTCTTGACAGCCAGCTGATTCCTCCCTGGTAATTGTCTTTCCTGCGCCTCGCCCAGGTGTGCCAAATTTGTGGTGCCAGCAGTGTTTGTACTTAGGCGGCCTTTGCCAGTCAAGCACTGCTGGACCATTGTGCTATCATACGGTCCTCAATTGCTGTATGACGGTCTGTGTCTACGAGGGATTGTGTGTGCTCACTAATGACTTGGACAATCGGACTGCTCCTGTACTGTGAGTAATTCTTCTTGCATTTCCCTGTGCAGTTGTCTGCTACTCTTCGGCTCCTAACCCAGTTTTCTCTCCAGTCAGTCAAGCCTCCTAGACTACTCCAAGTTTACTCGAGCTTAATCATTATTTGTATAACTTGTCTGTGGCCATGGTACACAGTGGTCTGCCTGCTGCACGCTCGCCGCGTGAGCCCTTTTGTGTACACAATCACCTTTTTGTATGTCTTTATTTTTGGGAACTGTTTATCTTTTTGTCTAATAAATGTGTGTGTGGTGTAACCTGTGCATAAGTCCCTTTATCCTTCCCCTCCTCCATGGGCTGCGTAAAAGCGCACGGGGAGGCTCATGACAGGGGTGATTTGTCTGTCTGACTGTTAGCAAAATTACACAAAAACTACTGGATGGATTTTGATGAAAGTTTCACCAGAGGTAGCCCTTGGGCAAAAGATGAACCCATTAAATTTTGCTGATGATCCGAGACTGTATACCTCCACCAAGGATCTTGCAGCAGCCTTGACTGAGGTATGCGCTCTCTGAGTGCTTTTCTAGTTGTTGTCGCACTGCTTTGGTGCTACATTAAGGCCTACAGCATCAGCATTCACCTAAGTAGTGAACTGGTTTCTGCTGCTTTGTTGATCATTGTCTCATTGTCTATAGACATGAGAATTTCTTTTTCGGTGTTCATAAGCAAGAAAGCCTCTAAATGCTCCTGAGTAGGTGAGCTTCTCAGCTGGTTCTTCACAAACTTCAGAGTAGAAAAACTTCGCTCACATGCAGGTTCTTATATATTTACATACTGTAGCTTTTATTATAAATATGCAACTCTTCTTTGTAAATTTAGTTTTCCATTAGTTTTGGTGCATTTCTTGTAAATTTTATGATTTTTTTTCTTCAAATTTGTAATGTCTTGGGTAGCTTTCATCTTTTTTCATACATTGCAAATTAAGTCATGTAAGTTTGTGACCGCTTAAGTAAAATTTGGACTTTTTCATCAAGTTGCCATTTTTTTCTCTTGCAGATTTGTGAACCTTTTCTCCTAAATTAATTTGGTATTAAAATCAGAAATGGGGGGTACATATTTGAATACTGTCATGAACCGGCCCTCTCTGATGGCAAACAGGACACCAAGCGCAGACTGTGAGTTTGTAAATTTATAAAATAAAAGGGAACATAACATACTAAACACACAACAACAAAAAATGCAGCTCAGAGGCTGGGAGCGATAAGTGCAAAAATAAACCAGGACGTGGGCAAGAAAAGGATAAACAATAACTTAACTTGACAGGATGACCAGGAGATTCCAGACATGAATGATTGTTGACGCCGCTGCACCAGGGAAATGGTGCCCACGGCTTAAATGGGCCACCCCTTATGCCAAACACCTGCGGGGTCCTGAGTGGCAATAATTACTGGCAGCCGTGACAGCCCATAAACAGAATTTGACAGCTGGAAGTGACGCGCGAGCTGTCACAGTGCCAGCAACAATCAACACAAAAAACCAAAGAAGGAAATACAGACTCTAGTAATGAATTAGCCAAAAACAGAAACCAAATACAGACAACAAGGAAACATGAATAATTCAATTCAATTCAATTCAATTCAACTTTATTTATATAGCGCCATTTCACAACAACAGTCATCTCATAGCACTTTCAACTGTAGGGGAACCCCCACAGTTGCAGAAAGACCCCAGCAATCAGGCGATCCCCTGTGAGCAAGCACTTGGTGACGGTGGAGAGGAAAAACTCCCTTTTAACAGGACGAAACCTCCAGCAGAACTAGGCTCAGGGAGGGGCAGTCATCTGCTGTGACTGGCTGGGGGGTGAGGGGACAGAGAAGATGAAAAGAACAAACATGTAGAGAGCAAACAGCATGATGGGGACTCAATCTATGGGAGAGAACAAACAGATGTTAATCACCAGCAAAAAAAAATATTTCATTGACAGTGAAGATATGAGTGAGGCCCAGTGCATTATTGGAGGTCCCCCGGCTGACTAAATCTATTATCAGCATAACTAAGGGAGGGTTCAGAAACACATGATCCCTCCCTAATTGTAGGCTATATCAAAAAGGAAGGTTTTAACCCTATTCTTAAAAACAGAGATCGAGTCTGACTCCCGAATCCAGATTGGCAGCTGGTTCCACAAGAGAGGAGCTTGATAACTGAAGGCTCTGCCTCCCATTATACTTTTGGAGATTCTAGGTATTACAAGTAATCCTACATTTTGGGAGCGTAGTGCTCTGTTAGGATAATACGGTAGTATCAGATCTTTCAAATAAAAAGGGGCCTGATTGTTTAGAGCTTTGTAAGTAAGAAGAAGGATTTTAAACTTAATTCTGAACTCTATGGGAAGCCAGTGAAGGGAGGCCAGAACCGGAGAGATATGATCTCTCTTTCTAGTACCTGTTAAAACTCTTGCTGCAGCATTTTGGATCAGCTGAAGACGTTTTAAAGATGTTTTAGGACAACCTGATAATAAAGAATTACAATAATCTAATCTCGAGCTAACAAAAGCATGGATCAGTTTCTCAGCATCACTCTGAGACAAGATGCTCCTAATCTTGGCAATATTACGCAAATGATAGAAGGCAGTCTTAGAAACAAATTTAATATGTGAATTGAAAGACAGATCTTGATCAAAAATAATTCCAAGGTTCCTCACAGAGCTATTAAGAGAAAGAGTAACCGCATCCAAACTGAAAACTTGATTTGGAAAGGTATTTCTAAGGTTTTTTGGACCAACAAGAATGACTTCAGTCTTATCTGAATTTAATAGCAGGAAATTACAAGTCATCCAAGCTTTGATTTCCTTAAGACAGGCTTCCAACTTGGCTAATTGATTACTATCATCTGGCTTCATTGACAGGTATAACTGTGTGTCATCTGCATAACAATGAAAATGTATAAAGTGCTTTCTAATAATGCTGCCTAACGGAAGCATATATAAACTAAAAAGAGTAGGGCCTAGTACAGATCCCTGTGGAACTCCATGACTGAGCTTTGAGTTGAAAGAAAACTCATTATTGACATGAACAAACTGGAACCTATCAGATAAATAAGACCTAAACCACTGCAACAAAGTTCCATTAAGTCCAACATAGTGTTCTAATCTATCAAGTAGAATATTATGATCGATAGTATCAAAAGCTGCACTAAGGTCTAAAAGGACAAGTACAGAAACAAGTCCATTATCAGATGCGATGAGGAGGTCGTTAGTGACCTTCCCTAAGGCTGTTTCAGTACTATGATGGATTCTAAACCCAGATTTAAACTCTTCAAGTAAACCATTTCCCTGCAGGTGGTCAAATAATTGCGTAGCAACAACTCTTTCTAAGATTTTTGAAATGAAAGGGAGATTAGAGATTGGTCTATAGTTAGCTAAAGCTCCTGGATCCAGCGTTGGCTTTTTGAGTAAGGGTTTAATTACAGCCGTTTTAAAAGCCTGCGGTACATGGCCTAAAGTTAATGAAGAATTGATTATATTAAAGAGGATGATAAAATAAAGGCAGCGTTGGATTTTTAAATAGCTTTATTATCACCCGCCTTCATCAGAACTCGGCTGCAGCCCATGGCTTGAGCAGGCTGCAGCTTCATTCCTCCAGCTCTCAAAGAGAGGAGAAACATGTGTGTCTACCAGTTGCAGAATCAGAAAGAGAGGCAGATTTACAGCACAGTGCAGCATATATACTCAACTCAGACAATACATCAAAGACATTCGCAGCAGTCAATCTGGGCATTTGCATATCAGAGGTACAGACAGGATGCATGAACACAATGCATGGATGACACTTTAACCTCACAGCTGTAAACGCAGCATGCAACGGAAAAAACCCAGGAGTGCGAGCTGACTGTCTCTGTGTTCTGTCTCTGTGTTGTGGGGGTTGAATCAAACCGCTACACTGCTCCCCCCCAGAGGGCACGGTAGGGGACCGTGACCTCGATGTTGCAGTTTGGGCAGCGAGCAGGGAAAAGCTCTGTGCAGGAGGAGGGGGAGGGGGGGTAACAAATGCTGACCGGGCGCGGGAAAATCGTCCGAGTCGCGCCAAAAGTGTTTGCTGCTCCGCGATGTCCCGTCTGAATATGCGGAGATCAGAAGAAGAAAAAAATTAGTCTCTGACTCCTCTCGTGGCCATGAAGAAAAGCAGGAGCGGCAGCAAGAAAAAAATAAAAGCAGAGGGACTGGCATGTTGACTTTAGGGCAGGCGCAACCCTAAAGCCTTGGGAACCGCAGACAGCTGAATTCCCCTTGTGTGCCGTGGCTAAGACCATAAAATCCAGTGAGCAAGCTGCGGGCCTCAGGTGTACACGCAAGCCTGAAGGGCCAGTGTGCAGCAGAAGGAAGGCGGTCGGAAAAGCCGTATTTGTCCCGTGCGTGGTGCGCCGTCCTCGTCACCCCCGGTGCGCGTGCCGGGGCTCCGTGCGTGGGTGGGCCCGCTGGAGAGGAAATCAGGGTTGGAAACTTGGTGGAGATCGGCGCAGTCTGCGCCGACAAACATCTCTGACGAGCCGTGGCTGCAGATTAGTCATGGTGCGTTCAGGTCCACGTGTGCTCCGTCGGCCATGGGAGTCGCCCGCATGTGCTCTGATGTGTAGGAGCTGCGCGGCCGGTCCCGCATGGATGTGCCGATCTCGGCGAGGGTGCGCCATGACGTTCTCTGCCGCTTACCCGGTCTTGGTTGATGTCCTGAGAGCAGTTCGCCCGCCGTGGGCTCTGCGTTGAGGCCTCCCTGAGGCAGCAGGGAGGGCAGACCAGTCAGGCCGCTGCGACGGAGCATTCATGCCCGGGTGCTGCGTTCGCTGGCCGCTCGTTTTCTTCAGTCTCGGGTCGCCAGCGTGGCTGTTCAGATCAGAAGGTTGCGTTTGCACAAAACGTGTGCGTCCTTGGGGTCACCAGTGAAGAGGATGATAAAATAAAGGCAGCGTTGGATTTTTAAATAGCTTTATTATCACCCGCCTTCATCAGAACTCGGCTGCAGCCCATGGCTTGAGCAGGCTGCAGCTTCATTCCTCCAGCTCTCAAAGAGAGGAGACACGTGTGTGTCTACCAGTTGCAGAATCAGAAAGAGAGGCAGATTTACAGCACAGTGCAGCATATATACTCAACTCAGACAATACATCAAAGACATTCACAGCAGTCAATCTGGGCATTTGCATATCAGAGGTACAGACAGGATGCATGAACACAATGCATGGATGACACTTTAACCTCACAGCTGTAAACGCAGCATGCAGCGGAAAAAACCCAGGAGTGCGAGCTGACTGTCTCTGTGTTCTGTCTCTGTGTTGTGGGGGTTGAATCAAACCGCTACAATATGAAGAATAAAGCTACCAATAAGTGGGAAGACTTCTTTAAATAGCCTGGTAGGAATAAGGTCTAAAAGACAAGTTGAAGGCTTGGATGAGGAAACTATTTTGCCTAACTCTAAAAGGTCAATTGGAGTAAACTCATCAAGACAGATATCAGATGAATGAGTTGTAGTAGTTACTGTATTTAAGTTAACGGTGGGAAGAATCTGATTGCTTTTATCTCTGATGGATGAAATTGTATTATTGAAAAAGTTCATAAAGTCCTGACTAGTAAGCTCTAAGGGAATGCTAGGATTGACAGAGTCCTGACTCTTTGTCAACCTGGCTACAGTACTGAAAAGAAACCTGGGATTATTCTTGTTCTCTTCTATTAATGCAGAATAATAACTCGTTCAAGCTTTTCTCAGAGATTTTTTATAAATTAAAAGATGATTTCTCCAAGCTAAATAGATTTCATCTAAATTAGTGGAGCGCCATTTTCTTTCTAATTGACGAGTTTTCTGTTTTAAGCTATGAGTTTCTGTGTTGAACCAAGGAGTTAGAAATCTCTGATTAGACTTTTTCTTTTTTAAGGGGGCCACCAAGTCTAGAGTCTGATGCAGAGAAGCTGTAACACTATCTACAATGCTATCAATTACAGAAGGAACAAGCTGTCTATAGCTTATTTCTGTTGTGTTGACACATGGCATAGAGGAAACAATCTGCATAAATTTGGTAACAGCATCATCTGAGAGGCATCTACTGTAGTAATATTTTTCTTTAGGAGCCAAATAGTCAGAAATAGTAAAATCAAAGGTTAACAGACAATGGTCTGACAGTACAGGGTTATGAGGAGACACTACAAGATTTTTTATTTCTATGCCATGTGTCAGAACAAGGTCCAACGTATGGTGGAGATAATGAGTAGAATTTCCTACTTTCTGAGAAAACCCAATCGAGTTTAATATTGAATTAAATGCCACATTAAGGCAGTCACTATCTACATCTACATGTACATTAAAGTCCCCTACTATAATTATTCTATCTGATTTCAGCACTAAACCAGCTAAGAATTCAGCAAATTCGGATAAAAATTCTGAGTAGGTTGATGGGGGACGATAAACTATGGCAAATAAAATTGGGTTTAGCCTAAAATTGCTAAAGTGCCCAATACTGAGGACCAGGCCCTCAAAGGAATTATAACATGTTTTTTTGCTTTACATTAACTAGTAATTTGGAATGGTAAATTGTTGCTACTCCTCCTCCACAACCAGAACTTCTGGGATTTTGACAGTTTAAATAACCAGAGGGAGTTGATTCATTTAAACCAACATAATCTTCTTGTCCTAACCAAGTCTCTGTAAGGGATATTGTCACCATGGGTTGAGATGCCGTCTCGGCACTCAGCCCATGTTTTCCCTCATCCCTGCTTCCCATTGAGCAGCGTCTCAGCTGGCCCCCAGCTGGCAGCATTATGGACGGCTGGGGCCAATTAGTCTTCATCAGCTGGGGCGCTGCCAATGAGGATAAATAGGAGCAGCCTCGATGACTCGGGGCTGCGACATAAACACATTGCTAAGCTGAAGCCCCTTCGTCTGGTGTCAGCTTATACTCCTCTTGCAGCATTCCTGTGTTTGTATCCCGCTGTGAGTATGTACGTCTTGTTACCCCCACGTCCGGTACGAGCTGCTTACCTCTGCGCTGTGCAACCTGCGAGTGTACGTCTGCATGAGTATCTGTGCTCTCCTCATCCCTTCCCCTTTTCCCTGAATAAAATATCACGACTCACTGGCTTGTCCCTGGCTCTGATTGCCCGGCTCCCTAGAGCCGGATATGACAGTATGTCGCAGCCAGAAGAGTTGCCGGCGGCCGTGAGTCGCTGTGGAAATGTACCTTTCTGTCCGAGTGTCAGCGCTGCTAGCATGCCGTTTCCCAGGAGTCACTTCCGGCGCCAGGGCGACGAGCTAAGGTCCATCTCGGAGGCTGTCGACGGGACATTCTTCACCCTGCACGACGCCTCCAACGCGAGACGCTGGCATCCGGGCCGTGCTGAGGAACTCCTGGACTGTCACCCTCACTCTCTGTACCATCTGGAGGACAGTGCCAGGATAGACGCTGCAGGTACACAGCGAGAGAAGCTCCACGGGGTGGATGGAAATCCCGGCAGGGAGTCGAAGTGGGCGACGTCTTTCCCCGCTTCGGAGTCCCGTTCCTGCCGCCATTCCAGTCCGGGAGTTCGCGCCAACCAGAGGACTTCCCCCGACCTGCGCCACGTCACTCGGGATTCCCTTCTAGGAGCCGCAGCTGACAGCAGTTATGTCCGGGGTCGAGTGGCTGTCGCGAGCTCTACTGTGTTTCCTGTCACCACCTTAAGGCATGTGGCGGCGGCAGTGAGATTGATGGTGAGGACTTCAGGGCTACGAAGCTTTCCCGTGCTCGACGCCTTCCTCGTCTCGATCTCCGATCTGGAGCGGCGAATCCTGGGTTTCCCCCTCGCTTCGTCCCCTGGGAGTAGTCGTCATCACATTGCCGAGTCACCTCTGCACGAACCTCGTCCGGATCCAGTTCTGGGTCATCGTCAGGACCGTTCCTCCCACGCAGCTGTCATCCCTTCGCCTCGTCAGTGTGGAGATTCTACAGCCTCGTCCCCTGAGCCTCGTTCCCCCGCTGTCATTCCTGGACATTCGGGCTGGCTCACCCCGGCTGTTTCCCCCTCCTCCTCGACGCGCTTCCTGACCGCTGTGTGTGCCTGGAATCCCGGCCTGGTGAGCTCTCTGCTGGAGACGACGCGAGCGACCCTCAGACGAATTCCCGGGGGGTCCTCCGTTATCGCCGGGCGGGGAGAGGAAGAAGCAGAATCCACTACAGCAGGCGATACTCAACCTCCAGGGGGCAGGCAAGTCATTGTTTTTTCACACCTGCTTAATGATTTGCTCTGTCACATCCCTGGAGGAGAAGTTCAGGGTTCGCAGCTCCCTGAACTCTCCCCACCTGCTGTAACCTGTATGCCTAATCCCGCATCCTCTGTGTCTCTCTCCGCCGAGCGGTCCCCGGCTCCGGGTCAACGTGGTGGGATATGGAGAGGGCCTGTGGTTCCGCAGCTACATTGCGGACGGAGGAGGGGGACTGACTGCTGCGTGGAGTCTACGCCGACGACTGAGCGTCCCCGGGTCTCCACGGAGGAGCGGTTCGGTCCGGCGGGACGAGATTCTTCTGGCTTCACGCCGAGTGGATCGTCGGCGGGGTTACCTGAGCTGGAGGAATCTCAAGCTGCGCTGACCATCGTGCTGGCTGCGGGGCCCGACGCGGCTAGATGGGAGCCTGACAACGACCTCCTGACGACGGATCCTGGATCTTCGCAGTCCTGGACGGCGTCAGAACCCGAGATCAGGCGAGTGCTCTCCTTTCTTTTCTCTCTTTTTATCCCCGAGCACTTCAGCCTATCTCCAGGGGAGACGAGCCGGGTGCAGCCATCCGCTGCGTCTGAGCTCGTCTCGCCGGGTTCTGGCGCTGCCGGTGATCCTGATCCCGGTTCTGTTTTCTCTTCTGAGCCTTCTTCCAGGGTCACCGGCAAGGAGTTGCTGTTCCTCGTGGTGCTGGAGGGTCCGGGTTCAACGTTGGAGGTCGGTTCTGGTGCAGTATCCAACGTGGGTTCGCCCGAGACCCAGTCGGGGTCCAACGTGGGTTCGCCTGAGGCCCGATCGGGGTCCGACGTGGGTGCTGCCCCAGTATTGTCCAGGTCCGGTGAGGAGGTGGCCGTTTTCCTGCGGCCTGACGCCCGCCGCCCTCGTCATCGGCTCTCCCCTGAGCCTCTTCCACCGGGATCCGCTCTGATCCTTCGCCCGTCTCAACGGTCCTGGTGGTTGAGTGATGCGGGTCGACGACCCGACCCACAGAACTTTCGGTTCGGTGATCTGGTTCCCCCCACTGGTCTGTGTTTCCCTCTGGGCAGCCTGGTTCGGCTGCCGGTGGACTGGATTCCTGGGATCTGGGTCCAGAGTTCGCCGTCCGAACACTTCTCTTTCCCTGATTCGCCAGCTGGACGATGGGCGGGGAGATCTCCGGAGCCATCTCGGCCATTTTTGGACTCTGCCTGCCATTCACCTCGGGTGTCACTTTTTCTTTTGTTATTAAGGTCACTCGGGTGTAATGTTCTGTCCTGTTGGTGGATTTGTTTTTATAGTGCTGTGTTTTCCATCGCTCATGCTCAGCATTTTACTTTTTGTGCCATGTTTTTAGCCTCGTTTTTTGTATTGTAGAGTTATGTTTTGTTTTCCGTAACACCATGCTCTGCAGTTATCCATTTATTCCAGTCACTTTCATTTCTTTAGGTGACTGGGTATTTATATATTCGTGTGTGTGGGTTTTTCTTTGCCTGCACTCAGTATTTCTTTTTTGTCCTGTTGGTTCATTATAGAGTCATGTGCCTTGTTTTCCGTAACACCATGCTCTATAATTGTCATTTGTTCCAGTCACCCTCACTTTTCTTGGTGACTGTGTGTATGTACTTAAATTAGCGCTGTGTATAGGTTCCCCTTTATTTAACCGTACTCAGCATTTTTTGCCCTGTACCTTTTTGGTGGTTCTCTTTTCCTTGCTCTGGGTCACGCATGGTTGGTACTCTCTGGGTAGTATGTAACCGGCGTGCTGACCCAGTTCTTCTCCCCATCTGTACCTGGGTTAATTATTCTGTTTTGTCAGTATTGTATTTGGGTTTTTCTTTCCCGCTACCCTACATTGCCCCATTGGTGTTGTTCTTCCCTTGGCTTCTTCCCCTCCGGTCCGCCTCCCTTCCTCCCACCCTGGGGGGGGGGGGGGGGCTGGGATGTTCCTGGTCATTCAGGAGCCCGACCTTGAGGGAGGGGCTCTGTCACCATGGGTTGAGATGCCATCTCGGCACTCAGCCCATGTTTTCCCTCATCCCTGCTTCCCATTGAGCAGCGTCTCAGCTGGCCCCCAGCTGGCAGCATTATGGACGGCTGGGGCCAATTAGTCTTCATCAGCTGGGGCGCTGCCAATGAGGATAAATAGGAGCAGCCTCGATGACTCGGGGCTGCGACATAAACACATTGCTAAGCTGAAGCCCCTTCGTCTGGTGTCAGCTTATACTCCTCTTGCAGCATTCCTGTGTTTGTATCCCGCTGTGAGTATGTACGTCTTGTTACCCCCACGTCCGGTACGAGCTGCTTACCTCTGCGCTGTGCAACCTGCGAGTGTACGTCTGCATGAGTATCTGTGCTCTCCTCATCCCTTCCCCTTTTCCCTGAATAAAATATCACGACTCACTGGCTTGTCCCTGGCTCTGATTGCCCGGCTCCCTAGAGCCGGATATGACAGATATTAAATCAATCTGATGATCAATTAACAGATCATGGACTAGCAGAGACTTGGGAGTTAGAGACCTAATATTTAACAAACCGCATTTAATTTTTAAATTATGAGGAGGAACAGATTCCAAATCATTCAATTTAGAGGCTTCATGTTTAATTTGAGTTTTACCAACTTTTTGTTTAATCACTTTGGGATACTTATACATTATATTTTTTTTTTTTGCTTTGGAGGGAGCAGACAATAAAGCTGCTGCCCGTTAAGCCCCATTTCCACCAGTATCACCTTGGCTTTACTTTTTTTTACTTGTTTCGGTTTTTCGCCATTTCCACCCAAGTCCTCACGGTTTAACCGTTACGATTTTCATGCCTGTTCAGAGGCAGGGTACAGGCGAGCGAAAAGCGAGGTGTGAATTGACGTCAATCGACTGCTAAACGCTGATTGGTCAGGGCGTAACGTCACCAAACGCGTCCGTTTTGTTTTCTGTTGAAGCTACACGTCCGCCATTTGTAATTTCAGCGAGTAACTGCGGTGACTGGATTCACAATTGTGTTCTCATATAACGATGTCCACGCGCAAGTTTATTCCATGAACAAACGATGAGGTGCGGACTTTTCTGTCCCTCGTAGCCGATGACTACATCCAGAGCGAGTTGGTGGGGCA
Source organism: Pholidichthys leucotaenia (assembly GCA_020510985.1). Taxonomy (NCBI): domain Eukaryota; kingdom Metazoa; phylum Chordata; class Actinopteri; order Cichliformes; family Pholidichthyidae; genus Pholidichthys; species Pholidichthys leucotaenia. Next base: position 212,340,182 of record CM035839.1, read on the forward strand.
ACTCGTAATGAAAAAATATACCAGGAAGTGTCCGGCCTGCTATTATGGCAGAGAATTTGGACTCGACACGGCCACGGAATTGGAAAACGGTGACGGTGAGTGTTGTTTTGTTATTGTCCATCTTCTTGCCTTTCGGTCAAAAGCGCACTTTATTTAAGCAATAAAGAAAGTTGTTTGATTGTGGGCAATTGTGGTGATGGCTAGCCCGCTAATAGCTAGCTACCTCTGTACCTTGCTGCTACCTCGCATCAAGCTGCTGAATTGCGCTTTTATTTCAGTATTCACGTGAACAAAACGCTGACGTAAGCTTATTGTATTCTGGTTAAAAAGTTTTGTGTTTGCGGTACATGTTGCACTTTGTTTGTGAGCTTTATTGTGTGTTTTTTCCTTCTATACACAGTTTTCAAATCCCAGGGGTCCGCCTCACTGGACCGCCAGGTCCATCACCATCCGGCATCTCCCGGTCAAGTGCTGGTAAGGCACAACAAACTGAAAATTACCACCCGGTTGTTTTTATATGTGATTGTTATTTTCTATAGACGCATAATAAGGAATTTAAAATGTCTTTCTACGTTTATAAAAATACTAGATTCAGGGGTGTTCATAGCCACAGTGGCGCAGTGTTATAGGTGTGTTGGTGGTGCAAATACTGTTGTATTTTCACAAAAAAAAAAGGAGCACATGTACCAACTTCAAATCAACATGCTTGATTGAAATTCTTCAAGTCAGCTAACACTATTAACCCATTCTGATTTATGAGGCCACAGTACAAAGAAATTATTTTAAAAATAACCCATTAAATCAAAATACTTTTTACAATTAATCCTTTTTGAAATGAAGGGGGGGCCTAACCACATCACCACAGAAGTTGCTTATAGTCCACTCTACTGAGGGGCAACAACATGACAGTTGAGCTTAAATACAGCAACGAAGCATCCCACCACAGGCTTTCAACAGTTTAATTCCATAATATTTTTTCTGACATGTTTTGATCCGGTGTTATCTAAATACAATGACTTCTGTCTTTCATATAGGCAAGCTGAAAATGTCCAGCAACATTGCAGACCTTGCATCACTGATGGCCCAGAATCATGCTGAGGAGATGCGGATCCATGAAAGGATGCTCGAACAGCGCGAAAGACACCTGCAGTTAGCCGCATTAAGAAGGGATGAGCTGACAGAGACGGCTTCCTTCCACGGAGCCTTCCGAAACCATTTTGGCAGTCTGGTCGAAGTACTGAAAGCTCCCCATTTGTTAACATGTTTTGGGAATATTTGTAATGTAATAAAATGTTAGTCTTTTGGATAAAAGTGTGGTTTGTATATTATAACACTGGATGATAAAGGCGAATAATACATACACATTCCATTGCCTCATATGACCCTAATCCTGCTGTTCAGCCATAAAGGTGTCAAGATTTTTAATGGTAATGTTATTGTTAAATTTAATAAATATTACCACTGCTGTATCCATTGCTCTACACTGGGTACAGTTTTTAAGTAAAATTGTAAGCCGCTGCACAGGTGTAATTTACATTCAGCAGTAGACACTGATAAAGGTGAAAGTCGAATTAGGTAAAAGGTAAGTACATGTGAATTGAATGTTATATCGGCATTCCAAATTCTGAGAATTCCAATAAATTATAAGCAGTCTAGTATAATATAAAGCGAAAATATCCATACATGTAAACCCAAATATAACATTTTCGATGTTGTAAACGTTGACATGTATATGATAAACCTATGCTATTGTGATTCAATAGATCCATAGTGATCTTTGGTTTGAAAAAGAAAATTATAATTTGGTGTTGGGCAGTGTGACAATGTCAGTGTATTTAGTAGGATTAAAAAAAGTTTCATCATAAAATTCCAAGGTCAATTGGCATTTCCATCAAACCAAAAGTGAGTTGTCAAGCTGCAGCATTTTTTTTTTTTTGGGAGTCATTTCTACGTTGTTTTAGTGTGTAATTAGCCACCACTGAACAGATAACCCTTATAAATAAAAATAGATGGGAAAAAAGATACACAATGGGCCTAGATTTGGATTGGCTTTTTTATAATATTTTTAATTATTTGGTAAGTTAAAGTTAACTGGAAGTATAACAAGTTTCCACATATAATTCCAAGGTCAAATTGGCAATTCCATCAAACCAACAGTGCGTTCAGTCTAGCTGCTGCTTTTTTTGGGAAGTCAGTTTATCATCAGTGTATCATTATTACACAATACACAAAATGGGTCTAGATTTGGATTGGCTTTTTTATAATATTATAAATTATTTGGTAAGTTAAAGGGGTTTAGGATTAAGCTTCTGCATTATTTTAAATTACCCCGGTGTTTCAGCATTTAATTAACCGTCTGTTAACATTTAACCGTTTTGAACAACAGAGGCGACGTAGTTTAAAAGTGCACAACATTTTATTTAAAAAAACACGTTTGACATGTATGCACATGAACACTGAACAAATGAAATGATCTCTGCTTCATATGCAGCTGCTTCAGATTCCTCCTGGGCAACCGCTATTCTCCTCTCCTGCTCCAACGTGTGTTGTCTCAATCCACGTCGTCTTCTCCTGTAAAATTCTCTTGTCTCGTTAAAGACATTCATTGTGTTAAAAACCGTGGAAATCCTCCGCTTGTAATCCGCTATTTTTTTCTGTGTTGTTGAGGAGTCAGTCTCGTCCTTTATACGTCAGCAGTGTAGCGCCACCTCGATCCCGCCCACCCCAGCAATACTCGGCTTTCCGCGGTTGTGATGGAGGCGCAGCCACGGGAGAAACAAGTAGTAAAGAAAAGAAAAGAGTAGCGCAGAACTATATAGTGGAAATGTGGCTTTAGTGGGCTGAGTGGTGCGGTGTAGGGCTAAGTGAGGCTAGTGGAAAAGCGCCTAATGATTCTCTGATGGGGAAGACAGGGGCTAAGTTGAGGGGTGGCGGATGAAGAGGAGCTGCAGAGAGGTGTGTAAGACTGCGACTCTGCTTCCTGGTCCCAACTCTGAGTTGTCAAGATTTTGGAAATTTGGATAAAAAAGATGCCAGATTGTTCAATAAATAAGACACATCATCCAAAGTGGGATGGACGCTGCCTCATCTCATAAGACCAGGTTTTCCCCAAAATGAGCTCCAATTGTCAATGTAGCCCACATTAAACAAACAGAAAGACAAAATGAATCTAATAACTAAGCACGGTCCCCACCCGCGCATCGGATCATGATAGAGCATCCCCCTCAAGGGGTAGTTCCCAGACACACCCAGGGTAACATCCCAAAAAACAACCCCCCCCCCACACACACACAGAGAAGACCCTCCCAAAAAACAAAACGTAACACAAACATAACGCTATAACCAAGACAACACGAGTATAAACAAGGCAAGGCACGACCAGATCCGGATCGGGTAAACATAAATAACCCCAACCTAATCATAACTATGACACTAAAAATAAATACTAATAAAAAAACAATAAGAATTAAACTGAGACCAAGATGTAGTCAAACTGATGGTGAATATGCAAAATATAACAAAAAGAAAATAAAACCAGTCTAAAATGAAATATGACAAGACTCCAAACTAGAGATAGTAACTAGAAACAAATTAGCAAATAAATTTCCTCAAATAATTACAAAAAGAAAAGAAACAAAAAGAACAGAAAAACAGTAAACAGCAAAACCCAACAAACAAAACAAAAGGTTCATAGTCTTAGCAGGAACTCAAGATCTCGAAGGCAAGGAGAAAATAAGAACTAAGCATATACAGAAAAAGATCCCTGAAAAAAACATTGCATCGAAAGGAAAACATAATATGAACTGACCAGAAAAACAACTCACACCGGGGGGTGGGGGGGGACCCAGGCACGGAGGGACTGAAACACAACAAAAAACAAAGAAAAGCCAAAAGAAACCACTCAAGACCCCCAACTCAGAACAACAGGTGGGAAACGTTTAAGGGCCACAGGTGAGAAACTGAGGCAGCTCAGGTGGGCTACCAAAGTCCAAGGATTGCCTGCGTCTATGATTGAACACGTTGGGTGGTCTCCCCGAGACCCAGAACCACCCGAGCAGGACAGGCAGACCGTCGGGCGGCCTCCCAGCATCCCTAAGCCGGTGAGCCCCAGCACCCCCTACCCCCCCGGAGCGCAGAGGCCGGGAGGCAGTGTTTATCTAAGATCGGCGGCCAACCAGTGGGAACCTCCCATGATGCACCCACAGCGGGCCCAGGCTGGGGTATAGCAGCACCCGCGCCGGCCCCAGGCTGGGGCATAGCTGCACCCATGGTGGCCCCAGACTGGGGAACAGCTGCACCCATGGCAGCCCCAGACTGGGGCATAGCTGCACCCTCGGAGATCAAAGACAGTGGGGCAGTAGCACCCTCGGGGAACATAAACAGCAGGATAGCAGCACCCTCGGGGACCATAGACAGTGGGACAGCAGCACCCTCGGGGACCAAAGACAGCAGGACAGCAGCACCCACGGCAACCTCGGATGGTGGGACAGCAGCACCCGCGGTGGCCTCAGGCTGAGGTGTCGCACTCACGGTGGCCTCGAGCTGAGGCGTCGCACCCATGATGGCCTCGGGCTGAGGCGTTGCACCCACAGTGGCCCCCGGGCTGGAACGCAGCACCCTCCACGGACCCAAGCTGGAGCGCAGCACCCATGACGGACTTTGACTGGGGAACATCATCCATGATGGCCCCAGGCTGGGGTGCAGCACCCACGATGGCCCAGACAGGGGGGGAACAGCACCCACAGAGATCTCGGACTGAGGGGGAGCAGCACCCACGGAGATCTCGGATGGAGGGGGAGCAGCACCCACGGAGATCTCGGACGGAGGGGGAGCAGCACCCACGAAGCTCTCGAATGGAGGTGAGCAGCATGCACAGAGACCTCGGTGGCTCTAGATGGTGGCTCAGACAAAGGAACACAGACAGGAACACACACCAGATCAGGGTCACCGGAAGCAGTGGAGTCCAGCAGGGAAAACTCAAGTGCGGCCTAGGGCTGCACTTGGTTCTCCCCACTAAGAGCCAGGCAAGACTTTTCAGGGCTACAAAAGGAAACTTGCCTGCCTCGAGCTCCACCGTCATCCAGGACTCTGACAACTTCACTGTGGTGGTCCAGACCTCTGGCTGGATGGTTGGCGCTGGATCTCCGACAATGCAGGCCTCTCCACCACATGCTGGTTCCCTCCCAGGACCAGCAGCATGACAGAGCCAGGAAACGCCTCACCGACGGCATCGGGTCCAGCGATACCAAAACCAGGGTACTCACAGTCGGCTCAGGTTTTGGGCCATGGGGGGTACTCCTGTCCCATCCGGGGTGCGGCTGCACAGCTGACACTGGATCCTCCAGAACCACTGGCCTCCTCTTTGTCCGGTGGCTCCCTCCCAGGACCGGCGGACAATCAGGGAAAACAGGGGAGGACACGGGAGAGGCAGGTGAACATGAAGAAATGACTGCAGCAGCAGGCAAGGAAGGCTCAGCCAACATGGGTGACTGCTGCTGAGCCTCCCCGCTGGGAACAAGGCAAGACAGTTCATCCTCAGAGGTTATTAAATGAAAAGTTACTTGCCTGGGCTCCCTGGGTGTAGTGGTGGCTGCTGCAGATGGACCGGAAGACTCCTCCCTGCTGGCTGCGGGGGCCAAAGACAACAGCACAGATCCCAGCTGATCCAACCCTGCAGGCATGATGACGGAGGGGATGGGACATCCTCCCACGAACTGGGCCGCAAGTTCAGGAAGGAGCCACGGCTTGTAATCCAGGGGCAGCTCTGCTTCAGCTGCCAAAACCCACTGGCATTCCTCGTGCTCCTCCGCCGATGGTGCCGGCCACAATTCGGGAGGGGAAAGCAGGGCTGCTACTGCTGGGGAGTGGTGAGAGGCTCGGGACTTCAGCGCCCAGTGTTGCTTCCTCGTTGGCGCCGGCGTGGGTGTGCAGAATTTCTCCCCCAGCCTGTGGAGCATGGTTGATGGGTTGGCTATGAAGAGGAGAAGGTCAGAGAGTTCCGGATGGCTCCACAGGATGGGGCATGCTTCCAGCACTTGTGCAGCTCCCACCAAACACTCCCAAACCATTTCGGGAGTGTGGGAAGCACGAGCCTCAGACAAGATGTGATGCAAAACGATGGCCGTCCAACACTCTTCCTCACTAAACCCACAAAGACTATAGTCGGAAACCACTGCCATGTCGGCAGAAGAACACAGATTCAAAGGAAAAAATACAGGAGGGAAAAAACAGAAGTCATAGTCCGTTGGCATCTTGAGGGCAGCGGCGTACTGTCATGAACCGGTCCTCTCTGAGGGCAAACAGGACACCAAGCGCAGACTGTGAGTTTGTAAATTTATTAACTAAAAGGGAACATAACATACTAAACACACAACAACGAAAAATGCAGCTCAGAGGCTGGAGCTATAAGTGTAAAATTAAACCAGAACGTGAGCAAGAAAAGGATAAACAATAACTTTACTTGACAGGATGACCAGGGAATTCCAGACATGAATGACTGTTGATGCCGCTGTACCAGGGAAATGGTGCCCACGGCTTAAATAGGCCACCCCTGATCCCAAACACCTGCGGGGTCCTGAGTGGCGATGATTGCTGGCAGCCATGACAGCCCGCAAACAAAATTTGACAGCCGGAAGTGACGCGTGAACTGTCACAGCGCCAGCAACAATCAACACAAAAAAACCAAAGAAGGAAATATTGACTCTAATAATGAATTAACCAAAAACAGAAACCAAATACAGACAACAAGGAGACCAGAATAATAAACAAACAGAAAAAGACAAAAGCAATCTAATAACTAAGCACAGCCCCCACCTGTGCACCAGATAAGATAAGATAAGATAAGATAAGATAAGATAAACCTTTATTAGTCCCACAATGGGGAAATTCCAGGATTGCAACAGCACAGGGATAGCAACACTCAGAGCAATAATTAAGAAGATAAGAAAAATAAAAATAAGAGCAGATACGTACACATAAATATATAAATATACTGTATATACACAGTGCGGAGCATTGTAGCTAGATGGAATAAACAGCATAACCGTCTACTTAGTTATCCTACATAGTACGAATATGTACCCATACATATTGTCACCCTCCGTAGCGACTGATATTGTCCTAGTTGTATACTGGAGGGAACCATTTGTGTAAGTCTATTGCGTCTTTTGCATTCAATACTATTAGGTCGTCACATTTTTTTACTATCTCTGCTAGCAGCCCTGCTTAGGTTATACAGTCTGACAGCCGTAGGTAGGAAGGACCTGCGAAACCTCTTGGTTGCGCACCTAGAATGATGTAATCTACTGCTAAATGAGCTCCTCAGTGTGTTCAGTATGTCCTGCATAGGGTGGGACTCGGACTCCAGCAGAGATGACAGTTTAGCCATCATCCTTCTCTCTCCTATCTCCTCCACTGGGTCAAGGCGCTGCCCCAGGACAGAGCTAGCTTTCTTGATCAGTTTGTTCAGTCTCTTCCTATCGGCTGCTGTAATGCCACTGCCCCAGCAGACCACTCCAAAAGTGATGGCTGATGCCACCACTGTGTCGTAGAATTTCTTTAGCAGCGCCCCTTGTACACCAAAAGACCTGAGCCTCCTCAGTAGGAACAGCCTGTGCTGTCACTTCTTGTAGAGTGCGTTGGTATTGTATGACCAGTCTAGTTTATTGTTCAGATGAACACCCAGGTACTTGTAGGATGTCACCATCTCAATGTCTGTTCCCTGTATGTTTACTGGTGCTGTGAGGGGCAGTCCACCACCAGCTCCTTAGTTTTCCTCGCGTTGATCTGGAGGCAGTTCCGATGGCACCAGTCCACAAAGTCCTGGATAAGTCCTCTGTACTCAGCTTCATCTCCGTTGGAGATGAGGCCGACGATCGCAGAGTCGTCAGAGAACTTCTGTAGATGGCAGTGTGTTGTGCTGTGTGAGAAGTCCGCAGTATAAAGGGTGAACAGGAAGGGAGCCAAAACCGTTCCCTGGGGGGCCCCCGTGCTACCAATGATCGTGTCGGACACACAATCCCGGGTTCTCACAAACTGTGGCCGGTTAGTGAGGTAGTCCAGGATCCATGATGACAGGTGCTGGTCCACCCCTGCGCACAGCAGCTTGTCCTTCAGGATCATCGGTTGGATGGTGTTGAAAGCACTGAAGAAGTCAAAGAACATGACCCTCACCGCATTCCCGGGCTTCTCCAGGTGGGACAGAGAACGGTGAAGGAGGAAGATCACTGCATCCCCCACCCCAATGCCATGCTGGTAGGCGAACTGGAGTGGATCCATCGCTGGCCCCATCAGGGGGCGGAGGTGAGCAAGGAGCAGTCTCTCCAGGGTCTTCATCATGTGAGACGTCAGGGCCACTGGTCTGTAGCTGTTCAGGTCTTTGGGGTGGGAAGTCTTTGGTACAGGTACCACACAAGATGTTTTCCACAACTGTGGTACCCTCCCCAGCTTCAGGCTCAGGTTGAAGATGTGCTCCACAATCCCACACAGCTGGTCTGCACAGGACTTGAGGAGCTTCGCGCTGATGCCGTCTGGTCCCGAGGCCTTCCTTGCCTTGATCTTCCTCAGCTACGTCCTCACCTGGGTCTTAGTGAGGGTCAGGTTGGGGGGCTGTGTGCTGGGAGTGGGGGTTGTTGGTGGAGTGGGGTGTGGACAACAGGTCTCGATGACTTTAGAGGCAGCAGTGGTTGTTGTGCAGTCGGCGGGGGGGGGCGGTTGGTCAAACCTATTAAAAAACAGGTTGAAAGTGTTCACCCACTCCCTGCCCTCCATGGCCTGGGAGGAGGTATTCTGGAGCCCAGAGATGGTTTTAAGGTTTCTCCAGACCCCGCCGATGTTGCTCTGTTGCAGCTTGTCCTCCATCTTCTTCCTGAAGCTGTCCTTGCCTTCTCTGATCTTCCTCCTCAGCTCCCTCTGTACGGACTTCAGCATCTCCCTGTTCCCCGACCTGAAGATCCTCTTCTTCTCTCTCAGAAGTGTTTTTATCTCAGGGTTGATCCAGGGTTTGTTGTTTGAGCAACACCGTATGGTCTTGGTGGGTACGGAGTTGTCCACACAGAAGTTGATGTAGTCCGTGATGGTGTGAGTGAGGCCGTCGATGTCCTCACCATGTGGATCGCAGAGCTGCTCCCAGGCAGTGGTTTCAAAACAGTCCTTTAGAGTGTACATTGCCTCCTCAGACCATAACTTCACTGTGCGCATGACCGAAGGTTGTCTGTGTACTAGGGGTTTGTACACCGGCAGGAGATGAACCAAGTTGTGATCCGATTTCCCAAGTGGGGGGAGTGGTGATGAGGTGTACGCCTCCTTAGTATTTGCATAGAATAAGTCCAGTGTTTTATTGTCTCTAGTGTGGCATGTGACATACTGGGTGAATGTGGGTAGAATGGGGGACAGTGAAATATGGTTGAAATCACCTGAGATGAGGAGAAGAGCATCTGGGTGTTCTGTCAGCAGCCTGCCAGTTACTGAGTGGATGATGTCACGCGCTGTCCCAGCGTTCGCCATTGGATTTGCATAAATAACAATGCAGATCATGTGTGAGTATTCCCTCGGGAGATAGGTAGGCCGCATGCTAACAGCTAGCAACTCAATGTCTTTGTTGCAGTGTTGTTGTTTAACTGTGATATGTCCCGGTCTGCACCAGCTGTTATTGACATACATTATCACTCCCCCGCCCTTTGCCTTCCCACTGTCTGGTGTCCGGTCTGCCCGTATTGCGTGGAAACCCTCCAGTTCAATGTTAGCATCTGTTGCTAGCTCTGTTAGCCACGTCTCGGTAAACAACATCAAACTACTCTCTCTGAAGACGCTCTCGTAGCGGGAGATAGCCGCTAGCTCGTCAGTCTTATTGAGTAGTGATCGTACATTCCCCATAATAACGGATGGGAGGATGGGTCTGTACCTTATATTCCTCGCCCGCCGTCTTACTCCAGCTCGACATCCACGCCGTTTCCATCTTATTTCTCGGGGTATGTCGAGTTTTTGCATTTGCATCGTGGGCCGGTTAAGTGCTAACAGCTGGTCTCTATTGTACTGCCTCCTGCAAGAAACAGTGGTTCCGTCTGCTGGCTCAGGAGACATTTGGGCGATCTACGTGTCTGGATAGAATAAAGGTGTCGCTGGATCAGAAAGATTAGCAAGAGAGCCAGATAGTAAATAGAAATAGGAAGAAATTGATCCACTGTTGCAAAACGGCAGCCTACTCCTGTGGCGCCGGAAAATCACGACAAATACTGCATCATCGTGATCATGATCCCATGATCATTCCCAGACTGTGACACACAGCTTCATCATCCATTCTCTGTCTTTACCGTTAGTGCCACCTTTGCGCCTTTTGAAAATAAATCTGTTAGTTTAGCACATTTTGTAGCATCATTATCCAAAGCCCTCTTTTAAAAAAAATTCTGGCCTTTTCTGCTCCTCCGGATCGTTTCCCTTTCCATGTTAGGAGTTGCAGCGTTGCAGCTGAACTGTATGGACCGACCGACTACGGTAGGGAGGAGGGAATACCCGCAGGGGGAAGAACATCCATTTCACCCATTTCCATGCATCTAGAGACTGTGGTGCAGGGTCTCCGCTGTAGAATTGGAAACGTCATGTGTACTTTTACCGCACATTATTGGATTAAATTGATAGCTGCCTTTTTCCCCCCCCTCACCGGAACCCTGGCCCAGTAGCGGACCGACCCATCGGGAATCCTCCCAACTCTCCCTATGGGCCACTCTGGGCCTACAGTGGATCTCCATGAAAAAAATTACATACTGCTGTTGGCATATAAAGCTCTGAATGGTCCAGGGCCAAAATACATTTCAGATCTTGTGGTCCATTATGAACTACCCAGAGCCCTCAGGTCATCAGGGTCTGGCCAACTATCTGTGCCCAGAGTTGATAAGTTTGTTCCCTTGTATCATTTTGTCGTTGGTTTGGTTCCCTTTCACAAAGGAAAAAATTCAAGCGGACCAAACTGCGCCACGTTAAATTCCATGAGACTTACATCAGAACATTCTATTCTTAATGGTCAGATTTTTTTTTTGCTGCGAGAACAGGAAAGGTAAATACAGGAATTAGGATTACTACTGTGCATTTATGCATTTCTGGGGCGAAAAATAATACAGTGGAGCATAATCTATGCCCTGGTTATCGTTTATTACATTATGTACATATACCACTTTTGACAAATCGTACAGTTTGAAAATGAAGCATGGCTGCGGATGGAAAATAACATGTTAATGCATTGGAATCAGTGAAGGAGCATATCAAGACAGTGCAGGAGATGGCGTTCATTAATCCGTCAGAACCATGACATGCTCAGTCACGTGTACAATGGCATAAAATGTTTTACCATTTGCCTCTGGTCCTTATACTTATAATATTATGTTATATTAATACTTATAATATTTATGTTAAATGTGAGTCAGGCTGTTATATTTGTGTATTTATAATATAATATTTATAATTGTGTATTTATAATTTTTCTGCATTGATGTATGTGATTATTGTGTATATTTTTTATCTTGATTCTTTTTTCTAAAGCCCATCCAGGGACAAGAGTTGCAAATTAGCTAATAGCTATACACTCTATGTGCAACACATCAGATTAATTGTCTTTGATTAATTGTCTATGTTTATTGCACTGTCCCTGTCAAATAAACTAATCTACTACTACTACTACTGTTTTAGTACGGTCCCTTTCTCACCTGAAGGACTGCACCAGAGTTCGCCAACTGATTCCAATCAAGACCACCTATTTCAGGTGGTCTCGGTAAGGTTGCTTTGCTTTGGTGCACACCTGAGTGCAATTACCGTGTTCTCACCAGACAAAATGAACCACCTTAATGGAGAAAACGAACTTGAGTTTGATTGAAATGAACTAAAGCCTGGAGGTGTGAAATCACCTTTTTATGAAACAGGTATTCACAGTTGTATTTTGGGGACACAATTTGATGTTGAATTGGAGGGGGGTATATGGTATTGCAACACTGCAGGAATCATGACATCGTGATACTATTGCATTGTGACAAGTATCATAATAGTTATCATATCGTGAGGTCCTTCTCAATTCCCACACCAATCCATTGCTTTAAAGGCCCCATAATGTGCTTCTCCCAGGGACTATACTAGTGTTTTGAAATCTTCATAGACATATTTATGGAGTGTTAAAGACTAAGAACTGTTTTTCTGTTTTAGCTCATCTAGAAGCTGCTCGTAAAGCTCTTAAACAGTTTGGTTTCAGATTGTTCAACATTAGTAATGTTATAATCCCTTTGACAGGAGTACAGTGATGGAAAAGAAGCATCAGATCAAGGACTATTTGTCATGAATGAAAACGCTGTCCTTAAAAAGGGTCAGAACAAATAACACAAGTAATGCCAGGTGTGGGGTCACATGAGCAGGCACAAGGAGGTAATGATTAATAAATTGACTCAGCTGTAAGTAATGATAGGAGAGCAACTGGCTGACAGCTGACAGGGCTACGCCCACATGGAGCACCAGCCAGGAAATGCCTTGAGAGCTGTCAACTGCAATAATAAGGAATTTTGAAGAATAAAATATAAACAAGTACAAACTGAGAAATAGATACCAATTGATAGAGAATCAGAACAGAGTAAAACTAAGACATAAACAGGAAAAAAAAAAAAACATTGCAGGGTTAACAAAAACCAAAAGGCACAAAAATACAACAAATATATAAACACAGAGAAAAAGCCACAAAACTGAGCATGTTGGAACCTCCAGTGCTCAGCTTATGACAGAGCCCCCCTCTCAAGGGGTGGACCCAGACACCCCTGGGTAACACCAAAAGTAAAAGAAAGAAACCCCCCCTCCAAAAAAGGAGCACAACAATAACCCACCCAGGGTGGGTGGTGGGGTGAACAGGTTAGGAGGGAGTGAAACAAGCCCACTCAGGCAAAACCAGGGCCCCTACGCAAAAGAACTAAGCAGTTCAGGCGGCCAGCCAAAGTCCCAGGCCTGACAGATGGCGAGGTGGTGCGAGTTGGGTAGCCTGCCGGAGAATATGGGCCACCCAACCCAACGGCTCAGTCCATCAGACGGTCGACCAGAGTTTTTCAGCCACCTAAACAGAAGGGGTGGCCCAGGAGGCGGCTCCCCAAGGGGAGGCATAATGAAGGAAAGGACAATAGAAGAGGGGAAACCATGACGGCACCAAGCAGAGGAGGGGAAACCATGACAGCGTCTGGCAGAGAAGAGGGGACCGTGACAGCGTCTGGTAGAGGAGAGGGGAGCATGATGACATCTGGCAGAGGAGAAGGGACCAGGACGCCCTTGGACTGGCCAGCAGCACCCTCGATGATCCAGACTGGGGCATTGTAGCACCCTCGGTAGCTTCAGACTGGAGCAAAGTTGCACCCGTGGTAGCTCTGGACTGGAGCGAGGTTGCACCCGCTGTGGTCCCAGACCGGGACAGAGTTGTACCCATGGAGGCTCCGGACTGGAGCAAAGCTGCACCTGCGGAGGCTCTGGACTGGAGCAAGGTTAACCCGCTGTGGGCCTGGGCTGGAGCAAAGCAGCACCCACGGTGGCTCCGGGCTGGTGCAAAGTAGCATCCACGGTCGCTCCGGGCTGGCACAAAGCAGCACCCGTGGTGGCTCTGGGATGGAGCAAAACAGCACCCGTGGTGACTCCGGGCTGGAGCAAAGCTGCACCCATGATGGGCCCGGTGGACCTGGACTGGGCCAGAGCTGCACCCTCAGAGGCCCCAGGCTGGAACGGAGCACCCGCGACGACCTCCACTGGATGGGAAGCAGCACCCACGAAGGACCCGGACTGGGCCAAGGCTGCACCCTCGATGGACCCGGACTGGGCCCAGGCTGCACCCTCGGAGGCCCCAGGCTGGGACGGAGCACCCACAATGACCTCTATCGGAGGGGGAGCAGCACCCACGGAGGACCTGGACTGGGCTGAAGCTGCACCCACAGAGGCCCCAGGCTGGGACAGAGCACCCGCGAAGACCTCAACCGGAGGGGGAGCAGCACCACCCACGAAGGTCCCAGGCTGGGACGGAGTGCCCTCGATGACCTCAGCGGAAGGAGCTGGACCCATGATAACCTCCGGCGGTGAACCTGGACCCACGGAGACATCTGGCAAAGCTGGAACATCCTCGGTGACCCTGGGGGAGAGCTCAGACAGGACAGGTAGGGTCACTGGCAGCAGTGGAGCCTGGCGAGGTGAGCTCAGGTGCAGCTGACAGCTGCACCTGGCTCCCTCCACCAAGAGCCAGACAAGATCTCTCCAACATAGACACAAGAAAAACAAAGGAGAGCACTTGCGTGAGCTCGAGTTCCACCACTGCCCAGGACTCCGTCGATCCAGGCGATGGTTCCTCGGGCCCGGCCCTCTGGAGATCCAGCTCCAACTCTGCTGCGGTGGCCCCTGCAGCAGGCATGGTGAAAGGTGCAGTCCTGAGACCCTCCAGCGAGGTGACTGACACAGGTGGCTCATCTGGCGTGGATTCTGGAGGTTGGCTTCCTGCTAGCACTGGAACCTGTGTAGCTGAAGCCAGGGGACGCTCTGTCATTGGCGCAGGCTTCAGGTCGGAGGCAGTTCTCTCCCTCTGCCTGGACCACAGCTGCGGGGCTGGAACCTGGTCCTCAAAGTCCACAGGCTCCTCCATCACCCAGTGGCTCAAACCTGGGACTGGTGGACACTCAGTGGGTGAAGGAGGAGACATGGAGAGAGGAGGTAAAAGGTGTGTAGCTGCAGCAGGTGGTGAGAACCCAGAGGACTGCACAGTCTGAGTCTCAACACCAGGAATCAGACAAGGTAATTCATGTGTTAATGATAGAGAATGAAAAAACACTTGCCTGTGTTCCTGGGGCGTGATGTTTTCTGCTGCATCTGGCATAGAATCTGCCCTCTCCATGGCTGCAGCTGTTGTGAGCCCCTCAGAGGAACGTAGAGGAGCCATCCCTGCAGACGTGGTGATGGGCGGAGCCGAGAAGGAGGCGACCAGTCCTTCACCAGCGGGAAGAATCGCCGAGGAGGAGGGAGAGGAAGCAGCAGCGGCAGAGTTGGCTGACGGAATAGCTGGAGAAGAACAATCAGAAAAAGGGGCTGCTGCGGGAGTTTTCTGCCTCAGCGAAGTAGGAGCTGCTGACAACGAGGTGGAGGTGTTCCTCCGGCGAGATTTCCCTGGGCAGCAGTGGGGAGCAGGAGGCGGAGATGTCGGCTCCTGGTGAGGAGGAAGAGGGCCCATTGGAACGTCCTTCAGTTTCTGGGCAAGATCTGGGAGGAGCCATGGCTTCAACTCAAGAAGGAGCTCAGTCTTCGCTATCATGACCTGCCTGTGCTCCTCCTGTTCCTCGGCTGATGAATCAGTGTTTGGGAGGAGGAGGAGGCGGAGCTGGTGCCGAAAAATGGCGAGATGCTGGAGGCCTTGTTTTGTGAGTGTGTGTGTGAGTAATTTCCTCCAGCCCTTGAGTCATGGACGGTGGGAGGAATATGGAGAGAAGTAGGTCATTGAGCTCCAGGTGGTCCCACAGACTGGGGCATGCCTCGAGTACCTGTGCCGCGCCCTCCAGACACTCTTGGGCTGCTTCGTGGGTGCGGGAGGCATGAGTCTGTGTGGTGATGTCCTCCAATACGCGCATGGACCACCGCTCTGCTTCGCTCAGTCCCAGGGTAAATAAGTCCGGGGTGACAGATATGGTAACCCCACAGAACAGGTGAGTGAAACAACAACAGCAACAACAAAAACAAAGGTGAAAATCCACAAACTGCAGCAGCTGGGTCTTTTACTGGCCACAGTCTTCTGTCATGAATGGCTCCTCGGGGCAGAGAGACAGACCCAGAGGCTGAACTGCAGTTTGTGGCATTTATTAACAACACACAAAGTTCCAAAGTTCATAAATGCAAAATCCAACAGATAACAAGATAAACTTACGGATGAAGAATCAGAACGAACTCACCAGAATGGGGAAGGGGTTCTGGTGGTGAGGACAAAGTTTCACTAAGACTGCGGCAAAATAAAATGAAAACACTGTCCTTAAATAGGGTCAGAACAAATAACACAAGAAATGCCAGGTGTGGGGTCACATGAGCGGGCAGAAGGGAGCAATGGTTACTAATTTGGATCAGCTGTAAGTAATGATAGGAGAGCAACCGGCTGACAGCTGACAAGGCTACGCCCACATGGAGCACCAACTAGGAAAATGCCCCGATAGCTGTCAACTGCAATAATAAGGAATTTAGAAGAATAAAATATATACAAGTACAAACTGAGAAATAGATACCAATTAATAGAGAATCAGAACATAGTAAAACTAAGCCATAAACAGGAAAATAAAAAACATTGCAGGGATAACAAAAACCTAAAGGCACAAAAATACAACAAATATATAATTACAGAGAAAAAGCCACGAGACTGAACATGGCGGAACCTCCAGTGCTCAGTTCGTGACACTGTTAAGCTGTTAAGCTGCTTTCTTTTCTTGCAACATTTCCTCCCCACAGCAATCAGACTGCTTTACAAGAGAATGGGAATTGCTTAAGACTGTTCCTCTGAAAAGATTTTTTAAACTTAAATTGTTTATTCCGTAATTTTAGTTTAGTAATTTTAGTTTATAAACAAATAAGCACACTCATAAATAGTCTTTTCTCCTGCACAAAACTACTGACTGGTAGATATCAGTTTTTATTTATTGTCAGTTTGTTTTGTTTTTTAAATTTGGAGCACTGAAATATTGAATAAAAGAATTTTGACATCAGAAAATTATGTAGATCAGGGATGGGCAACTTTGGTGGTGTAGTGATACGCACGGTGTGCCTCTGTTTACGAATCATTGTCCTCAGCTACGCTGGCTCTCACACCTGCACCCCCCCAGTTAGGCAGCCTTTATCAGGAGTGGATCCCTGCACTCCTGCACAGAGATGTCAATGCTCCTTGGGTGAAGTTCTCCTCATTTCGACTCGCCCATCTCTACTGCTGGGAGTTACGCCTCCTTTCCTCGCATCTACTCTGCACCTATTCATCAGGGAGCTTCGCCTCCCCAACTCTACCGTAAGACTGTTCCTACTGGAATCTACACCTTCTACTCCTGATTCTCTCCTCCTCTCTCCCCTGTGCACAGGTGGACCTCCCTTCAGGCGGCGGTCTCACCTCTGCTCCAGGCGGCGGACCGGATCCTCTCACTGAACTCACTCTCCCTCTCATCTCTCAGCTGTAGCTGCACCTGCTCCTTCTCCCTCATCATGAACACTGCACCTCCTGAGCAGGACTCTGGTAACCTGGAGTGGACTGAGTTACTCTTCGGCGCTTCAATTACTCCTGAGCCCAGTAAGATTATTTACTATTCAGCTCATTCAACCCACAGCTGCTGAACTGCTATTAATTCCCTCTCTCTTCTCCTCCCGCAGGGTTGCCAGTTCTCTCCCGCTCTGCACTCACATCCATTCACTCACACACTCATTCACTTTATTAATAAAGATCATTGTGATTTATAATCGAGTCTGTGTCTGCATTTGGGTTTTCGTGCAAACATGTCAGTACATCTCCGTGTTGAAAACCCAGCAGACAGTGCTCTTGCACAATGCCTTAACAGCAAGGAGGCTCGATTAGATCAGCTCACTTATCAACAGCAGGTGATCCTTAATTAATTAATACAGGTTAATTCCCGGCTCAACCAGCGTACCCTGGCACGGTCCCCTCACTCTGAGCCCAGGGGGGTCGGTGGGGCCATCACTTTCCACCCCCCCCTCCCGTGCAGCCCACTCGACCCATTCCAGTTCCCACTCCTACTCGATTTAACGGTAAGATGGGGGAGGCTCATGGGTTTCTGCTTCAGTGTAATCTGGTGTTTCAGCGGGTACCGGGGGATTTTTCAACTAATCACAGCCAGATCAATTATCTTGTTAATTTATTGGAGGGACGGGCACTTGCCTGGGCTTTGGCAGTGATGGCCCGCCTCGATTTTGGCGCTTACACGTATGATTGATTTTTTTCTGAGTTTTCGGAGGTTTTTAATCATTCGGACCGGGATAGTGTTTTGACCTCTCGTCTCCTTAACCTCTGGCAGGGGGCCAGGTCTGTTGCTGACTATTCGGTTGACTTCCGGGTTGTCGCTGCGGAGGTGGGGTGGGAGGATGCCTCTCATTGTAGCATCTTTACACGTAGCCTCAGTCCGAGTCTCAGAGATGAACTGGTCCAGTTAGAAAAACCCTTCTCTTTACATGATTTAATTTCCCTGGCTATTAGCATTGATAATCGCCTT
Organism: Pholidichthys leucotaenia; assembly: GCA_020510985.1. NCBI lineage: Eukaryota > Metazoa > Chordata > Actinopteri > Cichliformes > Pholidichthyidae > Pholidichthys > Pholidichthys leucotaenia. The sequence continues at coordinate 212,358,409 of CM035839.1, forward strand.
AGGAAGCATGCTAGCGAGTGCCGTGGTGCTAATCACTCGGACTCGCAGTCTCGCCCTCGCAGTCTCACCCTCCCTCTCAGTCTCCACTCCTGGCCCTCCCTCCTCTGGAATCCTCGAGGCCCAAGGAGCCTATGCTGGTGGGTCACTCCAAGTTGCCTCTTGCGGAGTGACAACGCTGCCGAGCCCTCGGGCTATGCAGTTATTGTGCCAGTGCTGAGCATGAGATCACCTCTTGCCTGAATCTGCCGGGGGGGGGGGGTGTCATTCGTCGCAGTAGGGGACTAACGGACACAATAACACTAAATCCCTTACTCGACTAATCTTACCCATTCACTTTCAACATAATCACATTGAAATCACTACTAAGGTTCTCACTGATACTGATTCGGGTGCAGAGCAGAGCTTTATTTCTGAGATCCTGGCAACCCAGCTTAAACTCCACTGTCACAATCTCAAGACACTGTTGAAGCTGATTGCACTTTCTAATATGCCCCTCATGACTGTCTCCAAGCAGACTGCCCCCGTCTTGATCTTGGTCTCAGGTAATCATTGGGAGCACATCAGTTTTTTTATGTTACCAGTCTCTGCCTCCCCTGTGATTTTGGGTTACCCTTGGCTCAGGGTCCATAACCCTGTTATTGATTGGCAGACAGGCAGCATAATTTCATGGAGTACCTTTTGTCTTTATACATGTCTACAATCAGCAGCCTGCGCTCCCTCAGTGCCCATTTCTGCTCCATCTACACATATGCCCAATCTCTCCCTGGCTCCCCCGGAGTACCATGACCTCGCTCCAGTGTTCAGTAAGACCAAAGCTCTCTCTGCCCCCCCACCGCCCTTATGACTGTTCCATTAACCTCCTGCCAGGTGCTCCTTTGTCCTCCAGCCGTCTTTATAGCTTTTCTGCCCCGGAACGTGAAGCAATGGACAAGTACATTAAGGAATCCTTAAGCTTGGGCATTATTAGGCCTTCTTCATCAGCAGTGGGGATGGGATTTTTTTTTGTTGGCCAAAATGACGGCTCCCTCAGACCCTGCATTGATTTTAGGGAGCTTAACAACATCACTGTGAAGGACGAGTACACTTTGCCCCTTATTAATTCTGCTTTTGATTCTCTCCAGGGGTGTACTGTCTTCACGAACATTGACCTACGCAATGCCTACCACCTGGTCCGGATTAAGGAAGGGGATGAGTGGAAGACGGCCTTCCGGACTCCGAGTGGCCATTTTGAGTATCTTGTCATGCCGTTTGGACTCACCAATGTGCCGGCTGTGTTCCAGCGGCTTATTAACGACGTGCTGAGGGACTTCCTGGGTTTGTTTGTCTTTGTATACTTAGATGACATCCTCATTTTTTCTCATTCTCTCGAGGAGCATCGAGTACACGTTCAAAGGGTCCTTCAGCAGCTGCTGGAGAATCAGCTATACGTCAAAGCAGAAAAGTGTGAGTTCCATACGGCGTCTACCACCTTCCTGGGATTCGTCATCGGCTACAAGGAGATCTGAGTGGATCTGGGTAAGCATAAAGCTGTTGTGGAGTGGCCGGTCCCCTCTTCCCATAAGCAGCTACAGCAGTTCCTGGGTTTTGCCAATTTTTACCGTCACTTTATCTGCGACTATAGTTTGAAGGCCTTGTCACTCACCCGCCTCACCTCCACTAAGGTCCCTTTCTGTTGGTCTGATGAGGCGGAGGCGGCATTTTCTAAACTGAAGACTGCTTTCTCTTCTCCCTTGATCCTGGCCCAGGTAGATCCATTCCTGCAATTCCTGGTGGAGGTGGATGCCTCGGATTTTGGAGTTGGGGCAGTGTTGTCTCAGCGCTCCCCCTCGGACAACAAGATCCATCCTTGTGCCTTCTTCTCCAGATGCCTGTCCCTGGCAGAGAGGAACTATGACGTGGGGGATCAGGAATTACTGGCTGTCAAGCTAGCCTTAGAGGAGTGGCGCCATTGGCTGGAGGGGGCTTTGCTACCATTTGTGGTTTACACCGACCACAAGAACTTGGAATACCTGAGAATGGCCAAGCGGCTGAATTCTAGGCAAGCCCGCTGGTCTCTGTTCTTCAGTAGATTCAATTTTACCATCACCTATCACCCGGGTTCCAAGAACACTAAACCTGATTTGCTCTCCAAGCAGTTCTCCCCTGACACTGCCACGCCGGAGCTGCATCCCATTGTCTCCCCCTCGTGTGTTGTTGGCACGCTTCCTTGGGAGATCAAGGAGAAGGTTAAGAGAGCACAGGTAGTGGAACCTGACCCGGGCAGGGGTCCAGCGGGGTGGCTCTACGTCCCTTCCACAGTGCATGGTGAGGTCATTGACTGGTTGCATTCGTTCAAGATTGTGTCACCCGGGGATGGCTCGCACCTTGTCCCAGATTCAGAGGACCTTCTGGTGGCTGTCTATGAGGAAGGATGTCACCAACTTTGTTCGGTCCTGCCCCCAGTGCACCACCAGAAAATCGTCCTCCTTTTTCCCTGCGGGACTGTTGCACCCCCTTCCCATCCCCAATAGACCTTGGTTCCACGTTGCCATGGATTTGGTGACAGGTCTTCCTCCCTCCATGGGCCACACTGCGATTCTCACTATTGTGGACAGATTTTCGAAGGCAGCTCACTTTGTTCTTCTTCTTAAGCTCCCTTCGGCCAAGGAGACAGCCGACTTGCTGGTTCTGCATGTGGTACACCTACATGGGATTCCATTGGACATCGTGTTGGACCGGGAGCCCCAGTTTGTGTCCCAGGTGTGGCGGTCCTTCTGCAGGGCCATTGGGGCAACAGTCAGCTTGTATTCAGGCTATCATCCACAGAGCAATGGCCAGTGTGAGTGCGCTAACCAAGAGTTGGAGGCAGCTCTGAGGTGTGTTACAGCCTCTAACCCTGCTTCATGGAGTTCACATCTACCTTGGATCGAGTATGCTCATAACTCTACCATTTCTACGGTCACGGGCTTCTCCCCTTTTGAGGCGTCATTGGGATACAACCCTCCACTGTTCCCTGAAGAAGAGGAGGAGATCGTGGTTCCATCTGTGCAAGCCCACATCAAACGATGTTGCTGGGTTTGGAAGTCTGCCAAGGCCACTCTTCAACGCATCGCGGGATGCAATTCGGAAATCGCCAACCGTCACAGGACCCTGGCTGCACCCTACCGGGTTGGGCAAAAGCTATGGCTGTCTACTAAAAACATCAACTTAAAAGCCGAGTCCAAGAAACTTTCTCCCCGTTTTATTGGTCCTTTCCAAATTCCTCAAATTATCAACCCAGTTGCTGTATGCTTGTCTCTTCCCCCTACCATGCACATTTATCCTACCTTTCATGTCTCCCAGGTGAAGCCGGTCTCTTCAAGTCCTTTCTGTCCTCCACCCAAGCCGCCGCCCCCTCAAGTTATGGTTGAGGGGAACCTTGCCCACAAGGTTAATTGCCTCTTGGGCGAATGACGCCGTGGCCGGGGTCTCTAGTACCTGGTGGACTGGGCCGGGTATGGTCTGGAGGAGAGGTCCTGGGTTCTGTCATCCCTCATCACCAATAGACAACTCATCAGGGACTTTGATCGGGCTCACCCAGGTAGGTTGAGCCGGCCGCCAGGAGGCGTCCCTTGGGGGGGGGGGGGGTACAGTAGTGATCCACGTGATGTGCCTCTGTTTACTAATCATTATCCTCAGCTGCACTGGCTCTCACACCTGCACCCCCCAATTACGCAGCCTTTATCAGGAGTGGATCCATGCACTCCTGCATGGAGACGTCAATGCTCCTTGGGTGAAGTTCTCCTCGTTCGACTCGCCCATCTCTACTGCTGGGAGTTACGCCTCCCTTCCTCGCATCTACTCTGCACCTGTCCATCTGGGAGCTTCGCCTCCCCAACTCTACCGTAAGACTATTCCTACTGGAATCTACACCTTCTACTCCTGATTCTCTCCTCCTCTCTCTCCTGTGCACAGGTGGACCTCCCTTCAGGCGGCGGACTCACCTCTGCTCCAGGCGGCGGACCAGATCCTCTCACTGAACTCACTCTCCCTCTCATTTCTCAGCTGTAGCTGCACCTGCTTCCTCTCCCTCATCACAAACACTGCACCTCCTGAGCATGACTCTGGTAACCTGGAGTGGACTGAGTTACTTTTCGGTGCTTCAGTTACTCCTGAGCCCAGTAAGATTATTTACTATTCAGCTCATTCAACCCACAGCTGCTGAACTGCTATTAATTCCCTCTCTCTTCTCCTCCCACAGGGTTGCCAGTTCTCTCCTGCCCTGCACTCACATCCATTCACTCACACACTCATTCACTTTATTTATAAAGATCATTGTGATTTATAATCGAGTCGGTGTCTGCATTTGGGTTTTCATGCAAACATGTCAGGTGGTAGTGAGGGCCCCAAAATTTTTTCCTCATTTTCTGAGGGCCAGATTTACATGTAAATCCACCGTGTGTGTGTGTGTGGGGGGGGGGGGATATTATTTTCTGCAAAGTTAAAAGTTTCACAATTAAAACTTAAAATGCAATTCAAAATAAAAGCTATTTTTATGCATTTTGAGATATGTCTGAGTGAGATGTGACCAAAATGGTTATTTTCTTCATTTTATTTTTCATTTATTTTTCATTCAACTAATGGGCCCATTAGTTGATGATTTTGTTCACTGGTGTGAGGATTCCTACCTGCAGCTGAATACGACAAAAACTAAAGATATGATTATTGACTTTAGGAGGAAAACTCCCAGGCACAAAGTCACTGTACTAAAAGGCCAGACCACTGAATGTGTACAATCCTACAAATATCTTGAGACAATTATTGATAGTAATTTAAACTTTGAAGAGAGCTGTGAAAGGGTGTGCAAAAAGGGTCAGCAACATTTGCATTGTTTAAGGAAACTTGCACGCTTCCAAACTGACCAAACCATAATGACAATGTTTTATTGGGCTTTTATTGAATCTGTTTTATCCTTTTCTTTAGTGTCATGGTTTGGTCAGATAAAACTGAAACAGAGGAAATCCTTGGATCAGGTAGTTAGATGGTCCAGTCGTTTGCTTGGTGAGTCACAGCTGAGCCTGACATCCCTGTACACCAGACAGGTACAGAGGATTGCTACCTCCATTTTAAATGATGACTCCCACCCTTTGCGTTGCCACTTTCAGCTTCTTCCCTCCGGACGGAGGTTTGCTGTCCCAAAAAGTAAAACCCAGCGCTACACAAACAGCTTTGTTCCTGCTGCCGTTACAGAGTTGAACAAGATGTAACAATATATTGCACATAATTTAGTTACCTATTTATTAATTTTATTTTATATTTACTTATTTTTGTAGGTTTTTTATTTGGGTTCTAAATCTTTTACTGGGTTTTAGACTTTTGAGTTTTTAACCTCTTTGACTAGTCTTTAACTTTTTAATATGACCCTTCTCTCTTATCTCCTTGGTTTTTTGGTTGTTTTTTTTTTCTCTCTTATCTCTTTGTCCTATGTCCTGATTGGTGGAGCCTTGAGTACTTTTATCATGTTTATAGTCAGCTACATGTGTGCCTGTGTTTGTGTTCATGCTGAATGTAATTGTGGTTTGTAAATATGGATGTCACCTGACTGCAAAACAAATCTACCTATGGGTACAAATAAAGTAACCTGAACCTGAACTGTTATTGTGTTTTTATGCACTTTTGATGTGTCTTTGTCATGTGCCAAGCGCACATTTAAAACCAAGACAATGAATAAAAAGTGCATATTTTTTTGTCATATTGATCTGTGTTGGTTTGAAATTTGTCATATTCAAAAGATCCCTGAACATGTGCGGCCCAGTTTCATGTCTTGATTTCAAACTGTGGCCCAACTGATTTTGTAATTGAATAGCCCTGCAGTAGAAGATGGATGGATGGATGGATGGATGGATGGATAAAATTATATCATGACCTAATTTTTAAAACTCTCTCCATCAAAATAATGAGCAAAGAGAAGTTCCAGACGATAATTAACAAAAGAAGCCAAGAAGAAAAGGAACTACGATGAAGCTTTGCTTGCTCATGGATTAATTGTGGGCATGTGGGGGCGGCGGGGGGGGGGGGGGCAAAGAAATAGCTGTGTGGGCTTGATAATGTCTGGCTCTCCAAAATGGGGAATTAAAAAAAGTTTAAGAGCCACTGGTATAAATGACCAAAAAAAAAAAATAATAAAATAAAAAAAAATCAGCAGATTTACAACCACCAGTCTCTGAACTTTTATTGCTAACATGGGCTTCACCTGCCAAACAGGAATAAATGCTACAGCTCCTCAGCTGTACAATTTATTCTTGTTGAAAAGCAGCCTACTTTGTACATTTAGTGCCGTTCACAGCCTATTAATGTGGTCTTACCAGGCAAAACATACTTGACAACATTCCAGTGCACACTGTCACAGGCTCCCTCACTCTTTCTCTATGCTCTATCACTTGCAGAGAGCAGCCCTTGTCATGAACCCCTGTGCGCCATTACACGGCGCAAGAGGGAGAGAATGAAAAACCCAATCGCAGGAGTAGAGAGTGCTGTGTTTATTGAAGTTCACCAATGTAACTAATCCAGCTGTTACCAAATACAGTTCGGTCATCCACACAATATATTAAGAGGTGTAATGACAGAGTTGGCCACCAAGGATACAGGGCGCCTGCCAAATACTCAACAGCCTGGTGAATATAAAGCCTGGTGCTACAGGGCTGTGAAATATGCACGAAACAGTGAAGCCGAGCAGCCTAATGCTGCAGGCCTGCTAGCACAGGAGAAAGGCTAAGAACACTTACAGGTCTGTAGTTAATTCGGGGCGAGCCGTGCAGTCAGGAGGCAGAAGCAGAGAAGCGGACCAGCCGAAACACCAAGGTATGGATCGTCTTGAAATGTCAGGCTGGATAGAACGCTGGGAGTGAATAACCATACGCAGAGGGAAACGCTGCCATGTATGAAGGGGAATGTCCCGGCAATCTCCTTCCTCAGCTGTGGTAAACAAATACTCCAAGTGCTCATGAGGAAAGAGATTGTCGGTGTGTGAATTCGTGGGCCGAACTGATTGGAAACAGGTGTGTGAGAGCGCATGTGACTGAGAGTGAATGGAGCGTGTGTGTGTGTGTGTGTGTGTGTGTGTGTGTGTGTGTGTGTGTGAGCACCAGTGAGTGCAGCTGATGGAGCTTGACAGGAGTCGGGGGCGTACCCAAGCTGTCAGGCGGAAACTAGGTCAAAGCATAACAATGAGTCAGAATCGGGTTTGGCCTCCAAACCCAAATTCATGACAGGGCTCCCACCTCTAGGGCTGGATACCAGACACCCCAGTACCATCAGCCAAAAAAGAAAGGATACAACACCCCTCAAGGGAACCCTTCCCCCCCAGCAACAAACACTAACCCGGAGTGGGAGGTGGGGGAAAACTGGTTAGGAGGGAAGCAACCCGTGAAAACACAATAGTACAAAAACAGAATGAAGAACAATCCCCCCTAACAAACCCCCAACCTGGAGCACTAACCCCCTCTCCAGAAGTCCAAAGTTTGGGGGGGTCGACCAGAGTCCCAGGCCTTGAGTATGGTGAGGAGTGGCAGATCGGGTGGCCTGCCCAAGTCCGAAGTCCAGCAGGCAGCCCGTGGGATAGTGTCCGGCGGCCTGCCCGGGCCAATGGGCCACCCGACCCATAAACCAAGTCCCTCGGGGGGCCGACCAGTGTGATGGAGCCACCAGGACCTGCAAGGATGGCGGAGAAGCAGCCTCCATACTCGGGAACATCGGCGGCTAAGCCAAGGAACAGAAGCCCCCCTGCCATTCGAGGCTTGGAGCAGGAGGACCGTAGCACCCGCGATGGTCCTGGTCTAGGACGTGGCTGCACCCGCGATGGTCCCCGCCTGGGATGTGGCTGCACCGGCGGTGGACCCCATCTGGGGCTCTGCTGCACTGGCAGTGGACTCCAGCTGGGGCTCTGCTGCACCAGCGGTGGACTCCAGGTGGGGCTTTGCTGCACCAATGGTGGACTCCAGCTGGAGCTCTGCTGCACCCGTGGCAACCTCCCCAGCGAGGGAGGTGATGCTCCTCACGTCCTCAGGAGGGCGGCAGAGCCCGGCGAGGGGGGGTCCAGATGTGGCTGGGGGCCGCACCCGACTCCCCTCCCCAAAAGCCAGGCAAGATCCCTCCACCATCAACAAATGAACTACAGGAGAGACTACTTGCCGGTGCTTAAGCTCTACCGCCGTCTAGGACTTCGACGATGATGCCGCGGGTCCCATCGGTTGGAGGTCTGGTCCGGGGGATGACTCCACTGTGGCGGCCCCCGCACCGGGCATGATGACGGTAGCAGGAGTGGAACTCTCGTGCGCTGTCCTCCACGCCTCTGGTTCCTCTGGCGTGGTGGCCATGGACGACTCCTTAGCAGGCCCATGGGCTGGACCCTCCTGGTCGTCTGGCTCCTCCTCCCCCGAGCAACCTGTATCCAGGACCAATGGGATCGTGGGGGCACATAGAGAAGAGTCATTGAGACCCGGCACCAGAGTACTGTATGCCGCTGGGGCGGAGAACTCAGGGGACTGCACGCCCCAAGTCTCCTCACCAGGAGGCAGGCAACATTGATCACTGATTGTGTAACTTGAATGAAAAGAAACTTGCCTGTTCTTCTGGCACTGGAGGTCCCCAGTGGCCTCCGAGGCATCCTCTCTACTCTCCTAGCGTTCCTCATTGGGTTGAAGCTCCTCCTCCCTTGGGGAAAGCTCTTTCAGTCTCACAGCCATCTCCGGGAGGAGCTACGGCTTCACCTCCAAGATGAGGTCCGTCTCAGCCAGGAGAGCCCGCCTACATTCCTCCATCTCCTCCCGTGATGGGGCGGAGCATTGCTCGGAGTGGGAAGGCAAAGCTGCAGTAAGCGGGACTGGACGCTTCTTGCTGCGGGGCTTCCTCCCTCTTCTACTCTTGGGTGACACATGGATGAGGTAATCTGGAATGCAGAGCACCGTGCCAGGAAATGGGTCACCTGCTCAGAGAGACCCCGCGTCCTCAGGAAAGGAGAGCGAGGTGGCCCACCCCGAGCACCAGGAGATCCTCAGCCGATTCCTCACATGGCGCGGCGAAGATGTCCCGGAGGATCTCCATCGCCTCCGGATGCTGAAGGGACTGGGTGGAACAGAAAACCTGCAGTGGAATGGCCCTCACTGCCCACCCCTGTCCTAGAGGCTGTCTTGCTCCATCACCCTCCTCGCGGTATCCCGAGCCTGATAAACTGTCGGAGAGGGACGGGGCGCCTGCGTCCAGGAGAGAACCTCCTCCAGTTGACATAATGAGCACTGCTCCCTATCTAACTCCATCTCCGTCTTCTTGTCTGCAGGTTGGGTGGACGCTGACCCGGGAGACGAAGGGGATCTGAGGGGGGAGAAAGTCTTCCTCTGATGGGAGCATTTCTTCTAGCGAGGGGCCGGCTCCGATCGTGGAGAGGCATCCTCCAGCTCTGCGTCAGGAACGGGAAGGATGACAGAAAGGATGGCGTCTACCCTATGGGTCTCCCGGAGGTGAGGGTAGCGCCGCTCAAAGTCCTCCGGGTCGTGCCCACTCCCGCTCCTCGGGAGACCGAGACCACTGAAAGACGAACCCCGCCTGCTTTAGTAAATCCTGGGCTTCCTGCTCCTCGTCTGTCCAAGTCATTATGTCCACATATGAGGAGGAAAGGAGAAGGGGAAAAAAAACACAACTCTACTCCGCTGGTTTTTTTTTTATGGTCTGGACATTCTGTCATGAACCCCTGTGCACCATTACACGGCGCACGAGGGAGAGAATGAAAAACCCAATCGCAGGAGTAGAGAGTGCTGTGTTTATTGAAGTTCACCAATGTAACTAATCCAGCTGTCACCAAATACAGTTCAGTCAACCACACAATATATTAAGAAGTGTAATGACAGAGTTGGCCATCAAGGATACAGGGCACCTGCCGAATATTCAACAGCCTGGTGAATATAAAGCCTGGTGCTACAGGGCTGCGAAATAGTGCACGAATTCCGGGGCGAGCCGTGCAGTCAGGAGGCAGAGGCAGAGAAGCGGACCAGCCGAAACACCAAGGTATGGATCGTCTTGAAATGTCAGGCTGGATAGAACGCTAGGAGTGAATAGCCATATGCAGAGGGAAACGCTGCCACATATGAAAGGGAATGTCCCGACATTCTTCTTCCTCGGCGGTGGTAAACAAATACTCCAAACGCTAACAAAGAAAGAGATTGCCGGTGTGTGAATGCGTGGGCCGAACTGATTGGAGACAGGTGTGTGAGAGCGCATGTGACTGAGAATGAATGGAGCGTGTGTGTGTGTGTGTGTGCGTGTGTGTGTGTGCACACCAGTGAGTGCAGCTGATGGAGCTTGATAGGAAGGGGGTGCGTGCCTGAGCTGTCAGGAGGAAACTAGGTCAAAGCATAACAACAAGTCAGAATCGGGTCTGGCCTCCAAACCCGGATTCATGACAGCCCTAGGTTTTGATTAGAGCCCCCTCTGCTGGCAGACTCTATAATACAATTGAAAAATATGGTTTCAAACGTGATATAAATAAATAATTGATTTTTGGAAATGAACTGGTGGGCCACAGCGGATGAGGGGCAGATTGCCTGCGGCCCGCGGGCTGCCAATTGCCCAGTGATATAGATTGTATATTGTATTGTATATTGTACAGTCTGTGTTGAGATAATAAAGACATTCAGAGAAATGCACAGTAAAATCTGTCTTATATTGCAGTATAGAAAAAAGATCTAAAAAAAAAAACAGGGGATGCTGGCAGAGGAGCTGACCTTAAATAATAATGGGTGGTCTTTCATTAGTAGCCGTGGAGTGGGGGCATCTCCTCAAACCCGAGAAGAGGTGGATGTCATATTCCAAAGTACTGAATTGGCTGGACAGTGGTGCTGATACACCAACTCAGCTCATGTCTGGATCTTACCAGACATGAGCCCTGACATCTTACCTACCAGAAGTAGATTAGCTTCACAGCATATGGTGATCCACCCCGGTAAGTGAACCACTTTTGTAGTAGACTCACAGAAAACCCAGGGTTAACCCCAAAGTTACCTTGCTAAGACTAAATCCTGCTTGGTAGTCCAGGCCTCTAAAGGTAGTGCTTTTGGTTTGTGAACATCATAAAGACTACCCCAACGGCACACATACTGTATGGCATGCCAACATCGTCCTGATGTAAAATGTCTGGCCAATGTGCAAACGACCTCTATAAGATGTATTCCCAATATAAACTTGCTGATTTTGGCCCGATATAGGTATACTGTTGGGATAGAAACTACAATCCACTTATTTATTTAAGAGTTTAGCTAAATAAATGCAGTGTGTGTTTAGTTGTGAAGCAAGCATTTTAATATTTTGACAGTATACATGTGGCCTATGGCTGTATTTTACAAGGTTGAAACCCACAAAAGAACAGCAACAAAACATTTTATACAGTATTGGACCTTTGATGTTTGATGACTGCTCAGTGTTTACAGGAAGTGCAGTTGTCATAGTGACAACCATTTACTCACAGGGCAAACAAACTATTACATGTAAAACATAATGATAGAAACGCTAAGTTAGATGTTAGTAACTTGAACTTTGATCAAATAAAACAGCTTTCACGTTAAATAACAGGCTGTACAGACAACCATCCAATACACTGAAAGATAACTGCATACATTTAAAATAAATGCTTGCTGATTTCAGTGTAATCAACCGCTTGATGCGACATTGCAGGACTGACACAAATTGTATTTCTAGGTATAATCAGATGCAAAACTGCAGAAATTCTGCTTCTCTCTCTTTTCTGTTCCCATTTTCTTCACCACCTCTCCTGACCCCTCCTCTCTTTCTCTCTGCTGATGGCAGGTTCTTACTGGCATATCCCTGTGTCAGGAATCAAAGCAGGCGGAAAACTCCCAGGAAGGTATGCAGCGTTCTGTGAAACAGGCTCCAAATCCTCCATACCCCCACCCCTTTCTGGATCTTTGTATAAATGAGCATTACCACCATCACTATCACTAGTTCCGTCACTGTGACTCACATTGCTTGTAATTACAGCGGCCATTAGAATAACACCATCTACCCTGATGGTTACTAGACACGATTCATTCTCGCAGTGAGTGATTTTTAATGTGTGGGTAGACAGATAGTGGGGGAAGTGGTTAAGACGAAGTGTAATTTGACATGAAATCTAAACCTCCAACCACTTCAAAACTACAGCTGGCTGCTCACATTTAGAAAATAAGGCCTGCTGCCAGGACAGGACTGATGATACAGATTCTCCACATAGATATTGTCTTATGAGTGTGTTGAAAAGAGTTGCCTTGAACAGCACACCCTCTACAGAAAGGTAGAGTATACTAGTGCTGTGCTCCGTAATAAAAAAGCTGTAATTACTGTGTAGTGAACAGCAGTGGTTTCCTCCTACTTTGCAGGCTTTTGACATCCATACAGCTCTCTCTGGGGAATGAGGATTTCTTTATATAACACAGCTCTCTAATTTGACTCCTACAGTATGTGAAATGAAAGCTTTACTGTCCAAATGGTGGGCTCTATTTCTGATAAAGGTTGATCCTCATAAGACACATCTTAAACAATTCCCAGGTTAACCACACCAGTTGAGAAATTATTAACTCAACATATTTTAAAAATGTAGTTGTCTATGCCTTGAAATGACTAAAAGCTTTTTGCAGCAGCAGAGTGTCAGCACCTCCTCAAAAACAGCAGCCTGTCACCTGAGGCAACTATCCACCACCCAGTCACAATCAGTAATGAAAATATGCAGCAGTTTGCCCTCTGAAAAGGAGTCAAATATAAGTCTGTATTCACAAGAGGGACGACAGCCGTATAATTATGAACTTCTTAGGTAGATTTCACACCTAACCTGTTTGGCCTGGACCAAACTTTTAGGTGTCAAATGTCCCTCGAACCACAGTCCGGACCAAAGAGCCAAAATGTGGTCTGGAAAAAAAAGGTGGTCTCGGCCATAATCAAACTGAACCATGGTCTGGTTTGTTTAGAGTGTGAAAGCAATTTTCAGTTCGGACTTTCAGACCAAACACAGAAAGTTAAGGCAGCTTAAAAAGAGGGAAGCTAAATCACAGTAGGACTCAATGAAAGGAAGAGACAGTTTTTAATCGAAATATGGTCTGTTAGTGGCATAAATAGTCAATTTTAAACAATCATAAAAAATCCTAGAAATTTACCAGATATTTTCAGAGGGGATGTGATGGAGAATATATGAAAGATTGGAGGAACAATGCCAGCTGAAAATCATCAGGGCTGATGAGAAGGACAAACCTCCTTTTTAAGGAAGACCTGGATAATATTCTAGCATCACTAAACTAGTTCACCTACTAATATGATAGTCTGAACCACTTTACATTTAAAGTGTTCTTACCGATGTGTTCAGAGCTGCACAAAACACCTCCAAGGGTGAGTAGCATTTAATTTGAGTCATTTTTAGTCTTACTTAAGTCCAACCCATTACCACATTTTGGCCCCTTTGTTTTGGAATTTGGGGCCAATAGACCATGTTTACATAAAGGTATACCTTGCTTTTCAGATGACCCTAATGTTGTTCTGGGGTAATTCTGACCCCAAGGACATTATGAGGGTTAAATTAATATAATCTGTCAGAATAATGATAGACAGCCTTCTGATTCATTTGCTTCCTCTGTTGCTGTGTTGTGAGTCATGGTGACACCTACTTCATTGTGCATTTATCTATGTTTCCTGTTAAAATGTCAGCCAAGCAGAGGTGGGCAACAGCCCACATTGCTGCAGGGTCATTTAACCTGCGTCAATTAGTGTGGGTCGCCCTATTCAGACAATAGTGGCAAGCCAGATTGTACTGGGTTTGAGTGGATTGCCGGGGTATATTGAAAGGGGCATTAGACAGCAAATGTCCGGATGGCCCAAAGATTGGTATGACCTGCACAAGCACAGTAATTACTACTACAAACCCTTTGACACTGTTGTCATGAATTGATTGTCCAGAGAAACAGCCACATTGATATGTCATATTCACTTGTTCGGGGATCCAACAGAAGAAGGGGAACTAATGAACATCTAATCCTTGCCAAAGACTTTTTTGGGGGGGGGTGGAGGGGTGGGGGGTTGTGTCCATAATTCTGGGAATGACGAGTGAGACTTGACTCTGTTAACAGGGCTTATTCAGGATAACTTCCCAACTATATACAAAGGCTTACGGCACACTCCTGCTGGCCAGGTGGCTTCACGACAAAAGAGGCAGAGCCTCTTCCACCCACCGGAATCCGGTAGTAGCCACCCCGGTCTGTCACAAAACCAACCCGGCCGCCATCTTACTAATACCAGCCCCAAACACAGACACAACATTTCACCCCCCCCTCAAAAAAATTGCCAAGCACACAAATAACCCACCCAAATTTGTCACCCAACACATGCACTAATCAAAGAATATGTGTACAGAAATAAACAAAACACCTATCCAGTCACACAACTAAGGCTGGGGGGCCAGGTAGACTGCCAACGCCCCCACACGGCTGAGCGGGTTATTCTGCCGCTGAGAAGGGAACACTCAAACCAAAACAATGAAGCCGTGTTTCTAACTAAAAAATAATCCCATAATACTAAACACACACATAAAAGCACAAGACTGACTCTATAAGCAGCCCCCACCCCACCATGGGTATACAGAGTAAAAAGAAAACACTCAATCACAATAATCCAAACAAATCAGGCAGGCTTAAATTTATCAATTGAATAAAATACACAGAGCCGCCAATAATCAAACTACAAAATTTAGCACTCAAACTTCAATTATCCAGCAAATAATTTCAAACACAGGGAAAGTAGGCATCACACCACACAGGCTGTACTGTTATCACTACGTGTTATATACACTGGGGTATGTTAACGCAGATCAACAGCAAGCCAAACTCGTTTTTCACGAGCCAGGAAACCGAGCGTCCTGCTCACTTTATTTCAGTCTTCTTAAGACAGCTTACAGTACCTTACAACTGTGGCTCGAAGCTCGTTGAAAAGCCCGAGTGAAACTGAAAAGAAATAAAAACAGAAAAATAAATACATATAATTAAGCTAGCGGGCCCCTGGGGTAAGACTAATTCCTGGAATAAACTGAGAACACAATACACTTAACAAGCTAGCGGGGCCCTGGGATATGACTAATTACTGGCGACAACATATTCTAAAAACGATACAAAATTCACGTATAACAAAACTTATAAAATTAACAAGACACTAATTGGACTTACAGCCATTGCTTTCGGAGGTGTAGGAAAAGGGTTTAACACACAGGAGGAACGTTTTCAGACATTCGCCGGCAGGTTATATTCGTCTGCCTTTTTTTCTCTCTCAACAAAGTCCGTTTCTTCTACCCATAAACCATAACGGCAACTGGCTGCGCTTTCAACATAAAATGTGAGTGAATCGCTACTAACAGTACAGAAATTATTTTTATCACAATAACCATTTTTTAACAAGAATCATTACAAATAGATTATGACATTTATTATGAACTTATGAACTATTTTCTAACTTCTACAAAACACACTACTGAGGGCAGAAAACTCCCCGCCTGGCATTACTAATGCCACTACTTCTTTTTATCTACAACCCGACATATAAAAATGGAGGGCATGTTTTGAGTTTCTCAGGTGGAAGATCTGCCATTTTCTGAGTCTCTAGTTTTCTCCTGAGTCTCCTGCACGTTGCACAATGGTGGATAATGGACGAGACCAGTCTCTGGCAACCTACAATCCACAGTCCGGCTTGCCTAATTGCGCTTTCCGTGAACTGCCTTCCTTGATGCACAACTTTGGCGTGATAGTGACGGACAAGCAATTGAGTCACGTGATGCTTGTTTGGGAGAATGGTTGGATTCTTGGATGCTGTGTTCAATGAAGCATGTTTGAGGCGACCTCCAACCTTGATGAGGCTTTCATTCATATAGGGATCGAGAGCCACGATGGGACTTGAACTGCGGACGGTTTGGTTGGCATGGAGAGCAGCATACTCGTCGGGAAAGGCGTCCTTTTGTACAGACTGGAGGATGAGGTTACTGGCAGCATCCAGCTCCTCTGGAGTGCGTGGCTTGCTACATCGATGCCAGCCCCTGCATGAATAATCTGACAGGTTGCTTGATGAGTGAGAACGAGCTTGGTGAATTAGGAATGCAATGGCACGTACTAATGAGTTCCAACTTGAAAAGCGCTGGAAGCATTCTGGTGAGAGCCCGTTCTTCTGAATGTGAGTAGAAAAGGTAGCGACTTTTCTGATTTCAGAGTCTACTTCAGGCTCGATTAACTCAAAGGATTCAGGTGTCCCGGATTCAGGTGGTCTGTAAAGGAAGTCTGGTCCCTTAAACCACATAGTGTCCATGAGCTGTGATGCAGGTATTGACCTGGTGGCTAGATCAGCTGGGTTTTGCTCTGATGTGACGTAGTGCCACTGTTCAGGGGATGTGGACTGACGTATCCGATGAACGCGGTTATGCACATAAACATAGAAGCGCTTCGAATCATTGCAGATGTACCCAAGAACCACCTTGCTATCACAGTAGAATTTGACAGCATTTGGTTTGTGATCAAGTTCGTCCAGAATGAGCTCTGCCATCTCAACCGCTAGAACTGCCCCACAAAGTTCAAGGCAAGGTATCGTGGGCTCTGGTTGTGGTGAAAGTTTTGCTTTTCCAAGCACAAATCCGACTTCGCATTGTCCTTCTGCATTGACTGTCTTCAAGTATGCTACTGCCGCAATAGCCCAGCTTGAAGCGTCGGAGAAGATACACAGTTTGGTGTAAGTGGACTTAGAGAGGGAAGCTGGTACATAGCAGCGTGGCACCTTGAGGCTGCTAAGATCTTGGAGGGACATTTTCCATGTTTCCCATGCGTCCATTTTGTCCTGAGGGAGAGGAGCATCCCAACCTTGGACACCATTCGACAGTTCACGTAACAAGAGTCTGCCTTTGATTGTCACTGGTGATGCTAGTCCCAAGGGGTCGAAGATACTGTTAATTGTTGACAGAACCCCGCGGCGGGTGTAGGGTTTGTCATCAACAGCAACCTTGAACGTGAAAGAGTCAGTGTTTATGTCCCAGCACAGGCCTAGACTTCTCTGAGCTGGTAGAGTGTCACTAAACTCTGAGAACTGTTCTTTCATTTGAGGGTTTTTCGTTAAGTTGCGTCTTAGTGAGCCGAGTCTAGACAATGCTTGGTCCCTGTTATTTGGGAGCGGCAAGCGAGGAAACTTGAATGGCAGAGGAGCGATCCAGTTGTTGTTTCCATCCTGGTGGACTTCTTCCTCCATTATCTTTAGGAAGGTCTCATCTTCGAAGGACATGGCACACTTGTTATCGTTCTCTGTGCACTCAAAAACTTTGTCCCCAAGCTTTTCTTCCACTGCATTGGGTTTTGAGCTGCGTTTAGAGAGGCCGCCCTTGTGCTCCCCGCCGTAGCATGGTTTCTCTTTGATGTTGATGCTGTTAGGACAAGGAGTGAAGAGAGATGGGCGTCCGTTGGAGAGCATATACGTTTTATAAACGTTGACTGTTGGCTTATGAGCGTCAAGGCACACCTCTCCCACAATTACCCAGCCTAGGTCCAGGCGTTGAGCAAAGGGAGCATTGTGGGGTCCGTTGACATGTTGTCTTACTTTGTGGACTCGTAGGATGTCTCTGCCCAGTAAAATTGCCATCTGTGCATCTGGGTCATACTTGGGGATGAGAGGAGCGAGGTGTTTTAAGTGGGCATGAGCAAGAGCGACTTCGGGCGTAGGTATTTCACCCCTACTGAACTTTATCTCGTTGCATCCAAGGAGAGGAGGGAGGTCTAAGCGTGGGCCTCCACCTACTGGCTCGATTTGGAACCTCACTGCTTCCCTGCCAAGCATTTCAGTTAAACCAGCACATGTTCTCATGAGGTATGTCAGAGGGTTACCCTTGATTCCAAACAGCTCGAAGAATTTAGGACGGGCCAGTGATTTATTACTCTGATCGTCAAGGATTGCATACATCTTAACGGAGCGTTCTGGTTGGCCTTTAGGGAAAACTCGAACTAGACATACCTTTGAGCAAGAACGTGGGGGATTACCTTCGCCGCAGATCTCAGTGTACCGTGACGTTACCTCAGGTGGCGTTTTGTCTCGGGGCTGAGGCTCTGGTTCAGGTGTGTTTCCTGGCTGGGGTTGCTGACTTGAATTAGGATGCATGGCAGAACAATGTCTCTCACTTTGGCACTCCTCGCACTTGAGTTTTATGTCACAGTTCTTTATTGCGTGCGTGGGAGAGCAGCAGCGAAAACATCGTTTGTGTTCTTTGAGTATGCTTCGCCTCTCTTGTAGCGGTTTATTCTGAAAAGCTCTACATTTGGCTAGAGGATGCATTTTCTTATGGACTGGACAGTAGCGTGTTAAATCGTCCTCTTTAGTACTAGCGGGATCAGTTGTGTCGACCTCTGTTTTGTTTACAGTTAGAGGCGTTCTGTAGCTAGTTTGTTTGAATGGTGGTCTCTCACCTTTGCTGAAGGGTTGGCTGCTGCATGTCGTAAAACTTGGGTCATTTCTTGCTTTAGCCTCATCTTGGACAAACTTTACAAAATATGAGAAGGGAGGGAAGGTTACGTCATATTTTTGTTTGTATTTTGAGCCCGCATGCAGCCATTTATCTTGTAAATTTGGAGGTAACTTTTCAACTATGGGCTTAACCCCACGGGGTGTGTCGAGGGAAGCGAGGCCTGGGAGATAAGCTTCATCCTTAGCAACCCACAGCACTAAGAGTAAATCTCCAAGTTCCCTGAGTTTCACATTGTCTCTGTTTGTAAGGTGAGGGAAGTTATCTAATTTTTTGAACAAGGCGTTTTCTACTACTTCTGGCGTAGCATAACACTCTTCTAACCTGTCCCATGACAATTGGAGAGCAGCTTTGGGGTTAGTGGCATAGACAGCTCTGATTCTTTTAACGTGTTCTGAGGACTCTTTACCAAGCCACTTGACTAGGAGATCTAACTCCTGGCTATATGTGAGACCAACGTCTTCAGTTGCATTTATAAATGACAACTGCCATCCTCTAAAGTTTTCGGGGGTGTCGTCAAACTTAAAGAGTCCGGTTGTGATTAGCTCTCTGCGCGCAAGGAACCTAGCAAAGTCTGCCATAGGTGGGTCACCATTGTGGGAAGCATGGTAGCTGTTTGGCCTGACATAGTCTCTCGGTATGTCGATGGATTCATTTTTCACGTACATTTTCTTGAATGCTGGTGGAGAGAGAGTTTGTTTGGGTCTCCTTGGAGTGGATAATTGCGCTCTTTGTGCAGGTTCGACTTGAGGTGTTTCTTCTTCAGCTGGTCTCGCCTGTGACTTTAGCTGGATTTGGTGGTGCACATACTCCATAGTTCTGTCTGACAGCTTGTGATGAAATTGCGCTCCTTACACTCTCTCCTTCGTCCAGCTCGGCAGCTACAGCAGCTTCTAGAACTTCTGCTTTCGCTGTGGCGGCCGCTGTTTCTTTCTCTATCTCCAGCACCTCTAGATCCAGTTCTAGCTTTGCTTGTTGCTTTGCTTGTTCTAGCCTCGCTTGTTGCTCTGCTTGTTCTAGCTTTGCTTGTTTTTTAATTTCTAATTGTCTCTTACTGTACAAGGCTCTAGCATTCGCAGCTTCAGCAGAGGCTCGCGCCATGATGGCTGCTTCCATTACATTGGACTTTGAGGATAACTTGGAGCTAGAACGTCTGGAGCTGGAGCTAGCGTTGTATGATGATTTGGCTTCGGAGTTCGCCTTTTCTTCCGCCCTCTTCTCTTGAGTGTCGTCCATTGCTGTGTCGTGAATCTTATCTTCACCAACTTCTGACATAGCTTTTTTTTCTCTTGAGTGTCGTCCCTCGCTGTGTCGTGGACCTTATCTTCACCAACTGCTGACCTGGCTTTTCACTGTACTGTTATCACTACGTGTTATATACACTGGGGTATGTTAACACAGATCAACAGCAAGCCAAACTCGTTTTTCACGAGCCAGGAAACCGAGCGTCCTGCTCACTTTATTTCAGTCTTCTTAAGACAGCTTACAGTACCTTACAACTGTGGCTCGAAGCTCGTTGAAAAGCCCGAGTGAAACTGAAAAGAAATAAAAACAGAAAAATAAATACATATAATTAAGCTAGCGGGCCCCTGGGGTAAGACTAATTCCTGGAATAAACTGAGAACACAATACACTTAACAAGCTAGCGGGGCCCTGGGATATGACTAATTACTGGCGACAACATATTCTAAAAATGATACAAAATTCACGTATAACAAAACTTATAAAATTAACAAGACACTAATTGGACTTACAGCCATTGCTTTCGAAGGTGTAGGAAAAGGGTTTAACACACAGGAGGAACGTTTTCAGACATCCGCCGGCAGGTTATATTCGTCTGCCTTTTTTTTCTCTCTCAACAAAGTCCGTTTCTTCTACCCATAAACCATAGCGGCAACTGGCTGCGCTTTCAACATAAAATGTGAGTGAATCGCTACTAACAGTACAGAAATTATTTTTATCACGATAACCATTTTTTTTAACAACAATCATTACAAATAGATTATGACATTTATTATGAACTTATGAATTATTTTCTAACTTCTACAAAACACACTACTCAGGGCAGAACACAGGCTATTAAAATTACCACGCAAACAAAAATACAGGTTCGCGGACTTCCGGTCTGGACGCCATGGCGACTGCAGCTTAACACTGAAGCTCTCAGACCCAATCCAAGATAACACTTTGAAAATCAAACTTAACGGATTTTTGGAGGAGTGACAATCAAGACAAAATCATCATGTCTAAAGGAAAACAGAAGAAACTGAAATTTTCCAGGCCAGGACACGTATCGGCCGGAGAATCTGAACTGGAAGATCTCCGTTCAGAAGACGAGGAACTGGTGGTAGCTAACAAAAAGGTTAGCCTGAAATCGCTATTTGAAGAGCTACGACGATTTCGCCGAGAGGTTACGGCCGAATTTCGGGAATTCAGAGACGAATTGAAAAGGACAAACAGCAGAGTGGACCAGGCCGAGAACCGAATCTTGGAAGCAGAGGAACGAATAAAAGTGCTCGAAGATTCTGTGCTGGACCTACGCAAAAGACAAGCATCTATAGAGGCTAAGCTAGCCGACCAAGAAGGAAGACAGAGAAGAGACAATATAAGAATTCATGGTCTGATAGAAGGAGCCGAAAACGGTTTTAACTCAATGGCAGAATGCGTGGAATCTTTACTAAGAGAGAAATTGGATATTCCACAAACCACCGACTTGAACATAGAAAAGGCACATCGTTCATTAGCCGCTAGGCCAGTGGCGGAAGCGCCCCCACGTTCGGTGTTGGTAAGATTTTCCAATTTCAAAATAAAACAAGAGGTTGTAAGACTGGCTTGGCAGAAAAAAGGATTTATGCACCAGGAGAGAAAAGTCTTTGTGGAACACGATTACGCCCCGGAGGTCCTTAAAAAGCGCAGGGAATACAATGACGCCAAAAAGGTACTACATGAGAAGAAACTGCGCTTTCAGACGCCATTTCCTGTGAAGTTAAGGGTCTTCTACGGTGAAGAAACATGTCTCTATAATTCGGCGGAAGAAGCAACAGCTGACATGGCGAGAAGAGGGCTCCCGGTAACGGTATTTAAACCCGCAGCAGACCCGAGTGAGAAGATCAAAACGCAAACATGGACAACACAGAGACCTTCAAAATCCACGGGCCAGCAGCGGGAAACCCAGCGCCAGAGCGTCGCGGATAAACTGTTCGTTTTCAGGTTGGAATAGCGACCATTTTTTTTTTTGAGTCAATCTGCACATCCAACCCCCCTCATACAAAGTAACAAACATTAAAGGAGATGTGTATTCAGCATGTGGTAAAACATTTCATGGTACAGTCATAATATTTGAAACAAATAAGTCTTTTTAATAAAAAAACAAAACAAAAAAACTTGTTAAAATAGAAATGTGACAATAATCCACATGTTCTCCTCACACTAACAAATACTGTTTTTGCGTGAATGTTTGCTGTGATGGGGTGGGAGGGTGCACACAATTTCACAGGGTATAGGCATAAAGTGAAAAAAAAATCATTACAAGTTCGGATTGGGTTCTGAAACTCACGTTAAAAGCATGGGACAACTTACAGGGGTAAGAGAGGGCCCTCAACACGTAACAGAGTTTGAGGAATTTCCCTCAGAGCCTACACTCCATCAAGGCTCTTCCAGGGTCTTTAAAAAGACCTCAGCTCAGGAAGTTCTTTTGACAGTTTTTTGTTTTAAAGTTTTATACACTATGTTCTTAATGTTTTTCTTGTTCTTAATGTTCTTTCAGTTTCTGAGTAGCACAAAAGAGGGCCACCACACAGTTATACTAAACAAAACAACACAATGGAGAAACAGGGTGTAACCAAAATAATTTCATATAATGTAAAAGGAATCCTGAATCCAGTTAAAAGATCCAAGATTCTAGGCAAAATGAAAAAAGACAAAGCAGGAATAATATTTTTACAAGAAACCCACCTAACAGACGTGGAGCACACTAAACTCAGTAGACAAGGGTTTAAAATGATCTCTTCATCTTCATATAAGTCAGGGAGGAGGAGGGGAGTAGCGACATTGATATCAACCAAAATTACATTTGAAAAAAAAATCAGAACACAAAGATAAAGAAGGGAGATACAGTTTGGTAACTGGGCGGCTAGAGGGAGAAGATATCACCCTGCTGAATGTGTATGCTCCCCCAGGGGCTAACTGGAAATTTTATAAAAATGTATTTGACCTAATGATAACTAAAGCTCAAGGTTTAGTGATATGTGGTGGGGACTTCAATCTAAGACTGAATCCATACTGGGATGCTTCTGGTAATTCTCCACATCAAAATAACACCCAAAGCAGGAAGACTCGGATGCTACTAAAAGAAATGGGAATCTGTGATGTGTGGAGGGAACTCAACCCCAGTGTAAAAGACTATACATTTTACTCAACTCCACATTCATCTTACTCAAGGATTGACTATTTTTTTTATGTTTAATAGAGACATTGGAAGAGTAGAAACATGTAAAATAGGACTGATGGATCTCTCTGACCACAGTCCGATCTACATGGACTTAAATATCCAAAAATACACAAATAATACATTTTCTTGGAGGTTAAATTCAAATGTCCTGAAAGGACCATTGAAAGATGAATTGGAATCAGATATTCTCAGATATTTGGAAGAAAACGATAATGGAGAAGTATCCCCTTTAATACTGTGGGATGCATGCAAAGCTGTAATAAGAGGAAAGATTATTGCAAAACTGGCAACCCAAAAGAAACTAAGACAAGAAAAACTATCCACATTAGAGTCAGAACTTAAGAACCTAGAAAAAGAACACAAAGGCAACACTCATTCTACTGACTCGCTCAAGATTAAGGAAATTAAAAACCAAATAAATGAGATCTACACAATAGAAATCCAGAAGAAACTTACATTTTTGAAACAAAAATACTATGAAGCAGGCAGTAAATCGGCAAAATTGCTAGCCTATAAATTGAGGAAACATCAAACAGAAAGAGCAATCTACAAAATCAGAGACCCAGTATCAAAGGAAATAAAATTCAGAATTCAGGATATTCTTAAAAGCTTCGAGAATTACTATAAGAACTTATACTCCCACAAAAAACATAAAAACGCATCCGAGGCATTCCTAAACACATTAAACCTTCCCCAACTTACGGAGTCACAAAATAAAACACTACTGTCAGAAATACAACCTAAAGAATTGGAAAAAGCAATTATGAAACTTAAAGCTAACAAATCCCCAGGAGCAGATGGCTATACAGCAGAGTGGTACAAAACCTTTAAACAGCAACTATCTCCTCTCCTCCTGAAAACATTTAATTATGTCCTCCACACAGGGGAAATCCCCCCCTCCTGGAGAGAAGGGGTCATTGCAGTTATACCTAAACCTGAAAAGGATAAACTAGAGTGCTCCAACTACAGACCAATCAGTGTATTAAATCAGGACTATAAGCTTTTTACCATTATCCTTGCCAAAAGGTTAGAAAATATACTGACAGACCTAATTCATTTAGACCAAACAGGTTTTATAAGACAAAGACAGACACAAGACAACATTTGACGCACTTTACACATAATTCATCATATAAAAAAATATAACTTAAATGCAGTCATATTGGGATTAGATGCTGAAAAAGCATTCGATTCGGTTGACTGGTCTTTTCTATATAGAATCTTATCCAGTTTCAATTTTCATAACAACTTCATTAGAACTATACAGGCATTATATAAAAAACCAACAGCTAAAATAAGGATTAACGGTAATTTATCATCATCTTTTGAACTGGAAAGAGGATGTCGTCAGGGCTGCCCCCTGTCTCCACTGCTCTTTGCAATCTTCATAGAACCTCTGAGCCAATGGATAAGACAAAATCAAAAAGTTCAAGGTATTACACTTGGTCAGAAGGAACATAAAATAGCACTCTTTGCTGATGACATTTTAATATACCTAGGGCAGCCGGACACTTCTTTACCAGAACTAACCTCAGTTTTTTCAGAGTATGGAGATTTATCGGGGTACAAATTAAACATGCATAAAACCCAAATTTTAACATTCAACTATGACCCAAATCATTATTCACTAAGCAAACTCAAAACTAACTGGGAGTCGGAATCTATGAAATATCTGGGGGTCAATATCCCGAAACAACTCAACAAAATTATATCACTAAACTATGATCCACTGGTGACAAAAATAAAATCTGACCTAGCAAGATGGAATATGATACCATTCTTGGGTACTGCACAAAGAACTGAAGCAGTCAAAATGAATATACTTCCACGTCTTCTATACCTTTTCCAAACAATACCGGTAGAACCTCCCAAAAAAACATGGCAGGAGCTGGACAGAAGGATCTCAAGATTCATATGGCAGGGCAAGAGACCTAGAATCAGATATAGAACCTTACAGCTAAACAAAGACAAAGGTGGGCTTGCGTTGCCAAATATCAGGAACTACTTTAAAGCCGCACAAATTAAAACTTTAGTAGAGATATGTAACCCAGTCTACACTGCACAATGGAAGGAGATCGAATGCCAAATAACAAGTGACATCCCCCTACAGGCGATAATAGGGAACAATGCCTTACCTAAGCTTTTGAATAACACTAACCCGTGGATAGAGACCCCGCTAAAAATTTGGTTTAAGATAGTCAGAGAGAATCAAACTAAAGAGCCCTATCGACTTCTGCAATGGATTGCCTATGATCAAGACTTTACTCCTAATAAAACAGACACCAGATTTAAAAAGTGGAAGGAGAAAGGGCTGATAAAATATTACGATTTTTTTAAAGGGCAAATTTTAAGAAGTTTTGAAGATTTGAAAAAACAAGGTCTAATAAATCAAGACCTTTACAGGTTCTTCCAGCTTAGACATCACATAAACAATATACTTAAAAAGGAGGATTTGGAAAGAGCCCAGTCAGGTGTTCTGAAGGTCTTCTTAATGGCATATAAAGGGATCCCAGGGATCAGATACATTTCTAAGATATACCAAGGTCTTCAAGACTTAAAAGGAGACAACACATCATATATAAAAGAGAGATGGGAAAAACAGGGGAATTTCACTTTACAACTGGAAATATGGGAAAAGCTAAATAAACAGCAATGGAAAAGTACCTCATCCCTGCAGTGGAGAGAATTTGGATGGAAAAACTTGGTAAGATTTTTCAGAACACCTGCACAAAACAAATTTACCCATAAGGGTTTGAACTGTTGGCGCTTGTGTGGTGAAAAGACTGCAAATCATTTTCATGTGTTTTGGTCATGCCCAGTTATCCACCAATATTGGACCAATGTACAGACAATATTGGGGAAAATATTTAAAATAACCGTTCCCTTTTCTTTTGTAACTTTGTATTTGGGTTTACTACCGGACTCACTGGAAAGACGAGGAGATAAATACTTATTCAGTGTTTTAATATTGGCAAGCAAAAAAGCTCTAACTAAAAAATGGATGTTGAAGGACTGTCCTACACCTGAAGATTGGATTAACGTGATCCAAGACATTTACTCGATGGAAAAGTTGACATTCGCACTGAGACAGGACATGGATGGGTTCATGAACTTTTGGCAACCCTGGATCGCATATGTGTCTTCCATTAGATCTAATCTTTGACAAATACCATTTCAATAATGGTTCCGCTCTTTGTTCCAACACTACTCAGATGCTCTTTTACCTTTATTTACTTACTTTTTCTTTTTGCTTGTTTTTTGCTGGTTTGTTTGTTTTTGTTTGTTTTTTATTTTTTTCTCTTTAATTTCACTTTTTCCTTTCACTTTAAAAAAAAAAGGGGTGTTGTAAGAATTATTCTTCCAATGTTGTCAGATATCAGAAAATAAGGGAACATGTGATGAAAATGTAAACAATGCATTGCTGTAACGACCTGTATACCCTTTACAAAAACTTAAATAAAAATAAAAAAAAATACAGGTTCGCAACCGCACAACATATTATGCCTACCGAATTCACACTCCCCTTTTTTTTTTTAAACTCAATTTACCGGGGCACCAGATAGAAACCAATAACAAAACAGGACTGAAGTGTCATATCCGGCTCTAGGGAGCCGGGCAATCAGAGCCAGGGACAAGCCAGTGAGTCGAGATGTTTTATTCTGGGTAAGGGATAAGGGATGAGGAGAGCACAGACACTCATACAGACGTACATTCTCAGGCTGCACAGCGCAGGGGTAGGTAGCTCGTACCGGACATGGGGGTAACAAGACGTGCATACTCACAGCGGGATACAAACACCGGAATGCTGCAAGGGGAGTTGAGGCTGACACCAGACGAAGGGGCTTCAGCCTAGCAGTGCTTATGTCGCAGCCCCGAATGATCGAAGCTGCTCCTCTTTATACTCATTAACAGCGCCCCAGCTGATGAGGATTAATTGGCCCCAGCCGTCCCGTGACACTGACAGCTGAGGCACTGCCCAATGAGAGGCAGGGATAAAAGGAGCATGGGCTGAGCGCCGAGCCGGCGTCTCACCCCATGGTGACAGAGCCTCCCCCTCACGGTCGGGCTCCCGAACGACCAGGAACATCCCAGCCCCCCCCCCCCCCTCCCCACCTAGGGCGGGCGGAAGGGAGGCAGGACCGGAGGGGAAGATGCAAAGGGAAGGACAAAAAAAACAATAGACCAATGTAGGGCAGAGAAAAAACCCCCCAAATACAATACCCTACAACACAGGGAAAAGGATTAACCCAGAGCACAGTTAGGGAGAAAACTGAGTTAGGACACAGGTAGGGAAAATACCAAATATGACTACAGACAGCATACAAATAACGTATAGATCGGGGCAAAAAAAAGAAAACCAAAAACCCACCAAAAAGGTGGCAGGAATGAATAAAGCAATCACAGAGTATAGTTAAGGGGAACAAAACACACTACTCCATAATGCACCAACAAGACAAAGGTCAGGACAAAAAAATGATGAAAAACACTGTGCATGGATACTAAAGAAAACAAAACACACAGCACTGAATATATAAAAGATCACCTAAAGAAACAGAGGTGACAAGGACAAATGGGTAATAATGAAGTACAGTTAAGTGGGAATGAAACACATTACTTCAAACAATAACAAACACAGTCAATGTTAAAGCCGGGGCCAGGGAAGGCCCCCCACGAGGATAATAAGACAGAATGGGGTGATCACAGAGTATGGTTGAACAGGAAACCACACGCATACTCCATGATGCACCGATGAGGCCAAGGCTAAGGTAAGGATGAATGAAAACGCTGAGTAAAGATAAGAAAATGCAATACACAGCGCGATACATAAGGTGAGTCACCAAGAGGAAAAAAAGGTGACAGGGTAACAGGATAACAATACAATAAAAATGCTGAGTATGGTTAATAAAAAAACCAACACACAGCACAAAAACATATATTCCCCTAATGGACAAAGAAACTACACCCGAGTGACTTCAATAATGTAACGTCGGGGCCATTTTAAGGGGGCCAGGGATTTCCCAGCATGCTTTGCCAGTTTGAAACGTTACTGTGTGTGTTAAATGTGTTATTTCTGAGTTATACTGCTGTGTCATTATAACTGCATTATAATGACCCAGCAGTGTTTAGCAGGATTAGGGCAAGATGTATCATGTGTGTGTAACCATGATTCAAACAGGGGTCTGGGGGAATGACCCCCGCTTCCGTCTGTGCTGAGAAGCAAGTTGGGGTCGGGGGTGTGTAAATAAAGCCTATTCATCACAACCATCTTGCTCCATTGTCTTTGTGTGAACCCTTGCAAACGTCACAATAATAATAAAAGAAGTAAAGGACACCCGAGGAGACGGCAGGCAGAGTCCAAAACGGCCGGAATTGTTCTGGTAATCTCCCCGCCCATTGTCCAGTTGGCAACCCGGGGAAGAGAAATGTTCGGACGGCGAACTCTGGGCCCAGATCCCAGGAATCCAGTCCAACGGCTGCCGAACCAGGCCGCCCAAAGGCAAACACAGACCAGTGGGGGGAAACCAGATCGCCGAACCGAAAGTTTTGTGGGTCGGGTCGTCGACCCGCATCACTCAACCACCAGGACCGTTGAGACGGACGAAGGGTCAGAGCGGATCCCGGTGGAAGAGGCTCAGGGGAGAGCCGATGACGAGGGCGGCGGGCCTCAGGGAAACGGCCACCTCCTCACCGGACCTGGACAACACTGGGGCAGCACCCACGTCGGACCCCGATCGGGCCTCAGGCGAACCCACGTTGGACCCCGATTGGGTCTCGGGCGAACCCACGTTGGACACTGCACCAGAACCGACCTCCAACGTTGAACCCGGACCCTCCAGCACCACGAGGAACAGCAACTCCTTGCCGGTGACCCTGGAAGAAGGCTCAGAAGAGAAAACAGAACCGGGATCAGGATCACCGGCAGCGCCAGAACCCGGCGAGACGAGCTCAGACGCAGCGGGCGGCTGCACCCTGCTCGTCTCCCCTGGAGATAGGCTGAAGTGCTCAAAGATAAAAAGAAAGAAAAGAAAGGAGAGCACTCGCCTGATCTCGGGTTCTGACGCCGTCCAGGACTGCGAAGATCCAGGATCCGTCGTCAGGAGGTCGTTGTCAGGCTCCCATCTAGCCGCGTCGGGCCCCGCAGCCAGCACGATGGTCAGCGCAGCTTGAGATTCCTCCAGCTCAGGTAACCCCGCCGACGATCCACTCGGCGTGAAGCCAGAAGAATCTCGTCCCGCTGGACCGAACCGCTCCTCCGTGGAGACCCAGGGACGCTCAGTCGTCAGCGTAGACTCCACGCAGCAGTCAGTCCCCCTCCTCCGTCCGCAATGTAGCTGCGGAACCACAGGCCCTCTCCATATCCCACCACGTTGACCCGGAGCCGGGGACCGCTCGGCGGAGAGAGACACAGAGGATGCGGGATTAGGCATACAGGTTACAGCAGGTGGGGAGAGTTCAGGGAGCTGCGAACCCTGAACTTCTCCTCCAGGGATGTGACAGAGCAAATCATTAAGCAGGTGTGAAAAAACAATGACTTGCCTGCCCCCTGGAGGTTGAGTATCGCCTGCTGTAGTGGAATCTGCTTCTTCCTCTCCCCGCCCGGCGATAACGGAGGACCCCCCGGGAATTCGTCTGAGGATCGCTCGCGTTGTCTCCAGCAGAGAGCTCACCAGGCCGGGATTCCAGGCACACACAGCGGTCAGGAAGCGCGTCGAGGAGGAGGGGGAAACAGCCGGGGTGAGCCAGCCCGAATGTCCAGGAATGACAGCGGGGGAACGAGGCTCAGGGGACGAGGCTGTAGAATCTCCACACTGACGAGGCGAAGGGATGACAGCTGCGTGGGAGGAACGGTCCTGACGATGACCCAGAACTGGATCCGGACGAGGTTCGTGCAGAGGTGACTCGGCGATGTGATGACGACTACTCCCAGGGGACGAAGCGAGGGGGAAACCCAGGATTCGCCGCTCCAGATCGGAGATCGAGACGAGGAAGGCGTCGAGCACGGGAAGGCTTCGTAGCCCTGAAGTCCTCACCATCAATCTCACTGCCGCCGCCACATGCCTGAAGGTGGTGACAGGAAACACAGTAGAGCTCGCGACAGCCACTCGACCCCGGACATAACTGCTGTCAGCTGCGGCTCCTCGAAGGGAATCCCGAGTGACGTAGCGCAGGTCGGGGGAAGTCCTCTGGTTGGCGCGAACTCCTGGACTGGAATGGCGGCAGGAACGGGACTCCGAAGCGGGGAAAGACGTCGCCCACTTCGACTCCCTGCCGGGATTTCCATCCACCCCGTGGAGCTTCTCTCGCTGTGTACCTGCAGCGTCTATCCTGGCACTGTCCTCCAGATGGTACAGAGAGTGAGGGTGACAGTCCAGGAGTTCCTCAGCACGGCCCGGATGCCAGCGTCTCGCGTTGGAGGCGTCGTGCAGGGTGAAGAACGTCCCGTCGACTGCCTCCGAGATGGACCTCAGCCCGTCGCCCTGGCGCCGGAAGTGACTCCTGGGAAACGGCATGCTAGCAGCGCTGACACCCGGACAGAAAGGTACATTTCCACGGTGACTCACGGCCGCCGGCAACTCTTCTGGCTGCGACATACTGTCATATCCGGCTCTAGGGAGCCGGGCAATCAGAGCCAGGGACAAGCCAGTGAGTCGAGATGTTTTATTCTGGGTAAGGGATAAGGGATGAGGAGAGCACAGACACTCATACAGACGTACATTCTCAGGCTGCACAGCGCAGGGGTAGGTAGCTCGTACCGGACATGGGGGTAACAAGACGTGCATACTCACAGCGGGATACAAACACCGGAATGCTGCAAGGGGAGTTGAGGCTGACACCAGACGAAGGGGCTTCAGCCTAGCAGTGCTTATGTCGCAGCCCCGAATGATCGAAGCTGCTCCTCTTTATACTCATTAACAGCGCCCCAGCTGATGAGGATTAATTGGCCCCAGCCGTCCCGTGACACTGACAGCTGGGAACCAGCTGAGGCACTGCCCAATGAGAGGCAGGGATAAAAGGAGCATGGGCTGAGCGCCGAGCCGGCGTCTCACCCCATGGTGACATGAAGAAAACATAACACACATGCAAAATAAAACCCTCAGTCCCCGGATGGATCCCTCTCAAGGCTCTCCATCTCTTCACCTCGGGGTTCCTGCAGCGCCGTCTCCTCTCCACTTCTGGCAGCCGCACATCCCTCGAGTGTCTCCAGACATGAATAGACCTGCGCCCATCTGCCTCCATTCGACTGGGCTCCAACTGGAACCGCCTCTGGTCGTCCCACTGTTCGCACGGACTGTGATCTTTACGTAGTTGAGCCTCAACCTTGGTCTTCAAGGGAGCCCACTTCCTCTTATTCAGATCACTGATCCTGCGACAGGCCCCCGACTCCAGTCGTTCCATCTTGCGGGCCCTCCTGGGTCTCCTCTTGGCAGGTCGTCACTGGGAGCGCTTTACGATAACCACGCTCCGCGGTCTAGCCCCATTTTCTCCTGGCGTTGGCACCTCATCCTGATGAGCCTCATCGGGGGTCCTGCTGTGCCGTCCGGCACCCTCATCCAGGGCAGCCTGCGTGACAGCATCGGGTCCATCCCGAGATGGCTCCGTGCGGCGTGGTGTGTGCACTCCCAAAGTCACTTTGTCCACCCAGTCTGAATCCCACACCTCAGCCCCCTCCACGGCAGGAACAGGTCGGCCCCACAGTCCACATACAGACCATTCTTCACCCAAAACATTCATAATGGAGAACCCAAGACTGTAAAATAGGTTACAACCCATAATGTTAACACTGGATGCAGAAACATTAATGCGAACACTGGGCACCACACTGTTCTTATACCAGGCCTCCATCTCAGCGTAGCCCAAAATAGCCAACCTGTTCCACCCATAACCATAAAACTCTTCCTGTTGCCTTCTTATCTGTTGGTGGGGAAACAGTCTCTCCATGGTTTCCAGATTCAGGACGGAAATCACCACTTCCGTGTCCACTAGGAGCGGAATCTCGACGCCATCTAACGTGACAGTGCAGCTGATCCTCCCTGACGTCTCTGGGGAGACGGTATGCACAACCGTTGGAGTCTTCTGTGCAGCACCTGGTTCTCTCCCACGGCTCCCGCGTACAAAGTTTTCACACACCCTGGCAAAATGATTTAAAATCCCGCATTTGCCACAACGCTTTCCTTTCGCCGGGCACACTCTGGACTTATAGCAGTGCTCAGTGGACCCACATCCGTAACATTTTGGTGTACCGGGGCAGACCTTATCCTGACCATGGAGGCAAAATCATCTTCTCTGCATTTGCCATCACAAGGTCCAGGATCAGTGCCTTAGCGCAACACTCATTCTTCTCCAGAGAGGCCCCTTCAGTAAGGCCCCTCATGATGCTCTCTGCTGCCTCGAACTGTTGGGCAACCTCGACAGCCTCAGCTAGCGTCATCTCCCCTGGGTGTGTCAACAACTTGGACCGGGCTGCTGGGCAACAGATGTGCTCTGCCAGCTGGTCCCGAATCATCTCGTCCTCCAGGGCTCCAAACCTGCATTCTCTCGCCAGCTCACGGAGGTCCACCACGAATCTTCGTACTGGCTCTCCTGACCACTGGTGGCGCTGTCGAAACCGAATGCGCCTCACGGTGACGTTCTCAGGCACCCTAAAATGCCACGTCATTAGCTGCACCACCTCGTCAAAACTGTCAGCACTTCCAAGGTTCTCTAAAATCCTCTGCACCTTCCATTCCCAGATTATGCACCAACACAGCTCGCGCTTGGAGCTTCTCCATCTCGCCCAGGTTTAAGACAACGAGATAGTTGGTAAAGGCAGCAAACCAATGAGGCCACGGCATGAGGGGCTCGCCCGGGGCCTCGAGAAATGGCCGAAAGCTAGCAACGGAGCGTTCCATTACCACTTTTACCTCGTCGCCAAATGTTGTGTCCATAATGCTGGGAATGACGAGTGAGACTTGACTCGGTTAACAGGGTTTATTCAGGATAACTTCCCAACTATATACAAAGGCTTTTGGCACACTCCCGCTGGCCAGGTGGCTTCACGACAAAATAGGCAGAGCCTCTTCCGGCCACTCTTTTATACCTTGGGCGGTGTCACCACCAGAAGCCGGTAGTAGCCACCCCGGTCTGTCACAAAACCAACCCGGCCGCCATCTTACTAATACCAGCCCCAAACACAGACATAACAGGGGGGTCAAAATTACTTAGGCATAGTACAGATTGCCTAATCTCTTAAACCAATGGGGTGTTCCTCACCTAAAAAGATATACCTGTGGCGGTATAAAATAATAAGCGGCGAACTGAGAGTTTTAAAGGGTGTTTATTATCCGCCATCACAGAACTCACTCCAGCGCCATGCAGGCGCGCCGGAGCGAGCCCGGAGGCTCTCGTCAGCAGATAGGCAATGCGTGTAGTCAGAAGCAGTGGTCAGAGAGAGCGAGCATGTGAATTTCAGTCACTTATATACCCAGTTACAGACAATACATGAAAGGCACATTAGCATCACAGTAACTGCAGGAAAGCATGGGACATTTGCATCACAGTACAGAGCAGGAAGCATGAACTTTTGCATTTGAGTCATACATAACAGCAGGATACTGGCGGAAAGGAGCTAGACAAAGAGAGGCTGCCTATTGATATCAATACATCTCATTGTTCTGCTAATTGCTCCAGCTGAGCGCTCTGCTTGTTCCAGTATGTTGTGGGGGTTAGCCACATACCCAAAATAGTCCAAAAGTTCTCAATAGCTTGAATGGTGACTTTAAAATGGGATTCTTTTGTACATGATTACTGTGAGCATTATGTGAGCTGGCTGACTTTTACAACATTATGTTTGGTGTCATTAAACTTAGGTTCCCTACTTTTTATGATAGTCATCATGTCAAGGGTGTGATGAGAGACTGGGATAGTTTTGTAATTTACGGTGGGGCAAAAAAGTGTTTAGTCAGCCACCAATTGTGCAAGTTCTCCCACTTAAAAGATGAGAGAGGTCTCCAATTTTCATCATAGGCATACCTCAACTATGAGAGACAAAATGAAAAAAAAAAAAATCCAGAAAATCACATTGAAGGATTTTTAATGAATTAATTGGTAAATTCCTCGGTAAAATAAGTATTTGGTCAATAACAAAAGTCATCTCAATACTTTGTTATATACCCTTTGTTGGCAATGACAGAGGTCAAATGTTTTCTGTAAGTCTTCACAAGGTTTTCACACACTGTTGCTGGTATTTTGGCCTATTCCTCCATGCAGATCTCCTCTAGAGCAGTGATGTTTTGGGGCTGTCGCTGGGCAACACAGACTTTCAACTCCCTACAAAGATTTTCTATGGGGTTAAGATCTGGAGACTGGCTAGGCCACTCCAGGACCTTGAAATGCTTCTTACGAAGCCACTCCTTCGTTGCCCGGGCGGTGTGTTTGGGATCATTGTCATGCTGAAAGACCCAGCCACGTTTCATCTTCAATGCCCGTGCTGATGGAAGGAGGTTTTCACTCAAAATCTCACGATACATGGCCCCATTCATTCTTTCCTTTACACGGATCAGTCGTCCTGGTCCTTTTGCAGAAAAACAGCCCCAAAGCATCATGTTTCCACCCCCATGCTTCACAGTAGGTATGGTGTTCTTTCTCCTCCAAACACGACAAGCTGAGATTTTACAATAAAGTTCTATTTTGGTTTCGTCTGACCATATGACATTCTCCCAATCCTCTTCTGGATCATCCAAATGCTCTCTAGCAAACTTCAGACGGGCCTGGACATGTACTGGCTTAAGCAGGGGGACACGTCTGGCACTGCAGAATTTGAGTCCCTGGCAGCGTAGTGTGTTACTGATGATAGCCTTTGTTACTTTGGTCCCAGCTCTCTGCAGGTCATTCACTAGGTCCCCCTATATGGTTCTGGGATTTTTGCTCACCGTTCTCGTGATCATTTTGACCCCACGGGGTGAGATCTTGCGTGGAGCTCCAGATGGAGGGAGATTATCAGTGGTCTTGTATGTCTTCCATTTTCTAATAATTGCTCCCACAGCTGATTTCTTCACACCAAGCTGCTTACCTATTGCAGATTCAGTCTTCCCAGCCTGGTGCAGGTCTACAATTTTGTTTTTGGTGTGGGCCTCAGGCCTCAGGTTATTTCACACCTTAGACAGAGACAATGAGTATACATGGGAGAACAGTGGGAGTGGGGGTTGAATGAAGCGAGGTGTAGATGTCCCGCTGTTATTAGGAAGTTTCTGAAATCTTGTGAAAAGTAACTTGATGTAGAGAGAAGGATGTTTAATGTGACTAGTCAGTCTGTTCTGTGCTCGTGATGTGACGAGTCATTCTGTTCAGTGCTCGTGAGATGTGAGTGTGCAATAAATCATTTGAAATGAATCTGCCTGTGATTTTACACACTCCACACTGGTGACCCAAGACGTATTATGGAACACGAGGCAAGATCCCCGGAGCCGGCCCGGTCAGGAAGCTACAGTGAGGCAGCAGCCATCCCACAGACAGCCCGGACTGGAACCTCCAGCCACGCGTGTGCGGTTGCAGTCAAGCTACCGGATTTCTGGCAGCACAACCCGCGCTCTTGGTTCCACCTCACCGAGGCCCAGTTCGCCCTCCGGGGAGTAACGGCAGATGACACCAGATTCTACCACGTGGTCGCAGCACTCGACGCCCGCACAGCTCAACAGGTAGCGAGCCTGCTCGATCAGCCACCAGCCAGCAACAGATACGAAGAGCTCAAGGCTGCGCTCATCCAGCGCTACACGCTCTCGGACTGTGAGAGAGCGGAGAGGCTCCTGACGCGGACCGAGCTAGGAGATGGTTCGGCCGTAGACCTGATGGAGAAGATGCTGGCGTTAAGGGGCACGGACGACGAGCACTTTCTGTTTGCCCACCTCTTCCTCCGGAACCTTCCGACAGTAGCGAGAGCGGTTCTGGCCAATTCGCCGCGGCTGGCCGCGCGAGACTACCGTGCGCTAGCCCAGGAGGCAGACCGGATCATTGTCACCACCAAGGCGATCACAGTCAACGCAGCAGCGACAGAGCCCAGCGAGACGACCAGAGGAGGCGAGGAGCCACCGACGGTAGCAGCAGCGGGGGCCAAGGAGCGCCAGAGGGACACGCTCTGTTTCTACCACCGCCGCTTCGGAGATAATGCACGCAGATGTGCGCCACGTGCCAATTCCAGCGCTCAGGAAAACGCCAAGGTTGGGGGTCGGTAGCAGCAGCGACCCTCGGTGAAGAGAACAAGCTGCTCTACCTAACGGACGCACGCTCGGGGAGGCGTTTCCTCGTGGACACCGGAGCCCAGAAGAGCTTCATCCGGCCGACCTACGCTGACCGGCTGGCAGGATCTAGCGGCCCCGGGATGTTGGCAGCAAACGGCTCGGATATTAAGACCTTTGGTGAGAGGACTCTGCTCTTATCTCTACACGGCCGTACATATGAGTGGATTTTTGTCATAGCAGCACTGAATTACCATATACTGGGGGCTGATTTTCTGTGTGCACCTGGTTTACTGGTTGATGTTGCTAACAGGTGCCTGGTTAATGCACTGTCCTTTGACTCTCTCCCCTGTATAGCTCGAGTGACCCAGCCAACAGCACAAGCCAACGCCACAGCTACAGGTGGTAAGTTCCACACACTGCTCACTCAGTTCCCAGCACTCACGGTCCCGACGTTTTCCGCGGCCATCGCTAAACATGGGGTGGAGCACTTTATCACCACCACCGGGCCGCCCGTTTTTGCAAGACCTCGGCGCTTGGACACAGCTAAACTGGCAATAGCGCGCGAGGAGTTCGCTAACCTGGAAAGGCTGGGCATCATCAGGCGCTCGAACAGCCCATGGGCATCCTCGCTACATATGGTCCCTAAGGCTGAGGGATCGTGGCGACCGTGCGGGGATTTCCGCAGGTTGAACAATGCCATGGCGCACGACCGCTACCCGATTCCCCACATACAGGATTTTTCCGTTCACCTCGCCGGGGCACGCATTTTTTCCAAAATAGACCTGGTCCGTGGTTACCACCAAGTCCCAGTGCGCGCTGAGGACGTACCCAAAACAGTGGTAATAACTCCGTTCGGTCTATTCGAGTTCTTGCGCATGCCATTCGGGTTAAAAGGAGCGGCACAGACGTTCCAGCGCATGATGGATGCAGTGCTGCGCGATCTCCCGTTCGTGTTCGTCTACCTGGACGATATCCTGGTAGCCAGCGCATCCGAAGACGAACACGAAACCCACCTCACGACAGTTTTCTGGAGGTTATAGGAGCACGGGTTAATAATCAACCCGGCGAAATGCCAGTTCGGCGTAACGGAGATTGATTTTTTGGGGCACCGCGTCTCTCCAGAAGGAGCGATCCCGCTGCCCGACAAAGTGCGCGCCGTGGCGGATTTTCCCTGGCCTCAGACGGTCAGGGCGCTGCAGGAATTTTTGGGAATGGTGAACTTTTTTAACCGTTTCTTTCCTCGCGTGGCACAGCTCATGCAACCATTGTACGCCGCGCTCAAGAAACAGAAACCCGCGGATAGGGTCGAATGGACCCCGGAGCGAGAGCGGGTGTTCTCGGAAATTAAAGCAGCTCTGGCAACGGCCTGCATTGCGCTCACCACCGACGCTTCAGACGTGGCCATAGGGGCTGTCGTGGAGCAGCGCGTTGCCGGGGCTTGGCAGCCGCTCGCCTTTTTCAGCAGAACTTTGCGCGACAGCGAACGTAAATACAGCGCGTTCGACAGAGAGTTGCTGGCTCTCCACCTGGCCATTTGCCACTTCCAGTTCTGGCTGGAAGGGCGCAGCTTCACCGTGTTTGTAGACCACAAGCCGCTAACATTCGCGATGGCCAAGGTTTCAGAACCATGGTCGGGCCGGCAGCAGAGACAGCTGGCCGCGATCTCAGAGTTCACTACCGATATTCAGCATGTGTCGGGTAAACTGAATGTAGTGGCGGACTGCCTCTCGCGTGCCGTGGTGGCCCCAGTCTGCGTGGGCATAGATTACGCAGCCATGGCCGTGGAGCAGATTAGCGATGCAGACGTGCTCGCGCTCCAGTCTGGACCAACAGGGTTAAGGCTGGAGAGCAGGGTGCTGCAAGACGGCATGCCCCCCCTAATCTGTGATGTCTCCACGGGTCGCCCGCGTCCCGTGGTCCCGGCCGCGTGGCGCCGCCGCGTGTTTGAGTCGGTTCACACTCTGGCGCACCCAGGAGTGTGTGCGTCCGTCAAAATGGTGGGAGAGAAGTTTGTGTGGCCGAGCCTACGCAAACAAGTTAAAGAGTGGGCTGCAGCCTGCGTGGCATGCCAACGAGCCAAGGTACACAGACACACGAAGGCTCCCTTGGAGCCGTTTCGTATTCCAGCTAAGAGGTTCGACCATGTTCATGTGGACCTCGTGGGCCCCCTCCCGCCATCACAGGGGTGCACGCACCTCCTGACAATGGT
Organism: Pholidichthys leucotaenia; assembly: GCA_020510985.1. Taxonomy (NCBI): domain Eukaryota; kingdom Metazoa; phylum Chordata; class Actinopteri; order Cichliformes; family Pholidichthyidae; genus Pholidichthys; species Pholidichthys leucotaenia. The sequence goes on from CM035839.1 coordinate 212,396,799, forward strand.
GGACCGCACTATGCGCTGGCCAGAAGCGGTTCAGCTGGCGGCAACCATGTCCGCAGACGTGGCGCGCGCTTTTTTAACAGTATGGGTGGCACTTTTTGGAGTCTCGTTGGATATTACGTCTGACAGGGGCCCTCAATTTGTTTCCGAACTCTGGTCTGCGATGGCCCGCAGCCTGGGTGTTACAACTCACCGCACAACCGCATACAACCCACAGGCCAATGGGTTATGCGAGCATTTTCATAGATCACTAAAAGCAGCACTCAGGGCTTCATTGACTGATGCAAATTGGGTAGACAAGTTACCGTGGGTTTTATTGGGGTTGCGCTCCGCGCCGAAATAGGATCTGGAAGCTTCCCCGGCAGAGCTCGTTTCTGCGCAGCCACTACGGCTGCCCAGGGAATTTCTGCCAGATAATCCCGCGCCCAGCAGCTCCCCTTCTCAGCTTTTGCAGCGTAGCACAAACACAGGCACGCTGCCGAGACCTGCCCACCACAGTTTTCCGCGTGTTTTTGTGCCTAAAACTTTGAAGAACGCAGAGTTCGTGTTTGTCAGACACGACGCCCACCGCCCTCCATTGCGCCCACCCTATGATGGACCGTTCAGAGTGCTGGAAACAGGGGATAAGCATTTTTTGCTAGACTTGGGGGGTAGGAGGGAAAAAATCGGCATAGACAGACTCAAATCCGCTTTCGTTGTGGCGGACGAGCAAGTGCTGTTGGCTAGGGCCCCTCGGTGTGGAAGACCCCCACGGAGAGCTCCCCAGGGAAACGATTCATCAGAGCAGCCACACGGGCGGAGTGAACCCCTCCCTCCCCTCTCCACGGCTCACCCGCAGTCAGACACACTTCCAGCAGCCTCCCACCGGCACAGCAGCGCCACAGAGGTGGTAAAACCCAGTTGCAGCAGATATGGGAGGAGGCTGAAGCCGAAACAGCATGTGGACTGATGTGCTATTGTTCTATCTAAGTTGCTGGGGGGGGGCAGTGTGGGCCTCAGGCCTCAGGTTATTTCACACCTTAGACAGAGACAATGAGTACACATGGGAGAACAGTGGGAGTGGGGGTTGAATGAAGCGAGGTGTAGATGTCCCACTGTTATTAGGAAGTTTCTGGAATCTTGTGAAAGGTAACTTGATGTAGAGAGAAGGATGTTTAATGTGACTATGGTCTTGGCCATAGTGGAGTTTGGAGTCTGACTGTTTGAGGATGTGGACAGGTGTCTTTTATACTGATAACGAGTTCAAACAGGTGCCATTAATACAGGTAACGAGTGGAGGACAGAGGAGCCTCTTAAAGAAGAAGTTACAGGTCTGTGAGAGCCAGAAATCTTGCTTGTTTGTAGGTGACCAAATACTTATTTTACCGAGGAATTTACCAATTAATTCATTAAAAATCCTTCAATGTGATTTTCTGGATTTTTTTTTCTCATTTTGTCTCATAGTTGAGGTATACCTATGATGAAAATTGGAGACCTCTCTCATCTTTTAAGTGGGAGAACTTGCACAATTGGTGGCTGACTAAATACTTTTTTGCCCACTGTACTTTGAATGCCCATCACAACTTGGGGAATTTAAAAATTTTACACCAATACTGTAATGTTTGCCAAACAAATGGGCTGCATGTGGGCTGCACGGTGGCGCAGTGGTTAGCACCGTGGCAGCACAGTTTACCCTCGGCCGGGGGATCGCGGGGATCATGAGATCGTGTGTTCGATCCCTGCCCCCGGCCAACAGTGATCTGTGTGGAGTTTGCATGTTCTCCCCGTGTTGCGTGGGTTTACTCCGGGATTTCTCCGGTTTCCTCCCACATGCCAAAAACATGCAGGTTAGGGAGTTAAGGGGAGCTTGTGCACGCAGCGACCGGCAGCTGGTGGCTTGTCACCAGACTGCAGAACAAATCTACCTACGGGTACAAAATAAGTAAAAAAAAAAAAAACTGTCTTTTTGACTAAATTCACTTTAGGGGTGGAGTAGTATTCAGTCTTTTTGAAACATGAAACACCATTGTTTATAAGAACACTTTCATGGACCCACATGGGCTCAAAGATGATTCATAAATTACTCATTTTCCACCAAGCTGGTTCCGGTGCTTAACTGGAGCCAGAGCCTGACTTGGCACCAGTTCTTTGCTTTTCAACCGCCTCAGCACGAGCTCCAGGCTCTCAAAATTAGTGCTAAGCTGGCTCCATCCCCTTGCTGGGCCAGAGCTGCGAACCACTTCACATTGGTTACGTCCACTGCTGTGGGTGCGGTTAACTGACCAGCTGAAAGCAGGGTTTCCTCTGGTAACATTTCTTGGTGGCAGGCCACCTTGCCAGAAAATTTACTGCCGTGCCAAGAAGGAGACATGAATTTAAGAAAAATATATGAAGCAGTGACCTTCCGCAAGCGCACACACGAACAAAGTGTGTGGCTGTCATCCGTGCGGAGTTTAGAAGCGCCCCGCCCACGTGAGCTTTCCAGTCAGTCAGCAGGCAGTGTCTCGCTAGTGGCAGCAGCATCTTCGTGGAAAAGGAGTGAAAAGCGGGAAGTTAAACAGCAGAAATGGACTCTATTTGAAGAGAAACTTTGTGAAGAAGTCTGCTGTTTCTTTGTTGGTGAAAATCCTGGCGCATTAGCGCCTTGGTGCTACCTATCGGGCAGGAGTGAAACTACAAATGATGGTTGTGTGCATGCATCAACCGCCTGTCATGGGTAAATGAAAAAAGTGAGCATGTATAGCGCTGCGTGCGTGCCAGGCTTGTCCAAAGCATATGCGGACCAAGGTGGACTAGAGGGGAAATGCAGCATAATCAGGCTTGACTGACTTGACTTGACTTCGGCAGAAACATGAGTTTATTAAAGTAATTTAAATGCAGAAAAAAAACCCAGAAGAGGTATTTAAGCACTGGAGGCATTTATCATGGTTTTAACCCGCTGGAAACGGGAGCAATAACAGAAGAGTCGCTTAGCTAAGAGATGTGGTTAGAATTCAAATGCAGCCAGCTTCATATGAAGGGAAAGGCAAGGGGGACTGATGAATTGCTGAGGATTTATTTCACCAGCCACTACAATACTAAATTATGTTCCCAATTATGTACCTGGCAAGTTAAGATGACCGAAATTCATGAAGTCAGTGACTTTAATCTGTCAGCAGCCTTCAGACAAATTAAATTTGCCAGCATTTGGATTTCAAAATAAGGGAGGTTTTTCTTGGTGGTGAGGAGATTTCTAAAAAAAAAAACTATAAATATATAGAAATATTATAACAGAAATAACAGCATCCTTGGTCATTTAAGTTAATTTAAATCATTAAATACAATTTTATTTTTTTTTCTTTGTAATAAGAGTTAAATTATTCTGTTCTGACTGCAAAGTTATGGTCAAAAATATAAATTGTTATAAGGAAAAAGTAAAAAAAAAAAATAATAATACCATAGTCTGTTTCAAATTTATTTAAAAAACAGTAATTTTATTTAAAAAAAAACAGACAAAAATAAGCCATAAAATAATCCACAAATTTTTAATAAACTTTCAAATGTACAAGAAATGTCAATTTTACAAGAAGAAATTACAAATTTGAAGAAAATGATTTCAAATTTAGATAAATTTACAGAGAAAAGTAGAAAATTATAAGAAAATTGTTATAAATTTTGGAGAAAAACCTCAAACTGGAATTTCCCCATTGTGGGACTAATAAAGGCTTATCTTATCTTATACCTTCAAGACTGAAGTCATTACTCAAGTTTTAAGTGGGTGCTCTTCGTACTAGAAATTTTTGGTTGTCTCCTTTAATTTACATGGCACTTGATATTTTCTAACCTATTTGTATACCACTGTAAACAGAGAGAAGCTGAATTTGACAGAGCTCAGAGAGGGCAAGATTAGACAGAAGAGAGGAGCCAAGGAGAGGAAAGTGTTAAGGCAGAGGGTCCAGGAAAGGTGCGACAGAGGAAGGAGAGAAGGATGACACCAGTAAAAAGTCCAAATACAGGACGTCTGGGTGGCACCCCAAACGGCCCAATATTCCAGCATTCAAGCCTTGGTTGTACAATACTTCAAATTCTAAGTTCCATATGCATGGCAGTGGCTCAGGAGTTAGAGCAGGTTGTCCAATAACCGGATGGTTAGTGGTTCGAATCCTGCACTCCCCAGATATCCTGCTGTTGTGTCCCTGGGCAAGACACTTTACCCACCTTGTGTCCATAACACTGGGTATGAATGTGTATAAATGTTTGGTGGTGGCCGGAGAGGCCGTTGGCTTGGATTGGCAGCCATATTTCTGTCAGTCTGCCCCAGGGGAGCTGTGGCTACAGCAGTAGTAGCTCGCCACTACCATTGTCTGTCTGGAGTGAATGTATCTGTAAAAAGCATCTTTGAGTGTCCATGATAAAGTGCTATATAAATCTGATGCATTATTATATCCATCTTCTTCCGCTTAATCCTTTTCGGGTCGCGGGGGGGAGGGGGGGCTGGAGCCTATCCCAGCATCTCTGGGCGAGAGGCAGGGTACACCCTGGACAGATCGCCAGTCCATCGCAGGGCCAACACAGAAAGACAGACAACCATTCACTCTCACAGTCATACCTAAGGACAATTTAGAATCCCCAGTTGATGCCAATTAACCTAACTTGCATGTTTTTGGCATGTGGGAGGAAACTGGAGAAATCCTGGAGTAAACCCACACAGACATGGGGAGAACATGCAAACTCCACACAGATCACTGTCGGTCGGGGGCTGGGATCGAACCCGGGATCCCCCGGCCAAGAGTGAGTTGCTGTGCTGCCACAGTGCTAACTACTCTGCCACCGCACTGCATTATTATTATATGCAAAATGTAAAAAAAGAAATAAATAGTATAAAATTAACATATTCATACATATGTGTTTTCTGCCCCCCCCCCGAAAAATATGTTGCCACTGCACCAAGGTCTTTAAGCCAGAGGAAACACTGTGAAAGTGACTCAAGACACGACAGACTTTAGCTAACAATGGCTGATAACTGAAATATTGATAATTACCTGTCTTGTTAAGGTGCCTTCACACCAAAGGCGAACGGGCGGCGCGAATGCATACAAAGTCAATGGAAAGAGGCAAGCACATGCAAAATCACGCATTTGCACCTTCCCGTCCGAGGGGTAATGCTAGCTTTGAGATTCTGCTGTCATCGAAGTAAAAGTATCAATATTGGAGAGTAAACCAGTTTGAAAATGAGACTGTCACTCACCTGGAGACAGAAGGACTGGGAGCTCTTCAGCTGAATCAGGATGTCATTATTTACCCACGGACTCCTGCCACGGACGTGCTAACAAGGCTAGCAGGCTAGCAACATAAACACCCATCATCTTATGAAGTTTTGAAGGCAGGGACAACTTTTTCAGGTGACCCCCCCCATCGGAAAATGTAAACCAAAGTATGATGTTATTTTGGGAATTTCCACAGCAGGTTGAACACAGCTGCAGACGCTATAAAGGCAACTTTGTCTGTCTGCAACTCACTCAGATGGTGAATTCATGTCTGTTCACACGTTTACATTGAGTTATAATCAGAGTTTGACATTAACACCTGCCAGCCCACCACTGGCAAGTTGATTCCACTGGTGGCGGGTAAGACAGCAACTCCCACTAGCCACTTTGGCGGGTGTAGTTTTCTCAAACGATATCTAAATAATAAGCCTATCGCGGTGTGAGATTACGAAACTACAACTCCCCTAGGCGCTATCCGTACACAATGTATTCTCATTGGTCCACTGCCGGCAGCAGCAGCCCTGGTACACACAAGATGGAGTTTGTGCTCAGCGTGCCCGTTACAGGTGAAGGCATGGATGGTGTTCTCCATGGTTTGGTTCATTTTATAGCAAGTCTGGTGAAACAGCAATGAACAGACAGCAGCTGCTCTCAGATCATGCGAAAACAGCCTCCTGATCCCCGCCCAGCTGTGAGAATAACCTTTGCTCTCTCCCCCCACATTACCTCCTTACTCTGTGGTTAAATATGATTATTTTTAGAGCAAGAAGCTCCATCCATCCATCTTCTACTGCTTTTCCGGAGGTCCGGGTCGCGGAGGCAGCAGTTCAAGCAGAGAAGCCCAGACTTCCCTCTCCCCAGCCACCTGCTCCAGCTCTTCAGAGAGGATACCAAGGCGTTCCCAGACCAGCTGGGAGACATAGTCTCTCCACTGAGTCCTGGGTCTACTCCTGTTGTGCAAATTTAGGTTTTCTTATGATGGACAGAAAAAGTGACTTAACTTTATGTTGCTGTATAGAGCAAATGAAGCTTCTTCTGAGGTGAACTTTTGTTCATATGTGATTATCTATGATATCTGTGATTTGCAGCTATCTCATAGAAGTAAAACCTCTAATTATGTATTTTCAATGGGCTGGTCCAGGGGTGTCAAACGTATGACCCACAGGCCAAAAACGGCCTGCCAGGGGTTCCAAGTTTTTCTCTGAATTTACGGCTTTCTTTCCAGCAAATTTTTTGACTTTTTCTACTGTTTAGAATTGTTCATGTAAACTTGAAACATTTTTCTCCTTAAGATGACACTTTTTTCTTTTCAGTTTTCTTTTTCTTCTTTTTTTCCACTTGGCTTTTGATTTCAAGGGCCAAGGGTTGGGGGTAGGCAAAGGGGAAGAGGTACAAATGACAATTGGGACGGACCCCAAATCTACCTGTACTTCACTCTCATATTGCAAATATTTTTCTCGACTGTTTTACAGTATTTACTGCTGTTAATAATTAAACTGTTTCTCTTGCTATTTTTTTATGTATGTATAAGGGTCATTTTGTGGTGGACACACACATGGGACCTGTTGGACCTGTTTTGTGACTCACATTTTAGGTCAGAACAAAGGCAGGAAGCTGCAGGAATCTTAGCCTTGGTATCCAAGGCTTGAGACTGTGGGGGTTTCAATTAAAGGATTAAGGAAAGGATGCATTGGAGACAGTGGAAGTGATATCATGGAGAGAAGTGCATTGTGACTGTCTTTATAATGCAAGGTGGTCTGTGTGACATGTGATCTGTGAAGTGTGAAGTTCCTGGTATTTAAGGACGAGAGTTTACTGTGTCTTTCTCTTTTTCTCTGCTTTGAGATGATGGTGCTGTGAATAAAACTGACTTTGAGAGAGAACTCTGCCTCGTCATTTTCACATCACCACACTGGTGACCCGAGACGTATAATGCAAGAAGAAAATTCCCCCGGGCCAGCTGCGTCAGGAGCCCCCACCCAAGCGAATGCCGCTACAGTCCAGCTACCGGACTTCTGGCAGAACAATCCGCGCTCCTGGTTCAACGTGGTTGAGGCGCAGTTCAACCTCCGGGGGATATCGGTAGATGCCACGAAATTCTACCACGTAGTCGCAAAGCTGGACAACAACACGGCCCAGCATGTGGAGAGCCTGATCGACCAGCCGCCAGATAGCAACAAATACGGCACGTTGAAGGCTGCACTCATCCAGCAATTCACCCCCTCAGCGGAGGAGCAAGCAGAGAGGCTCCTGGTGCTGACGGAGGGAGAAAACGACATGCCCGCGAGCCTGATGGAGAAGTTGTTGAGGTTGAAAGACTCTGACAACGATCACTTCATTTTCACCCACCTCTTCCTCAGAACTCTACCGTCAGCAGCGAGAGCGACCCTGGCCACTTCGCCACTGTTGGCCCTACGGGACTACCGCGCGCTGGGCCGAGAGGCGCAGCGGATTGTCAACGCCCCCAAGTGGCGCACAGCCACGGCCACTGCAGCGGAACTCGGCGCGACGACCGGAGACGACAGGGGGCCAGAGGCAGCGGTGCCAGACTCACTGACGACGGCGGCGGCAGGAACCAGGGAACGTGGACCGGACGTCCTTTGTTTCTACCATCGCCGTTTCGCAGAGAGGGCACGCAAGTGTGTACCGCCGTGCCAGTTCGGGCGTTCAAACGCCAAGACCGGGGGTCGGTAGCAGCCGCGGCCCTCGGGGAAGAGAACAAGCTGCTCTACTTGTTGGATGCACGCTCGGGAAGGCATTTCCTCGTCGACACAGGCTCCCAGTTGAGTTTCATCACACCTTCCTACACGGACAGAATTGCTGGTTCCGGAGGTCCCCGGGTGACGCAGCGAACGGCTTGGAGATTAAGACCTTTGGTGAGAAGACTCTGCTCCTGTCTCAACACGGCCGTACATTTGAGTGGACTTTTGTTGTAGCAACAGTAAATTTCAATATGTTGGGGGCTGATTTTTTGTGTTCACATGGTTTGTTGGTTGATCTCACTAACAGGCGCCTGGTTAATGCACTTTCTTTTGATTCTATCCCCTGTACAGCGCGAGTGGCCCCGCCAACAGCACAAGCCAACGTCACAGCAGCAGGCGGTAAGTTCCACACACTGCTCACTCAGTTCCCAGCACTCACGGTCCCCACATTTTCGGCAACAGTCGCTAAGCACGGGGTGGAGCATTTTATTACCACTACCGTACCGCCTGTTTTTGCAAAAGCTCGGCGCTTGGACGCAGTTAAACTGGCCATAGCGCGTGAGGAGTTCGCCAACCTGGAGAGGCTGGGCATTATCCGACGTTCAAACAGTCCGTGGGCTTCCCCCCTACACATGGTCCCGAAAGCTGACGGATCATGGCACCCTTGCGGGTATTTCCGCAGGTTAAACAACGCTACAGCGCACGACCGCTACCCAATCCCACATATCCAAGATTTTCTGTTCATTTGGCAGGGGCGTGCACTTTTTCTAAAATAGACTTGGTCCGCGGTTACCACCAAGTCCCAGTGTGCGCTGAAGACATACCCAAAACAGCGGTAATAACTCCATTTGGCCTATTCGAGTTTTTACGCATGCCATTCGGACTTAAAGGGGCTGCTCAGACGTTCCAACGCATGATGGACGCGGTGCTTCGCGATCTCCCTTTCGTGTTCGTCTACCTGGACGATATTTTAGTAGCCTGCGCGTCCGAAGACGAACACAAAAAACACCTGGCCACAGTTTTCCGAAGGTTGGGAGATCACGAGTTAATAATCAACCCAGCGAAGTGTCAGTTCGGGGTGGCGCAGATCAATTTTTTGGGACACCGCGTCTCCCCCGAAGGAGCAGTTCCGCTGCCTGACAAGGTGCGCGCGATGGCAGATTTTCCCCGGCCGCAGACGTTCAGGGCGTTGCAGGAGTTTTGGGGAATGGTGAATTTTTATAACCGTTTTCTCCCCCGCGCGGCACAACTCATGCAACCGTTGTATGCCGCGCTCAAAAAAAAGAAACCCGCAGATAAGATCGAGTGGCCCCCGGAGCGGGACCAAGCGTTCTCGGAGGTGAAAGCAGCCTTGGTAAAGGCTGCGTTGTTGGCACACCCAGACCCAACGGCCCGCATAGCGTTCACCACTGACGCATCAGAGGTGGCCATAGGGGCGGTCGTGGAGCAACATGTAGCCGGGGTTTGGCAGCCCCTTGCATTTTTCAGCAGGACCTTGCGCGATAGCGAACGTAAATACAACGCGTTCGACAGGGAGCTGCTCACTCTCCATTTGGCCATCCGCCACTTTCAGTTCTGGCTGGAAGGACGCGCTTTCACCGCGTTCGTTGACCACAAACCGTTAACATTCGCGATGGCCAAGGTCTTTGAACCGTGGTCAGGCCGGCAGCAGAGACAGCTGGCCGCGATATCAAAGTTTACCACTGATATTCAGCACGTGGCGGGCAAACTCAATGTAGTGGCAGATTGCCTCTCGCGCGCTGTGGCGGCCCCAGTCAGCGTAGGGGTAGATTATGCAGCCATGGCCGCGGAGCAGGTTAATGACGCGGACGTGCGCACACTCCAGTCTGGACCAACAGGGTTAAGGCTGGAGAGCAGGGTGCTGCAAGACGGTATGCCCCCCCTAATCTGCGATGTCTCCATTGGACGGCCGCATCCAGTAGTACCGGCCGCGTGGCGCCGCCGCATCTTTGACTCGGTTCATTCTTTGGCGCACCCAGGAGTGCGCGCGTCGGGCAAAATGGTGGGAGAGAAATTTGTGTGGCCGAGCCTCCGCAAACAAGTCAAAGAGTGGGCAGCAGCCTGCACGGCGTGTCAACGAGCCAAAGTACACAGGCACACGAGGGCTCCTTTGGAACCGTTTCACATTCCGGCCAAGAGGTTCGATCACGTTCATGTGGACCTCGTGGGCCCCCTCCCACCATCACAGGGGTGCACACACCTTCTGACAATGGTGGACCGCACCACGTGCTGGCCTGAAGTGGTCCCGCTGGCATCAACCACAGCCGAGGAGGTGGCGCGCGCATTTTTAACAGCTTGGGTGGCGCGCTTCGGCGTTCCATCGGACATTACGTCCGACAGAGGCCCTCAATTTGTGTCCGAGCTTTGGTCGACAATGGCCCGCAGCCTGAGTGTCACAATTCACCGCACAACCGCATACAATCCGCAGGCTAACAGGTTATGCGAACGTTTTCATAGGTCATTGAAAGCAGCTTTCAGAGCGTCACTGACGGATACAAATTGGGTTGACAAGTTACCGTGGATGTTATTGGGGTTGCGTTCTGCGCCTAAAGAGGATCTAGAAGCCTCCCCAGCGGAGCTTGTGTTTGCGCAGCCACTCCGGCTGCCTGGGGAGTTTCTCCCAGATAACCCTGCGCCAAACACCTCCCCGTCTTAGCTGTTGCGGAGTAACATAGAATCAAGCACGCTGCCTGGTCCCCCGCACCACAGTTTTCCGCGCGCTTTTGTGCCTAAAACTTTGCAGAACGCAGAGTTTGTTTTTGTTAGACACGATGCGCATCGAACACCGCTGCGACCGCCTTATGACGGACCATTCAGAGTGCTAGAAACAGGGGACAAGCAGTTTTTGATAGATTTGGGGGGTAGGAAAGAGAGAATTGGCATAAACAGACTCAAACCCGCTTTTGTGGTGGCAGATGAGCAGGTGCTGTTGGCGAAGGCTCCACGGCGAGGTAGACCACCACAGGGGGCTTCACACAGTAATGTTTCCCACTGTAATGTTTCCCCAGAACACCCGCAGAGACTGACAAGGGGTTTTCGCCCCCAGACGGCAAACCCCCAGCATGACAGCGCCGCAGAGACTTTGAACCCCAACTACAGCAGATACGGCAGGAGGCTGAAGCCTATACAGCATGTGGACTGATGTGTAGTGATGCTATCACGGCATGCATGTGGTTATTCTCTTGTTGTTCTGTTTGTCTAAAATGCTGGGGGGGCTTTGTGTGGTGGACACACACATGGGACCTGTTGGACCTGTTTTGTGACTCACATTTTAGGTCAGAACAAAGGCAGGAAGCTGCAGGAATCTTAGCCTTGGTATCCAAGGCTTGAGACTGTGGGGGGTTCAATTAAAGGATTAAGGAAAGGATGCATTGGAGACAGTGGAAGTGATATCATGGAGAGAAATGCATTGTGACTGTCTTTATAATGCAAGGTGGTCGGTGTGACATGTGATCTGTGAAGTGTGAAGTTCCTGATATTTAAGGACGAGAGTTTACTGTGTCTTTCTCTTTTTCTCTGCTTTGAGATGATGGTGCTGTGAATAAAACTGACTTTGAGAGAGAACTCTGCCTCGTCATTTTCACATCACCACAATTTACATTTAAAAAGATTGCAAATTTAGTTCAAGTAAAATTTAGCATGCGATAATCAAATTTGATCATATTAAACATACTTTTCCAACTACAAAATTGTGGCTAGTGAAAATTCTGAGTGGCTAGTAACTTTGGAAAATCACTAGCCACAGTGGCCGGTGAGCAAAAAAAGTTAATGTCATGCCCTGGTTATAATGTAATCGCGCCACGCAAAACATTTGCCCATTTGCGTTTGGTGTGAAGACACTTTTAAACTCCTTAAACGTAGTCACCATTCTCTGCGATTAAGAATAAAGCGATGCTCTGTGTTTTGAATAAGGATGTTTTACACTACGTAAAGATGTAGCCCTGATGTGGCCCTGACTAGCTCCGTGTCGGTCGAAAACCGGCTGGTTTTTATGAGGTACGACATTTGAACTTGTTAAGCCAGGTGTGTCCAATCATGTGCCGTGGAGGGCCAAGACCCTTCAGGTTTTCTCTTCTACCCAGTCTCTTCACCAGGTGTTTTCACTGATCAGCAATCAGTTGGAAGTAGTTCAGTGAAATCTGCTGTTGAAGACACTGGTCGGAGGTAAAGCCTGCAGGGTATTGGCCCTCCATGGCGCATGATTGGACACCCCTGGGTTAAGCACTGGCACAGGCACCAGAACTGAACTAGGACCGGCTGTTTTTTGGTGGAAAAGGATATAAACACTTTTTGGCACATGAGGTAAGGGTGAGAAAAAGATGAGGGTCAATTTCAAAAGTGTTAATGCTTTAACCCACCACCTTGTCACATGACATCTTTCAACTAATTAACAACACCACAGCCCAGGGCCTTCACTTGGTTTTATGAAGCCAAAGGGCTCGATCCACACCAGGCCTGTAACTATGAAATGCCCTGTACTGATGCAGGAATTTGTGGACTGGTGCCTGTGAAACTGTGTCCGGATCAATGCAGGGAAGACCAAGGTGGTGGACTCCCACAGGTGTGGACAACTCCCCCCCCCCCCACACACACACACAGCACCAGTAAACATCAAGGGAACAGACTTTGAGATGGTGACATCTTACAGGTACTGAGTGGTGAGATCAATAGAGCTGTCTGAGGCCTTTAGAAAGAAGATTGTAGCAGCTTACGAGTCTGGTAAGGGATTTTAAAAAATCTCAAAAGAATTTGAAATCAGCCATTCCACTGTCTGGAAAATAGTCTACAAGTGGAGGACATTCAAAACAACTGCCAACATGCCCAGGTCGTCCAAGCAAGTTCACCCCAAGAGTAGACTGCAAGATGCTAAAAGTCTCCAAAAACCCTAAAATGTCATCACGGGACCTACAGCAAGCTCTTGCTACCGTTGATGTGAAAGTGCATGCCTCTGCAATCAGAAAGAGACTGCACAAGCTTAACTTGCATGGGAGGCGTGCAAGGAGGAAACCTTTGCTCTCTAAGAGAAACATGAAGGCCAGACTGAAGTTTGCCAGACAGAATGTAGACAAAGACCAGGACTTCTGGAATAATTTTCTTTGGACAGATGAGTCTAAAATTGAATTATTTGGACACCAGAACAGAGGACATGTTTGGCGTAGACCAAATACAGCATTCCAGGAAAAGAACCTCATTCCAACTGTGAAGCATGAAGGTGGAAGTGTCATGGTTTGGGGATGCTTTGCTGCAACAGGACCTGGCCAGCTCACCATCATAGAATCCACCATGAATTCTACCATGTATCAGAGGGTGCTTGAGGACCACGTGAGACATCTGTAAAAAAATGAAAGCTGAAGTGGAAATGGACCCTACAACATGACAATGACCCAAAACATACCAGTAAATCCACCAAGGACTGACTAAAAACTAAGAAATGGAGAGTTCTAGAATGGCCGAGTCAAAACCCAGATCTTAATCACATTGAGATGCTGTGGGGTGACGTGAAATGGGCTGTACAAGCAAGAAACCCCTCAAACATTTCACAGCTGAAAGAATTCGGCATTGAAGAGTGGGGCAAACTTTTCTCAGACCAATGTCAGAAACTGGTAGATGGCTACAAGAAGTGTCTCACTGAAGTTATGTCAGCCAAAGGAGGTAACACTAGTTATTAGGTGATAGGGTGTCCTAGCTGTTTCCTCAGTTAGAATATGCATTTTTGTTGATATCTTTTATTTACCGAGTAAAACAAGGTTAATTTTTGTTATTAACTTGCAATTAAATCACATATAAATAATAAATATGTGAACATTTCTTAATAAAGAACTGAATATTTAATGGGGTGTCCTAATTTTTTCACATGACTGTATATACAGCAGGGAAAATAAGTATTGAACACGTCAACATTTTTCTCATTAAACATATTTATGATGGAGCATTGACCTGAGAGTTTCACCAGATATCAGTAACAACCAAAGTAATCATACATAAAAAGAAATCAAGGCAATTGTGTTCACATAACAAGCTATATTTAATAAAGTGGAAGGACACAGGGAATGAATATTGAAGATATGAAGAAAAAGGGGTGCAAAAAGGCATAGAAAGCCAAGAAATCAGCTGAAATCCATCAGCATTTAGGAAGCCATCCCATCCCCCATCAGTGCAAATTAATTTCAGCTGGTTAAGTCCTGACTGATTGCCTTTGAAAAGGTCTGTGAATATCATCACACCACAAAGAACTCATGATGGGTACAAGCAAAGAGCTATCGCTCGACCTTCACAACCTTATTTTTGCAAAACATAATGATGGCATTGGTTATTTCTAAACTGCTGAGTTTTCTAATGAGCACTGTTGGAGCCATTATTCAGAAGTGAAGATAGATAGATAGATAGATAGATAGATAGATAGATAGATAGATAGATAGATAGATAGAAAGTGGGAAATTACAGTGTAACAGCAGCATGACAGTAGACAACCAAACACAGAAACACACACATGACAGACAAAGGGATTACCCTTGGGAAGTAAAACTAAAATGACTATAAAACCTATATACTGTACATCATAGCTTAATATATGATGACCCGTATAAATCCATGAATCATCCCATTGCACAAAGAAGGACTATCAGGAGCAGAGTGAAATGTGAGGTACCAGTTAGACTGTAAGTGTCACGCCGCGCCGCTCATCAGCGGCGCCACCTGCACACACACCTGCACATCATCAGCGGCGAGGGATATAAGCCGTCTCGCCCTGAGCTTCGGCCTGAAGCCTTCAGACTTCCCCATGCATCGCTGTGAGTTCCTTCACCCTCAGCGGATCTCTCTGGTAAGAAGACCTTACCTCCTTTTCCTTCCTAGTCTGCTCCCCTGTGCACAGGTGGATTCCCCGGCGGTGGACAACGCCTCTCCATCGCCTGTTCCTCGCTGCTGCACCGGGCTCTCCAGGTGGCTGTCTACCGGACCTTATCCCTTGTTGTGCCAGTCATCTGTCCTCTCCAAGTAAGCTCCTCTCTCGCTCTTATACCTCCTGTGTTGGTGTGTGCCCGTCACCCTTCTCCTTGTGCTTTTCCCATAGGGTTGTCCGGCTGTACGGTCTCCTGCCTCTGTGCCCGAAGCAGACGCTGCCACCAACACATTTACATCCCGCAGACACACATTCATACACTCCTGTTGTTAATAAACTATTTGAACTACTCTGAGCCTGTGTGTGTGCGTCTCCTGAGCCGTGCGTTATGTCAGTAAGGTGCAGTGTGGCAGCATTGTTATGACCAGAATACAACATCATAGTGAGTTATTGTACATTGAAATTGCATGTGGCAGGAAAGATTTCCCGTACCTGGCTACTCGACAGCGAAGCTGTAGTAGTCTACTGGAGAAAGTGCTTCGCTGTCTGTCCAGTGTGTGGTGGAAGGGGTGATCAGGATTGTCCATGATAGATCGCAGTTTATTTAGTGTTCTCCTCTCCATCACTGTCTCGAAGGTCTCCGGTTTGAGACCAATTACAGAGCCAGCCCTCTTGATAATCTTGTCAAGTCTGTTGGTGTCTCTGGCCCTGATACTGCTACCCCAACAGACAGCAGCAAAGAAGATGGCGCTGGCGACAATGGTCTGGTAGAAAAGCTCCAGCATCCTGCTGCACACGTTGAAGGATCTCAGCTTCCTCAGGAAGTAGAGTCTGCTCATCCCCTTCTTGTGCGCAGCATCAGTGTTGAATCTCCAGTCCAACCCCCTGCTGATCCTGACACCCAGATATTTGTAGTCCTCAACCACCTCCACATCCTCCCCCCTAATCTGCAGTGGCTGAAAGGCGTCTCCCTCTTCCTGAAGTCAATCACCTTCTCTCTGGTCTTGTTGACATTCAACCTCAGGTGATTCTGCTCTGTCCACTCCACAAATCTGTCTACCAGTGCCCTGTACTCCCCCTCCTCTCCTCCTCTTATACACCCCACAACAGCTGAGTTGTCAGAGAATTTCTGCAGGTGGCATGACTCTGTGTTGTACTGAAAGTCAGTAGTGTACAGTATAAGGTAAAGAGAAAACGAGAAAGCACAGTCCCCTGTGGAGCTCCCGTATCACTAGCCACCACTCCAGACAAGACATTGCCCAGCCAGACAAACTGTGGCCTGCCTGTTAGGTAGTCAGTAATCCAGGAGATCACAGAGCTGTCAACCCCCATCACCCGCAGCTTCTCACCCAGCAGCAGTGGCTGGATGGTGTTAAAGACACTGGAGAAATCAAAAAAGTCATTCTCACAGTATCTCCTCCACCATCCAGGTGCAGATGGGCTCATTGCAGCAGGTAGATGATAGCATCTTCAACTCCTAAATGGGCTGACATGCAAACTGCAGAGGCTCCAGCCACGTCTTCACCTGTGGCCTCAGGTGGGCTAAGACCAGTCTCTCCAGGACCTTCATCACATGAGATGGGAGGGCAACTGGTCGATAGTCGTTCAGGTCCAATGGAGATGACTTCTTGGGGACAGGAACAAGGCAGGATGTCTTCCACAGCACCGGTACTCTCTCCAGACTCAGGCTCAGGTTCTACAGGTGTTTCAGTACCGGAGCTAGTTGGTTGGCACAAGTCCTCAGGGTCCTGGTGGAGATGTCATCAGGACCCGCCACCTACCGCTGACTGAGTCTCTCCAGCTGTTTCTCCACCTGGTTTATAGTCACCGTGAAGTGAGGGAGAGTCTTGTTGCCCCCAGAGGAGGAGGAGGGGGGAGATGGAGTGAGGTTCTGCACAGGAGGGTGGGTGGGGAGGGGTGTGTGTTGCTGGGGTGACAGACTGTGAGTTGAACCTATTAAAAAACAGATTCAGTTCCTCAGCTCTCTCCTGGCTCCCAGATGGCTGCCTGACTCTCCCCTTGCACCCAGTTATTTGTTTCATTCCCACCCAAACATTTTTAGTGTTGCTTTGCCTGAGTTTGTCTTCCAACTTCCTCCTATAATTGTCCTTGCACCTCCTCAGCATCTCTCTCAGCTCATGCTGTACTCCCCTCAGCTTGTCCTTATCTCCAGCCCTAAAAGCTCTCTTCTTTTTGTTCAGAAGTGCTTTCAGGTCGCTAGTGACCCATAATCTGTTGTTGAAGAAGCAGTGTACAGTCTGAGCTGGCATGGTCATGTCTTCACAGAATCTAATGTATTCTGTGATGCAGCCGGTCCACGTCCACCCCATGTGGTTCACAGACTATGCTCCAGTCCGTCGTCTCGAAGCAGTCCTGTAGTGCATCAGCAGCCTCCTGTGTCCACCTCCTCATTTTACATCATTTTACCATAAATAGGCCATGACCAGGAGCTCCTCCCAAAGATTTCTGACAGAGGAGTCAAAACAATTATCAGAAGAGTTATCCAAGAGCCAAAGACCACTCATGGAGAGCTACAGAAAGATCTGGAGTTAGCAGGTACTGCTGTTTCAAAGAAAACAATAAGTAATACACTCAACTGACATGGGTTCTATGCCTGCTCACCTCACAAGACTTCATTGATGAAGAAAAAGAATGTTGAAGTTCATTTAAAGTTTGCTGCACAACATTTGGGCAAGCCAGTAAAATACTAGGAGAACATAGTCTGGTCAGATGAGATGAGATCAAAATTTGGATGCCACAACACACAACCTGTTTAGAGGAGAAATGGTGCTGCACATCAGCCGAAAAACACCATACTAACTGTGAAGTTTGGAGGTTGGACCATCATGGTGTGGGGGTGTTTTTCAGGACATGGTACAGGAAGACTTCATATAATTGAAGGAAAGATTAATGGACAAATGTACAGAGACATCCTTGATAAGAACCTGTTGCCATCTGCTAAGATGCTGAAGATGAAATGAGGGTGGACATTTTTGGCCAATTGAAAATCTATGGAATGAACTGAAGATCAGAGTTCATAGAAGACACCCATGGAACCTTCAAGATCTGAAGACAGTTTGTGTGGAAGAATGGACTAAAATCGCTACTGAATAATGCCTGTGCTTAGTTTTTCCATACAGGAGGTGTCTGGAAGCTGGTATTACCAACAAAGGCTTTTCTACTAAATATTAAATGAATTTCACCAAGCGTGTTCAATACTTATCCCCTATGTCATTCCACTTTATTAAATATAACTTGTTTTATGAACACAGTTACCTTGATTTCTTTGTATGTATGGATTACTTGGGTTGTTACTGATATCTGGTGAAAATCTCAGGTCAATGGCTCCATCAGAAATGGAGCCATTGACACACACACGGGGCGTTGGACTGGGGGGGGGGGGTACTCTTTACCCAGGACCCACTGCAGGGAGGATCCCACAAAAAGCCTGGAATGAAAACATTTTTCTGTGTTGCATTTTTTAAACTTCTATTTAATTAATGTCATAGTAAAATTCACCCTGGCTGAATGAAGTGTTTGAGAGACTGAATTTTGCATTAACAGTAATGATGGATGTTGTCTGAGGCCCCTATCACCCCTTTAAAAAATTACAAAATAGTTTAATCAACACACCTGTACCCAATTAAATCCCTTTTCCTCTCATAAATGTCCAGTTTTCTTACCAATTAGTGAGGTTTTTGTTGTAAACATTTTTCTTGGAAAGTTAACTTTTTCAAAATACATTTGCAACTTTTTCCTGATAAATTTGTTGCTTTCCTGATAAATTTATTACTCTTTTTTCCTATAAATTAGCCACGTTTTATGGTAAACATGTTACCTTTCTTATAAAGTTTTTTTCTATAAAATTTGCAAATTTGTCGTTGAATTTTAATTGTTTTTCTGGTCCATTTGCTCCTCTCTTCTCACTGATATACTATGTTTTCCTGTATAAACTATCCTTAGAGTCTTATGGGGATGGGGGGGGGGGCGGGCGGGTGGGGCGGGGGGGGGTTAACAGAGGGGAGGATTTTTGGCTCATTTTGCTGACAAGGGGAATAGACTTTTTATTTTTATTTTTTGCAAATACTTATTTGAATGGAGGTTTAATATTTTATTTACTGAAAAACAAGCTTTTTCATATTTTTGCAAAGATTTTTTTGTATTTTGAACATATTTATTTTTTAATGGAAGCTATCCATTTTTTGTTATTGACTTTTACATAATTAATGATGATGATCATGGTCTCTGTGTGAGTTGTCATGTGGTGTCCACATATCAGAATGAATACACCTGTTTCAGTCTCTCTCTCCTTACACTTTAGCCAGGTTGCCATCAATGATTTTTGAAATCCAGCAGATGTCACTATTAGAGGTGGCAGTAGCTCAGGAGGTAGAGCAGGTTGTCCAATAACTGGAGGGTTGGGGGTTTGAATCTCGCTCTCCCCAGTCATCCTACTGTTGTGTTCCTGGACAAGACACTGTACCTTGCCTCCAGTGTCCATGACACTGGGTATAAATGTTTGGAGAGGCTGTTGTCATGGATTGGCAGCCACATTTCCATCAGTCTGCCCCAGGGCAGCTGTGGCTACAGAAGTAGCTTACCACTATCAACGTCTGTCTAGAGTGAAAGAATAATGGACTCACTGTAAGCACTTTGAGATGTCACTTGATATGTAAAGCACCATATAAGTCTAATCCATTATTATTATTAAGTGATACATCAACACAGTTAGCCAAATGTGCCATACACTCCATAAGGACCCATCACTAGTCGAGAGAATGGTGAGGAGAGAATTGTTTTTGGGCTTACTGTATCCAATCGTGGGAGAAGGTGGTGGAAGAGAAGTGCATGAGCATCCACAGGTTTGGTACACATGGCTAGTGATGGGATGGCAGGCTCCGGAGCTTCGAGGGTGCTCCGAGCTTGTCCAGGAAATATTTGGCAAAGCGTGTTTCGAGGCACGTATTGCTGACGTCGTACCACGTGACTGGGTCAGGAAGACATTCATGATTTTGCACGCAACATGAAATAAAGTGAGCAACGACACACAATGGAAATCTCCATCCCTCACATTTTGTGTTGTCGATGTTTGACTGTGTAAGGGATTTGTCACAGCCAATTTTCAGATGGAGCCAGCACCAAAAACACAGACTCCTCCCATTTGGGAACAATTTGATTGCATTTCTCCCATTGATAAATTTTTCACAAATAGTAGATATTTATTGCACCTGAAGTGATAGTCTCACGGTAAAGCATCTGCCTTGTAACCAGGAGGCTGGGGTTCAAGTCCCAGCTAGGACATGCTTGTGATTTTATTTTATTTGCAAGGTGAAGTGTCTGTTGTGTTTCAAAGAGATTGGATCATGATGCTGAGGCACGATTGTGTCCTGCATGACAATAAGGACAGAGGTGAATGTACTGGGAGAGACAGAAACTTGTCTACCCTACACTGTACAAACTTGCAGTAGCCTTCCTTTGCACACATGCATCCTCTGTGCTCTGAGAGAGTATTCTGCAAAGCTGGAGAAATAATCTTTTCAAAAAGAAATTGCCTTAGTCCAAAGACTGTTGAAAAGTTATTATTTCTTAATAAAAATGGATAAGTAGCACAAGCACATTCACTGTAGTCATCCAAGTTTTATTTCTTTTTCCCTTATGATCGTTGATATTTCTTAAAAGACAGTGCATTTATTGAAATGGAAAAAAAATGCACATTAAACCAATAATGCCCTTGTAAAAATCTGCATGTTGCACATGTTTTGTCCACTAGATGGCATAGTAGAGAAAATGAAGGTTCACATGAGGCCTCGTCTATATGAACCATTTTGATGAAAGGCCTCAAGTCCTCTGGAAAGCCTCATCTGGCCATCACTACACATGGCACACATAGCAAACTGCAGGTCTGTATCATCCAACATCCTCATGAAGACTGAAGGCAGAGCTCGGCTTATAAAGGTTGTGAGCAATCAAGAGCAGGTGGTCAATTACCACAGCTGCACATAGTCAAGTAACCAGCAGTGGAGAGTGTGCGCCAACCTGTGACACTACATGTTTTCTAGATTATTATGTCTACGTGGCATGTATGGCAGCCATTCAATTTGAGTATCTGTTGAATTCCAGCACAAGGACACCTCAATCCATTAAGCATGGGGAGATGCATGAAAGCTGTGAATAAAAATCAGAGTTATTACTAGTGATGTTAAAACCAAGGCCTCATGAAACAATAAACAACTTTGAGACAGTTGTTTCATGAGTGACACAGTGTGATGAAACATCTAATAAATATCTAAAATAATAAATAAAATAATATCTATAAATATCTAATAAAGACTGCCATCTGGTGACTGATTGTCAGAACTGCATTTGAGTTGAAAACCTGAAAAAAGACAATACTGTAGAGGATGTGCTCGAATGATGAGGCTGAGTTTATTTCTCAAGTTCAGCTTTATTGACAGAACACATCATCTAGCATTCTCAAAGCATGAAGAAGAGGAAGAATCATATCACATCACCCTTTTATGTTTCCAGCATCAGAACTCAAGTCACATGGTGCTTCAGTAAACATACAGTCACAAAGCATCCCTTTGAACCTTCACCATTGTCTCTCATTCCTTGATGAACCGGAAACCCTTCTGGGGCATCTTCTGTGGGACAAAAAGACAAATCTCACACCTCCTCGTTATCTTCTGCAGATTCGAGTCCTTTGTCCTTTCAGACGTGAAACCCCCAATACGCATGCAGTCATATCTCTGTGGAAATGTGAGCCCACCATGTGTGTCACCCACAATACTCTATATCACAGGTTGCACTATGTATGTATGTGTGTGTGTGTGTGTGTGTGTGTGTGTGTGTGTGTGTGTGTGTGTGTGTCTTGCAATTTTTTTGCATCATTAGCAGTGCATCGAACGCTGTTTCAGCACTCCCACAGTCACGTGACTATAGCAAGCAAGGCCTCGTTATGTCGGTCACATCACGTGACGAGGACTCATGGGAAAGTTGAGAGGGTTCTATTGGAATTAGATTGTTTCTATTGTTTGGTTTGTATTGTTTGTTCCTGCCATCCAATTTTGAATAGACCTCAGATGGGCAAATACTCAAAAAAAATATTGAGATTTTTTTCAGATTTTTTACCCAGCTGCAGTTCTGACTGTGAGTCAGCAGATAGCACTATTTATTAAAAGTTTCATAACACTGCGTGATCATGAAGCAATTTTCACAAAGTTGTTTGTTGTTTTATAAGGCCTCATTTTGACCATCACTAATGTATCTACGTACTGTATGTGTAATATTTACCTCCGCCAAGGAGGTTATGTTTTCATCGGCATTGGTTTGTCTGTCTGTCTGTTTGTTTGTCTGTCTGTCTGTCTGTCTGTTTGTTTGTTAGCAAGATAACTCAAAAAGTTATGGACGGATTTTCATGAAATTTTCACAGATTGTCAGAAATGGGGTATCCTACAGATGATTAGATTTTGGTGGTGATCCGGATCACCGTCCAGAAGAAAACCGCCATTACGGAAAATGCGATTTTCGTGAATAACTACTGAACCACTAATCCTATTATTGTCAATCCAATTGCTTGTTATATGTTTTCATGGTCAAGGAATCTGAAAACGTACACACAAACATTGTATGGGGGAAACTGTGGCGCTTGGCTGAGGTCTGCGCTCTCCGAGTGCTTTTCTAGTTACCTCCGCCAAGGAGGTTATGTTTTCATCACCGTTGGTTTGTCTGTCTGTCTGTCTGTTTGTTTGTTTGTTAGCAAGATAACTCAAAAAGTTATGGACGGATTTTCATGAAATTTTCACAGATTGTCAGAAATGGGGTATCCTACAGATGATTAGATTTTGGTGGTGATCCGGATCACCGTCTGGAAAAAAACAAAACAAAACAAGCATCACAGTATAGCTAATATATGCCACTTGCGAATGGCATTTTTTTCATGGTCAAGGAATCTATAAAGTTAGACAAAATAAATGTAGGATTAATATTTATGATGTTAAACACTGTAAGGGGAGAACTGTGGCCCTTGGCGGAGGTCTGCGCTCTCCGAGTGCTTTTCTAGTTAGTACATGTAATGTGTTGTTTAATGTTACTAAACCTAATTCTAGCTTGTGTAATACTGTCCCTGACTTCTACTCAAATAGCGAATGCAATGATGATAACAAATCTCCTCTCAAAAAACCCTCAGTTTGAGTGGTGAATCAGACCCCTTTTAAATCCTTCACTATTGATGTATGCAACACCCAGCCCTCTCAAATTTCTCACCAGGTCTCAAATCCTGTGATGTGACAACTAGGCCTCGTTCGCTATAGTCACGTTGTTATATAGTCATTTATATGGTTCATTTATATGTATATGTTTGGAGCACTTATTTGTGTGGCACAGGGTGGTGGCTCCACCTTCCGGTTCCGCCAACCCCGTGGCTATAAGAAGGGCTGCAGGTAGGAGGGTAGTCTCTTGGCCGTCTTCTCTGCATAGCGGTTTGTCGTGGCTAGGTTGCACTGCCCTTTCTAATAAACGTGTGTTCAGCTCTACAACTGGTCTCCTCCTTTGGCTTCAACCTCCAACATAACATTTGGCAATGAGGATGAAAGTGGATAAAACTAGAGGTATGGAAGTGTGTGGTCCCCCTATTTGGCCATTTCTGGAGCTCCCGGGCGAGCCACCTGTTTTCTGGCCTAGGTGGTATGACGTTTTTCGGATGTATATGGTGGTGCTGGTCCTGGGAAGGATGGAGAAATTGAGGGCACGTGCGTTGCTTGTGCATAACCTGGGAATGGAGGGACAATGGATCTTGGGCACGCTGGGTGACGCGGACGATTATGAAGAGGTGGTCGAGATAATGGCGCACCATTTCCGAACACCGGACAACATCATTGGCCAGAGAATTAAGTTTCAACAGCAATGCCAACAGGTGGGCAAGTCCATCCAACGGTTTGTGTCGGACTTGAGGCAGCTGGCCCCTGAGTGTCGGCTCAGACCGTTAGAGGAAGAAATGGTTTGCGACCAGTTGGCGGAACATACCAACTATGCTGCGGTCCGGTCGAAGCCGCTCACGCTTCCGGGTGAATTGACACTATCCAGGGCCGTTAAGTTGGCGCTCCAGCTGGAGGCAGCAGATAAGCTAACTCGGGAGCTGAGCGAGCATCTGTCACAGTGAGAGTTAGGATCCCACCATGGCTACACAAGTAGTGGACCCGGACAGCGATGGGAGCGTTGAGGATGACGCGGGAGGTGCCAACGCTGTGAGGATGAGGTCTACCCTGGGGAAGCCCAGATGTAAGGGCTGCAGGTCCATGAAGCACCGCTACAAAGCCAGAGAGTGTCTGGCAAGAGGGAAGCGCTGCGACAGGTGTGGCCGTCTTCATCACTACGCAAGGGTGTGCCAGTTATCCGAGCAAGACAGCTCGCAAAGGAGTTCAAC
This sequence comes from Pholidichthys leucotaenia, assembly GCA_020510985.1. NCBI lineage: Eukaryota > Metazoa > Chordata > Actinopteri > Cichliformes > Pholidichthyidae > Pholidichthys > Pholidichthys leucotaenia. The sequence goes on from CM035839.1 coordinate 212,421,009, forward strand.
CCCTCCTGCCCTGGCAGTGATCCATACTGTGTTCCCGAGCACCAGTGGGTGCATATATTGCACGGTGGAGTTGGATGTAAAGGAGGTGCCAATGCTGATCAACACAGGGGCGGAGAGTTCCTTGTTGAACTGGGCTACAGTGAGGCAATTTTTTCACTACAGGGTTGGAGGTGACCCAGCACCACTCTGCGGCTATGGAGGAGGACGGCTGGCCACAGTGGGAACTATCAGACTGATGGCTCAGTATAAGTCGGCGGAGATGGCTGATGTGGAGTTCGTCGTGATGGCCCATGGCGCAAACATCATGGGCTGCAACCTCTTCTATGACCGGTTCCGAGAGTACAGGACAATGCTGTGTGGGGTGAAAGGTTGATCAACACCCCGGAGAGTGGATAGGGCTTGTCGTGCTCAGGGTCACCGCAGGAGGGCCCCAGTGCCAGAGCACGAATCGCCCTGGACGAAGGTATTAGGCGGCACAGGGGAGTGGCTGCACCGACAAGCGATGCCGAAGGGATGCTCCCAGGTGTTCCCGGAGCTTGGCTGAAGTGAGCCGGTGGACACGGGGCCACATCAGTGGGACCCGCAGCAGACTTAGAAGAGGTCAGGGTAAGACCGATTTGCACTGGAAGGACAAGTGCCAGGCGGAGACCCTGCAAGCCGAGCAGAGCACTGCTGGGAGTCGCGGACTGGGTTCGGGCTCGAGCGGAGGCAAGGTCATGGCGGGTACGGGCCAAACGACAGATGGGGGAGCACCAGGGCCGGCTGTGGGTGGTGGCTGGGCAAAGCGACGCTTACCTCCAGTTGTCGGATGGCTCGTGGCGGCACCCGAATGAGCTTCGGCGTGCCCCAGGGAAGACCGAGAGATGTGGCCCCGGACGAGTGGAGCGTCCGGCTGTGTGGAGGAGGAGGAGGCGTACCGATGCTGAGATGACCAATTGTGGCCCGGGAGGTGAGCCACCTCCAGGGGCGGACTGAATAAAGGACAGTCCAGGGGGCCCACGGGGCCATCTTCTCCGAGCCATGTGTATATAAGTTCTGGTAGTGCATGTGTTTTAAGTGTTTTGGTGTAAATATACAGTATATATTTATAGTTCTGGGGATTGTTTTGTGCTCTGTCTAGATTAGGAAACAGGCAGTAATTTTTTTTAGTTTATACATGGACTCTTATTCAGTACAGGCAGCAGAATAATCCGCCTTGCTGTGTGTGGGGTTGGACGGCAGTCCACCCGTCCTCCCAAATTTTAGTTGTTTTTGTGTGAGTGCGTTAGGCCCCTTTTGGTGATTTCAGTTTGGTTTGCTTAGTGGGTGATTCGGGTTCCAAATTGGGGAGGGTTTTGATTGTATGTGTGTTTTGTGTGTTTGGGGGTGTGTGTTATATAGTCATTTATATGGTTCATATTATATGTATATGTCTGGAGCTCTTATTTGTGGGGCATGGGGGGGTAGCTCCGCCTTCCGGTTATCCCAACCCCATGGCTATAAGAAGGGCTACAGCTAGGAGGGCGGTGTTATGATCTGGTGAGTGCACTCCCCCTCCCGTCCTGTGGGAGAGTCCTCGGCTCTGCAGGTAATCAGTACACCTGCGTGAGCGGACGCACCTGCTGTCTCCTTGCTGCCAGCGCTTAAAAGGACCAGTCTATGAATATTCCAGCGCTGGCTCATTGGGAATACTGCCATAAAAGAATTAAGTAAGTAAAGTATTTATTGTTTTGGAACCCAGAGAATAATCCGTTTCTCACTTCCTCTTTCTCAGGTTGCTGCCATCTCTGCGGTGTGTCCCCGGGGGCTCGTTGTGCGCTCACCTGCTCCTTCATCATCGTCTTCACTCCAGATCGCCTTCTCCACCTGGTCAGACATCTAGCCAGCCATCCGCAGCTCCTGTTCCAATTCATCCTTGCCTTCCTGGGTTCCTCATCGGGTTCTCTGATCTCACTTGTGAGAGTTTTTCTATGATTCATTATTACCTGCCTCCCTCCTCGTTCTAATCTACTCTCGTCTCCCTCATTACAAGCTGGGCGCTCCTCTGGTGAGTGAGGTGTTTTTTCCGCTAACTTTGCATCAACTCTTTTCAGTAAAATTGTGTTTAAAACCTTGCCTCTCTGCGTTGTGTGCTTTCGCTGGTGTAGCATCTTGTATGTGGGCTGATATTTCTAGTAATCATGACAGAACAAGCCAGCCATGAATTAGCCTCAACAGGTGCTGCATCAGCAGAGCACTCCACCCTTTACCGCCTCGACGTTACAGAGAGGCAGGTGGTCGTGCTGACAGAACAGCTGCAGACCATTACGCAGCAGCTGAGCATGATCACCTAACACCTTAGTCACATGTCTGGTTCGGGCCCTCTCCCTCCGCCTGCCGCTCCAGTTTCTTCCACCATCGGCTGAACCACCTCTGTTCTCTCACCTGCCCCGTATGCGGGGGAGGTGGGGAAATGTAAGGGGTTTTTGTGTCAGGTTCAGCTGTATCTCATTCTCATACCGGGAGCTGTAGCAAAAACGACGCGGGTGCCGGGCTGGAGTTTAGGCGGCGTGCAAGAAATATAAGACAGAATAATAAAGAACGATGGCAAGAATCAAGAAGACCGCCCGTAAAATCTACTGGAGGAAAAAGCCCCCCAGGAAGCAGCTAGCCACCAAGGCTGCTCGGAAAAGCGCTCCGGCCACCGGCGGAGTGAAGAAGCCTCACCGTTACAGGCCCGTGGCTCTGAGAGAGATCCGTCGCTACCAGAAATCCACGGAGCTGCTCATCCGTAAGCTGCCCATCCAGCACCTGGTGAGGGAGATCGCTCAGGACTTCAAGACCGACCTGCGCTTCGCCGTCATGGCTCTGCAGGAGGCCAGCAAGGCCTACCTGGTGGGTCTCTTCTTCGCTAAGAGGGTCACCATCATGCCCAAAGACTTCCAGCTGGCCCGTCGCATCCGCGGAGAGAGAGCTTAGACTTTCTGCTGCACATTCACCAACCACAATGCTCCGCACTGTGTGTGTGTATATATATATATATATACAGTATATATACAGTATATATATATACACTACCGTTCAAAAGTTTGGGGTCACTTAGAAATTTCCTTATTTTTGAAAGAAGAGCACTTTTTTTCAATGAAGATAACTTTAAACTAATCAGAAATACACTCTATACATTGCTAATGTGGTAAATGACTATTCTAGCTGCAAATGTCTGGTTTTTGGTGCAATATCTACATAGGTGTATAGAGGCCTATTTCCAGCAACTATCACTCCAGTGTTCTAATGGAACAATGTGTTTGCTCATTGCGTCAGAAGGCTAATGGATGATTAGAAAACCCTTGTGCAATCATGTTAGGTCTGCAATGCTGTAATTGCTGCAAATGGAGGATTCTTGGACGAAAGCAAAATTTGAAGGAAAAAATATTATTTCAAATACAAATCATTATTTCTAACCTTGTCAATGTCTTGACTATATTTTCTATTCATTTTACAACTCATGGTGGTAAATAAGTGTGACTTTTCATGGAAAACACTAAATAATTGTCTGGGTGACCCCAAACTTTTGAACGGTAGTATATATATATATATATATATATATATATAGTAATATGTACATATGTTTACTAGATGTTCTTGTTTTTTCTTGCATTCTGATTGTTGCTCTGAGTGTTGCTATCCCTATGCTGTTGCAATCCTGGAATTTCCCCATTGTGGGACTAATAAAGGCTTATCTTATCTTATCTTATCTTATCTTATCTGCGGCAGGTGGGCGGGGAGTACCCGGATGACACATCTAAAATTCACTTAATGACCCTCCTGCTACGAGACCGGGCCCTCAGCTGGGCTCAGTCTATTTTAGATAGTGTGGAGGGCCCTCATTACACTTTTGATAGATTTATTAATGAGTTTTCCTGGGCTTTCGATCGCTCGGAGAGTGAGGGCAACATCATGAGTTGTGTGTTGTCGTTCCTCCAGGGTAGTCGGTCTGCAGCTGATTACTCTGTCGAGTTTCGGGTTGTCGTGGCAGATTCTGGTTGGAATGACGTTTCCTTAAAAAACGCCTTCCTCCAGGTTCTCAATGCCACCCTTCGCAATGACCTGGCGATTCATGCTGCTCCCTCCTCCCTAGATGAGCTTCTCGATCAAGCCGTTAATTTGGATAATCACTACCACGACTGCGCAAAGGAGCGGAAGGCTTCCTCCGGCCCGGCCGTCTTGCATACATTCTCCCCGGCTGCTGGCATAGGTGAGACCATCTTCTCCTCCGAGGATATGGTGCTGGGCCAAGTCCGACTGACTCCGGAGGAGCACCAGCGGCGGATGAGAGCTGGTGCTTGCATGTATTGTGGCTCGCTTGAGCACAAAATATTCAATTGCCACCTTAAGCCTAAAAGACACAGCCCATCAGTAGCCGTGGGGGGTCTGACGGGCGGGAACTCTATTTATCCCCCTGTAACTTTTCCATTCCGGCCCTCATTCAGCTGCTGGGGGTCTAGAGGAGGGTTTTGGCATTAATTGATTCAGGGGCAGAGCAAAATTTCCTCTCTTTGTGGCTTGTGCACGAAATTGGCATTCCCACAACTAAACTGCTGGCTTTGCTAAATGTTGCAGCACTATCTGAGATTTCTGTGACCTCTATTACTGAACACATGGCCCCGATTCCCGTCCTTCTGTCCAGGAACCACTGGGAGACCATTTTGTTCTTTATTCTCCCTAGTTCATCTTCCCTGGTGGTTCTGGGGTATCAGTGGCTCCGGAAGCATAACCCTATCATCAATTGGGCACAAAATTCCATTTCTTCCTGGAACCCTTTCGGTTTAGCATCCTGCCTCTGCTCGGCCAAATGTTCACCTTCCCTTTCCGTCTCCTCTCCTCCGGTAGAGCCTCCGGATCGCAGCCTCGTACCCGAGGTCTACTATGACCTTGGGGAGGTCTTTAGCAAGTCAAGAGCCCTTTCTTTGCCTCCTCACCGCTCTTATAACTGTGCTATCGACCTCCTCCCGGGTGCGTGGTTGCCATCTAGTTGGCTCTACAGCCTTTCAGGACTGGAGAGGGAGGCGATGGAAAATTATATAAAGGACTCTTTGAACGCCGGCCTCATTTGGCCCTCCTCGGCTGCTCTTGGGGCAGAGTTTTTCTTTGTCGGAAAGAAGGACGGATCTCTGTGGCCGTGTATAGATTTCCACAAGTTAAATGCCTGGCATTTAAAACTCACCTGGGGCAGTCTGAATATCTAGTGATGCCCTTTGGGCTCACCAACACCCCCGCCGTCTTCCAACGAATGATTAATGACGTCCTGCACGATATGGTTAATCAATTCATTTTTGTCTACCTTGACAATATTTTGATTTTTTCGCACACGCCAGTGGAGCACTCAGTCCATGTCAGGGCTGTGTTACAACGGCTCCTGGAAAACCAGCTCTTTGTGAAGGCTGAAAAGTGTGAGTTTTCCACCAGCTCCACATCCTTCCTGGGGTTTATTGTTGCAGAGGGAGAGCTGAGGGCTGATCCGGCCAAGGTGAAGGCTGTGCTTGATTGGCTTCCCCAGTCCCGTAAGGAGCTTCAGCGCTTCCTAGGATTTGCTAGCACAGGGGTAGCACAGCCTCTTATGCAGCTGACCTCAATCAAGGTGTCTTTCACCTGGTCCAAGGCAGCTGAACGGGCCTTCCTTAAACTGAAAAGTCTATTTTCCAACACTCCCATCTTGGACCAGGTTGACCCTCAGCTCCAATTCATTGTAGAGATGGACGCTTGTGATTCGGGGGTAGGCGCTGTACTCTCGCAGCATTTGATCTCTGATCAGAAGCTCCACCCATGTGCGTATTTCTCTTGGTGGCTCACAGCGGCCGAGAGGAACTATGACATAGGGGATCGAGAGCGTTTGGCCATTAAATTGGCTCTGGAGGAGTAGAGGCACTGGCTAGAGGGAGCAGTTCATCCTATCATTGTGTGGACCGACCATAAAAATTTAGAATATGTCCGGTCGGCCCGCCGATTAAATGCCCAGCAGGCCCGTTGGGCCTTATTCTTTATTAGATTTAATCTTACCATCTCCTATAGGCCGGGCTCTCGCAATATCAAACCTGACACTCTCTCCCACCAGTTTACCTCCGATCACTCAGTCCCATCCTCCCTCCTGCAACCCACTGTGCCCCCTTCATGTATCTTTTGTGCTCTTGCTTGGGAAATGCGCTTCTCCGTTCTACCGAACGGAACTGACAGTACACGGACCGCAGGCGGTTTCCAGCACCCAGCTACATGGTTGAGCAAAAGGTGGGGCTGTCGGCGGACCAGGTGCCGCTAAAAACTGAATCTCGTAAGCTGTCACCTCGGTTCCTGGGGCCATTTTCCATCTCCCGAATCATCAATGATGTGACAGTCTGCCTGGACCTTCTGCCGGCTCTCTGTATCCATCCGACCTTCAACGTGTCCAAGATCAAGCCCCTCTCCGCCAGTCCTCTGTGTCCCCCCCCAAGCCTCCTCCTTCCCCTTGGATCCTCGATGGTCAGACCACCTACACCGTTCAGAGATTTCTGGACGTTCACTGTAGGGGCCAGGGGCTATAATACTTGGTCCACTGGAAGGGCTACAGATCTGAAGAAAGGCCATGGATTCCCCGGTCGTACTTCCATGACAAAGAGATGGTCCAGGCCTTTCACCAAGCCCATCCCAACAAGCCCGGTGGGTTGCCAGGAGGCGACCCTTGGGGAGGGGGGGGCACTGTTATGATCCCGTCCTGTGGGAGGGTCTCTGGCTAAGCAGGTAATCAATACACCTGCGTGAATGGACGCACCTGTTGTCTCCTCCCTGCCAGCGCTTAAAAGGACCAGCCTGTGAACACTCCAGCGCTGGCTCGTTGGGTATACTACCATAAAAGCATTAAGTAAGAAAAGCATTTATTGTTTTGGAACCCAGAGAATAATCCGTTTCTCTCTTCCTCTTTCTCAGGTTGCTGCCATCTCTGCGGTGTGTCCCCGGGGGCTCGTTGTGCGCTCACCTGCTCCTTCATCATCGTCTTCAATCTAGATCGCCTTCTCCACCCAGTCAGACATCTCACCAGCCACACTCATCCGCAGCTCCTGTTCCAATTCATCCTTGCCGTCCTGGGTTCCTCGTCAGGCTCTCTGCTCTCACTCATAAGAGTTTTTCTATGATTCATTATTACCTGCCTCCCTCCTCATTCTAATCTGCTCTGCTCCCTCATTACAGGCTGGGCACTCCTCTGGTGAATGGGGTGTTTTTTCCACTAACTTTGCATCAACTCTTTTCAATAAAATTGTGTTTACAACTTTGCCTCTCTGCGCTGTAGGCTTTCTCTGGTGTAGCATCTTGCACGTGGGCTGATATCTCTAGTAATCATGACAGGAGGTCTCTTGGCCATCTTCTCTGCATAGCGTTTTGGTGTGGCTAGGTTGCACTGTCCTGTCTAATAAACGTGTGTTTAGCTCTACAACTGGTCTCTGTTATGATTGCCCTTTGCAGGGCAAAGGTGAGACACCAAAAGCCAACAGTGAGTTTTGTTATTTTATTTACAAAGTACAAAATAATGCGCCTCGAGGGGCAAAAACCATAAACTGCAACACATGGCCTCGATGGGTCAAAATAACTAAACAAGTACAAAGAATCAAAGAGTCACTTACACTTTATTCAGCGAGGGTGAAACCTGATGCTGGAAAGCGACTGGAGCCGGACGTGGGGACTCCAGCCTGAATGGGTGTGAGATTACAGCGAGGAATGAATCTCCACTGCGATCTTAAATAGTGCACCCAATAAACCACAAACAGGTGAGACAAATAATAAGGGATTAAGCGTCCGCAGCTGTGACAGCCCAGAGAAGACTGACAGGAGGAAGTGCTGCCGCGGCGCTGTCAAAATAAAAGCACAAAGTAAATTCCCTAACAAACAAGACTAAACAGACAGAAAAAGGAAAATAATAAGTGACTCGAGCGCGAGGCAGACCTGCGCTCGGGATCACCACAGTCTCCCCCTTTGGCTCCAACCTCCGACATAACAACATAACACACGTGACCGTGGCCATGTTGACACAGTGCTCGACACTCTGCTCGCGACACTTCCGTGTTATATTGCTTGAACCAGTGCCGAGTGGGCGGTGTCGAGCATAACATCTCTAGTTATTACACAGTTTTATTGTGGATTCATGCATCTAATGTGTAATTTCTGTTAAAAATTATTCGTTCACAATTTTCACAGCAGACCCCTGAACTGAACAAACAACATTATGACTATAAACCTACTTCTCCCACCCACAAACTGCTGCCTCTTCTCTCTGCAGTAAAGAACATGTCTTTTGTTCTCATGTTTCCTCTGTCAGACACCTCAGTGATCTTTCCAATTGCTTTAGTACCACCTCTGACTCCACTGTTTTTATATTCTTGACATTACCACCAGGGTGCTTCTGCCCTTGAACAGTGAATTCCTTCATAATCTGCTCTTGTGTGTAACCGGAATGATGATGGGCCACTGGGCCTCAGTGCCTCTCTGCCAAACTCCTGTTTTGTTGTCGCAGTTTGCCTTGACACATGCGGGCACTAAAAAGGTCAATGGCTTCTCCCATAGAGAGAAATAAGAGAACTCCTGGATCATAACTTCTGCATATCTATGAGCCAAAGAGAGTGGCACTGGCTCACCGCAGTGGATTTATTGACTAGCATACATGTCCAAATGAGGAGTCATAATTGTGTGGAGATGATGGAATCCAAGCAGGCTGTATTATTTTCATGTGGCATCTGTCAGAAGAGAAGAAATTACTGTAGAGTAATATTTGTATTTCCTATCACTCATAAAAGCAACCAGCTTCAAGGTTTTCTCACTGTGTGTGCTAACCAGAGCTATTCTTAGGTTTGATTGCCCCTGAGCAGAGCTTTGTCTGTGTGACTGACTTACCAGACTGAACCACATGCAAAATGTCTAAAGGAAATCTGTGCTTTGTGTTTTTGCGAAAATGAATTAAAATGTTATTCATCTTTAAAAACACTTTAAGAATCTCAAGTTATATTTACTCGGCTCTGCAGAACAGACAGCTTCCATTAAAAGGGGAATCAGTGCTGCTTCTCTACTCCACATAAGCCCCACATGTGTTCGATGCTGTATCAAATGCATGTGCTTCATGATAGCAATATGTTTTTCATGTGTGGCAACATGTTTTCCACATGTAAAAACATGTGATCACATATGGTTTTTCTGTAAGGACAACCCCTCATATATCAGGATTTTTGTTCTTTTAGCAATGATTAGAAAACAGTGGCTGCCTCCAAGCCTGCTAATGTTTATTAATATGTGAAATGAAGTAAATTGATTAGAAATATTTTTAATGCTCTCCAAATGAAACATCTTACTCTCTGGAAGTGATCTGAATCTGTTAATTTATGTGTGAGTGATACGTATACTGCATATAGTATTAGTACTGTCAATTGATGTAAAATTTTTGGTCATGATTAATCACATATTTGTTATTAATCTCAAATTAATTGCAGAATTTATTTTTTTTTCTGGTTTATCAGGTTTGGAAAAAAGAAAGTAAAAATTCACAAATTAATAAAAACGACCAGAATAAATTTTGGGGGAAATTCTTCATCCAATTAAATTCAAAGCAATTAGCAAGAATGAGCAAACAAGAAACAATGAATCTTGTTCAATGTGAACATTCAAAAAAAATTATTCAATGAAGTTTTACGTGCACTTTTCTGGTTTGTATAAAGATAGTCACAAAAGCACCTCCATTTTTTCAAATACAAATCTGCATAAACCTGAATTTCTCTCACACATCTTACAGGGTGACAAAGCTTGATTTGGAGCTACAAACTCTGGACTCATAAATATTAATTTAAGAGTTCAAACTCTTTTTGACCCCAAGTTGAGCCCATACTCACCAGACTTTAACCATCGATGCTGGCAGCAGCAGGTCTTCACCCACTCTCTGCCTCATCAACCTCTCTCCTCCAGACTGTGATGTTTGAATTTGTTGAGTAGAGAACAGAGTCGGCACAGATTGGCTGATGGGTGTTGTTAAAAGCTGAGTTGTCGCGGTGTCTTCTGGTGTGAAGAGGAATAAGCCAAGCTTGACTCTTTTCTCTCTTTAGCCATCTGGCATATTTATTGAATCATAGACTGGAACAGAACACAGACACGGTTGCAGTTCCCTGCCACATTTCACTCACACAGACTCAGTTAAGAAACAGGAAAGGCATGATGACATCACCTCCTGACATACTATCACCATAACAACAATACAAACGCAGTTAGCAAGGGTGCAAATGAATAGCAGGTGTGTATAGGGTTAAAAAAAATAGAGATATTAAACTGATCCACTCCTTAAATACATGACAGGATGGTGGATCAGTACTGTTGCCTTCCAGTCAGAAGGTTCCTGGTTTAAATCCCCAGGCTGGCAGGGGTAGGAGCCTGTCTATGTTCTCATTTTTTGTATCTACTGGGTCTCTGATTTCCTCCTACAATCCAAACACATGCATGTTAGGTTAACTGGTGATTCTAAAGGGGCCCTAGGCATCTGTCTCTGGGAGAATGTTACTGTCCAGCCATAAACAAACTTTGTCAACATAGGCGTAAATCAAGGGATGGGGAGTGGGGGGCATGTCCCCCCAACCTGGAAAACAAAAGAGAATTATCCCCCTCCCCAGTATCATTATAAACCTTTCTATACCATGTTACATAACAAAATATAATGCTTTTGAAGCACCAATGCTAAATGGAAAAAAAGGCTGACTGTAAATTTGGAACATTTTTTGTAAATTAACATTTTTCCTCATAAATTTGCTGATTTTTTCTTTTAAACCTGCAACTTTTTTCTAATAAAATTGACTCTCAAATGTGGTATTTTTCCTTGTAAATTTGCAACTTTTCCTCTTAAACTGACAACTTTTTTTTCTCATAATTTTGCTTCTTTTATGTTCTAAATTTGTAACTTTTTACCTGTCATGGTCCGCTCTGCTCATTATCCGCAGCTGCACGCACACCTGATCCTCATTAGGCTGGGCCTATATCTTCCACGCTGCCCGGAGTGGCAGTGCGGAGATGTCTCACTGTGCTCCAGGAGAGCTTCATCACCGAATCGTCTCAGCTACCACAGCCACAGCCACAGCCACAGCCACAGCCGAGCCAGCCCTCACCTGCGCCGGGAAGATCGAACCTAACCCACCACGTAAGCGCCATTGCCAACTTACCTCTTTCTACTAGTCCCCTGTGCACAGGTGGAGTCCGTGGCGGCGGAGTCTCTTCCTCTTCCTCCCGGGCGGCGGACTTACCAGCTCCTTCTCCTCACCACCAACCTCTAGACTCTCCTGTCGGGACTATACCACCGTCTGAAGAGCACTGTCTCCCTGGCCACGGCCGTAACGCCGAACCAGAGAACTTCACCATCTGTTCCCACAGTCAGCCACACGGTAACTGTTTAACTCCAGTCGTGACGCTCAGTAACCACCTCTCTCTGTGTCTCCAGGGCTGCGAGGCCGAACGGTGTCTCGCTCAGTTCCCGGCAGTTCCAGCCTGCACTCACACCACAATTCAGTCACATTGTTGTTGTTAATAAACTTTATTGTATCAATTTGGAGTCTGTCTCTCCTCACTGGGTCAACAACCATGTCATTACCTCATGAATTTCCAATTTTTTCCCTCAAATTTTCACTAGTCATCATAAATTTGCAACTTTTTTCTCATTTTGCTGCTTTTGTAAGTTTGCGACTTTTTTCCTCATAAATTTGCTATTTTTTTTCCTCAAACTTGCTACTTTTGTCATAACTCTGCAACTTTTTTCTCATAAATTTCTTTTAAATTTCCAACATTCATAGGGATGCTTGTTAAACTTTTAATCTGTGTAATGGCTTAAAATTTCTCTGTTCTGCTCATCTAGACAATCGCTCAAGTTTTTATAAAGTTGGCCCAGCACACTACAGATGGACATTATCTCACACCCACAAGGGCAGGACAATATACATACAGACCAAGGTATGCGCCTCCCCCTCCGAGGACGGAAAGGACAACCGGGCACCAGCTGATGTCATGCTAATGATATCTATTGACTGATGTGTATTAGATGACAATCACTATGCTAATGTGCCATGCATCATCTGTCTGTATAGCGAGTATAAAACAGCTTGTTACACATGCCTCAGCAGCGCAGTAGCTCACATGAGCTATGAATGTGTGTTTCAGTATGTTGGAGGAATAAAACCTTGTACCCTTCCAGCTCGTTGCCTCTCGCCTGTTCTATTACCTCCACAAAGTTTTTGTTTTAAAGGATTTGAACATTTCTCTATTTAAAAAAACAAAAAAACAGGGGTCCCTAAACACAATCTTGCGTAGGGCCCTGACTACAATAACACCTAGAGTGTCCCCCAATCTCTACTCTTGAGAAAATGTTGTTTATTGTCCCACCTACAGTGAAATTAAATATGCGCCCATGCTTGTCAATGACAGGTACCTTGTACACGTCTGAATTAATGTCACTGTGATTTCTGTTATTTGCTTTTATTTGTTGTTGTGATTTTCCCAAGGCCACCAAACAGTTCTGAAATAAAGCCACCTAGATGCCTTGGTACACTTTAAGCAGTCACAGACTGAGCCAGTTTCACATTACAAGGTTCATATTACAAATAAATACCCGATGATCAAACTTTCAATCACTGACTTTTTTGTCTAGGATTTGATAAATGATGGAACAAGAGAGTGACTGCCCTATATGGCAAAAAGCAAAGCATTTACCAATGTTCTAATGGTCCATTAGAGGGGGGTAATGGTTTGTACACATTCCATTCAAGATGCTTGTTTTTAATCTGACAATGAAAACTGATTTCAAACCCTCTTACTGTGCGCACAGTATGGCACAAACACACAAACAATCTAGAATAACACTAACAGTATTTTCTTGTTCTTATTTGTTTCCATATGTGATTGCACATCACGATGATTAATCACTTGCCAGACAAATGCCTTCTTTGGATTGAGTTACATCATTGCCAAGGATGTGGATCAATTATGCCAAGACAACCATGACAGTTGCAGCTTCTCTAAATGAATAAATGAATCTGGGTTTATATTGGGCTCTGCCTGTTTGCTCGACATTCAAAGTGCATCCAACTGCTAGCTACTTGTGCAGGCTACAGAAACATATGGATGATTTAGAATCACCAATTATCCTAACAAGTATGCCCTTAGATCAGGGGTACTAAAATGCTTTTGCCAGGGGAGAGCATTTATTTTTTCCCAGTTGGCCGGAGGTCCAGAGCAGTGCCAACATGCTGCATGGGTAAATATTTCATTTCCTTGTTGGGAGGGTGATAAATGAGAACAGTTTTTCCAGAGTAAATACTGAGAGGATGCCTAGGGGGCAGCAGTGGCTCAGGAGGTAGAGCCAATAACCAGAGGGTTGGGGGTTCGAATCCTGCTCTTCCCAGCCTTTCTGCCGTTGTGTCCCTGGGCAAGACACTTTGCCCACCTTGCCTCCAGTGTCCCTGACACTGGGTATGTATGTGAATAAACATTCAGTAGTGGTCAGTGAGGCCGTTGGCATGGATTGGCAGCCATTTTTCCATCAGTCTGCCCCAGGGCAGCTGTGGCTACAGAGGTAGCTTACCACCATCAGTGTCTGTCTGGAGTGAATGAATAATGGACTCACTGTAAGCGCTTTGAGATGTCAGTTGCCATGTAAAGCACCATATAAATCTAATCCATTATTATTACTATAAGTATTATTGTAGTCAGTCACAAATTTTTGAGAAAAAAAATGTATACTTATGGCATAAAAGCTGCAAATTTGCAAGAAAAAAAATAAAAAATTAAGAGAAAGAAAACTGCACGTTTACAAGAAAAGGTTGCAAATTTATAAAAAGTTAAAAAAAAATGTAATTTACAAGAAAAAATTCACAAATTTATTAGGAGAAAGGTTATAAATTTACCCTCCTTCGTGGATCACCACCTTGTTGTGGTGGAGTGGTTTGTGTGTCTAAATAACCTAGAAACGTTTATGTTTGATTTACGCCTATGTCACCAGGCTGTCCTGCTGTGGGAGTAGCTGGGTGAATGCTGTGACTTTCAGCGGCAGCTAGCTGAACATTAGTGCATGTACTTGCACCGGTGAGGCGTGCGCATGGTCAATGAATGCGCAAGGCCAAGTTGGCAGCAGCAGTCAGGTGGCTGTGTTTGGAACGGGGTCGTCGCGCATACACGGATGATGGTTGGTAAGCTCAGAGAAGCTAATGCCGACGTCTAGCCAATGTCTTGTAAATGAGTAAACGACCTTTATAAGATGTATTCTCGACGTAAACTTGCAGACGTTGACCCAACGTATGTTTGCTGTTGGGGTTTACACGTTGCCTCACAACCAAGGAACAGACAGGCTGTTGCTGTATTTCGTTTGTGTTGTGTGGGTAGCTCTTACATGGCAGTAGCTTGAGTGGATGTCATGGCAATTCCATCTGCATTATTGTTGTTGTTGTGTGTGTGTGTGTGTGTGTGTGTGTACCTGTATCTTTGTGCACTGCTGGTAGATTGGGCTGATGCTTAGCTCTTATGTTATTTAGAGGTCAAGCTCTGTATCACCAGCAGTACTGCAGGGGCCTTGTACAACATGCTGATTATCAGATTTAAGTGTTTATACAAACCATGGGGATAATATCTGAAAAATGGCATAACTACAGTATGTCCAGGGCTTCCTTTTTACTGCTTCTTCTCCTCATGCATTGCCCTCGGGTAAATATTTCCCATCTTAACAAGGCAGTTTAGTGGGATTATTCTACCCCACACAGGGATGCTTACTCAGGCAGATGAGTAGCAGGAGTGCTCTTAATGACTTCTTTGTGTTTTCAATGGCCTGCCTGTCAGTGTGTCCTTGACTCTGTTAGCAGTTGAGCTGCCTGGAGATCATAAAGAGAATGGGAGCCTTGATGTGTGCATCTGCGTAAGGTGGGGGGGGGGGAAAGGGAGGATGCATGCTTGGTATACATGTCACCCAATGTGCCTGTGCTTGTATGTGAACAGTCACTGAAGCAGTGCTGTCCTCCACTACGGCGCTGCAGACCCAGGCTCCATTCCTTTGACATCTTGTGCATCTCTGGTGAGTAATCAGGTAATTGATCATAGAGACAGGTAATTATTCCTGTGCCAAGCTCAATGGCAAATGAAAGGTCCAGCAAAAAGCATCAGTCTCTTCTGGTACAGCCTGGAGTAAGAGGACGAGGAGGAAAAGAGTAAAAATGGGGCTCTGGTAGAATACTGTAGATGCCCGAATGAAGGAACCTTAAATCATGAGCAAAGTCTATTTTTTAGGCCTGTTGGTCTTGGCATAACACAGAGGTGTGTGTCCCAGGTTTTTCTAACCACAACACAAGATGCAGTGGTAAGCATGCAGAAATTCCTCTTGGCTTAGCGAGTTGAAAATTTTCTTCTCCACAACTTTCTGTCTGAAATTGGAGAAGTAAGAATTGATTTGCAGCAAGGATCCAAACACATATGTATTTTGAGTAACTTCTGCCCTCTCTCAGTGGGATGTAAAAGGTAAGCTAATTTTGGCATTGGCTTGCAAGCAGAAATCCATATCTGTGATCTAGATTGCCTGCTCCATTGGTGTCATTTAAGTTTGTTCTGGAGCAGTGAGTAAAGCACTCTTCTTACATACACTCCTGTCTGCAGTTTGTCCTGATTTATGAACAGGGAATAACCCAGGCAAACTTCAGGCTCATTTGTTTCGTGTCATTAAGATGTACTGGTGAGGTGTTTTCGTTTTACAGATCACCCCTCTCAGCCCCCACAGTCACCGTGCTGCTGCTGCTGCTGCTCCTGGGCCTGTGCGATGGGAGCCCAGTCTCAGCAAAAAAAATGTTCAATTGCACGTTTTGTCAGTCAGAGAAAACATACAGAGGCACGTAAAAAGGATTTTTGACGTGCAGTGGGTACGTGGCATTTATAGCTTTATAAAACATGTGTAATGACATTTTGTTTTTTCACTTTTATCGTGTGTGAGCATGGAGCAACTAACCTAACCTAACCCATACTTTAATGCCTAACCCTAACCTCACAGGAACCTTTGATTAGTGCAGTGAAAAACAAAGTAAGGAAAAAAAAAAAACAAGGAAAAAAATGAAGACAAAGGTCAGTGACAGACAAGAGTGGGAGTCGAACTCATGTGTTTTTGCTGAAACAGCTGTGTAGGTAACTGTCCGCCATCCCCCTCCCACCAACTGAATGAGCGTTGGGAAAGTAAAGTAAAAGATGTGTTGTTCTGCACATGAGCAGTGAGGACTGCGCAGTAAGTGAACTTGTGAAAACGTAGCGAGGCACATTATTTTTTGATTTAACGTGGAAATGTACGTTTGACCGAAAGAACGAGATCGCGGATACAAGCGGCTGAAATGAGCTTTCTCTGTAGGATTGCTGGACTCACCCTCAGAGATAGAATGAGGAGCTCAGTCATCCGGGAG
Organism: Pholidichthys leucotaenia; assembly: GCA_020510985.1. Classification (NCBI taxonomy): domain Eukaryota; kingdom Metazoa; phylum Chordata; class Actinopteri; order Cichliformes; family Pholidichthyidae; genus Pholidichthys; species Pholidichthys leucotaenia. Next base: position 212,437,427 of record CM035839.1, read on the forward strand.
AGGCTCAGAGTAGAACCGCTGCTCCTCCACATTGAAAGGAGTCAGCTGAGGTGGAATGGGCATCTGATCAGGATGCCTCCTGGACGCCTCACACTTGAGGTGTTTCGGGCATGTCCCAATGGGAAGAGACCCCAGGGCAGACCCAGGACTTGCTGGAGAGGCTTTGTCTCCCAGCTGGTCTGGGAATGCCTTGGTGTCCTCTCTGAAGAGCTGGAGCAGGTGGCTGGGGAGAGGGAAGTCTGGGCTTCTCTGCTTGAACTGCTGTCTCCGCGACTCTGACCTCCGGAAAAGCGGTAGAAGATGGATGTATGGATGCACATTTTTAGAAGGGTGGGAAAACATTTATTAGATACGTTTTTTTACTGAGCCCGGGTTGACAATAGAGAGAGGTGGAAGAAGAGAAGCTATGTGTATGTGTATCTCTCACACAGAAGTGAAGGGTATTATGTCCAGTTTGTCTGCTGCTGTTGCATTGCTGTACACTCCAGATCTCACTGCCCTCGAGGCAGTCACTCATTGCTATTTTTCATCTTCACAACTGAGCGTGCAGTGCCTTTCTCTCCTCTTTCTTTACCTCCCCTCCACCACGAGCAGAAGTGGTTGCACACTTGTGGGCTGAAACTCCCACTGGAGACAGGCACTTATTTGGCTTCAGGATAAAGCTCAGTGTGTACTGAATCGAAATGCTAAGTCTAGCATGAAACTCCACGGCCATATAGGAGAGTAGTCAGTTGTTGAAAGACAAATAAATAAATAAAGGCACACTGCAAATCTAATTTGACACAGACTTGCACCTAACTAGTGCTAGGCAGTGGGTGATTTGTTATTTTTCAACAAGGGAGTCGGTTGGTATTCACAAAATTTGCATAAGGTACAAATGGATAAATGTAAACTAGGTGCAAATATGCAAGAATAAAAGAGCAAAAATATGATAAAAGATCCCAATTTAAAATTTCCAAAAGGTACAAATTACAATTTAATTACACTGAATAAAAATTTAACCAGTATTCAGATGAGTGTTGCAAATTCGCAAGAAAAAAGTTTCAAATCTACATGAAAAAGAGTTTGAAATTTACAAGAAAAAAGTTGAGAAAAAAGTTGAAAATTTTCAAGAAAAAAGTTGAAAATTTATTGGAAAAAGGTTTCAAATCTATAAGAAAAAACTTGCAAATTTATGAGAAAAAAGTTTGCAATTATGAGAAAAAAGTTGAAATTTTACAGGAAAAATGTGTGAATTTATGAGAAAAAAGTCGCAATTTTATATATATACATATATTTGTATTTCTGCTTAGAATTGTTATGTTATTGTTATGTTATTCAGTTTTGTAACATGACAAACTGTTGAGATGATATGGGGTGGGGAAACAATTCTTTTTTTTCCCAGGTTGGGGGTTAAATATGCTGCCTGCCCCCCCATGATTTACACGTATGGGGATGGGGAATGCTATTGGTTCATTTTGCTAAAAAGGGGGATGGCATGCCCCCTCATATCACCTACTGGGCCTAGAACCCTATTACCACAATCTACAGCGTGAATTTGCACTATGCTTCACACCTTCTGCCAGTACTTTTATTGCTTGCAACTGTTGTGCATTGCCCATTTCAATGCTTTGCACCCTTGTCGTCCAAATAATAATAAGGTTTATTGCATGTTACACCTCAAAACACATCTCTGAATAATTAACAGACTGAAGACAACTAAATCATTTTCGTGCTTTTCACTGGTGCAAAATCTATTTTTTGCCATCATCATAGCAAAACGTACTTTTGACGTCACACTTTTGACTTGATCTTCATAATGGGGTCACTTGTTCTAAAATATCATGTGCATGAGCCGTTTTGCTCCCTTTTGTTTCAGTGCAAATGTAAGAGGGAAGGATAGGAAGGAAGGCCAATTGAAGCTGGATAAATGCATGGGGTTGAAAAAGACATGGTTCTGACACAGACATTCATTAACTACGCATTCCTTCAGTAGAAATCCCTCTAAATATCATCCCTGAACTGACAGATTTACAGACCGAGAAAATCAGAAACATGTTTTATTTCCAGCAGCATGTCAGAGGAAAGCTCAACTTTCGACTGAGCTTTAATAAGTAAATGCGTTTGTGTACATATTCACAATGTCAGCAAAGGTTTGAAAATTAAAATTAAATTAAAGGGTTGTGAACACTTAATATTTCAAAGCAGCATGATGCAAGAACTGGTCACCATACAGTGCAAATATCCGTGAACTTTTAATTTACTTGTGATGCTGGTCATCAATGCATAATGGTCATAATGGTGGTACACATATGATGACTATGTGGGGGGCAAGGCGTTAGGCTTCTCCACCCAGAGAGCTATGGACCATGAGAAGAGAGGTCGCCGGGGGGTCCAGACAAAACAGCATGGTTGGGCACCACCCCGGGGAGAAGAGGAGACGCTGGGCAGCTGGGAGAGGAGTGAAATGTGGCACCAGAGTAATGTTATGTTAATGCACTGCACAGGCTTTGTTATGTAATAGTTATGATGTCGGAGCCCCGGGCCACTATGCAAATGATTAAAAATGGTAAATGGTAAATGGCGTTCACTTATATAGTGCTTTTATTCTCATCTCTTGATGACCAAAGCGCTTTACAGATCCTGCTATCCACCCAGTCACACACACATTCACACACTGATGGTGTGTTAAAGGTATATAAGTCAGATGTACTGTGGCCTGGGAGCTCTTATGTGATCCTGACTTATTAGAGAGAAAAAAAAAAAAGTCTGTGTTGATCCAGCTCGTTGCCTTCCCTTGATCATTCTCTCTGTCATAATTCCCCGTGCGCCATTACGCGGCACACGAGGGAGGAAATGAGAAACCCAAGAGCGAGAGTAGAATGTGCACTTTTATTAAATAACAAGCCCAGTTTTAACCACAAATACAGAGAATTGTTCTCATGAGAAAATGGCCACCAGACATACAGGGTGCCTCCCGGATGCTCTACAGCCCAGCGACGAGAAAGCCTAGTGCCGCAGAGCAGCTATTGGCACAGGGAAAAAAGGCAATGACTTATGGAACTGGAGCGTTCCGGAGCTTCCCGTGTAGTCTGGCGGATGAGGGAGACAAGCTGGGTCAGCCGCGAACATCCAGGAATTGAACATCTGAAAATGTCAGGCTGAATGTGTGAAGGAAATGATACAACACTCATGGAGAACTCGCTGCCATAAATGAGAGCAAATGCTGAGGCGATTTCTCCCTAACAACTCCTCGTTTAAATAATAATAAACTTAATGAGGGAAGAGATTGCTGGTGTGGAAATACATGGGCTGGACCAAGTGAATCCCAGGTGTGCATGAGTGAATGTCTGCACGTGTGAATGAGAATGAATGGAGTGTGTGTGTATGTGTGTGAAACACCCAGTAACGGAGCACAGCTGATGGCACTTGACCGGACAAGGGGGTGTGCCCGAGCTGTCAGGAAGCGAAGGCCAAAAGCTCCCTGACGCACCTGATGGAAAAATAAACAATTAAGTCAGAACTGGGTTTGGAACAGCCAAACCCAGATTCATGACAGCCCCCTCCCCCCCCCCAGGGGTGGATTCCAGAGATCCCGGTACCATCAGCCGACAACAAAAGGACAAAAAAAGAAAAACACACCCTTCAGGGAACCCCCACCCAGCAACAAACAATTTCCCAGGGCAGGAAGTGGGGGAAACCGGTTAGGAGGGAAATAACCAGTGAAAAATACAACAAGTAAAAATCACATGATGAACACTGACCCTCCTAACGAGCCCCCACCCAGGACACTAACCCCCCTCCCCAGGAGTCCAAAGTTCAGGGGGTCTGCCAAAGTCCCAGGCCCCCAGCATGGCAAGGCGTGACTGATCAGGCGGCCTGCCCAAGTTCCATGTCCAGTAGGTGGCCCGCAGAATGGTGTCTGGCAGCCTGCCCGGCCCGACAGACCACCCGGCCCGAAAACCAAGTTCTTTGGGTGGCCAACCAACGTGGTGGAGCCACCAAAACTGGAGGGGAAGGCGGAGAGGCAGCCTACCTATTCGAGAACTTCTGCGGCCAACCCCAAGAACAGGAGCTTCCCTGCCGTTCGAGGCTTGGGTTAGGGGGACCTCACGATGGTCCCAGTCTGGGATGTGGCTGCACCCGCGATGGTCCCGGTCTGGGACGTGGCTGCACTGGTGATGGGCTCTGGCCGGAGCTCTGGTGCACTGGCGGTGACCTCCGGCTGGAGCTCTGCTGCACTGGAGGTGACCTCCGGCTGGAGCTATGCCATACTGGCTGTGGACCCCGGCTGGAGCTCTACTGTACTGGTGGTGGACCCCGGCTGAAGCTCTGCTGCACCGGCGATGGACCCCAGCTGGGGCTCTGCTACATCCGCAGTGAGCTCCGGGTGGAGCACCGTTGCACCTACGGTGGCTCCCATTGGGGGCCTCATTGCTCCCATGGTGGCTTCCGCAGTGAGGGAGGTGATGCTCCTCCCGACACCTGACGCCGGACCCCACTCCTCGGCGGCCTCCGACGAGACCAGCAGCTCTCCGGCGACCCTGGCCGTGGGCTCCGAACCCGAAGGGAGAGAAAGAGAAACCGGGTCAGGGTCGCCGGCAGCGGCAGAGCCCGGCGAGGCGGCCCTGAGGGCTACAACGAGCCACCCTGGGCCCTCCTCGCCATGAGTTGGGCAGCATGACATCAATAACGACATTACTGGCATAATGGAGTACACTTGCCTGAACTCGGGCTCCACCGCCATGCAGGAATCCAGCGATTTAGGGTGCGCGGGCACCCCCGGTCCGTCGGGTGCTACCCCTCCATCGACGTCCTTGGGAACACCTGGACCCACGTCGTCATCCATGGGCAACCCAGGTAGTAGCAGCTCCTCTCCAGCGGCCCTAGGAAGGAGCTTGAAGTGGGATAGGAGAGGAGTGGTTTGGGTCGCCAGCAGCAGCAGAGCCTGGCGAGGGAAGTCCGGATGTGGCTGGGGCCCACACCCAACCCTCCTCCCCAAGAGCCAGACAAGATTTCTCAGTCATAGACAAATGAACTACAGGAGAGATTACTTGCCTGTGCTCAAGCTCTACCGCCATCCAGGACTCCAGCGACACCGTTCCGGGTCCTGTTAACTGGAGATCTCGTCCGGGGAGTGACTCTGTCACGGCGGCCCCCACAGCAGGCGTGATGGTGATAGCAGTGGTGGTACTCCCGTGCACCGTTCTCCACGCCTCCGGCTGCTCTGGCGTGGGAACGACCTCTCCGCTGGCCCATGGGCTGGACCCTCCTGGGCCTCTGGCTCCTCTTCCCCTGAGCGGCCTGGATCCAGAACTGGAGGGGTTGTAGGGGCATACAAAAAGGAATTGATGAGTTTGAGTACAGGAGCACTATTTGCTGCTAGGACAGAGCACTCAGGGGACTGCCCTGAGTGCTCTGTCCCAGCAGCACTCAGCAGCACTCAGACGACTCTCAGTTCAGCGGTAGACAGACAGCTCCAGTACAGCACTGAGTGATTCGGTGTACAGTTATTTATAAGGGATCTTTTTAGCTTGAATAGGCACGTTTCATTGAACTGTGGGTCCCATCACTAACCTCCATCCGAGGCTGCCTCTCTGCTACTGCAACAGAAGTCTTCTGTCTTCTTTTCCACACAGCCTGCACATGTGAGACGATGTGTAAAAACAAACATTGTTTGTATGCACAGGATCCGTATTCTGATTGTGTTTGCTAATGTATTAAGACAGCTATGTAATGAAGGGGTCAAATTGTCGTATATTACATTTGAAATTATTGATCGTACATCTTACAGAGGGCAAAATTATCGTACAAATATGATAATTATCGTATGTCTGGCAACACTGGTGTGCGCTGCTTCTAGCTTGTTTACCTGGGGCTGCTGAGTCACATGATGGTACAAGATGGAGGAGGAGGGAGTAGGTAAATCCATCAAGAAGAAGAAGAGGAGCAAAGTGTGCCCGATTGTGCCTGCTTTGTGCTGTGACAGGAGCGGCAACACAGACACGGAGTATCGATCTTGTTACACTAGTATTGATCAACATCAATACCTACGTTGGTATTGATATTATCGATATTTGGATCGATTCACCCACCACTAATGTTAATTGCCGACAGGGGGATTCATGAACTTACACACAGATCTGCGAACAAATCAGGGTTTTACGTAGCGTTCATGAAACCGGAGTAAGTTTTTAGTAGTGATTTAACGTTTTATTAATGAGATCCATTTTGTGTTCATTCTTTGATTCCTCGTAGCAAAGATGCATAAGTGAGACGTGACATTGACCAGACCACAGGCGTAATTTAATGGGGGGGGGGATTGTAACCCCCCAAAAAAATAAAAATAATCATATAATTATAATTAATTAAAAAAATCTACAAGTGAGTATGAAGAAGTTGTCATTTTATTCCATTTGCAAGCAACGAAAGGTAACATTTCTGATTATCAGACAATGTCCCCCCCTCTTCGCTGCATACTTGGAATTGCCAGACCAGTGTTGCCATATATACAATAATTATCATATTTATAAGATAGTTTAAGGGCCTATACGATATATGATCAATAGTTTTTAAAAAGGCCAAATATACAATAGTTTTGGCATTTCTGTGCAGCCCCCAAAAACGTCATTTTTATTTATGTGAACACCCACACATCACCAGAAACTGATGCTCATAGCTGATCATCTCATACCTGACTGGCTCCTCCTCACCGCCAAATGTGCCAATCACATCAGCAGCACTTAGCTCACATTTGTTTGAGCCACTGTTGCCAAGTCTGCTTATTGAACTTGTTTTTCTCTAAAGTCACTTGCAAAGCTTGTCAGTTGCGGGTTTTTGGGCTTGTTTTTTAATGTATAGTTGCTTATTTGGGTTTGCTTTGCTGTCTGTGTGGCAGATCTCCCAGCTCCCAACCAAAGTCACGCCCCCTCTACTTCCGCAATGGGACACTGATCTCTACAGAAAAACTGGACGGCTCACGCCGCATTAGCAAGTACAGAGCCAAATGAGGCCACCTGGCCACCGTGTTGGTACGTTTGGGACACTTAGTGAGTCAGTGGGGAGTGGGTGGGTTTGGTGGTGGATGGTGTCACTTTTGCCTCGGTGGCTTCCTGGGGAATTGGCAGATTTTGGGCTTCTTGGTATAGAGGCGCGGCTTGTGGTCTTGCATAGCTGGTGAGTTTTAAAACTCATTTTAAACCCCATTTTTATTCTTTGTCTTTTGACCCAGTTTGAGACATTGATTTTACTTGTTTTTGTTGTTTTTATTGTATGACTACTATTTATTTGTGCTGTATTGTATTTTTTAATTGTATTTTATTGTTTTTATGTCTTACGTTTTTATGTATAGCACTTTGTGTTAGCTGTAGTTGTTTTTTAAAGTGCTTTATAAATAAAGGTAGATTGGACTGGAACTATCGAAATCTACCAACTATAGACATTGATTTCTGCAGTTTACCGGTTGCGCGGGATTGTGGGCCATGTCTCCCTACCAAGAAGGTCAGGATCTGTTGGTTTTTTTGGGAGGTTGTTGACGTGGGGTGGCGCCGTTTGCTGCTGGGCCCATTTGTTCTCCGTTGGCTCACTGAGTATTTTGGGTGTGCTGGAGTGGTGGCCGGATGGCTTCACTTCTGGCGGCCAATGATTTGTCCAGCTTTTCTATAGAGATCAGTGTATGGGGCTTAAATTGAAAAAAATTTCCATTCAAATGAATGGCAAGAGCAAAATTATCTTTTGATCCCAATGAAATTTTGTCACGAGTTACACATATGATGTTTGTCAATTTAAAAGATAATTTTCCATGTAATTAAAGCGGTTGGCTGTCATATAATAACAGAGTAATATTTAGTTTTTGTTTAAATGACTAGTGGATGTGATAATATGTTTTAGCCAGGTAAGTTAGATAAGGGGGTCACACAATGTGCTTATTGCTGCATGAAGTCTTTGCACTGCATATCTGCCTACATAACAGGAAGTAGTTTTAGCTACATACACACACCCTCAACTGCTCTGCAATGAAGTAACTGCTTTTTGCTTACATACAGAGAAATGTCTTTGGGTCATGGGGTTGGTCATGCGGTTGCAAAGGAAGTGAAAGGAGACAGTGGAGGATAACAACAGGAAACATCTGTCAAGAACTTCCTGTCCGAGAGAGCAGCAAACACATGGAATCGCATCCCAGAGTTTGTGGCTGATGCACCAAGTCTCAATGCTTTCAAATCCCATTTAGACAAACTATGGACAGGCTTCCGGTACAGCCAGCAGTCGATTCATGAGTCCTACTCTGTTCTCAGTAGATATCAATCACGACCCGACCTGCCAACAGGCTTTTAGCCTAACTTCGCAGAAGAGGATAAATGTAAATGTAAACAGCCAGCCAGCCACTCCAGGGCTAGGAGCAGCTGATGAAGAAGCTGGTTTTGACTGGCTCAACAGAAGAAACTGGTTTTGACCGGTTCAGCAGAAGGCAGCCATTGTAGGAGGCTGCTGGGAAACACCCAGTGGCCAGAAGATTATATGTACCCATGTCACTCTTATTTGGGATCTCTCTTCTGCCAGGTTGTGCTGAGGACAGAGACACGTAGCTGTGTTACTCTTTGCATGCTTCAATAAAAGATAAGTGAGGAATAGTTCATCTCATGTTATTCTTTATCTTTCTAAATGGTTTTTGCTAACTCTCCAATTTGAACACTATTTACAGCAAAACTTGGTGACCGTCGACGTGATTGGTCAGTTGACTGACTCCATTGACGGCACATCGGAGGTGACTGGATGAAAAGTTTTTGCCTGCCTATTACAGACAATTCAGGGCACCCAATTTGATAAGGTAAGCAGGGAACCTTTTCTAAATCTCTGTAAGAATTGTCTGTAATATTCAGTCAAAGTAAGCCTTTTTTGTCATAATTATAATCTTTAACAGAAATTTTAGAATTTAATGTCATTTTTTCATAAAAACTGAGAACATGCAGAGTGTCATGAGCTCTCCATGCGCCTCTCCAACGGCGCATAGTGAGGGGAAAAAAGGAGGAGGAGTTAAGTGCAGGGTTACACCAGACACACATTTATTAACACAAAACTAACATACAGACACAGAACAGCTCAGATCCTCGTTAGTGACCTCAAGGTAGCCCTACACACACACTGGAGGAAAACAGCGGCGGAACAGCGCACAGGCAGTTACTCACAGTGGGGGGCAGACCGAGTGTCACAGCAAAAGCCAAGACACACAGACAGTCCTTACTGACGTGACGGTTGACGGCGGAGAACGACCATCCAACGCTTACAATAATCCAGCGGCATCTGTCTAGCGAAGAGATCCTTTAAAACAGACGCCGCTGGTGTGACAAATAGGAGTCACCTGGGCGAGGCACGGACAGATAATTACCGGGGACTGGAAACAGCTGATGCGCCAGAAGGAGAGCGAGCGTGCGTGGCTAGGCCAGCAGTCTGTCAGCAGCATGAGAGAAAGGTGATGACAGATGGTGACAGCTGCCGGTCAGGCAGTGGCGAGAGGCATGGCACGAGTACAAGAATACATCAAAAAACACATAACCAGCAAAGCCAACCCCACAAAGAGATAGAGGCTGAGCCGGGGAAAGCCAAGCCGGCTCGGCATGTGACAGAGCCCCTCCTTCTAGGGGTGGATACCAGACACGCATGGTAATATTGTAAGAATCCCCCCCTCCCCACCAATCCCCACAGGCAAAACAATGACACACGAACCCAGGTGGGAAGTAGGGGGAACAGGAAAGGAGGGAACACTATACCCCGCCCAGGGTCCACAATTAACTCCCCCCCCCCCAAGTCCACGGGCGTTGGGGCTCAGGAGGCCGCCCAGAGTCCCAGGCCCAGCAGAAGGTCCAGTGGACGGGATCCGGCGGCCTGCCGGACAACATGGGCCACCAGAACGGGGGAGTCACTTCTTCTGGCAGCTGGCCCACGTTGCTCAGCCACCAGGATGGAGGGAGTGAAGCAGGGGGCGGCCTGCCCACTGGAAGGGTGACTGGAGGGCAACCAGACCGGGGATAGGGAGCCTCCACAGCCTCCTCAGTGGCACCCACTGTGGACCCCGACCGGGCCGGCACCACTGCACCCACAACAGACTCCAGTGGGAGCCTCACTGTGCCCACATGTGGCCCCTGACTGGGCCGGCTACGCTGCACCCGCGGTGGACTCCAGCGAGGAAGCCTAACTGTGCCCATGGTATCCCCTGACCGGGCCAGCTCCGCTGCACCCACGGTGGACTCCAGTGGGAGCCAGGCTGCTTCCACAGTGGCCCCTGACTGGGCCGGCTCTGCTGCACCCACGGTGGACTCCAGCGGGAGCCTGGCTGCTTCCACGGTGGCCCCTGACTGGGCCAGCTCCGCTGCACCCACGATGGACTCCGATTGGGCCAGAGCTGCACTCATGGTGAGTGGACCAACCTGCAGGAGCACCAGGCTGAGGAGACAATCGATGGGAGGAGCCGTGACAACCCTGACAGGAGAAGCTGGAGTAGTGACATCCTCCTTAGGCAGGACCGGACCCTCGGCGACCTCCGGCGGTGACACACTCTCTCCGGCAACCCTGGTTGAAGGCTCAGGGGAAGCAGGAGAAGAAAGATGGTTAGGGTCGCCGGCAGCGGCGAAGCCCGGCGAAGGAAGTTCAGACGCAGCTGTGCGCAGTGCCTGACTCTCCTCACTCAGAGCCAGGCAAGATCTCTCTAAAACTGACATAAGAAAAACAAGAGAGATTATTTGCCTGAGCTCGAGCTCCACCGCGTTCCAGGACTCCGTCGATCCCGGCGATGAACGCTCGGGCCTGGCCTCCAAGAGGTCCAGCTCTGGCTCCCAGTCCGCTGCAGACGCCTCCGCAGCTGGCAAGATGGTGTTGGCAGTCCTGTTGTCCACCTGCAGCAGCTCCAATGCTGGGGATTCCACCGGCGTGGCTGCAGGGGGACCTCTTCATGCTGACTCCGGGAATGGATCATCCAAAGCTACTGGCTCCTCAACCGTCTGATGGCCCTGACCTTGGGCCAGCTGGCCCTCAGGGAGAATGGGAGGAGATACGGAGGGGAGAGAAAGCGAGTGAGTATCTGCAGCTGGAGGAGAGGACCCAGCGGACTGCTTAAACTGGGCCTCTCCCTCGGGAGACAGGCAAGATTTAATACTATTAGATGGAATAGGTGGAAAATATACTCGCTTGTCAACCCGGTCACTAGTCTTGACAGCAGCAGATAGCAGACAGACATCCCTCTCCGTGTCAGCGGTGACAAGGCCCTCTTCGATGGCTGGAGGAGGAGCTGTCTCCGTGGCAACGGAGGTGGGCGTTCCCGAAGCAGCTCCGTCTAGCCTCGTAGTAGCTGGGAGGGTGATGACAGCTGACGATGAGGGAGGCGTCTCCTGGCGTCTCCACGCGGGGTGACGCTGTCTTCTGTTTCCTGGAGAGGACCATGCTGGAGCGGGAGGAGGGACGGGCAAAGCGTCACGGAGGATGATGGGCTGAGAGTTGCTGGTCCTCTGCCTCGGTGCCCTGGGCCACGCCAATCTGGGGAAAGAGTGCTGGAGCGAGCAGACCGTGGAGAGCAGGTCAGCGAACTGGGGGTAACTCCACCACCCAGGATTCGTTTCCAGGATCCCGACAACTCTGCCCAGGCATTCCAGCATCTTCTTCCATCCATGGGCGGTGAGAGCTTCATTCAACAAGCTGTGAATGCATTCAGCGGCCCACTTGTCTTCCACCGTGGGAAACCCCGCTGTCGATCCTCTTCCTCAGCGAGACCGGGGCATGACGCTCTCTAGATGCAGGTAAGTCCAGAAAACAGTCCAAAAAAAAAAGAAAAGAAAGCGCTGTGTGGGTGTAACCTGCTAAATATTATAGTTGGCTGGATTATTCTGTCATGAGCTCTCCGTGCGCCTCTCCAACGGCGCATAGCGAGGGGAAAAAAAGGGCGAGGATTTAAGTGCAGGGTTACACCAAACACACATTTATTAACACAAAACTAACATACAGACACAGAACAGCTCAGATCCTCGTTAGTGACCTCAAGGTAGCCCTACACACACAGGAGGAAAACAGCGGCGGAACAGCGCACAGGCAGTTACTCACAGTGGGGGGCAGACCGAGTGTCACAGCAAAATCCAAGAAACACAGACAGTCCTTACTGACCTGACGGTTGACGGCGGAGAATGACCATCCAACGCGTACAATAATCCAGTGGCGTCTGTCTAGCGAAGAGCGCCTTTAATACAGACGCTGCTGGCGTGGCAAATAGGAATCACCTGGGCGAGGCACGGACAGATAATTACCAGGGACTGGAAACAGCTGATGCGCCAGAAGGAGAGCGAAGGGGCGTGGCTAGGCCGGCAGCCTGTCAGCAGCATGAGAGAAAGGTGATGACAAATGCTGACTAACAGCTGCCGGTCAGGCAGTGGCTAGAGGCATGGCATAAGTACAAGAATACATTAAAACACACATAACCAGCAAAGCCAACCCCACAAAGAGATAGAGGCTGAGCCGAGGAAAGCCAAGCCAGCTCGGCACGTGACACAGAGTATCTTAATCATCACATTTTAGGGTCAGATCAATGAACTGCTTTTTAGAGACAAATAAGAACAAAGATCTTATTTTACATCAACAAGTGAACATAAATAAGGAACTCTGAAAATTACAAGATTCTCAAATTCCATCAATGAATAAGTAATATGAGAATAATTACAAGATTCTCAAGTTTATTCAAAGAGTGAGTAATACAAGAATAATGAAAATGAAGAGATACAGTACAAGAACTTAGAGATAACAAATAGTGAGTAACTGTATCCCCAGTTTGTTCAAATTAATCTGGGATTAATCTTTATGATAAGTCACCTTTGGTATAGAAACTGGATGTGGGTCTATGTAAGTGTCCACTACATGAAGCTAAATTGGTTAAGGTTAAGGTTAAGGTTAAAGTGAGTCAGAGCAGCAGGGACAGAGTACACAAATGAGTTTGCAGATATTGTGCATGTTGACACTGTGTTGATTCTGTAAGTCTTGTGGGGACTGTGTGGATGGTTTGACCTCTTTTATTCCCAATTTAAGACACAAAGAGTGGTGTAGGGTGAAAGGGTTAGCCTTGATCCCGAATTCTCACTTCTGGTTGTCTGTAAAAACACGAATTCTGCAATATGTGGGCTGGAAATAAAGATGAAAGCCTGGGGGAGTGTAAATATGACTGGCGCCTAGCGGCTGCCCCGGCCTTGGATGCACTCTGCAGAGCGTGCCCAAATGCCAAGTCACGTTTCGTTACCTTGTATTCATACATGTGTAATGACAATAAAGTTGAATCTCATCTCATCTCATCTCATCTCATATTTTCTTGATCTACCAGAAGCAAAGCATCCTGTTTTCCCCTGGAATTCCAAGTTGCACCTCACCCGCTTGTTTCACCAGGATTCAAGTAGAAGCTTGGTGAGGCTGGAATTCCAGAAAGGATTCGGGATCCGGAGCTTGGACCGCAGGGCTGTAAAGATCTATTAATTTTTGCTTTCCATAGTTTGTACAGATTATTTGACTAATATGACAGCATGAAAACCATTTTTTACTGTGAAGGAAATATGTGAATGGACAGAAAAGGCGATTGAGAGACAGACAGATGAGGGAGATAGAAAAAAGGAAGTCAGAAAGCTTCAGCAGTGGGTGTGTGAAATGCAGGATCAAGGATATCTACCAGGGTCAGAAAAAATAATGTCCCACTCAGCTAAACTGGTGGAAATATTGCAAATAATTATGCAAAGCCATCTCACAGCAAAGGAAAATTATGACAAGGCAGAAAGCCCTAAATGGGGAAAAATTAAAACAAAACTGAAGGAAATAGAGAAGAGAGAGACCAGGGCTATGTGTTACATACATAAATTGGTAGCTGCATTAAAGGACAGTTAGTTGTGAGTGATTCTGGAAGAGTAGCTTTCCTCCTGATTAAGCAGAAGGAGGACAGTGAGAAACCACCCCAGTATGATGATGTAGCCTCTCCTCCATCAGCTCCTCCGACAGCTCCCCCAGCCCCACACACACCACAATCTGACACATATACGGAGTGCATTAACATGCTCTCTAATCAAATGCCTCTTACCATATTTGCTGAAAGAAACCATGACATGGTAAATGCAGTAACAGGAGTGCTACACACGAGGCCAGTGTTGACCACAAAAGATAGCAAGACAGCTGCACACACAGCACAACAAATTATTAACCAACTAACACCTATAGAGCCACTAAGTCAGCACGATCACCATTATGACAGTCAAGGGGAAGAAAAGGAGGAATCCCCTAACAAAACAGGGATAGCTGCCACCTCCACCCCTTCAACAAAACAGGAAACAGGGGATAAGGAGGATAACGGGGAGGCTGCATTAAGTGGATTGAAAATACAGTGGTACCTCTACTTACGAACATCTCTACATACGAAATTTTCAGGTTACGAGACGCCTCAACGGGAAAATATTGCCTCTAGTTACGAACAAAATTTCAGGATACGAAAGGCAAAAAAAGTACGCACTCCTCGCAGCTCCCGTATTTTACCGGACGTAAACATACCTGTAGCTGCTCTGCCATTGGCTATCGCCTAGCATCTTCCTGGTATCCCATTGGCCACGAATGGGTGCGTTTGGTTGATCTCGCTTTATCTTATTATTATTTACTATTCTTACTACTTTATTTTATCCTTCTTACCTCTTGTAAGACTGTTGACTGAACTACACAATTTAGAGAAAAAAAAATTGTTAACTGCCATGTTTATCACCATCTACGTTATAACTCTGTACTTTCACCTTGTTCTTAATAAAGTTTTGGAAAAAAAAAACAACAACATCAACGATCAGCACGGTATTAAAACAAAAGGAAGCCCTTACAAGCCGATAAAAGCAAACGTCCTTGGATCGTTTCATCACAAAACGTCAGGCAAAAACCACTGATGAGACAGAACATGAACCAAAGAAGGCAAAAGGTGACGCTGACGCCGACGCCGACGATCGCAGTTAAAAGGTAAATGAACATAATTTTTATTATTCTTTCTCTTTTATTATTCTTTCTCTCATTTTAAACTCTCATTTTATGTTTATTGTGCAGTAATCTAATTGTAACATGTATTTGTTACATGTTTTGATGCGTTTTTACGATTTATAAAAAAATTATGCCCGAATTTTGGGGGCTTGGAACGGATTACGGCATTTACATGTAAAACGCGCCTCTACTTACGAATTTTTCACGTTACGAGAATTCTTCCGGAATGAATTAAATTCGTAAGTAGAGGTACCACTGTATTAGAAAAACATTTTGCAACACCTAGAACCAATCTACATAACACTGGTCAACACCAAATTTATTGTTTACATTTTTTTTTAGCTGATTTAGGGCAATTTTGATGTGCTGAGTTCAAAAATCGCATTGGTTTTGCTCAATCAGGCCAACCTTTTGAACTATGGCCACATGTTTTTTATATTTTTGCTTAGATGTACGGGTAATTTTGCTTTATATGATGCAAAATTCTTTTTTATTTCTTGAAATTCTCTGAAATTTGAACAATGATGACGTAATATTCAATTTACATGTACTTACCTTTATCAGTGTCTACTATTCAATTTACAGTACAACTGTACAACTGCTGTACAACTGCTTAGAACTTAGCATAAAAACCTGACCTGATCGAGAGAAATGGATGTCATTTTCGGATTCAGCGGTGCAAAATTGTCTTAAATCAGCTGAAAAAACACAGACAAAATACAAAAAAAATATTTTTGTTATGTTGTGTAATTTATCTGTTTTGGGGGAGCCACCCCTAAGAAATTAACTGATTACACAGACAAAAATGCAATTACAGGCACACAAAAACAATGGAAAATTGGTGACTATGGATCCACAATAGAAAATCTGACTCAAAGGGCACCTCAGCACACACGTTTACAAACAGGAGCCATATCTGAAGTAAACTATAAACACATGACCATGATAGCTACTGAAACTGGGGCGCCACAATATGTAGAATGGTCATTTAACCCCTTGAACTCTGTGAATTCCGCGGGCGGTCACGTCTCTGCATCTTAGTGTGTCTCAGTGCGCACTGAAAAAAAAGCTGTATTTCCGGTCTTCCAGTACAGACACAGCCTTGTTACAACCTGAGAAAAAAAGCTGTGTAATATATTCATTTTTTGTGGTATTTTTACAAAATTTTGACCTGAGCTTGAAAACACTTGGTTCTACATTTCTGTTGTGTTTTCCAGCCAGTATCTGACAGCTGTATGTTATTTGCAAGCATTTGTATCTAAAAAAAACCACCCAGGCGAACTTTCTTGTTACTCAGTGGCAGGAGCACTTAGAGAGATTATGACTGTTTTGCCAAAAAATTCAGAGTGTTTTCTTTTAAATGAGACTAACCCCATGAAGATGCTGCAAAGGGTTGAAGAACAGCTTTTGATTTACTTTGGGCATGTTATTTTTAGGCGTTTTTAGGGAAGTTGAACAGAGTTCAACAAGTTAAGGACCTAAAAGGCATTTGTGACACATTGCCTCCACTAACTTCAGGGGCCTCTCCATGGATTAGAGCTATGTAGAAGGCAACAGTTGGTTGCCGTTTGTGCTTGGCAGATGTTAGAAGGATAGTGGCTACTCATATTTCAGCCTATATGGTAAAGAACATAGAGGAAGAAGCTGTCACCATTAATGAGCCTGATGAGGCACCATTCAGAACCATAGTGATGACATTTTTGCAGTAATGAGAAGGATGTTTCCTGTAGACCTTACTAGTGCAGAGGTAAAACCCTTAAACCAGCCCAGGCACCAAGATGCAACTTATCCCCCTAGTGGTCAAGATTTTTTTCAAGAAAATATTCAGTTCAGATGTCAGACTTCCAAAGCTATAACTTGAAAGTGGTAAGAAATAATGGCTTATTGTCAATTAGAAAGATGTAGAATATGATCCAAAGTTTGAGATAGGAGTAAATTTACGCATTTAATTTGCATAATGCCATGGCACCCATATTGAATTACATAACTTTCAGTCAAAAGTGAACTTTGGACTTATTTACACAAAGAATGGCTGCACGGTGGCGCAGTGGTTTAGCACTGTGGCAGCACAGTTTTACCCTCGGCCGGGGGACCGCGGGGATCATGAGATCGTGGGTTCGATCCCAGCCCCCGACCAACAGTGAGCTGTGTGGAGTTTGCATGTTCTCCCCGTGTTGCGCGGGTTTACTCCGGGATTTCTCCGGTTTCCTCCCGCACACCAAAAACATGTAGGTTTAGGGCGCTCGCGCACGCAGCGACCAGCAGCCGGTGGCTTGTCACCAGACTGCAAACCAAGTCTACCTACGGGTACAAATAAGTAACAAAAAAAAAAAAAAAAAAAAAAGAATGGTTCTGCTTTTTGTCACCTTTTCTTGTTTTGGGCATTTTGCTATCTTATCTTCAAAGTATATGAACCAGAAAATCAGTACAAAGTAAACAAACAAAGAAATTCATCACTTACTGCTGGAGAAGGCGGCTCGCTCGCTTAGTCCCATTGTGGCATCCTGGCCGGTATTTTCTCTTCTGTCGGTCATTTTATTTTTCCCCCTCACATCCAGAAACTGTTATGATTATTCCACCTCAATTTTGCTTTTATTCCGCGGCAATTTATCTTATATGACGACATGCAACCATTGTTTTGCCATTGCAACGATTGTTCTCCAGTCACATGGCGCTGGGGAGCGGCAGCAGGTGAAGACCAGGCAGCTTTGCCCACCCTCTGTTATAACAAAATGTATACATTTACCTTCATAAGCTAAATAATCTCTTTTTAGAATCATAGTGGGCAAATTCGGGAGCAAATGCTCCTCCGCCCGTGACCGAGTACATCCACAACGATCAGTAACATCCATATTTCTTTATTTAAAAACTTCTTCCTCTTTGGTGTAAAGAAGGATGCTTCTATGTCCGTCATAAGTCCTCCAAGGCAAGAGCAGTAAGTTATACGTGCCTGCCACCTTGTGAGATGGAATTCTTAGTACAACTTAACAGGCATACCAATGAAACCAAAAGAGGAGACAGGAGCCTATGTGGATAGGTGTTTGGCACTTTGGACTGACATGACTGGAGAAAACCCATGTAATAATGCCACTGTGGCACATATGTTGGGCTCATATTTTCCACAAAGGTATGACTGCATGTTTATTGGAGGCTTCACGTCTCGAAGGACAAAAGGCCCGGATCTGCAGAGGATGACGAGGAGGTGTGAGATTTGGCCTTTGTCTCGGAGAAGATGCCCCAGAGAGATTTCCGGTTCATCAATGAATAAGAGACAATGGTGAAAGTTCAAAGAGTTGCATTGTGGCTGGGATTAAGTACCATGTGACTGTATGTTTGCTAAAGCACCATGCGACTTGAGTTCCGATGCTGGAAGGGTATAAAAAGGTGATGTGATATAGTTCTTTCTCTTCTTCCTGCTTTGAGAATGCTAGAGTATGTGTTCTGTCAATAAAGCTGAACCTGAGAAATAAAACTCAGCATCATCATTGAATGCATCCTCTACACCACTACATTAGTGGTATACCGCAATGTCATACACTGCAGTACCACCACCTGTAAGAACTGCACTGGAAGGGGTAGTGGGACTGAATACCCGCCCCTGGGCAAAATGGCTCTCACATGTGCATCATTATGTGAAACAATATCATAAAAACAAGACGAAAAGGACACAAAAACAGCAGATTTATCAAATCAGCTGTTAAAAGCCCAGTTGAACACAGCTAGGGAAGTAGTGAATAAAGGCAAAAAACTATTGTACAGCCTCCGGCCTTCACAGTGGCAGCCCCTCAGGCCATTATTAGCTGGTCCCTGCTGAACCCTTTGTGTTGGCACCCCAGCAACCATGGTATTCCCGCCCACCACAAAAAGGGTGTGGAAGAGGTGCATACAAAGGTGGCATGAGATCAACTGGTCCACAGAACATGTTCTATCAATGTGGAAGGTCAGGACATTGGGCTCCTAACTGCAAAGCTCCACTTTCTGGTAGAGGACATGCCTGGATAAACTACATGCCCACTCCACCTCCAGCACCTGGGGTGTGGCCAGATCAGCCACAACACCCACAACAGCCTCAGCAATCACACATGGCTCCCAACCAGAGCATAATGCCCAGTCAACAATGATGGGGCCCAGGGAGCCACACTGAAGAGGGAGCACTTTCAGATCCAATGCTGTCCCTCAAGGTGGGAGACAAGATTTATGAAGTCATGGTGGATACAGGGGCTCGTTTCTTGTCAATATCAACTTCTATACCCCTGTCCACTAACTATACATCAGTTGTTGGCATCTCTAGGCCCCCGAAGCGTCTCCCTTTCTCAGTACCACTGAACTGTTCATTGGCTGGACTAGATTTTGTCCACTCTTTTATGTATTCACCAGACTGTCCTATAAATCTTCTGGGAAGAGATCTGCTTCTGAAAGTGAGAGCACATATCTGTTTTGCTTCTACAGGAACTGTTGTGTGTCTGCCAGATGGTACTATGCTCTGGTGCACATCAGATTTGTCTACTTTCTTGAATGTTGCAAATACAGGAAACAGATGCAGAGGAAGATCAAACCTCTTCTGCAACTGTGTGGTGGTTACAGCTGGATGATGTGAGCCCTGAAAAAAATCAGCTAGTAGACAAATATGTTTCATGGGCCCCATGGATAGAATCTGTTTGACCATATGACCCCCCCCCCCCCCACATGATCCACTCCACTGTGCAATGAACTATTCACATGATGACCAAGAACTGTATGATGATCAGTGGGAGACACTGGTGGGGGTTCAAGATCTGGTATGTAAAGATACAGTATTTATGTTGGTCCACAAGGAGTGGCTGCTGCAGTTTGTTTGAATAAGGACTTGTTGCCTCTGTATGCCCTCTCAGACACTGCTGCACCTCATGTGACACTGGGGGTGTCCGCAGGGGAGGAGGCAAGGGCATTGCGACCAATGGTGAAAAACTGTCTTAAGTTGACTGACTGGGTTGTCACGCAATCTAGGGATCTACATTATTCACCATCTGCTAATTGGCATCGTATCTCATGCAATTTGACAACACAGACCACTCCACAAAGACTGCATCTTGATAGGACACATGGCAGAGAAAACACTGATCACCCAAATTCTGATGCACTGTTAGAGTCTATGCCCCCTTCTCTATGGTCAGATGGCTCTGCAGATGTTGATCTGATGACCTGTACACCAGTAAAAATCTCTCTCAAACCAAACACTCAGCCAATATGGCGAAGACAATATCCTCTCCCAAAGGAGAAGGAAACAGGCATAGCAGGAACAATACAGGGTCTTCTCCAGGCAGGGGTCCTAGTACAAACACGGTCCCCATGGAACACATCTATTCTTCCTGTAGAGAAGCCTGGAAAAAGGACTACAGGATGGGTCATGATCTGAGACCAATCAATGCTGTGGTGGTCCCTACAAATTACACTGTTCCAAATCCTTACCTGCTGCTGAATAACATACCCCACAACACAAGTTTTTCACAGTAGTGGACATTCCTAATGCTTTTTTCAGCATTCAACTACATGCAGACAGCAGGACTCTTTTTGCTTTCACCTATCAGGGACAGCAGTACACCTACAGCAGACTACCACAAGGTTTTGTTGACTCACCAGCCATTTTTAATCACATATTGTGTCAACATTTGCAGGATTTATTCCTGCCCCCTGGCACATTGCTGTTGCAGTATGTTGATGATCTGCTATTAGCAGGCCCCACTGCTGCCTCTGTGCTCTCAGCCATGGAGCTCCTCCTGAAACATTTCTATCAGAAAGGCTATAAATTAAGCCGCAAAAAGTACAGTGTTGTCGCCCCAGAGTTCACTATTTGGGCAGGCTAATCACATCCAGCGACTCCGCAGTGTCTCTGTCTCATAGGTCATCAATTCTCTCACACCCCAAACCACGCATTGTGAGGGAAATGATGCCATTTTGGGGTCTTACCGAATACAGCAGAAATTTTGTTCCAAATTACACTGCGCTTATTCAACCACTGCGCGACCTTCTTAAGGAAGCAGGACATAAAAATCTCACATCACCTTTGCAATGAACTACTTCAGCTGAAGGTGCTTTCATTGAACTCGAACAACTGATGTCACATGCATGCTCACTCAAACCACCTGATTACGCTTCCCCATTTCATCTTGATTTTTCTGAACAGTCCTGCGTTGTGAACACCGTACTGTATCAGAAGGGGGAAGGTACAGGGTCAGGTCAGTTTTAATACATTACAGCTCAACTTTAGACAACATAGAAAGAGGACACCCACCATGCACACGTCATGTTGCAGCAATTGCCAAAGCACTGGAAAAAACTTCTCACATTACCATGCAACACACTGTGATTGTGCACACTACCCATGGAGTAACATCATGCATACAAAGTGTTTTGTTTACACTATCAGCCAAAAGAAGACAAAAATTGAAAAGAATACTCCAAGCACCAAATACCATTTACACAAGTGAAGGGACAAACATGGCAGGAGACATGTTCACAGGTGAGTTTCATGACTGTTGTGCAATTGTGGAAACAGACACGAAAGCTGTTCCAAATCTTCAAACTGATGAAATTGACATCCAGATTTGAATCTCTTTTGTGATGGATGTTGCTATCAAAAAACAGATTGGTCTTTGAGTGCTTCATATGCAGTTGTAAAATATGATGAGGAGACAGGTGCATTTCAAACTGTAGCAGCAGGAATGGTAGACCAGCCTGCTTCTGCCCCAAAATTAAATTAAATCACCCTTGTCATTCAACTGTACAACCAATCATGTAAAGTAGAACGAGATTGTGCTTTACCTATCTACTGCGTCAATCACACACACCCCAAGTGTAGAATCAGAGGGCCGCTGCTATGCAAGGCGCCGCCACAAATTTCCCTCCTCCATTCCATTCCATTCCATTACAATTTCAAAAGCTGAAATTGTAGCTCTTATTAAAGCATGTCAATATGTTAAACAACAAGAGGCTAACATATATACTGATTCAGCTTATGCACATCAGCCTGCACATGTTGATTTACCACATTGGAAAAGGAAGGGTTTTCTCACTTCAGCTAATATACCAATTAAACACTTAAGAGAAATGGTTGAGCTGTTGGAGGCCATGGGTCAACCAAAGAGGGTGGCAATTTTGAAGTGTAAAGGACATCAAAAAGGAAATGCAATTGTTGCCAGAGGAAATAAAGCTGCTGATTTAGCGGCTAAACAAGCAGGGGGTTATGTTACTCAGGCAAGCATGATGGTACAGAAAGAAAAGCAGGAGTACATGGAATTAGGTGACGAAGAAATTAAGCAGTTGCAAGAGAAGGCAAGTCCTGAAGAAAAAAGCAGGTGGATAGAGAAAGGAGAAAAGAAAGATGAGGAAGGGTTGTGGAGATCAGCTGATGGAAGGCTAGTAGCCCCGGCTAAGGTGTTGTTGCTATTGGGCACTTAAAACACCATGTCTCAAAGACAAAAATCTCTGCTTTGATTGAAGCACACTGATGGCATCCACACTTGATTGAGGTTGCTCACCTTGGGGGGTGAGGGTGGCTCCTCCGGTCTCCTCCGCCGCGTCCGGGAATGTCTTTGTTCTTCACTCGGCGGGTGAGAGCCCTTTGTCCTTTCAGATGTGTGAAGTCCTTTACATATGTATTACCAAACATTTCCACATGCTTCAACATATGTAGGTTATGGAATATATGGTTAATATAGACCACAGGCCCCCCAAACAACTAAGAAAGGACAACAGAAAGGTTCACAGTCTAAGATAGTTATTATGACATACTAAGTGTTACATCTGTTGCCACGGAAGAAACTTTCCAGCAGCCATGCTCCTAAGAGAGTTCAGTGGTAAACATAACAGCATAGTAAAATCATAAGTCAGTCCTAAACTGTTGCAGCACAATTAGTGAATAATTGTGGAGTGGTTTGTATCAGTCCCTGTGCTGTCTGGGTTTTAATCTTCTCCCAAAGCTGCTGTAGGTTGGTTTAGGTGCCCTGCTGGGACCTTCTTGTGAGGAATCTGCAGTGTGGGAAGGAGAGAGGTTAACTGTTCCCTGCTGGGGGGGCTGAGTCTTTTCTCTTGGGGGGTCTACCCCGCCGAGGTGCTCTCGCCAACTGTGCAGGCTCTTCTTTCAACAAGAAGGCAGGTTTAAGTCTGTCAATGCTGACTGTTTCTTTTCTATCCCCAAAATCAAGTACAAAGTGTTTATCACCATGTTCCAGCACTCTGAATGGCCCATCGTATGCTGGGCGGAAAGTTGGTTTTAAAGCTTCATGCTTAACAAAAACGAACTCAGCGTTTTTTAAAGCTTGAGGGACAAAAACCCGTGGGAAGGAGTGATGAGCTGGACCGGGGAGATAGTCCGGTCCGTTGCTGCCCCAAAACCTTGGGACTGGAAGGTGCCCTGGCTCTGGGTTCTCTGGTAAAAATTCACCTGGAAGCCTGAGAGGTTGTGCAAAGACTAATTCTGCGGGAGAGGCGTCTAGATCCTCTTTAGGTGCTGCACGCAACCCCAATAAAACCCAGGGAAGTTTATTCACCCAATTTGTGTCCATTAGTGAGGCTCTGAGGGCAGCCTTTAAAGACCTGTGAAAACGCTCGCATAACCCATTAGCCTGAGGGTGATAAGTGGTGGTGCGATGAATTGTCCCTAAGCTGTTGGACATGGCTGACCAGAGCTCTGAGACAAATTGAGGCCCCCTATCGGACGTGATGTCCGATGGGACGCCGAAACGTGCCACCCAGTTTGTCAAAAAAACGCGAGCGACTTCCTCCGCTGTGGTTGCCGCTAGAGGGACTGCCTCTGGCCAGCGTGTGGTGCGGTCTATCATTGTTAACAGGTGTGTGAAACCTTGGGAGGAAGGTAGTGGCCCCACGAGGTCGACATGAACGTGGTCGAACCTTCTAGCAGGGATTGGAAAAGGCTCCAGAGGGGCTTTTGTGTGTCTGTGTATTTTGGCGCGTTGACAAGAAATGCAAGTTTTTGCCCATTCTTTTACGTTTTTGCGCAGGCCTGGCCACACAAACTTTTCGGCGACCATTTTAACCGAGGCGCGCACACCTGGGTGCGCGAGGGAGTGAATTGCGTCAAAAATACGGCGGTGCCATGTAGCTGGTACTAACGGGCGAGGTCGGCCGGTTGAAACATCGCATATTAGGGGGGGCACGCTGTCGCATAAACCCTTTTTCTCCAGCCTTAACCCTGTTGGTCCAGACAGGAGTGCGCGCACGTCCGCGTCACTGCTTTGTTCCTCCGCCATGGCTGCATAATCTATCCCTGCATGGATAGGTGCTGCGTATGTGTCTGCGTTAGTGAAGAGTTCTACTGCTGAGGCAGTATAATCTGTCTCCCCGCGCTCTGGTGGTGTCACAGCGCGAGAGAGACAGTCTGCTACTACGTTAAGTTTGCCTGCCATGTGTCGAATGTCTGTGGTGAACTCTGAAATCGCAGCTAGCTGTCTTTGTTGCCTGCCTGACCATGGTTCTGAAATTTTAGCCATAGCAAAGGTGAGCGGTTTATGGTCTACAAAAGCCGTGAAACTCCGCCCTTCTAACCAGAACTGGAAGTGGCGGATGGATAAATGAAGCGCCAGCAGCTCTCTGTCAAAAGTGCTGTATTTACGCTCAGTTTGGTTTAGCGATTTGCTAAAGAATGCTAAAGGTTGCCAGACCCCGCTGACAAGTTGTTCTACAACTGCCCCTATAGCTAGGTCTGAAGCGTCTGTGGTTAGCGCGATGCGGGCCAAGGGATCTGGGTGAACTAACAATGTGGCGTTAGCTAGGGCGCTTTTTACTTCCGTGAAGGCGCGTTCGCGCTCCGGGGTCCATTCGACCGCGTTGGAAGCCTTCTTTTTTCTGAGCGCGTCATATAGGGGCTGCATGAGCTGAGCTGCGTGGGGGAGAAAACGGTTGTAAAAATTAACCATCCCTAAAAATTCCTGTAGCGATTTGACCGTTTGTGGCCGTGGGAAACTTTCTATCGCGTGAACTTTGTCTGGAAGTGGAACTGCCCCCTTCGGAGAGACTTTGTGTCCTAAAAAATCAATTTGTGACACGCCGAATTTGCATTTGGCTGGATTGATTATTAGCCCGTGCTCTTCTAGCCTCTGAAAAACCGTAGTGAGGTGCTGCTCGTGTTCTACCTCAGACAAGCTGGCTACCAGCATGTCGTCGAGGTAGACGAAGACAAAAGGAAGGTCGCGTAGGACCGCGTCCATCATTCGTTGAAAAGTTTGAGCAGCGCCTTTGAGGCCGAAAGGCATTCGCAGGAATTCAAAAAGGCCGAAAGGGGTTATTACCGCTGTTTTAGGAATGTCTTCTGCTCGGACTGGGACTTGGTGATAACCGCGGACTAAGTCTATTTTTGAAAAAATGCGCGCACCCGCCAGATGTAGTGAAAAATCTTGAATGTGAGGGATTGGGTAACGGTCATGCGCTGTAGCGTTGTTTAATCTGCGGTAATCTCTGCACGGTCTCCAAGAACCGTCGGATTTCGGAACCATGTGAAGTGGTGAGGCCCAGGGGCTCTTCGAGCGTCTAACAATGCCCAATTTTTCAAGAGTTGTAAACTCGTCCCGTGCTATGTTGAGCTTGGCCGCGTCTAAGCGGCGAGCTTTGGCAAAAACGGGAGGTCCCGTTGTGGGAATGAAGTGTTCAACCCCGTGTTTAGCCACAGTGGCTGAGAATTTGGGAATTGTGAGTGCTGGAAATTGGGTGAGGAGTTGCTCAAACTTACCTCCTGCCGTGGTGACGTTGGCCTGCACAGGTGGTGGAGAAACTCGGGCTGAGCAGGGAATAGAAGCAAAGGACAGTGCATTAACCAGGCGCCTATTTGCTAGATCCACTAATAACCCATGTGCACACAAAAAATCTGCGCCTAATAAGTTAAAACTCACCGCCGCTACAACAAATGTCCATCTGTAGCTGCGGCCGTGGATGAGGAGGTGCAGGCTCTTTTCGCCGAACGTGTCAATGCTAGAGCCGTTGGCTGCCACGGCTCCGTTGCCCCGGGTGCCCGTGGCTCGATCTGCATGGGAGGGCATGACGAAACTCAGCTGGGCTCCTGTGTCGATGAGGAACTGCTTGCCTGTGTGTCCATCCGTCACGTACAACAGCTTATTCTTCTCGCCGAGAACCGCTGCCGTTAACGGCTCTCGGCTTGGGCGTTTTCCCGAAATCGCAAATTTGCAGGGGGGAACGCATTTGTGGGCCTTCTCGGCGAAGCGGTGGTGATAATAACAGGCGTCGCTCTGTCTGCTAAGTTTGGGCCGTGTCGCTGTCACCGTGGGCTGGGTCTGCTCAGTGGGTTGTGGCTCCTCGTGGCTCGGGGCGTCAGCTCTGAGGTCTGCGGATGCTGCTGTGGGTGTCAGCTCCTTGCAGGCGTTGACGAGCCGATGAGCTTCGTTGGCCAGTGCACGGAAGTCTTGGTGGTTGTTGCATTTCATGCTGGCGAGTGTCCCTCTCATGTGTGGCGGCAGCGTGCTGAGGAATATAAACTGGAAGAGGAAGTTGTCATTGTCCTCTTCTTTGAGCTGTAGCAAATCCTCTATGAGGGCCTTCGGTTTGCACCCTCTGTGGCCGTAGACCGCCAGGATCTTCTCGGCTCTCTCTTCCGCTGATGGGACGTAGTTCGCCACGATGGTTGCTTTGAGCGTCTCATATTTGTCCCGGGCCGGTGGCCGCCGGATCATGCTCCGCACACACTTTGAAGTGGCGGCGTCGAGTTTGGAGACGATATGGTAAAATTTGGTATCGTCAGCCGTGATGCCCGCCAGTGCAAACTGTGCTTCAGCCTGCTGAAACCAAGAGGCGGGGTCTTCTTGCCAGAAGTCTGACAGCTGGACAGCGATGGCATTCGTGCATACCATCACTGCTGTGCCCGCCGGGTGAGAGTGCCTTGCCTCGGCTCTCACGGCGGTGCTGGTGCTCGGTTGAGCCCTCTCAATCTCTTCTGCCGGGGGGAACAATTGTCCATCTGTTCCCTCGTCTGCGTGGGTCACCACGGATGAGTCGATTGCGGGGGTATGCCTCGGGACCATACTCGCGTCAGGGGTCACCAGTGTAGAAGAGCTTGGAAATGAAGAGGCGATTTGATTTATAAACCAAGTTTAATAATCAGCATAATCAGCTCTTCTAACAAGTCTCATCTGGTGCAGAGAGTGGCAGAAGGGAAAAGAGACAGAATGTCTCCAGCTCACTGACTTTATACTGGCACACAATAAAAGACATGCATAACAAAGGCTGACATCCCTCATTATCTTAATCCCCCCATTGTCTTGGTATTTCCTCTCCTCGCCTTGGGGGGTGAGGGTGGCTCCTCCGGTCTCCTCCGCCGCATCCGGGAACGTCTTTGTTCTTCACTCGGCGGGTGAGAGCCCTTTGTCCTTTCAGAGGTGTGAAGTCCTTTACATATGTATTACCAAACATTTCCACATGCTTCAACATATGTAGGTTATGGAATATATGGTTAATATAGACCACAGCATGAACAATTAAAAGCATCCTCCTTAATTACTTACCAGAATCACATTGCCCTTGACATGCTGTTGGCAGAGTCAGGGGGAGTGTGTCAAATTTTTGGTTCCATTTGCTGCACCTTTATCCCTAATAACACAAGCCCAGATGGAAGTATTACACGCGCTATAGAAGCCTTAGGCCTTAGAACAGAATTTGGCCAAAACACAGATTATGAGGAAGATGCTTTTACTGCATGGCTGCAGTCTATTTTTGGACGATGGGCAGGAGTAGTGCGCTCAGTAATTCTGATCATAGTCATCTCATTAGCAGTGATACTCATAGTGGGCTGCTGCTGCATCCCATGTCTGAGAACGCTGCTGGAAAGATGTGTAGTTATGACCCTGTCCAAAGAGTCAACCCAGAGGATGATGGCTCAAGTCCACTCCCAAGAGGAGTCCAGGTCTCTCCTCCATGACAATGACCATTGTGAAACTAGGAATGACAGTGATGAAGGAGAGGCCATTGTTTAAAATATATATATATTGTGTTTTTCTGCTATCCACTGTTTCTATATACTGTCCACACATCCAACACCACACTTATCCATATAACCCACATGTCAAGGGTTGTCTATAACCCACCCCTGGCCTTTTCCTTTGTTCTCTTGCAGGCATTTTAAAATATTGTGCTATTTGCAGTCATGTAGTCAGAATAGACATGAAGGTTATAAGGTTCTACTGTAAGGCAGGCCTAGAGGCCTGGTTACAGCATACAAAGATATGAAAAATCTTCTGACTTGAATGTTTTGCTTGCTTAATATTACACCCATTGTTTGAATAAAGCTTGTGGGAAAAGGCTGCCAGGCAGTGGGGCTGGCATGAGAATTTTTGCCTGTAAATATGCATCAATGAATAAAGGAAATGCATAAACACGATTGCTTAATAAAATTGCCAACAGGTTTTTTTGCTCATGTCATAATCAGTGAATAACACATGTCCAGGGTCTGTTTGTTGATGTGCTTGCCTTAATTGTTGACTCTATAAAATGGAGTCAAAAGAGGGATTTGTGATAATATGTTTTAGCCAGGTAAGTTAGATAAGGGGGTCACACAATGTGCTTATTGCTGCATGAAGTCTTTGCACTGCACATCTGCCTACATAACAGAAAGTGGTTTTAGCTACATACACACACCCTCAACTGCTCTGCAACGAAGTAACTGCTTTTTGCTTACATATAGAGAAATGTCTTTGGGTCATGGGGTTGGTCATGGGGTTGCGAAGGAAGTGAAAGGAAACAGTGGAGGATAACAACAGGAAACATCTGTCAACAGCCAGCCAGCCACTCCAGGGCTAGGAGCAGCTGATGAAGAAGCTGGTTTTGACCAGCTCAACAGAAGAAACTGGCTTTGACCGGTTCAGCAGAAGGCAGCCATTGTGGGAGGCTACTAGGAAACGCCCAGTGACCAGAAGATTATATGTACCCATGTCACTCTTATTTGGGGTCTCTCTTCTGCCAGGTTGTGCTGAGGACAGAGACCCGCAGCTGAGTTAGTCTTTGCATGCTTCAATAAAAGATAAGTGAGGGATAGTTCATCTCATGTTATTCTTTATCTTTCTAAATGGTTTTTGCTAACTCTCCAATTTGAACATTATTTACAGCACGGACAACAACTCCCATCATCCCACATCACTAAACTGTAGTCGTGTTTAGTGCTGTTACTTATGCAGAATGCTCATGTCTTTTCTTATGATCAGAGTTTAAAAATTTAGTTTATTCAAAGTTTTTATGTTGATTGTGTTTACTATAAATTTACTGTTGCTTATGCAGAATACATATGTATTTTCCTTTAATTAGAGTTTATAAAATTCAGCTTTTCAATGCTGACTGTGGTTACAGTCAATTCACTGCAAGCAAAAAATAAATCTATATACTATTTATACTGTTATCAAGCAGCCTCTCTTTTCCACAGTGTGGTAGGTTTCCTGTTGGGCTTTTTTTGGGCTTGTTTCCATAAAGCTTGTTGCTTGTTTAGCTCGTGAGAGCTGGCAACACTGGTTTGGGCAGCTGCACTGACACTGCAGCAAGTTTTTAAAAAATCAGTAAACATGAGTTGAGACTTGGAGGAAAAAAGTACTAAAAGAAAAGAGTCCAGCAGCAGACACGGACACCCATAAGAAAACAAAGCCCCTCCAATGGTCACAGCTGTAGTGGTCTGGACAGGGCTGCAGTCCCTGTACACGCTTTATGTTCCCTTTTTCTCATTTATCATGTTTGGTGTAAAGCCCCTCTGTGTTTGTTCATCCCCGCCCATCCTGTGCCGCCTGATGGCCTTGAGGGTGCTCACCTGTTCTGTTTTGCCTTGACTGCACCCCTCTCTATATATTTGCATTTTCAGTTTGTGTCCTTTGTTGCATCCTTATGTTTACCTCGCTATTATTTATACCACGCTTTTTGAATTATTGCTGTTTTTCACTTCATGCCATCTGGATTATTATTTCATTTCATGTCTGCCCTTGTGCAGTATTATTTTCTGTTCACTAATAAAGTATGGTTTACCAGGTTTGCCTGGCAATTGGGTCCTCCTTCTCTTCTTTGCCCCGGAGGGGCAAACGCTCACATGACAATAGCAGCTTTATCACCCTGCCCAGAGTTAGACCCTACGTTTAAGGACAGAAGCAATGGTTGTGCAAAAATGTACAGTTCACTCTGTGTGTGTGTGTGTGTGTGTGTGTGTGTGTGTGTGTGTGTGAGAGAGAGAAAGAGAGAGAGAGAGAGAGAGAGAGAGAGAGAGAGAGAGAGAGAGAGAGAGGAGAGAGAATGCATACAGCAGTTGCTTCATTCAAATGGCTGAGCCTCTGCGTTTATTCCTGAGGTTACTGGACTTCCATACATACAGAATAGGTTTGTTTTTAAATGCACTGTCCTTGCCTGTGATTTTTCAAGTTACTTTAGTACATATGATAATTTGGGTCAAAACACGATAATTTTAAAGTGACAGTACAATATTTCTTCATTTAACATCTGGCAACACTGTGCCCAACCGGTCCTTGCACCTTCTCTGAGTTGGAGTCAGTTATGGAGGGGTGGCCGCAGCAGGTGGAGATACTCATTTAAAACGCATTCAGCTCACAAGTGAGAGAAAAGTAAAAGAGCTCCACAAGGGCAACAAACCATTTTAAATTGGTTGGCAAATAAAAGGACAAACCCCTCTGTCCAAAAGAGGTAAATATCATATCATTGATTTAGCTGGTGAATTGTTGTCTGAAGTTAGCTGGTTGCTAGTTTGCTAATGTGAGTTAAAGCTATGGGAGTACGCCACAGAATATATGTGCTGTATTATGTACAATAAACAGCGCCTTTATTGTGAAGTACAGTGTGGTGAAGTGCACTCCCCGTCATGTCACCGCACTGCCCTATACAGACATGGACAAAATTGTTGGTACCCCACTGTTAATGAAAGAAAACCCACAATGGTCACAGAAATAACTTGAATCTGACAAAAGTGGTAATAAATAAAAATTCTAGGAAAATTAACCAATGAAAATCAGACAATGCTTTTGAATTGTGGTTCAACAGAATTATTTTAAAAAACAAACTCATGAAACAGGCTTGGACAAAAATGATGGTACCCTTAACTTAATATTTTGTTGCACAACCTTTTGAGGCAATCACTGCAATCAAACGATTTCTGTAACTGTCAATGAGAATTCTGCACCTCTCAGCAGGTATTTTGGCCCACTCCTCATGAGCAAACTGCCCCAGTTGTCTCAGGTTTGAAGGGTGCCTTCTCCAGATGGCATGTTTCAGCTCTTTCCACAGATGTTCAATAGGATTTAGATCAGGCTCATAGAAGTCCACTTTAGAATAGTCCAATGTTTGGCTCTTAGCCATTCTTGGGTGTTTTTAGCTGTGTGTTTTGGGTCATTATCCTGTTGCAAGACCCATGACTTGTGACTGAGACCAAGCTGTCCGACACTGGGCAGCACATTTCTCTCTAGAATACCTTGATAGTCTTGAGATTTCATTGTACCCTGCAC
This sequence comes from Pholidichthys leucotaenia, assembly GCA_020510985.1. NCBI lineage: Eukaryota > Metazoa > Chordata > Actinopteri > Cichliformes > Pholidichthyidae > Pholidichthys > Pholidichthys leucotaenia. Next base: position 212,468,905 of record CM035839.1, read on the forward strand.
AGATTCAAGACACCCTGTGCCAGATGCAGCAAAGCAGTCCCAGAACATAACAGAACCTCCTCCATGTTTCACAGTAGGGACAGTGTTCTTTTCTTGGTATGCTTCATTTTTGTGTCTGTGAACATAGAGCTGATGTGCCTTGCCAAAAAGTTCCAGTTTTGTCTCGTCTGTCCATAGGACATTCTCCCAGAAGCTTTGTGGCTTGTCAGCATGCAGTTTGGCAAATTCCAGTCTGGCTTTTTATGATTTGTTTTCGACAGTGGTGTCCTCCTTGGTCATCTCCCATGAAGCCCACTTTGGCTCAAACAATGACGGATGGTGCGATCTGACACTGATGTACCTTGACCTTGGAGTTCACCATGAATGTGTTTAGAGGTTGTTCTGGGCTCTTTTGTTACCATTCCTATTATCCGTCTCCTCCTGCGGCCACATCCAGGGAGGTTGGCTACAGTCTCATGGATCTTAAATTTCTGAATAATATGTGCAACTGTAGTCACAGGAACATCAAGCTGCTTGGAGATGGTCTTATAGCCTTTAGCTTTAACATGCTTGTCTATAATTTTCTTTCTAATCTCCTGAGACAACTCTCTCCTTTGCTTCCTCTGGTTCATGTTTAGTGTGGTACACACCATGTCAACAAACAGCACAGTGACTACTTGTCACCCTTTAAATAGGCCGACTGACTGATTACAAGTTTGTAGACGCCTGTGATGTTAATTAGAGGACACATCTTGGTTGAACATGTCCCTATGGTCACATTATTTTCAATCTTTTGTAGGGGTACCATCATTTTTGTCCAGGCCTGTTTCATGAGTTTGTTTTTTAAAATAATTCTGTTGAACCACAATTCAAAAGCATTGTCTGATTTTCATTGTTTAATTTTCCTAGAATTTTTATTTATTACCACTTTTGTCAGATTCAAGTTATTTCTGTGGCCATTGTGGGTTTTTCTTTCATTAACAGAGGGGTACCAACAATTTTGTCCACGTCTGTATAAGGCAGGGGCACCATATTACAGCCTCTGTATGCCGGATGCCTATGCTGGTGTATATCATGTACTGCTTGTACATAGTTCAACAATAAAGCTGTGTTTGACAAGTCCATCTTGCCTCATCCTTCATGCAGGTATTTTCCATACATAACATTTGGTGACTGAGGATTAATGTATGGAGGCATGCATTACACCACTCCGTCCCTTCCTCGAGCTCCCAGGCGAACCACTGGTTCCATGGCCACATTGGTGGGAGGCCTATCAAACGTATATGACTATGACTTCCGGCGCCACACGAGTAGGCTGCCTTTTTGCAACAGTGGATCAATTTCGTCCTATTTCTATTTACTGTCTGGCTTCTCTTGCTAATCTTTCTGATCCGGCAACACCTTATACATTGGACAGACACACGGATCACCCAAATGTCTCCTGAGCCGGCAGACGGAGCCACTGTTTTTAGCAGGATACGTAACAGCAGAGACCAGCTGTTAGCACTTAACCGGACCAAGATGCTAGCGCAAGACCTCAACATACCGGGTGAAATAAGACAGAAACGACGTGGATGCCGTGCTGGAGCAAGACGGCGGGCGAGAAATATAAGGTACTGTAATATAAATGTGTTTTTAATGTGTGCCCTGATTTGTTTCTCAGTTGTTTTTAATATGTTTTAACAATCCAGTTCTCTTCCCATGAATCCAGTTCTCTTTATCTTAAGGCACACCATGACCTGGACAATATGACCTGTTTCTAGAAACTGTTTTCCTTAGCACAGCAAGTTTTATTCACTCCTTAAATCACTGTTGCATGCTTATGAAACGAAGGCGTGACCTTTATTCCTTATATGTGTATTGGGAGAAATGTAGCAGGTGTTCCTGTATGTTTTGGGAACCAGGCAGAGTTGAATTGCCTGGGAGCAGAAAACTGGCCCTTCCTGCTCCCCACGCAATTCTATGATGAGGGGGGGGCTTGCTCGGAGCAGAGATGGCCACTCTGTTCTGTACCTAGCCTTCCTTTAAAAACAGGGGTCTTCCCTCAATACGTTGAGTCTGCCGTGAGTTTTTTTGCGCAGAACGTCCGGCTAAGAGAAATCACGCTCTTTCTTGCGGACCGTGGGCTCCCGGTCACCTGTATCAAACGGTAAGAGCTTGTGAAATGACATGAAATGCATTGATCCTTGTGTGAAGGAAATGTGTGACATGCAATGATTTCTCTTTTGTGTATGGAGATATGGTCTGTGGGGAATAAAGAGATACAGTTTTATTCTAGCAGCCGTGTCTCAGTGTGAATACTTTGTCTCAGTGTACATTCTTTTCTATGTGCCGACTTCTCACGAACCTGTCTAAATATTTTCATAAAACATTTTGGCGTCACGAACAGGATTCGAAGAAAATTAATAGAGGTTAAAGAGGAGCTGTATATATAGAAAGTCATGTTTAAAAAAAAGGGGAAACAGAGTGAAGCTGGAGCTGGGGCTCCCAGCTATTGTGCTGATAATTGTGCCGTCACCCCAGGTTGGAATGGTTTATGGGGAGACCTGGTCGGAGACGGGTCCCCTTCGGTGGTGTCTGCGTGTCTACGGGATATTGAAGTTGCTCTAAAAGCTCCGCTGAGCGGAATTCAGCGGCAGGTGCGGTGTTGTGTGAGTAGCCGTTCTTTCTCTCCCATCAGCAAGGGGAGAGGCGAGCAGCGCTACATGTAAAAAAAAATAAACCTCCTTTTCCTTTCTCTCTCTCTCTCTCTCTCTCTGTGTTCCTCGCTCTCCCAAAGGGGGCGGGTGAGGGATAATTCTCTCTCTCTCTCCTTTTGCCTGAGGGGCGGGGGAGAGGCAGAGTTGGCCTTTAGAAAAAAACAGAAGGTGCATTTTCTCTTTGCTCGCAAGTGAAGAATGCAAGAGGCGGGGCTGCCTGCCTCACAAGGCTTGGGAGATGCTGAGTTGCATAAAGGAAATATAAAAACAATAGGAATCAACAGTGAACAAAGAGGACAGTTTGATCCAGTTTTTAATGGATTTGGAACAAAGCAGAAACCCTCTCAGAGGGTGAAATTTCTGGGAATCTGCTGGAATAAGGGAGAAAGAGAAATCACAGATAAAGCCCGAGAAAAGATAATGACTTTTGCCATCCCGCACACCAAAAAGGATGTGCAGCGGTTTATTGGGCTGTTTGGATATTGGAGGAGTCACATTCCTCATTTGGGGCAAATTTTGCAGCCTTTATATCAAGTGACGAGGAAAAAAGAGCAGTTTGAGTGGACAGAAAAACAGCAAGTGGCTTTTGACATGGCCAAAGAGGCCATACAGCAAGCTCTATCATTAGGAAAACTGCAATCTGGTCCGGTTGAGTTGCAGGTGTCGGCTCAGAATAATTATGCAAATTGGAGCTTATGGCAAAAACAAGGCAAACAACGGAAACCTTTGGGTTTCTGGTCAAGGAAGCTGCCGAGTGCAGGAATTCGTTACACGCCCTTTGAAAAACAATTATTGGCGTGTTATTGGAGCTTGGTGGAGACAGAGGCATTAACTGCAGGGCATGAGGTGATCATGAGGCCATTGATACCTATTCTGACGTGGGTAATGAGTGACCCCACCACACATCGGATAGGTACCGCCCAGGAGAGTAGTATCATTAAGTGGAAATGGTACGTGTCTGAAAGAGTGAAATCTGGACAAAAAGGAGTTTCGGTCTTGCATGAACAAGTTGCTGATGTCCCAGAGGCAGATGAGTCTTGTTTTGAAGTTGAACAGCTGCAAGAATCTCTTGTGTTAACAGGGCCCCGCTATGATGAACTCACAGACGAGCAAAAGAGCAGGGCGGGGTTTGTGGATGGCTCTTCTCAGTGGGTAGCGGGAAAACGAAGGTGGAAAGCCGGGGCTTTCAACCCTCATCTGGGGCAAATTTTGGAAGAAATGGGTGAGGGAAAAAGCAGCCAATGGGCCGAGTTGAAGGCTGTGCACATGGTGATACAACATGTGGGTGTGTCAGGAGCATATATCTACTCTGACTCCTGGTCAGTGGTTAATGGGTTAACCACATGGATGCCTACATGGCAGTCCAATCAGTGGCGGATTCAAAAGAAAGAGGTGTGGGGTAAAGAGTTGTGGGAGGAAATCTGGCAAAAGGTCCAAGGGGTCACTATCCATGTCACCCATGTTGATGCCCATACTCAAAATATGGACTCAGAAGCCCTCCACAATAGCTATATTGATGGGGTGGTTAGAGCAATGTCAGTGGAGAGGCAATCCACTGCGGATTTGGCCCGGTGGGCCCATGAAAAGAGTGGACATTGGGGAATTCAAGCTACCACCCAATGGGCCAGGGATAGAGGCATTGATTTGAAAACTGATGATGTAAAGACAGCCGTTGAACAGTGTGAGGTCTGTCAGCATCATAGAAGAGGTGTCCCACAACATCTCACTGGACATATACAAAGGGGAAAGAGCCCAGGACAAATCTGGCAAATGGATTTTATTGGTCCTCTTCCAGAGTCACAACGATGTAAATATGTATGCACGGCTGTGGATACATTTTCGGGTGTGGTAGTGGCACACCCAGCCAAAGTGGCTAATCAGAAGGCCACACTGGCCTGTGTGGAACTAATTGAAAGGTTCTATGGGCTACCTGTACAGATTCAAACTGACAATGGGACCCATTTCACCGGAAATCTGGTGAAAGATTGGGCCAAACACAATCATGTGGAATGGATTTATCACGTTCCATATCATCCCCAAGCTGCGGGTTTAATTGAGAGAATGAATGGGTTGTTGAAAGCCACCTTGAAAAAAGAGGGACAAACAATAGTTTGGAAGGGTGGAAAAAACGCTTACCACAAGCGCTGAAACAGCTAAACGATAGACCCATTGCACCTGGTACAACACCACTGAACCGAATGATCACTGTCAATCTTGAACAATTTGAAGGACAAATTATTGAGATGTGGAAAATTAACCCAGAGGCAACACTGCCAGTGCGAGCGACGAAAGGCTCGGCTGGATTAGATCTAAGAGCTATGGAAACTCTCACCTTAGTACCAGGAACACCCACTGTGGTAAAAACCGGACTAGGGTTGAAATGTCCGAATGGAATGTATGGTCACATATTGCCAAAGTCTGGATTATCCCTGAAAGGTTTAACGACTCTAGCAGGTGTGATTGACAGTGATTATCAAGGAGAACTGGGGGTGGTGTGCTATGTACTGGGATCAGAGCCCATAACCCTGAATAAGGGGGATGAAGTGGCCCAATTGGTCATTATACCATGCCTAATGACCCTGAAGAGATTGCTAAGCCGGCTGTGATGACGCAAAGGGGCGAAAAAGGCTTTGGTTCCACAGACAAATCTGGGGCCAAAGTATGGGTGAGGCAAGAAAATGGTCCTCCCCGCCCGGCTGAGATCATAGCTCAAGGGACGGATCAGGTGGTGACCATTTTGTATCCAGGAGAGGAAACCTGGATAAATGTACCAATATCAAAATGTTATCTAAGGGAGAACTAATTGTGTGTTTTCTCTTCTCCTAAGTATGTGCTTGCTTTTCAGGAATGTTCGGGGGGAGACTGGTGATTGGGAACCGCAACGTCATGGGTCTTCTTCAACACCCCCACAAGCACCGAGGACATGGCTATGTCATCTGCTGGGACATATGCCGCCCTGCCCTCGTTGTGATCGTGTGGATGAGTATCGCCGGTTGCTGGATCCAGATCCACGCCACACCAGGCCAAGAAATGTTTGAGGTGGACCAACCTGTCTCGCTGAGCTGGAAGGAGAGTCGGGTCGGTGCCAATCGGAGTCAAGACGGTTTCTATTGTTTATCAAACCAAAAGTGCAAGATACTGAACTTAACCAGCCACTGTCCTATTTACATATGCCCCAAATGTGTCAAATACCAATATAATGTGTCTGCGGTGGAGAAGGGGTGTATAGTTAACTTGACTGCCAATGTAACCATATGTGTGGCCAAAGTGGTTAATGACTTACTGAAATGTGACACTACCTTAAATGGTACAAAGCTATCCATCAACATAACAGGAGATAAGGAAGTGTATTTGATGAATGGAACAGTCATAAAGGGTCGACGCATCCCCTTTGTGTACCTTATTCTGGTGGTCGACAAAAACCCAAAGCATACATCCCCGACGAATCTGGCACCCATACTGTCGACATGTACAACAGTAGCCACACAAACCAGCCATATCACCGTCAATTGGATGGTAAAGATACCACCCATTCCCAAATGTTCAAAAAGAAAGAAGAGAGCATGGTATGACACGTTGCTGGGAGGATTTGGCACAGTTTTGGGAATCTCCAACACCATTAACAATGAGGTAACCAGATCAATGTTGGCAGATACTGGACATCAAATGTCTTTAGGCATTCAACAAGTTGGGTTTTGGATGCCTACGGTGGTGGGGCCTCAAATGGAGGCCGCCAATCTGTTTCAAAAACGTTTGACTTGGGATTTGACCATGTGGAATGCTACGAGTGAATTGATGACAAACATCACTCGCGCTTTCAATTGGACTGTGTGCAACATTCAAGTTTTGGATATCCGCATGCAGTTGGAACGTTTTACTCGCATTGTCACTACCAATCAGAATCAGAATCAGAATCAGGTTTATTGCCATTGTTCATGTAGTACACAAACTAGGAATTTGTCTCGGTACAATGCTGCAATTACAATGCTGCAAGTACAATGCTGCAATCACGCTCGACAATGGCGAGACGTGTGGAACATCACTGAAGAATGGTGGTTAATTCCGCATCCTGAAAAAACCATCTGCAATAGCACGATGTGTAGCGGGCAATGGACTCAATTAAATGTTACAGAAGCTGTTGATGTGTGCAAATATCATGTGTTACCAGTAATTACTGCTACAGCATTTTGGTTTATTCAATTAAAAGGGGGATGGTTTGCTCCAGGGCAGAATAACACCTATGATTTATCAGAATGTGATTTGACTGACAAAGGATATGCATGCCTAAGTCGAGCAATATATAATGAACCATGCTTAACCATGACAGAGGCACTATGTGAATGGAGAATAGAAAAACCCCGTGACATGATGTGGCAAATAGGGCCCCATACTCTATGTGTAGCCACTTTAAACTCCCATCCAATGTTGCCTAGGGTACCTTTCACTGGGTGTCTGCATGGTGTTCACATGTGGCAATGGCATAATCGGACATATCGTCTTACCAACTTCTCTAGTGAGGCCCACCTGACCGCCCTGCAATGGCGGGTGCTGGAAGTTCCATGGCAGGTGTCCCTGGATCGATTCAGAGGCGCACTGAATGGATCCACGGAGATACAACAGCTCATTGGTGATCATATGTCTAATGTGCGTGCTGCAGTGATATCCATTGTGGTGGCCCAAGGAAAGGTATTGCATGCAGCCCATCAGATAGAGCAAGCTTCTGCTCATCACTGGTGGGATATATTCTCAGGCATGTCAGTCACTGCTCGCACAACACTGGTGCCTCCCCTAGCTATATTAGTTGCTGTTCTATGTGTCTTAACACTATGCAATTTCAGTGCTTTCTGCTATATTAGAAGAGTAAAACAGGTTTTAAGTAGAAGAATATATAATTCTCTGGCAAAATGAAAATAAAAGTTATCTTTCGAGATGGAGGATATGGTACCACATCTTGCAAAGTAGAGGTGAGTGCTGAACCCCCTGGTCACTGGATATGTTATAGTTATGCTGTAGGTCCGAGTAATGAATGGAATTGGTACACCAGACATTTTACCACAAGAAATGAGTTATTATGGCATGTTGTAACATGCATTTGGGACATTAATTGGGTGGAATTAAATCACCACAATGATATTGGAATACCTTACGAGGATGAAAGTATTCCCCAAGAAGCCCAATGTTCTTCACCAACTGATAGAACAAATAAGGTCAAAGGGTGGAAAATGTGATATAAATATTTTTAATGTGTGCCCTGATTTGTTTTTCAGTTGGGGAAGAAAGCACTTAGTTGGGGAAGAAAGCAATTATCTTCACCAACTTAACAACTGATCACAAATAAGGTCAAAGGGTGGAATGTAATATAAATGTGTTTTTAATGTGTGCCCTGATTTGTTTCTCAGTTGTTTTTAATATGTTTTAACAATCCAGTTCTCTTCCCATGAATCCAGTTCTCTTTATCTTAAGGCACACCATGACCTGGACAATATGACCTGTTTCTAGAAACTGTTTTCCTTAGCACAGCAAGTTTTATTCACTCCTTAAATCACTGTTGCATGCTTATGAAACGAAGGCGTGACCTTTATTCCTTATATGTGTATTGGGAGAAATGTAGCAGGTGTTCCTGTATGTTTTGGGAACCAGGCAGAGTTGAATTGCCTGGGAGCAGAAAACTGGCCCTTCCTGCTCCCCACGCAATTCTATGATGAGGGGGGGGCTTGCTCGGAGCAGAGATGGCCACTCTGTTCTGTACCTAGCCTTCCTTTAAAAACAGGGGTCTTCCCTCAATACGTTGAGTCTGCCGTGAGTTTTTTTGCGCAGAACGTCCGGCTAAGAGAAATCACGCTCTTTCTTGCGGACCGTGGGCTCCCGGTCACCTGTATCAAACGGTAAGAGCTTGTGAAATGACATGAAATGCATTGATCCTTGTGTGTGAAGGAAATGTGTGACATGCAATGATTTCTCTTTTGTGTATGGAGATATGGTCTGTGGGGAATAAAGAGATACAGTTTTATTCTAGCAGCCGTGTCTCAGTGTGAATACTTTGTCTCAGTGTACATTCTTTTCTATGTGCCGACTTCTCACGAACCTGTCTAAATATTTTCATAAAACAGGTACAGACCCGTCCTTCCATCCGTTATTATGGGGAATGTACGATCGCTATTCAATAAGACTGGCGAGCTAGCGGCTATCTCCCTCTACGAGAGCATCTTCAGAGAGATTAGCTTGATGTTATTTACTGAGACGTGACTAACAGAATTAGCAACAGATGCTAACATCGAACTGGAGGGTTTCCACGCAATACGGGCAGACCGGACACCAGACAGTGGGAAGGCAAGGGGCGGAGGAGTGATAATATATGTCAATAACAGCTGGTGCAGACCAGGACATATCACGGTTAAACAACATCACTGCAGCAAAGAAATTGAGTTGCTAGCTGTTAGCATGCGGCCTACATATCTCCCGAGGGAATACTCACACGTGATCTGCATTTTTATTTATGCAAATCCGATGGCGAACGCTGGGACAGCGCGTGAAGCCATCCACTCAGTAACTGGCAGGCTGCTGACAGAGCACCCAGATGCTCTTCTCCTCATCTCAGGTGATTTCAACCATATTTCACTGTCCCCCATTCTGCCCACGTTCACCCAGTATGTCACATGCCACACTAGAGACAATAAAACACTGGACTTATTCTATGCTAACACTAAGGAGGCGTACACCTCATCACCACTCCCCCAACTCGGGAGATCGGATCACAACTTGGTTCATCTCCTGCCGGTGTACAAACCCCTAGTACACAGACAACCTCCGGTCATACGCACGGTGAAGATATGGTCTGAGGAGGCAATGGAAGCTTTAAAGGACTGTCTTGAAACCACTGCCTGGGAGCAGCTCTGCGATCCACATGGTGAGGACATTGATGGCTTCACTCACACCATCACGGACTACATCAATTTCTGTGTGGACAACACCGTACCCAGATGCTGAAGTCCGTACAGAGGGAGCTGAGGAGATAAGATAAGATAAGATAAACTTTATTGTCCCTCAAGGGGAAATTTGTCTTGGGCTTGACACCCGTGCTGCAACCACACAATCCACACATACACAATGGATGTAGTACATAATAAATGAAATAAAACCCAATAAATAATACAAGTACATACATACATAAATATATAACAGCAGTCATTAAGAACAGGAGTTATAAGTGTCCCTGACCTATTTATCTGAGTTTAAAAGTTTTACTGACGTTGGGATAAATGAGTTCTTGTATCTATTGAACCTGCACTTGGGGACTCTATCTCCTCCCTGAGGGCAGCCGCACGTATTCATTGTTTAGTACAGGGGTGTCCAACCATGTGCCATGGAGAGCCAAGACCCTGCAGGTTTTCTCTTCTACCCAGTCTCTTCAGCAGGTGTTTTCACTTATCAGCAATCAGTGGGAAGAAGTTCACTGAAATCTGCTGTTGAAGACACTGGTTGGAGGTAAAACCTGCAGGGTCTTGGCTCTCCATGGCACATGGTTGGACACCCCTGGTTTAGTACATGGCTCATGTCACTGATTGTTTTTTGAGCTTGTCTACAGGCTGCCTGGTCGTGTAAGATCTGCATGGGTAAATACTCTTTAACTCCAATAATTTTCCATGCTGTATGAATTAAACGCAACACTCTGTTCTTTAGTTTCACAGAGAGGTTGCCAAACCAAGCTGTCATGCTGTATCTAATACAGCTTTCCAACACAGCCTGGTAAAATATTAGCATAATCCTTTTATCAACGCCATGTATTCTTAATCTACGCAAGAAATGCAGCTGCTGTTGTAGTCTACTACAGAGGTAATCAATATGTGTGCTCCAGGTTAATGAATTGTTAATAAATACTCCCAAATATTTATAGGAACTAACCTGTGTTATAGTGTGGTTGTGGATGACCACAGGCCTGTGGTCACCAACTCCCCGAGGGTCAAACACCATCTCCTTTGTTTTATCAGTATTCAAAATGAGATGACTGTCATCACACCAATTGACAAACAAAAAGAGGAAGATCAGAGAAGGCAAGGACAGTTTCAGGAAGAAGATGGAGGACAAGCTGCAACAGAGCAACATCAGCTGGGTCTGGAGAAACCTTAGAACCATCTCTGGGCTCCAGAATACCTCCTCCCAGGCCACGGGGGGCAGGGAGTGGGCCAACAATCTGAACCTGTTTTTTAATAGGTTTGACCAACCGCCCTCCCCCCCGACTGCACAACAACCACTGCTGCCTCTAAAGTCATCGAGACCTGCTGTCCACACCCCACTCCACCAACACCCCCCCCCCCACTCCCAGCACATAGCCCCCCAACCTGACCCTCACTAAGACCCAGGTGAGGACGGAGCTGAGGAAGATCAAGGCGAGGAAGGCCTCGGGACCGGACGGCATCAGCGCAAAGCTCCTCAAGTCCTGCGCAGACCAGCTGTGTGGGATTGTGGAGCACATCTTCAACCTGAGCCTGAAGCTGGGGAGGGTACCACAGTTGTGGAAAACATCTTGTGTGGTACCTGTACCAATGACTTCTCACCCCAAAGACCTGAACAGCTACAGGCCAGTGGCCCTGACGTCTCACATGATGAAAACCCTGGAGAGACTGCTCCTTGCTCACCTCCGCCCCCTGGTGGGACCAGCGATGGATCCACTCCAGTTCGCCTACCAGCATGACATTGGGGTGGAGGATGCAGTGATCTTCCTCCTTCACCGTTCTCTGTCCCACCTGGAGAAGCCTGGGAATGCGGTGAGGATCATGTTCATTGACTTCTCCAGTGCTTTCAACACCATCCAACAGATGATCCTGAAGGACAAGCTGCTGTGCGCAGGGGTGGACCAGCACCTGTCATCATGGATCCTGGACTACCTCACAAACTGGCCACAGTTTGTGAGAACCCGAGATTGTGTGTCCGACACTATCATCGGCAGCACGGGGGCCCCCCAGGGAATGGTTTTGGCTTCCTTCCTGTTCACTCTTTATACTGCAGACTTCTCACACAACACAACACACTGCCATCTACAGAAGTTCTCTGACGACTCTGCGATCATTGGCCTCATCTCCAACGGAGATGAAGCTGAGTACAGAGGACTTATCCAGGACTTCGTGGACTGGTGCCATTGGAACTGCCTCCAGATCAACGCGAGGAAAACTAAGGAGCTGGTGGTGGACTGCCACAGGCAAGGACAACCCCTCACAGCACCAGTAAACATACAGGGAACAGACATTGAGATGGTGACATCCTACAAGTACCTGGGTGTTCATCTGAACAATAAACTAGACTGGTCACACAATACCGACGCACTCTACAAGAAGGAACAGCGCAGGCTGTTCCTACTGAGGAGGCTCAGGTCTTTTGGTGTACAAGGGGTGCTCTTGAAGACATTCTATGACATGGTGGTGGCATCAGCCATCACTTTTGGAGTGGTCTGCTGGGGCAACGGCATTACAGCAGCCGATAGGAAGAGACTGAACAAACTAATCAAGAAAGCTAGCTCTGTCCTGGGGCAACGCCTTGACCCAGTGGAGGAGATAGGAGAGAGAAGGATGGTAGCTAAACTGTCATCTCTGCTGGAGTCCGAGTCCCACCCTATGCAGGACATACTGGACACACTGAGGAGCTCATTTAGCAGTAGACTACATCATCCTAGATGCGTGACCGAGAGGTTTCGCAGGTCCTTCCTACCTACGGCTGTCAGACTGTATAACCTAAGCAGGGCTGCTCGCAGAGATAGCAAAAAAAACGTGATGACCTAATAGTATTGAATGCAAAAGACGCAACAGACTTACACAAATGGTTCCCTCCAGTATACAACTAGGACAATATCAGTCGCTGTGGATGGTGACAATATGTATGGGTACATATTCATACCATGAAGGGTAACTAAATAGACGGTTATGCTGTTTAGCCCAGCTAGCTACAATGCTCCACACTGTATATATATATATATATACAGTATATATATATGTACGTATGTATGTTTATTCACTGCTCTTATTTTCTTATCTTCTAAATTATTGCTCTGCATGTTGCTATCCCTGTGCTGTTGCAATCCTGGAATTTCCCCATTGTGGGACTAATAAAGGCTTATCTTATCTTATATTACAGTGCTGGACTTCAGGAAGCTCGATAAGGTGAGGGCACGGGCACTTCTCGTTCACAACCTGGGTATTGAGGGCCGGAGGATCCTACAGATGCTCGGCATGACCTATTCATGTGAGGACATCGTGGAGCTGCTAGCTAAATGTTTCTCCACCCCAGAGAGCGCGATTGTTTGGAGAATTTGTTTTCGCCAGAGACGCCAGCGTGTAGGTGAGCCTATCCGCCAGTATGTCATTGACTTGAAGCAGCTAGCCAGCCAGTGTCATTTTGGACCGCTTGAAGATGAGATGGTATGCGACCAACTAGCAGAACACACATGCAACGCTGAGCTGCGTGCTAGGCTATTAGTGGTGCCTAGTCACTTGACGTTAGCCGAAGCAGTTGAGCTAGCTCTCCGGTTGGAAGCCATTGATAAGCTAGCTGTGGAGCTAAATTGGCGCCAGCCATAGAAGCCACGGGAGCCGCCCACCTCAGCTAATGTTGTGGACCCTGATAGGGCAGATGGAGATTATTGGGAAATCAATGCTGCTAGCCGAAGGTCTGCCCCGGAAAACTCCCGTTGCAGTGGTTGTGGGTTCGTGACGCACTGCCATAAAGCGAAGAATTGCCCGGCAAGAGGAAAATGTTGTAGTAGATGTGGACACTTGAATCACTACCCCAGGGTGTGCCATTTGTCTTACCAGGGGAACCCAAGGGAGAAATCACCCCACTCACCCCCGACGGACACTGGGAGCAAATGGTACGAAGAGCTAACAGACACCCTCGCTTTCAAGTCGACCAGTTTTCTCCCAGGGTCGGTACCCATGCCGATGCGCGACACTATGCTAGCCCCAAATGCCTCCAGTATTTGGCCACAGTTGGGTGGGGGGTCTGCAGCTACGATGGTGTACACAACAATGTTTATAGAAGAGGACGTGGCCACACCGAAGAGCATGGAGTCACTGCACGCTCAGCAGCAGCACATTGGGCCGAGTAAAATTCCACTTCGGGTTATGGACTTGGTTTGGGTTTGGGGTGAAGAACATTCAGGACAAAGATGGGCCAAGTGACAGCCAGCAAAACATCGAGGGTGTCTGCACGTAGTGGCAAAGCTGGGCGCAGCATACGTCTGGTTGTCTGAAGGCTCATCGAGGCACGCCAGTCAGCTTTGGCGTGTCCAGGAAGAGGTGCCGGGTGATGAGGCTGGACGGGAGTCGTTGTTGGTGGAGAAGGAGTCGGGCTCCATCATCCAAAAGATCAGCTATCGTCCCAGAGGTTTGGTGCTTCCAAGGGCACGCTTGCTGAGGGACTGCCCTGGCCCCCTACCCATGCCGGTTCTGCCTCTCCCACCCAAAAGATCCAAATAATGGGTTGTTTATAGTTCTGAAGTTTTGCATGTATGTTATGGTATGGGGTTATTTTATGTGTTTATCTTTTAGTTTAGGAGCATGGTGAGTGATTTTAGTTTAATAAAGGACTTTTTCTTTAGGTATGGGTGGCAGAATAATCCACCCCGCCATGAGGGCTGTGCGGTAGCCCACCTGTCAGCCCTATTTTAGGTTGTTTTGAATGAGTGTGTTAGGCCAATTTAGTACATTATTTTCATTATTTTAGTGCATGATTCAGGTCCTAAATTAGGGGTCCTAAATTGTGTGAATGGTTTTGGACTTTTCTGAAGGTGGGAGGAAATATTATGTATATTAAACAACACCTTTATTGTGAAGTGCAGTGTGGTGACGTGCACTTCCCGTCACATTACTGCACTGCCCTATATAAGGCAGGGGCGCCATCTTATAGCTTCTTTATGCTGGATGCCTATGCTGATGCATATCGTGTACTGCTTGCATATAGTTCAACAATAAAGCTGTGTTTGCCAAATCCATATTGCCTCATTCTTAATCTGGGTATTTCCCATACATAACATGCTGCCTGGTAGGATTTAGCTGATCTGAGAAATGATTAGCTTTTCTCATGCAAATTTGGTCTTTACATTCTATTAATCAGTCATGAAATGTGATCTGAATGGATTTGTTTGTCAACTGTTAGAGTGAAATTTATGTGCTTCAGCATTCATCAAAATGTTAGCAGCTCTGAACATTTGTCAAGTACAAACAAAATCTACTCTTACCACTGGTCCTTAAATATAAATGCGTTTAAATATTGCTTGTCATCCCCATAAAATTCAAGTTAACCTTAAACTGTTGTGTATTTTTAGAATGTCATGACTTTGATAATTATAAAATTCAATTAAAAGGCAAGTTTTACCACTTTCGATTATAGACTAAGTCACTCTGAAGGCTATTCTTAAATATCCACGTTAAAAGAAATTGATTATTTTCTCTGCAGATCATTTTCAGATCTACTATCAACTGTTAAAATTCCACAACTGCACAAGAGTATCTCAACAAATATATAAGAAATAAACACCAAATAGATGAATGAAACAATAGATGCATTTCATATTGCTAAACTTTTTATAAATCTTTTTACATAATGTGTTAAAATGAGTTCAAAAGCACTACAATACAGCATCACTGATTTATTTATTTTACTTAATTATTGAGCTTAAAATCACTTCTCAAGTTTTCCATTCCCATTTTATTTAATTATGATAAAGCATGACACAAGGCAGTGACCAAACACTGAGATACTGATGATGGCTTATTATCACTGTATAGTGATTGAGCATCTAGTAGAACATTCATCACCTGTGGTCATGAAATCCTTGGAGAGATTGGTGCTGAACCACCTGAAGGTCATCACAGGCCCCCTGATGGACCCACTGCAGTTTGCCTACCGGTCAAACAGGTCAGTGGATGATGCAGTGAATATGGGACTACATTACATCCTGCAACACCTCAACTCCCCAGGGACGTACGCCAGGATCCTGTTTGTCGACTTCAGCTCAGCGTTCAACACCATCATCCCAGGCATTCTTCATCAGAAACTCCTCCAGCTCAAGGTGCCCCCCTCCACCTGCCAGTGGATCTCCAGCTTTCTGACTGACAGGTGGCAACAGGTGAAGCTAGGGAGATTTACATCCAGCTCCCGAAAAATTAGTACTGGCGCCCCCCAAGGATGTGTCCTTTCCCCACTGCTCTTCTCCCTCTACTCCAACGACTGCACCTCAGAGGACCCTTCGGTGAAGCTCCTGAAGTTTGCGGACGACACCACAGTCATCGGTTTGATCCGGGATGATGATGAGTCTGCATACAGGCGGGAGGTGGAGCAGCTGATCCTCTGGTGCAGCCAGAACCATCTTGAACTTAACCCAGCCAAAATGGTGGAGATGACTGTGGATTTCAGGCGACACCCCCCTTCATTCCCCCCACTCACCATCCTCAACAGCACAGTGTCCACTGTGGACTCCTTCAAGTTTCTGGGTACCACAATCTCCCGGAACCTGAAGTGGTCCTCCCATATTGACACTGTCCGGAAAAAGGCCCAGCAGAGGTTGTTTTTTCTGCGTCAGCTCAAGAAGTTTGATTTGCCTCAGGAGCTGCTGGTTGTCTTCTACACCGCCATCATCCAATCTGTCCTCTGCTTTTCCATCACTGTCTGGTTTGGATCTTCCACTAAACAGTACAAGACCAGACTGCAGCGGATCATTAAGTCTGCGGAGCGGATCATTGGTACCGACCTACCCTCCATTGAGAACTTATATCGGTCCATAACCAGGAAACGGGCGGGAAACATCTGTGCTGACCCGTCACACCCCGGCCACAAACTGTTTGAACTTCTATCTTCTGGTCGTCGTTACAGATCACTGAAGGTCAAAACCACCCGTCACAGGAACAGTTTCTTTCCTCAAGCCATCACTCTGATGAACTCCTAACATTCACCTAGTCCTACCTGTTGCTGTACTCATGACTTTTCATCCATTATTACATTGCACATAACTCTCACACTGCTTTTTACTTCATTCACATTATATCACTGAATCTGAGTCCACATTGAAATACTGTGTGATTGTATATTTTTTCATATATTTCTGCAAAGTGTGGTTAGTCCGAGTAAATAACTGCATATATTCCTGTATATATTTGCATCCTTTTTATAGAAACGTGGACAGACTGTAATTTACTGTACATACTCTGGTTGTCATTGAATCCTTATTTAAATCCTTCACCTGAACAACGAGAGCAAGTTTTTAGCCAAAGTCAAATTCCTTGTATGTGTTGTGCATACTTGGCCAATAAAGCTGATTCTGATTCTGATTCTGATTCTGATTCTTAACACTGTACTTTTTGAGTTTGTTGGTGTTTAAGGGTCCATTTGCAATAAAGGGAGTGCTAAAAAATAAATAAATTGATGAATAAAAAGTTGCTCAGCATTTTTTCCCTTGTAAATTTGGTTAAGGTAAATTTGTTAGTTACCTTTTTTTGGGGGGAAGGGGGGTATACCTGAATCCTAAATTTGAAAACTTAATGTCATTGTAAAAAATTAAATGTCTAGATCAGGGGTCACCACCTGGCAGACTCTGGTCTGGATCAGGACCCCGAGAGTCCTCCGTCCAGACCCCGAAGCCTTTTGATACAATTTGGGAAAAAGGGAGACTGTTTTATTTTGGTGGGGGAAAAAAGCGGAACAGAACTGCTACATCGGTGACTGCCCGGACAAATTATGGCACGACTTCTTGGGCGCTCTCCTGCTGCAGATTCCCCTCTTTGCTGTCACATGAACACCACTCTGCAGAGACTCTGCGGCTCCAACCGCTCCAGAGAGTATGCAGCGGGTTGCAAAATCATGGTTCGCTGCAGGAGCTCTCCCCCCTCCCACACACACACACACACACATACACACACGTGCGCACACCCACGAGGCCGACAACCAGGACATTCAACCTGGACTGACCCACTTTGTTTCAGGTCTGTACCCACAAACAGAAGCGCTGTTGTGAAATTGAATGCATTTATCAGGGCACTTCTTCCTCTATTCTGCTGAGAGTAGTCGATGTTGGGATGCAGAGATGAGGTCGCTTATTATGGAGGCCCTTTTTGTAGCCTCCGACATCGCGTAAAAACTCAGTAAAAGCTCCAAGTGTTACTGAACATGAAAAGTTCCACCTACCCTCTCCCTGTAACCATGGAGTTATAGCTCCATCCATGCTGTAACAGAGTTTACTGTTGAGATTTTAAAAAATGTTGGAGGAATTCTGTAGTATGGAATTATATTTTATGTCCATTTTTTTTGTCTTACAGTTTGAAACAGTTTTTTTCTGCACTGAAAATATTGTATAGAGGTGGACTTTCTGTGAAATTTAGTTTTTTAGATATTAATCTTTTTTTTAAAAAAAATGCAATACAATTTAGTTTGTGTTTCATTTCATTTCAGTGAACCTGAAACCACTTGACACCAATCCTCGGGGTAGGAGCATTATACCAAATTAACCACACCTGTGGATGCACACCTTACATATACTCTCTGCATCCCTCTTGCTTGAATTCATTAGAATTAGACCTCTTAGTTGATATTACTGCAGCCTCACTGCAGACAACACTTGACTCCATAGCCCCTCTTAAAAAAAGAAAACTATTAAAAATAGGAGATTAGCTTCATGGTACAACTCTCACACTTGTGAGTTAAAACAGAAAGTTAGATTCTGTGAAAGGCTATGGTGTGCAAATAAGACAGAAGAATCGTGTTCAGCTTGGAATGCCAGGCTTATCACCTATAAGAAATCTCTCCGCAGTGCTAGACAATAGTACTATTCATCCTTGATAAAAGAAAATAAAAACAACCATAGATTTCTTTTTAACACTGTGGCTCAGCTAACCAAGAGCCAAAATGCCATAGATCCCTACATTCCTCCAACTCTTAGTGCTGATGACTTTTTGAATTTTTTTAATGATAAAATTGTTATTATTGTTAAATTATGTTATTATTTCAAAAAAATAGCCCCCTTAAAAATACCAAGCCTCTGCCCAACACTGCTGTGTCCACAGGCTCAGAACTCCACTTTTCTGAATTTTCTCGTATTAGTCATTCTGATCTAGCCCTAATAGTGTCAGCCTCTAAACCAGCTACCTGTCTCTTAGACCCAATCCCCGCTAGACTCCTGAAGGAATTGCTGTCCCTGATTAGTCCACCGCTTTTGAACATAATTAATATGTCTCTATTGATAGGATATATACAGCAGTCTTTTAAAGTGGCAGTAATTAAACCTCTACTTAAAAAAACCTTTGCTTGAGTCTGAGATTTTGGCCAATTATAGACCAATATCTAACCTTCCCCAACCTTTCTAAGATCCTCAAAAAAGTAGTTGCCGACACTTCCGGTCTGGACACCATGGTGATAGCATCTTAATGCTGAAGCTCCCAGACCCAATCCAGGAAAACATCTTCAAAATCAGACTTAACGGATTTTTGGAAGAATAAAAATCAAAAGACAAAAACACCATGCCTAACCAAAAACAGAAGAAACTGACATTCCCCAGGCCAGGACGCGTAGCGGCCGCAGAATCTGAACCGGAGGACCTCCGTTCAGAAGACGAGGAGCTGAACGTAGCTAACAAGAAGGTTAGCTTGAAATCGCTATTTGATGAATTACAACGATTTCGGGACGAATTTCATGAATTCAGAGAGGAATTAAAAAGGACGAACAGCAGAGTGGAACAGGCCGAGAACCGAATCTTGGAAGCTGAAGAAAGAATTAAAGTGCTTGAAGATTCTATGCTGGATTTACACAAAAAACAGTCAAGGCTGGAGGCTAAGCTAACCGACCAAGAAGGAAGACAGAGACGAGACAACATTAGAATTCACGGTCTGAAAGAAGGAGCTGAAGATAGTTTCAACACAATGGCGGAATGCGTGGCATCCTTACTGAGAGAGAAGTTGGATATTCCACAAACCACTGATTTGAAGATAGAAAAGGCCCATCGTACATTAGCCGCAAAGCCAGCGGCAGAAGCGCCCCCACGTTCGGTGGTGGTAAGATTCTCCAATTTCAAAATAAAACAAGAGGTTGTAAGACGGGCTTGGCAGAAAAAAGGATTTATGCATCAAGAGAGAAAAGTCTTGGTGGAGCACGATTACACCCCGGAGGTACTTAAAAAGCGACGGGAATATAACAACGCCAAAAAGGTACTACGGGAACAGAATCTACGCTTTCAGATGCCATTTCCTGCGAAGTTAAGGGCCTTTTACGGTGAAGAGTCATGTCTCTATAATTCGGCGGAAGAAGCAACAATTGACATGGCGAGAAGAGGGCTCCCGGTATCGGTGTTTAAACCCGCAGCAGACCTGAGCGAGAGGATCAGAGCTCAAACGTGGTCCACTCAGAGACCTTCAAAATCCACGGGCCAGCAGCGGGAAATCCAGCCCCAGAGCTACAAAGATAAGCTTTCCAGTTCCAGGAAGGAATAGCGACCTTTTTGGTTTTTTTCTTTTCAGTCATTCTGCACTTCCATCCCCCCTCCTACAAGGTAACAAACATTAAAGGAGATGCAGAATCAGCATGTGGTAAAACCTTTCATGGAGCGGTTATAGCATTAGAAACAAATGTCTTCTTAATTTAAAGGAAAAAAAAAAATCTTGTTAAAATAGAAATGTGACAATGACCCACATGTTCTCCCCACACTAACAAATACCGTATTAGAGTGAATGTTTGCTGTGATGGGGGTGGGAGGGTGCACACAATCTCATAGGGTATAGGCATAAAAAAAAAAAAAAAATCATTACAAATTCGGATTGGGATCTGAAATTCACGTTAAAAACATGGGACAACTTACAGGGGTAAGAGAGGGCCCTCAACACGTAACAGAGTTTGAGGAATTTCCCTCAGAGCCTACACTCCATCAGGGCTCTTACAGGGTCTTTAAAGAGACCCCAGCTCAGGAAGTTTTTTTGACAGTTTTTTGTTTTAAAGTTTCGTACACTATGTTCTCAATGTTTTTTATGTTCTTAATGTTCTTTCAGTTTCTGAGTAGCAAAAAAGAGGGCCACCACACTGTTATACTATATAAGAAAATACAATGGAGAAACAGGGTGTAACCAAAATAGCCTCATATAATGTAAAAGGGATCCTGAATCCAGTTAAAAGATCCAAGATTCTACGCAAAATGAAAAAAGACAAAGCAGAAATAATATTTTTACAAGAAACCCACCTAACAGACGTGGAACACACTAAACTCAATAGACAAGGGTTTAAAATGATCTCTTCATCTTCATATAAGTCAGGGAGGAGGAGGGGAGTAGCGACATTGATATCAACCAAAATCACATTTGAAAAAAAATCAAAACACAAAGATAAAGAAGGGAGGTACAGTTTGGTAATTGGGCAGCTAGAGGGAGAAGATATCACCCTGCTGAATGTATATGCACCACCAGGGGCTAAATAGAAATTTTATAAAAATATATTCGACCTAATGATAACTAAAGCCCAAGGTTTAGTGATATGTGGTGGAGACTTCAATCTAAGACTGAATGCATACTGGGATGCAACAGGTAACTCTTCACATCAAAATAACACTCAAAGTAGGAAAACTCGGATGCTATTAAAAGAAATGGGAATCTGTGACGTGTGGAGGGAACTCAACCCCAATGTAAAAGATTATACTTTTTATTCAACGCCACATTCATCTTACTCAAGGATTGATTACTTTTTTATGTTTAAAAGAGACATTGGAAGAGTAAAAACATGTAAAATAGGACTGATGGATCTCTCTGACCACAGTCCGATCTATATGGACTTAAACATCCAAAAATACACAAATAATACATTTTCCTGGAGGTTGAATTCAAATGTCCTGAAAGGACCACTGAAAGATGAATTGGAATCAGATATTCTCAGATATTTGGAAGAAAACGATAATGGAGAAGTATCCCCTTTAATACTGTGGGATGCGTGCAAAGCTGTAATAAGGGGAAAAATTATTGCAAAACTGACATCCCAAAAGAAACTGAGACAAGAAAAACTAATCACATTAGAGTCAGAACTCAAGAACCTAGAAAAAGAACACAAAGGCAACACTCATTCTAATGACTCGCTCAAGATTAAAGAAATTAAAAATCAAATAAATGAGATCTACACAATAGAAATCCAGAAGAAACTTACATTTCTGAAACAAAAACACTATGAAGCAGGCAGTAAATCGGCAAAATTACTAGCCTATAAATTGAGGAAACAACAAACAGAAAGAGCAATCTACAAAATCAGAGACCCAGTATCAAAGGAAATAAAATTCAGAATTCAGGATATTCTTAAAAGCTTCGAGAATTACTATAAGAACTTATACTCCCACAAAAAACATAAAAACGCATCCGAGACATTCCTAAACACATCAAACCTTCCCCAACTTACGGAGTCACAAAATAAAACACTACTGTCAGAAATACAACCTAAAGAATTGGAAAAAGCAATTATGAAACTTAAAGCTAACAAATCCCCAGAAGCAGATGGCTATACAGCAGAGTGGTACAAAACCTTTAAACAGCAACTATCTCCTCTCCTCCTGAAAACATTTAACTATGTCCTCCACACAGGGGAAATCCCCCCCTCCTGGAGAGAAGGGGTCATTGCAGTTATACCTAAACCTGAAAAGGATAAACTAGAGTGCTCCAACTACAGACCAATCAGTGTATTAAATCAGGACTATAAGCTTTTTACCATTATCCTTGCCAAAAGGTTAGAAAACATACTGACAGACTTAATTCACTTAGACCAAACAGGTTTTATAAGACAAAGACAGACACAAGACAACATTAGACGCACTTTACACATAATTCATCATATAAAAAAATATAACTTAAATGCAGTCATATTGGGATTAGATGCTGAAAAAGCATTCAATTCGGTTGACTGGTCTTTCCTATATAGAATCTTACCCAGTTTCAACTTTCATAACAACTTCATTAGAACTATACAGGCATTATATAAAAAACCAACAGCTAAAATAAGGATTAACGGTAATTTATCAGCATCTTTTGAGCTGGAAAGAGGATGTCATCAGGGCTGCCCCCTGTCTCCACTGCTCTTTGCAATCTTCATAGAACCTCTGAGCCAATGGATAAGACAAAATCAAGAAATTCAAGGTATTACACTTGGTCAGAAGGAACATAAAATAGCACTCTTTGCTGATGACATTTTAATACACCTAGGGCAGCCGGACACTTCTTTACCAGAACTAATCTCAGTTTTTTCAGAGTATGGAGATTTATCGGGGTACAAATTAAACATGCATAAAACCCAAGTTTTAACATTCAACTATGACCCAAATCATTATTCACTAAGTGAACTCAAAACTAACTGGGAGATGGAATCTATGAAATATCTGGGGGTCAATATCCCGAAACAACTCAACAAAATTATAACACTAAACTATGATCCACTGGTGACAAAAATAAAATCTGACCTAGCAAGATGGAATATGACACCATTCTTAGGTACTGCACAAAGAATTGAAGCAGTCAAAATGAATATACTTCCACGTCTTCTATACCTTTTCCAAACAATACCGGTAGAACCTCCCAAAAAAACATGGCAGGAGCTGGACAGAAGGATCTCAAGATTCATATGGCAGGGCAAGAGACCTAGAATCAGATATAGAACCTTACAGCTAAACAAAGACAAAGGTGGGCTCGCGCTGCCAAATATCAGGGACTATTTTAAAGCCGCACAAATTAAAACCTTAATAGAGATATGTAACCCAATCTACACTGCACAATGGAAGGAGATCGAATGCCAAATAACAAGGGACATCCCCCTACAGGCGATAATAGGGAACAATGCCTTACCTAAACTCTTGAATAACACTAACCCGTGGATAGAGACCCCGCTAAAAATTTGGTTTAAGATAGTCAGACAGAATCAAGCTAAAGAGCCCTATCGACTTCTGCAATGGATTGCCTATGATCAAGACTTTACCCCCAATAAAACAGACACTAGATTTAAAGAGTGGAAAGAGAAGGGGCTGATAAAATATTACGATTTTTTTAAGGGGCAAACTTCAAGAAGTTTTGAAGATTTGAAAAAACAAGGTCTAATAAATCAAGATCTTTACAGGTTCTTTCAGCTTAGACACCACATAAACAATATACTTAAAAAGGAGGATTTGGAAAGGGCCCAGTCAGGTGTTCTGAAGGTCTTCTTAATGGCATATAAAGGGATCCCAGGGATCAGATACGTTTCTAAAATATACCAAGGTCTTCAAGACTTAAAAGGAGACAACACATCATATATAAAAGAGAGATGGGAAAAAGAGGGGAATTTCACTTTACAACTGGAAATATGGGAAAAGCTAAATAAACAGCAATGGAAAAGTACCTCATCTCTGCAGTGGAGAGAATTTGGATGGAAAAGTTTGCTAAGATTTTTCAGAACACCTGCACAAAACAAATTTACCCATAAGGGGTTGAACTGTTGGCGCCTGTGTGGTGAAAAGACTGCAAATCATTTTCATGTGTTTTGGTCATGCCCAGCTATCCACCAATATTGGACCAATGTACAGACAATATTGGGGAAAATATTCAAAATAACAGTTCCCTTTTCTTTTGTAACTTTGTATTTGGGTTTACTACCGGACTCACTGGAAAGACGAGGAGATAAATACTTATTCAATGTTTTAATATTGGCAAGTAAAAAAGCCCTAACTAAAAAATGGATGCTGAAGGACTGTCCTACACCTGAAGATTGGATTAACGTGATTCAAGACATTTACTTGATGGAAAAGTTGACATTCGCACTGAGACAGGACATGGATGGGTTCTTGAACTCTTGGCAACCCTGGATCGCATATGTGTCTTCCATTAGATCTAATCCTTGACAAATACCATTTCAATAATGGCACCGCTCTTTGTTCCAACGCTACTCAGATGCTCTTTTACTTTTAATTACTTAATTTTCTGTTTGTTTTTTGCTGTTCTGTTTGTTTGTTTGTTTGTTTTTATTTTATTCTCTTTAATTTCACTTTTTCTTTCACTTTAAAAAAAGGGGTATTGTAATAATTATCCTACCAATGTTGTCAAATAGCAAAAAATAAGGGAACATGTGATGAAAATGTAAACAATGCAATGCTGTAATGACCTGTATACCCTTTACAAAAACTTAAATAAAAAAAAAAAAAGTAGTTGCCAACCAACTGTGCACTTTTTTAGAAAATAATTCTATATTTGAAAAATTTCAGTTAGGTTTTAGGAAACACCACAGCACAGAGAAAGCCTTAGTGAAAGTTACTGATGACCTCCTTATGGCATTTGACAAAGGACTTGTCTCCGTTCTTGTCTTATTGGACCTTAGTGTTGCCTTTGACACCATTGACCATCATATTCTGCTAGAGAGACTTGAACACTGAATTAGTTTGAAATGAACAACGCTAAGATGATTCCAGTCTTATCTATCAGACCGTTCCCAGTTTGTTCATGTCCATAATAAGTTCTCTACCCAGACCACGGTTAGCTATGGAGTTCCGCAGGGATCGGTACTTGGACCAGTACTGTTTACATTATACATGCTGCCTTTATGAGGAAGCATTCTATTCATTTTCATTGTTAAGTTGATGAC
The DNA here is from genome assembly GCA_020510985.1 of Pholidichthys leucotaenia. Taxonomy (NCBI): domain Eukaryota; kingdom Metazoa; phylum Chordata; class Actinopteri; order Cichliformes; family Pholidichthyidae; genus Pholidichthys; species Pholidichthys leucotaenia. The sequence continues at coordinate 212,494,179 of CM035839.1, forward strand.
ACTCAATTATATTTATCCATCAGTCCAGATGATCCCAGCCATTTGGGTTCACTTCAGGAGTGTCTTAAGGATATTAAAACCTGGATGAACAACAACTTTATATTGCTGAATACAGATAAAACTGAAGACATTGTTCTTGGCCCCAAACATGCTAGAAGTATTCTTTCTAGTAAGATAACAACACTAGATGGCATTGTACTGGCTTCTACGTTTTCTGTTAGGAATCTTGGAGTTGTCTTTGACCAGGATATGTCTTTCAACTCTCATATACAGCAAACCATTAAGACTGCCTTCTTCCATCTGCGTAATATTTCTAAAATTAGGTCCATCCTGTTTCATAAAGATGCAGAGAAACTTTTACTCGCCTTTATCACCTCTAGGTTAGACTATTGTAATTCACTTTTATCAGGTTGTCCTAATAAGTCCATAAAGTTTCTCCAACTCATTCAGAATGCAGCTGCACGTATCCTAATGAGAACAGGGAGAAGAGATCACATTACCCCAGTTTTAGCTTTTTTACTTTGGCTCCCAATAAAATATAGAATTGAATTCAAGATATTGCTCTTAACTTATAAAGCCCTTAATGGTATGGCTCCTTATCTGCAAGAACTCATAGTTCCTGATCATCCAACCAGAGCTCTGCGCTCCCAAAAATTCAAACTACTGGTGGATCAAGGTCTCTAGAAGTAGATTGGGAGGTAGAGCTTTCAGTTATCAAGCTCCCCTCCTGTGGAACCATCTTCCCAGTTCAGTTCGGGGGCAGATACTCTCTTTATTCAAGAGTAAGTTGAAATCTTTTCTCTTTGATAAGGCCTATAGTTAAAATTGTTGCCGCTGCCAGGCCTTCACTCGCATGTGGAGCCCAACCAGGCTTGATACTGGAATGTCTTGCTTTGAATATTGTATTTGTTATGTTTGTTTTGAATGTAGCTACTGCCAGGCCTCCTACTTTTTATCTCTTTTTTCAACCCAGCCGGTTAAGGCCGATGACCGTTCTCTATGAGCTATGGTTCCACTCGAGGTTTCTGCCCATAAAAGGGAAGTTTTTCCCCACCTGTGTCACCGCAGTGCTTGCTCTTAGGGGTCTCTGCGGGGTTCTATAAATTTGAGAACGTGGCCTAAACCCACTCTATTCTGTAAAGTGCCTTGAGATGACCTGTGTTGTGATTTGACGCTATATAAATAAAACTGAATTGAACTGAATTGAATTGAAATGCATTCACTCACTCTTCCTCTTCCTTTCCCCTGGTACAGTAAGCGCTTATACCGGTCTGTTTAATGTTGTGTTTTTGTGCTGCGCGGGCTGCCTTTGCTTTGGTACCCCTGCACTGCACTATGTCATAAGACTGTTGTGTTTTCTGCTCAGTGTGAGAAGGTTCTAGCGGCGGTGCAGCACGGCGTGCACTGTCCATATTTGCTTTAAGGTATGTGATATACATTTACCTTTCTTTCAGCCGGGACAGTAGTGGTTTAGCAGCATGAGATATGTGCTACCCTTACCTGCTTAAGGTTGTGATGTTTTCTTTTGTAGACCTTTTCTCAGGCACAAAACTGCTTACAGCTTAACAGCACGTGATATACAGTACTTGGTCTGCTTGGGTATGTGATACATTTTGCCTTCAAGCAAGATTTATTGATAGTTTAAGAGCAAGTGGTGTAAGTTGCCATTAATTCTATATTATCTTTTTTCTTCGGACTGACAGTCGTCTAAAAAAACGGGTGAAGAAAAAGGAAACATCTTCTTTGTCTTGGTACTGAGCACTCCTGTGCTTGGTGCACTCTCGCCACCTTTTGTGGAGGAGTGGTACTGCATTCAGGTGGGAACTGAAATCTGATATTTCTGTGTTGTCTTTGACTAGCACACTTGTACCTCATGGAACAGCCCTTTGGCCTGTTTATGATGACAATAATAATAATAATAATGAGAATCACTATCTTGTTTTCTCTACTATTGTCCTCCTGGAGGAGTAATAGCTTGTGCGGGATTGAAGGAGGAGGAAATGGCTATTCTTCCTGCTCCACCTGGAACCAGGAAGGCCAGCAGGAGGCGGAAGCAGACTGGAGAAAGTCAACTGCACGACCCACGGGCGGCAGTTGGAAGAGATGTGTAAGACCATTGAACATATGGCGGCAAAGCAGTGCGTAAGGCCGTTGGCTTATGGCTGCAACTCAACATCGCCTTTGGGTATGCTGTTCAGGCTCCCGTATGTGCCCTGGGACAGCATCCTGATGCTTTGTCTCGTGTGGTCTCTGATAGCTTGGGTAAGACCACTGGCTCCAGCTGTGGCTCTAGTGGGTGAGTGGATGTCTTTGAGGATGAGGATGAGGATGACAGTGACCCTCCGGCTGGGAAGGACCGTCTGGAGCCCTATGATGCATCCTCCAAGGCACTGCTCTCTAGAGCACCATCAGCTGCTGGGCTTCCTCCTCCATCTTCTCCACTTAGGGCTTTGGCTTTGGACAGGGGTCCTGCAGCTTGCAAGCAGGTGTCCTTGCTGGTGCATCCTGATTTTGTGAGTCATCTGCAGAAGTCCAGGGCTCGTCCAAGGGAGGCTGCTGCTCCTCGCTCTGGGCTCAGTGTTCTGAGTGGTGCTGCAGAGCAGGGCTTGGATAGCGCGTTGAAGGTGGGCCCTACCTTTGCTGGCTGAAGCTTCCCCCACAGGCAGCAAGTCTATACGCCATCCTAACGACAAGTGTCATGCCACTGATGGACTAGTGGCCCACACCTATCAGCCTGTGGCTATGGCCTCAAGGCTGGCAAATGCTAATACACTTCTTTTAGTGTGTTTAGAAGGTCTGACAAGGGACCTACAGTCAAAAGCGGAACTAACCTGCTACCAGATTTGGTGAGGATTGAGGACACTGTGATTCAAGGAGCTAGCTTTCAAGCTACAGCACTTGGGAATTCTTTGGCCAACTGATCATGGCCGGTGGCATGTGTGGCTGAGCCAGTCTGGATTGGCGGATACGGGCAGGGCCCACAGCAGAGGCAGTGTCAGACAAGGTACAGAAGGCGAGACTGCATGTGCAGTCCTTTCTTTGACCAGGACCACCCAGGTTGAGTGTCCAGAGACCTCTTGGGGGGGGGGGGGAACCCACAATGGCTTCATTTACAGAGCCAGGTTCCTTGTAGACCTCGGGCCACCCGAAGCAGAGGGCTTCTTGGCAGCGGGTGCAGGTTCAACAGCACTCACGTCCATGCTCTTGGGACTGTGTAGGCCATGGTTCTGCCAAGCCCGCCATCGTCCCTGATGATATGCTTCCCCTGACATCAACTTTCTCCGTGGCGCACCTCATGAGTTGGCGTTAGGACACCTCGGGTCCATAGATGATCGATACACTGGTGTGTGGATACCGCCTACAATTGAGATCTCTTTTCCCAACTTTCAAGGGGTTGGAAGCAGAAGTAAGGAGGACTCTCTTCTGCAGTTCTGGGCAGCAAGGTCTCTGCCATGCTGGGAGAGAGCATGTTATGGTCTCTGTCTCCAGGAGAAGAGAGGTGAGGCTTTTACATTGCCTATTCCTTGTTCCCAAGCGGATTGGTGTGTGACGCACAGAGCTACCGGAGGACTGACCCCCCCCCCCCCATTGTAGTTTCAGTACTTTACAGCGACTGTGTAGGCCAAGGCCAGAGGAACAGGGTAAGCGCCGCCCTAAACGCTGTATGGAGTCCCAGATGCTGTGGGAGGGAATTAACTAACTAACTAAACAACCGGGGGTCTCCGTCCAGTTTTTGGACCTGAGACGGTTGAGCAGGTCTCTCAGGGCACTCCCTTGTCCAGTGCTCAGGCGGGGGACATTATTCAAGCCATAGGGCCAGGCGATTAGTTCACAGCAACAGACCCTTGCGATGCTGATTCCATATTCCCATTGATCTGGCCACATGAAGTTACTCAGGGTTCCTTCAGGACAGCCTTCGGTTACAACTCCCTGTCTTTTGGCCTGTCCCTGTGCTCGGACATTCGTCAAATGCAAGGACACTGCACTCGCCCACTGCGGCAGAGGGGCAGTTGAGTTTGATTATCTAGACGATTGGCTGGTTTGCGTGCCATCGGAACCCATAGCAAGGAGCCATATGGAGGCCATATTGGCTCATCTGTCGGCGTTTGGGTTGCATTTGAATGTGGAAAAGAGCTGCCTGGTTTCAACCAGGGTTGTCAAGTACTTGGGGCTCACCCTCGATTTAGTTGCCATGTGGCATTCCCGCCTCAGAAGAGGAGGCATGCTGTCATGGAATGCATCAAAAGCTGCATCTCACAAAGGACTGTCTCAGTGCAGCAGTGCCAGAAGGTCTTGGGTCTCTTTGCTGCAACCACCCAGGCGGTGCCACTCGGTCTTTTGCATACTCGTCCCCTTCAGCAGTGGTTCATGCTGCAGAAGGTGGTTTTGCCCAGAGACAAAGGAGGAGGCTGGTTCTTCCGAAGGAGCCTCTTGGTTTTCAGGTGGTGGAGACACTCATCAGCAGTCCAGGATGGTGTTCCCCTGGGCCAAGACGGCCGCAGGGCGACCATTATAAGTGACACCACCCAAGCAGGCTGGGGTGCAGTCTGGGAGGGCAGGTTGTTTGGGGACACTAGGCCCCAGCACAGCAGTCTTGGCATATGAACCATCCCAAGATGGAAGTGGTTTATTTGGCTTTGGGGCTTTTTCTTCCAGTCAGTCATGACAGAAAAATAAGTTGCGTCTTAGTCTACCTCATGTGAGCCGGCGTGTGTGCCGTGTGCTCGAAGAGGTTTGTTTCAGCTCTGGTTACAGGTGGGAACCGGCTTGACTTGTACGTACTCAGGTGAGTACAATAAAGGAGCCAAACGTATCTGACTGTGTTGTGCATTGTGCTCCTTCTACCTGTGGGTGACGCCCTCTTTATTCTTCCTCAGGACTCATTTGGTATATGGTTGTCATGTGGTTACAGGTTCACTGAAATGAAATAAAATGTACGTTTACGCATGTAAACGCAGTTTTATGAATGAACGTGAACCTGTAACCATTCATTGTCCTTCGTCGGCGGAGGTGGGCTCCTCCCAGTCATCAGAAAGAGGAAGAGTGAGTAGATGCAGAGGGTATATGTAGGGTGTGCATCCACAGGTATGGTTAATTTGGTATAACGCTCCTACCCCAAGGATAGGTGTCACGTGGTTACAGGTTCACTTTCATTCATAAAACCGCGTTTACATGCGTAAACGTACGTTCTCCTGTAAAACATTTTTAGGATTTTAGTTGTAGGTTTTAGAAATTTAGACCTATTTATTTGAAGTCAACAAACACATTTAGTGTTCTCCTGTATTATAAAATTTTATATTACATATTTTTTTTTAAATTGAACAAAGAATTCATTTTAATGTTTTTTTGTTTAAAAATTAATATAGCACTAAAAGCATTTTAAACATGAGCTTAATAAAATAATGTGCGAAAGCAAGTTAAATATATTGGCCTGTCTGGAGACAGCTGTGGTCTTCTGAAAGAATGTCAGTGAAAGGATGACAGTTCTTAAAAGCACATGCTGAGATAAATTTGTCCATGTGTCAGATTTCTCCTCCATTTGTTTTAATAAAAGATGTTGGAAGTAAATTCATAGGTCATTGCAAATACTTTGCTTGAAAAGGACCAAGTTGTCACACAGTGGGAGGTGTGGTATACATTGATGTGAAAAAGTGTTTGCCCCCTTCCTGTTTTCTTATTTTTTTGTATGTTTGTCACACTTAAATGTTTCAGATCATCAAACAAATTTAAATATTAGACAAAGATAACACAAGTAGACAGAAAATGCAGTTTTTAACTGAAAGTGTTTTTGTTACATGGGGGAAAAAAATCCAAACCTACATGGCCCTGTGTGAAAAAGTGATTGCCCCCTAAACCTAATAACTGGTCGGACCACCCTTAGCAGCAAACAACTGCAATCAAGCATTTGCTATAACTGGCAATGAGTCTTTTACAGTGCTGTGGAGAAATTTTGGCCCACTCATCTTTGCAGAATTGTTGTAATTCAGCCACATTGGAGGGTTTTTGAGCATGAACAGCCTTTTAAAGGTCATGCCACAGCATCTCAATTGGATTCAGGCCAGGACTTTGACTTGCCACTCCAAAATCTTCATTTTGTTTTTCTTAAGCCATTCAGAGGTGGACTTGCTGGTGTGTTTTGGATCATTGCCCTGCTGCAGAACCCAAGTGCGTTTCAGCTTGAGGTCATGAACAGATGGCCGGACATTCTCCTTCAGGATTTCTTGGTAGACATCAGAATTCATGATTCCATTTACCACAGGAAGTCTTCCAGGTCCTGAAGCAGCAAAACAGCCCCAGACCATCACACTACAACCACCATATTTTACTGTTGGTATGATGTTCCTTTTTCTGAAATGCTGTGTTATTTTTATGTCGGATGTAATGGGACACACACCTTCCAAAAAGTTCAACTTTTGTCTCGTTAGTCCACAGAGTATTTTCCCAAAAGTCTTGGGGATCATCAAGATGACGAAGGCTGCAGTGAACAGTCGAAACATGAAAAGAAGGTAAAAACATCTCCTTTCTATTTTTGTCTTTAATAAGAACAAAAGGTAAATCAAGATGTTTTTCTGGCAAAACTGCAACGAGCCTTTATGTTCTTTTTGCTCAGCAGTGGTTTTCGTCTTGGAACTCTGCCATGCAGGCCATTTTTGCCCAGTCTCTTGATGGAGTCATGAACACTGATTTTAACTGAGGCAAGTGAAGCCTGCAGTTCTTTGGATGTTGTTGTGGGTTTTTTTGTGACCTCTTGGATGAGTCGTCGCTGCACTCTTGGGGTAATTTTGGTCGGCCAGCCACTCCTAGGAAGGTTCACCACTGTTCTATGTTTTTGCCAGTTGTGATAATGGCTCTCACTGTGGTTTGCAGGAGTCCCAAAGCTTTAGAAATGGCTTTATAACCTTTTCCAGACTGATAGATGTCAGTTACTTTGTTTCTCATTATTCCTGAATTTCTTTGGATCGCAGCATTGATGTCTAGCTTTTGGGGATCTTTTGGTCTACTTCACTTTGTCAGGCAGGTCCTATTTAAGTGATTTTTTGATTGAGAACAGGTGTGGCAGTAATCAGGCCTGGATGTGGCTAGAGAAACTGAACTCAGCTTTCCAAAGATGTGATAAACCACAGGTAATTTATGTTTTAACAGGAGAAGGCAATCACTTTTTCACACAGGGTCATGTAGGTATGGATTTTTTTTTTACCCTTAATAATAAACACCTTCATTTAAATACTGCATTTTGTGTTTACTTGTATTATCTTTGTTTAATATTTAAATTTGTTTGATTATCTGAAGCATTTAAGTGGGACAAACATACAAAAAAATGAGAAATCAGGAAGGGGGCAAACACTTTTTCACACCACTGTATGTATTTGGGGCACTTTATTGTGAAGTGCAGTGTGGTGACATGGACTTCCTGTCATGTCACCGGACTGCCCTATATAGGGGCGAGCCACCATGGCTCAGCCTCTTATGCCGGATGATCCTGCTGGTGCTTGCTCTGTACATAGTTCTTTAATAAAGCTGTGTTTAATGCTACCTCATCTTGCCTCATTCATCACCAGGTTTTACATACATAACATTTGGCGACTGAGGATTAACATATGGAGGCATGCATTACACCACTCCGTCCTTTCCTCGAGGTCCTGGGTGAACCATCGGTCCCATGGCCACATTGGTTGGAAGCCTATCAAACGTACATTACAGCGCTGGACCTCGGAAAGCTTGATGAGGTGAGGGCACGGGCGTTTCTTGTCCACAACCTGGATATTGAAGGCCGGCAGGTCCTACAGATGCTCGGCGCGTCAGATTCATATGAGGATGTCGTGGAGCTGCTAACTAAACATTTCTCCACCCCAGACAACGTGACTGTTCAGAGAATTCGCTTTCGCTGGCGACACCAGTGTGTAGGTGAGCCATTATGTCATTGACTTGAAGCAGCTAGCTAGTGAGTTGCATTATGGACTGCTTGAAGACGAGATGGTACACGACCAACTAGCAGAGCACACGTGCAATGCGTAGCTGCGTGCTAGACTATTAGTGGTGCCTAATGACTTGACATTAGCTAAAGCAGTTGAGCTAGCTCTCCGGCTGGAAGCCATTGATAGGCTAGCTGTGGAGCTGAATTGGCTCCAGCCACAGAAGCCACCGGAGCCGCCCGCCTCAGCTAATGTTGTGGACCCTGATAGCGAGGATAGCTCGGACGAAGATTATTTTGAAATCAGTGCTGCCAGCTGAAGGTCTGCCCCAAGAAACTCCCATTGCAGGGGTTGTGGGTCTGCAATGCACCGCCATAAAGCGAAGGAATGCCTGGCAAGAGGAAAACATTGTAGTAAATGTGGACACTTGAATCACTACGCCAGGGTGTGCCATTTGTCTTACCTGGGGAACCCATGGGAGAAATCACCCCGCCTGCCCCCGACGGACACTGGGAGCGAATGGTACAAAGAGCTAATGGACACCCTCGCTTTCAGGTTGGCCGGTTCTCGCTTAGTGTCAGTACCCATGCTGATGAGCGACACCATGCTAGCCCCAGATGTCTCTGGTACTTGGCTGCAGTTGGGTGGTGGATCTGCAGCTATGACGCTGCAGACCCTACAGCACACTACACTACATGACACTACACGACACTACAGCGTTTATAGAAGAGGACGGGGCCAGACCGATGAGCATGGAGTTACCGCATGCTCAGCAGCAGCACATTGGATCGAGTAAAATTCCACTTTGGATTATAGACTTGGTTCGGGGTGATGAACGACCACTGCAAAGATGGGCCAAATGACAGCCAGCAAAACATCAAGCACATCTGCGGATAGTGGTGAGGTTGGGAGCAGCGTGCTTCCGATTGTCCGACAGTTTGTTGAGGCATGCCAACCAACTGCATGTCCAGGAGGATGCTCCTGGTGGCGAGGCTGGACAGGAGTCGATGATGGCAGTGTGGGATCCGTGCTCCGTTGTCCAGAACATCAGCCATTGCTCCGGGCCTGCTGCCTCGAGGGATGCGCTTGCTGAGGGGCTGTCCTATGCCCTCTCATGCTGATTCTACCTTTCCCACCCAAGTGACTGTGCTGTAAAATGATGCTTATAGTGCTGAGTGATATGCATGTTATGTTTCGGGGTTATTTGTCTATTGTTGTTTTAGTTTCGGAGCACGGCTGGTGAATTTTAGTTTGATGACGGACTCTTTTAGTTACATATTTGGTGGCAGAATAATCCACCATGCCATGCGGGCTGTGTGGCAGTCCACTCACCAGTCCTATTTTAGGTTGTTTCATGTGAGCGTTAGGCCAATATCAGTTTTCGTTATTTTAGAGAGTGATTCGGGTTCCAAATTGAAGTGGGTTTGATTGTGTGTGTATTTTTGGACTTTCTAAGGGGGGGAAGGGGAGGAAATGTGGCATATGTATTTGGGGCACTTTATTGTGAAGTGCAGTGTGGTGACATGGACTTCCTGTCACATCACCGCACTGCCCTATATAGGGGCGAGCCACCATGGCTCAGCCTCTTATGCCGGATGATCCTGCTGGTGCTTGCTCTGTACATAGTTCTTTAATAAAGCTGTGTTCGACACTACCTCATCTTGCCTCATTCATCACCAGGTTTTACATACATAACAGGAGGGAAAAATCTTGAATAGAAAAAAAAAGTGTGTCAAGTGTGGTTTTAGAATCAAGTCAGAGTTTTGAATCATAATCGAATCATGAGGTGCCTAACGATTCCCACACCTAGTTCAGACATCAGCTGGGGAGGAGGACCAACTTATCGGACCTTTTGCAGTTTTAGTTGGTGACCCCTGGTCTAGCTAATGAATCCAGAGTAAGTTTTTAATACCAGGATGATTTAATCACAAATCTACTCACAGATTTACTATAATTTCATGAATGGAACATAGCACACCTATGGTGTGGTGTGCTGTGTTCATAATGCCTCTGCAGGCAGGATAACTTGTTACTTTTGTCATAGTCTAGCTTACTAAATCACAATAATGTCCTTAGTTCATCTGCTTGGTAAGAAATAGCCACATGGTGACAAGTAAGGCACTTTTCCACTAGCCCAGCACACCTCGGCACGTCTCGATTCACTTCGACACGGTTCGGCTTGCTTTTGTCTCCATTACAACCGTGTTAAGCTGGGGTGGGTGGGATTTCTATAACAGCAAGGCGGCGCCACACTCCCGTGACGTAAAACACACAACCCAAGCAAAACATAAACACATGCGGCTGTATAAGGCGACTCCTCGGTCTGTGGCTTTTTTCACCGTAAATGCCAAAAAAGGACCACCAGACAAGGGTACAGGCAGCGAGATGAAACACTCTGGAATAGTTCTGCAGCTTCTGGGAGAGCCAAAGACGTGAGGATACAAACTAGGTCATATATGACGTAAGCTAATGTTGCTAATGCTAGTTTGCTATAAGTACGTCATACTACACTTTAATGTCTGCAAGTTATCACTGTTAGGTACTAAAATATGTATGCTGTGTGTGTTTCAGATGGCTCTGTTGTGGGGAAATTACTGCTTCAGTCGGTCTGGGCGTTCAACACAGCCTGTCACTGATGTCAGCACAGCTTCACAAACTATCAGTGGTTATAGAGCTTAAGAATGTCTGTAGAAACGTTTATTTCCTGTACAACAAATTGCTCTGATCTGCTTGAAAATCATGGAGAGACTGTTGAGACATCATGGACGTACCTGCTTCTGCAGAACTGAGTCTGAGGTGGTGTCATAGAAAAAATTGATCAGCTGACACAACTTGATCGTCATGTTAATAACTATATTAGCCATAAAATATATATTCAAAAAGTAAACAGTACTGAGTTAGGTATAATAAGATATATTTGACAGTTATCATGCATTTTAGGCCAAAACAAACTTGATCTAGGATTAAAAGCAATTAAAATAATGCAGTCACAAGGTTACATGGAAAATACTTGATTTACTAGATACATGTACTGTAGAAATATATATTCTCTGCATCAACAATGTACTAGACATGCATTCATGTAGTATTGCACTAGGAATTGCACTGACAATAAACCTCTGAAGTTTTTGCAGATGTCTCTTTTTTTTATATGTGAAGGTTACCACCATGTGGCATAAATTAAATACTGAAAGACTGGAAAAGCTAAGAATAATCCAGCAGTTTGAGAAATCACTTTTGGTTTGGTGTAAGTCTGTCAACAGAATTATGAACCATAAAGCAGTTTGTGTTAAAATGTTAAATCCCATTAAACCTAATCCGGGGGCTTCCAATCATGTGTCATGGGGGACCAAGACCCTGCAGGTTCTCTCTTCTACCCAGTCTCTTCAGCAGGTGTTCTCACTGATCAGTCAGTGGAAGAAGTTCAGTGGAATCTGCTGTTGAAGACACTGGTTGGAGGTAAAGCCTGCAGGGTCTTAGCCCTCCATGGCACATGATTAGACACCCCCGCCCAAACCCATTGTGATGAAGAGCAGATGCTAATATGACCCAGAATTCCTCCATATACTGGTACTGTCACTAAAGTATGCAGGGTCTTCTGCAGTGGCACATCCAACAATACAGTCTTCAGTTAATAAAATAATTGTTTTGGTTACTTTTTTCTTAAAAATGAGCCATTATTTTCAAGGTCACGATAAATTCTTTGTACAGTTGACTCTTTTCCCACTGGTGTCTTAACAGACAAAATAGAAAATCATGATGCAAACACATAAGTCACTAAATTGTTTATTACAATCAGCAGCAAATTCCAGATTATTCAGAATGTGCAAAATTCAAACTGTAAAAAAAAAACTGGAATGGTCACACACGGCAGCCATGCTGCCTCACTGAGAAGCAACTGGATCGGCCCCTCGTACTGGTCCTGGTTCAGCAGATCTTCAGCCTGCATCTCTGTAAATAGTGAGGCAAGGTCCAGTTGGGGTGGACAGTTTCCCTCTTGCCTAGACAAAAGACAAATGGGTGGTGGTTAATTAAAGCAAGTTTAAAACATATTCGGGAAATACACTTGTTGCTAAAAGCCAGTGGTGGAATGTGAATTAATGAATGAATCTTTATTTTGGATTGATTAAAAGTAAAGATTAAAAGAAAATAGAATAATACAACAAAGGGGAAAAAAATCTAACAAGGTCAAATTAAACAATAACTCCTCTGATTATACAGTTCAACATAGGTTATCTGAAATGGGTGATGGCTGAAGCTGCAGCTTATTTTGCCCACCATATTTCATCCAAGAATTCAAAAGAAAAACAAAACAGGAGGGATTACAATTTGAATGTGACAATAAAGTACTTCGTTGTTGTATTTAACCACAATTTTCATGTAGCTGCGCTTCGGTAGATTTTACAAGGGCTGCGTTACATTTAAAATCATCTGTTTTTACTGTGGCCTCAGCAATCAGAATGAATTAATACATTCACTTGAATGGAATATAGTACTTTAACTGAAGGTGTGCATCACCGAGTATGGAGTCGTTCAGTCAAAATATGAAGTTTTTATCAATAAAAGTTTGTCTTGTCTGTAAAAGTGTCTCTTGTTGCCCTGGCTTCATGTGTGGGCGGTGTTTTGTACTAGCATTGCTAAAATATAAAAGGAAGCACTACAATGGGTCTCGAATATTTGTAATGTATCCTGTTACTGCATGAGTTTATTGATGATAGACTATAAACTACACATATAAAGTAAATTATATTGACGACTGAACATCTCACATTCGCCAAAACATACAGTTATGAACATAACTCACAAAGGATTACACAAGTGATCTGACAAAAAAATAAATACATTAACAAGCGGTTTATTTTACAGTTGATGTGCCATACTCACACAATCAAATAAATCTCAGTTCAGTCCCTTTTATATTAAGTGGAAATTGTGCTACTTTGGTTTTGACACTTTACCTATAAAAGCAAAGGATTTCAATACGTTCCATAGTGGCGAGGTAGGTTGTGGGGAGGCTGATTTCCTCTTACCTAGATGAACGACAGAAATGGATGGTAGTTAGTTTCAAGCAAGTTCAACACATATACAGGCACATCTCAAAAATTAGAATACCATGAAAAAATTCAATATTTTTTTCACTCATTTCAGAAAGTGAAACCCATATATAGATTCATTACAGGGACAGTGATATATTGCAAGTGTTTATTTTAATATTGATGATTACAGCTACAGCCCATATTAACCAACACCTCAGCGGCTAACATTTATATTTAAAAACTATTTTTTAAAGTTAATTTTATGTAATATTCTAATTTTTTGCCAAATTGAATTTGGGGTTTTCAGGGGCTGTAAACCATAATCATCAAAATTAAAATAAATAAACGCTTGAAATATATCACTGTCTGTGTAATGAATCGATATAATATACGGATTTCTCTTTCTGAAATGAGTGACAAAAAATATTGAAGATTTTCATGACATTCTAATTTTTGGAGATGTACCTGTATTAGGGAAATACACCTGTGAAAGTCAGTGGTGGGATGTGACAAAAATGCTTTGTTTCCCTGACAAGCACTGCAGGATCCACAGAATAGGTGTGTGGGTCTATTCTGACGCTTTAGAAAATTATATGAATGACTTTATAAATCACTGGTTTGAAAAAGCAATTTTAATATGACGAGATTTCGGCTCAGGGAGGCTAACCCCTGGCATGTGGAAACACATTCTAGCATTAAATTGCACACAATTTAATGCGCAGCACCAAAGTGCAATACGTACACAAACCAGGACTTTAACCAGGATTAACATATTTCATCGTTTTGCTCTCACAAGCGAATATTTAGGAGAAAACAAGTGCGAATCAGCAGTTGGTACTAGCTAGCTACTAGCTAAAACTCGTTAGCTAAAACTTGTTAGCCAGCACAGAACAGCGCTGTATGGCTCAAAAAAGTGAGCTTACCACCAACAGGATAAATAAGCGAACAGATGCACATTATTACAAATCACTCACCATCGATGGTTCTCTCACATTCGTCTTCAGCTTGTCCGTAGTCCGGTTCTATGCTGGGCTGCCATCTGTATCGGTCCGGGTCACTCCTCACTGTGGATCTGCCACCAAGCAGAGAAAACTCCGCACCTCTTCGTTGGACCACGGTGTAGAGTTCTGCAAAACCTACAACATTGTCTGTATTAATATCGTATTTACTCCGTGACCGAGTTAGTCCGTGAAATATTGCAAATGGCGGTCGTGTGTAGATTCATCAGAAGACGGTCACTTTCGTGATGTTCCGACCTGACCAATCAGCGGCGACCAGTCTTTTGATGTCACAACACGGCACGACTCAGCACGGTTGTACCCTGCCCTCGAGCGGGGACGAAAATCGTGGCTGTTAAACCATGTTGGGGCTAGTGGAAAGAGTTACAAAGCGTGCTGAGCTGTCCCGTGTTGGGCTAAGCGGGGCAAGTGGAAAAGGCCCTGTAGTGACAGCATAAATTAATGAAAAAACATTAGTCCTGTCAGAATAAATGTGTTAATCACCACAACTGATTAATAACAAAATAAAATGAGTTAAGAATAATAGTGATTAAGCCTCATTCAGCATCTACTTCAACCTCAGTAATACTGATTGTGTGGGGGCACAGTTTGGGGGTTTCCTCACACCCAGAGAGACAAGGGGAAGAGAGGGCAATGGACTGAATGAAGAGGTGTCACTGAGGAGTATCAAGTGGGACAACAAAGATTATGCACCCCTCCGGGGAGAGAAGTAAATGCTGGAGAGAAGAAGTGTGTTTGAGCAGAGCCCGCGAATATTATGTTATTGTGCTGCATTTTTCTTTGTTCACACAACAATGTATGAGGGCCAGAAGCTCTGGATCTCTACATATCTACATATCTACATAAGTCACCGTACTAAAAGGCCAGACCACCGAATGTGTACAATCCTACAAATATCTTGGGACAATTATTGATAGTGTGGCGGTTTGGGAAAACCCCCACAACACACAGGGACAGACAGCTCGCTACTCCTGGGTTTTTTCCGCTGCATGCTGTGATCTAATCTGCCATTTATGCATTTCACTGCTGTGAGGTTAATGTGCCATCCATGCATTGTGTTCATGCATCCTGTCTGTGCCTCTCATATGCAAATGCTCATATCGACCCATGTGAATGCTTTGATGTATTGTTGTAGCTGAGTATATAAGCTGTCTGAATTTCATGTTCAACCTCTCAATCTCACTCTGCAACTGCTGCTGCAGGACACAGACATTGTGTCCCTCTTCTCTGAGAGCCGTGGGCTCGCTCCCGGCGCGCACGCACGGCGCCGGGAGAGGAGCACGTGACGGCGGTATGATTAATAAAACCTGCTTAAAACCTCAGCATCACTGCCTTATTTTATCATGCCGCCGCACTGGTGACCCGACGCTGAAACGAACATGCTGCCAGCGAACGCAACACCCGGCGGTGATTCTCCGACGACAAGTGAATGCGGCAGCCTGACTGATCTGCCCTCCCTTCTGCTTCAGGGAGACCTCAACGCGGAGTTTCCAGGCGAAACTCCCCGGAGAACACCCACGACCGGGAAAGCTCAGCAACGTTTCATGGTGAGATCTGCACGCCTAGATCAGCACATCCACGCTGGACCGGCCGCGCTCACAGCTCCTCCACACGAGAGCGTATGCACCTCGTCCCCTCTCCACGACGGCGATCCCCATGGCCGACGGAGCACACGTGGACCTCAACGCACCATGACCAAGCGAGTGACAGAGCGTCTACTTCCCTTCACCGCTCCAACACACTGAACAGGGATGATTAAGCTCCCTGACCCTGGTTCTCCTCTCCAGCTGGCCCACACACGCACGGAGCCCCCACACACGCACCGGGGAGTTACGAGGACGGCGCACCACGCACGGGACAAATACGGCTTTTCTGACCGCCTTCCTTCTGCTGCACACTGGCCCTTCAGGCTTGCTCGTTCACCTGAGGCACGCAGCTTGCTCACTGGATTTTATGGTCTTAGCCACGGCACACAAGGGAAATTCAGCGGTTTGCGGTTCCCGAGAGCTTTAAGGTTGTGCCCGCACCTAAAGCCAACACGCCAGTCCCTCTGCCCTCATCACAGCCGCCACGCAGCCTCGTCTTTTCTTCATGGCCGCTATTAATCCTTGCAGGACTTAATCACGGGAGGAGCCAGTGACTAATTTTTCTTCCTCTGCACGTTCAACGGGACCAGCCCTTCGACATCGCGGACCCACAAGCAATTTTTGCGCGGCCCGAACGTTTTCATCGTCTCCGGCCGGCTTTTACTACCCCCCACCCCCCTCCACCCCCTCCTGCACAGAGCTTTTCCCTGCTCGCTGCCCAAGCTGCACTATCGAGGTCTCGGCCACTTGCCGAGCCCTCTGGGGGGGAGCTGTGGCGGTTTGGGAAAACCCCCACAACACACAGGGACAGACAGCTCGCTGCATGCTGTGATCTAATCTGCCATTTATGCATTTCACTGCTGTGAGGTTAATGTGCCATCCATGCATTGTGTTCATGCATCCTGGCTGTGCCTCTCATATGCAAATGCTCATATCGACCCATGTGAATGCTTTGATGTATTGTTGTAGCTGAGTATATAAGCTGTCTGAATTTCATGATCAACCTCTCACTCTCACTTCTACAACGGCTGCTGCTGGACACAGACTTTGTGTCTCCTCTTCTCCGAGAGCCATGGGCTCGCTCTTGGCGTGCATGCACGGCGCCGGGAGCGGAGCTTATGACGGCGGTATGATAATAAAACTCTACTTAAAACCTTCAACTACGCCGCTTTATTTCATGCCGCCGCAATAGTAATTTAAACTTTAAAGAGAACTGTGAAAGGGTGTGCAAAAAGGGTCAGCAACATTTGCATTGCTTGAGAAAACTTGCATGCTTCCAAGTTGACCGAACCATAATGACAATGTTTTATCGGGCTTTTATTGAATCTGTTTTATCCTTTTCTTTAGTGTCATGGTTTGGTCAGATAAAACTGAAACAGAGGAAATCCTTGGATCAGGTAGTTAGATGGTCCAGTCGTTTGCTTGGTGAGCCACAGCTGAGCCTGACATCCCTGTACACCAGACAAGTACAGAGGATGGCTACCTCCATTTTAAATGATGACTCCCACCCTTTGCACTGCCACTTTCAGCTTCTTCCCTCAAGACGGAGGTTTGCTGTCCCAAAAAGTAGAACCCAGCGCTACAAAAACAGCTTTGTCCCTGCTGCTGTCAAAGAGTTGAACAAGCTGTAAAAATATATTGCACATAATTTAGGTACCTATTTATTAACTCCATTTTATATTTACTTATTTTTGTAGGATGTCACTTGGGTTCTAAATATTTTATTGGGTTTTAGACCTTTGAGTTTTTAACCTCTTTGACTAGTTTTTAACTTCTAATATGACCCTTCTCTCTTACCTCTGGTTTTTCTCCCATCTCTTTGTCTTTTTATACCCTGATTGATGGAGCCTTGAGTATTTTTATCATGTTTATAGTCAGCTTCATATGTACCTGTGTTTGTGTCTATGTTGAATGTAATTTGTGGCTTGTAAATATGGATGTCACCAGACTGCAAAACAAATCTACCTATGGGTACAAATAAAGTAACCTGAACCTGAACCTGAACCTGAACATATGGAAATAAAAGTATAAAAGAGGAATGTATAGAGACCCAGGTAGCACAGTAGCTCAGCAGAGCTCAGAAGCGTGTTTGCTGTTATGTTGGAGAAATAATAAAGCCTTGTGTCGTCCAGCTCGTTGCCTTCACCTACTCCTTTTTCTACACATTGGTGAACCCTGACGTGCCATGGAGCGCCTATCCCTTCCTCCACACTGGTGAACCCGACGTACCATGGAGAGTGCTCGCCTATTCCTTTCTCCACACTGGCGACCTGACAGGCCAGGGAGAGCGAACCACACTGGGACCCAAGACGCACCATGAATAGTGAGCCGAGCACCGCCCCGGAGACTCCTGGAGGGAGAACACCAGCGCCGCATGCACTGTTTCAGTCAAGCTCCCAAACTTCTGACTGCACGTCCCGGCAGCGTGGTCTTCACAGATGGAAGCCCAGTGCACTCCGTGGGATAACTATGGATGACACAAAATGCCACAATGTGGTCTCTACGCCAGATATGCCCGCCCCTCAACAGGCGACAAGACTGCTCCAGGAACCCCGGCCCACCTGCATCCTCCCCAGCTTAGGGCTGTGCTCTACACCTAGGAGGACTTGGCCACCTTCCCAGCCAAACTCATTTTTTCTCAGCCGCTGCTGATCCCCGGAGAGAACTACCGGGAAACAAAGCACCAAGGCTGATCTGTCTGTGCAATTTTTACACAATTTGGGTCAACCGCCTGTCCAGAGTCCTTTTAGGGCTGCGCTCAGCACCTAAGGAGGATCTGACAGCCGCCAACGGATCCACCATCAGGACATTTGTTTGGGGAACTGGGCCGACCACCTTCCCTTCCCTGGGTTCTTTTAGGGCAGCCCTCCGCACCTAAGGAGGATTTGACGGCCGCCAACAGATCCACCATCAAGACATTTCACTCACGGACACAAATTGGGATGACTGCCTGTCCAGAGTTTCTTTTAGGGCTGTGCTCCGCCCTAAGAAAGATCGGGCAGAACTTGTTTTCTCAGCCGCTGTGGATCACCGGAGAGTTTTTAGCGGAAAATCCCGCACCGAGGCTGATCCACCCATACAATTTTTGCACAGCCCGGAGGCTTTTAACGTACCGGGCCGGCCCACCATTGCTTTCACCACACCTTCGTCCCAAAAAGGCTGCAGAATGCCAGTTTGTTTCCGTCAGGCATGATGCACACCGGACCCCACTGCGCCCACCATACAATGGACCGTTCAATGTGCTGGAACCTGGGGCGAAGCATAAGGTGTTTTCCCACCCTCCCTCTTTCCCTCCACAGACTGACATGCCATCCGATACACTTCACCAGCAGAACGGTCCCACTGGATCGGCAACCCCCGCTACAGCCAGTATGAGTGCCAGCTCAAGCCCAAAGGACGGGGGGGGGGGGTGTTAGAGCCCCTTCTGGGTGTTCGGGGGGGCTGTGTGGGGCACAGTTTGGGGGTTTCCTCACACGCAGAGAGACAAAGGGAAGAGAGGACAATGGACTGAATGAAGAGGGTATCAAGCGGGACAACAAAGACTATGTGCCCCCCTGGGGAGAGGAGTTCTCTTTGTTCACACAACAATGTATGAGGGTTGGAAGTTCTGAGTCTCTACATATGGAAATAAAAGTATAAAAGAGGAACGTACAGAGACCCAGGAAGTGCAGTAGCTCAGCAGAGCTCAGAGCTCAGAAGCGTGTTTGCTGTTATGTTGGAGAAATAATAAAGCCTTGTGTCGTCCAGCTCGTTGCCTTCGCCTATTCCTTTTTCTCCACAATTGCACTGTTAAGATCAGTGATGTGCGGTGAGTTTCATTTCCGGTGAGTTTGTGATGCTTTCAGGGTCTGATTTACAAATTGGATTTTATAAATACTTTTAACAAAACAAATGTAAGGTATTTTATTAAATTACCTCTTAATGGAATACACAGAGAAGGCAGTAATAAAGGTCCATGTTTTCATTTTATAACTCTCCTTGAGTATAGTCAATGTGCAAACACCCTCGGTTACAAAAATATAATGTATTAAGTTAATTTACAAACAAGGTTTTTGGGCACAAAATTCATTTTACTTTGTTTTTGGCCAAGGAATAATGTAAATTATTATTTTTCTGAGAGCTGCATCTCAGCTCCACAATTTACACTCATTACAAATTATAAGTAGTATTGTGGTGGCACAGCGGGAGGCCTGACTTGCACCCAGGACTTTGGGGAATGGGTGGAAGGAAGGAGACATGGTAATGCAGGTGCCTCAGGAGAGAGAGAGGAATACAGGTGCTGTGGCACCCTGGGGGAGAGAGTTGAAAGATGAGAAGCAGGTTTAGGCGCCAGAGCGCCAGGGGGGAGAAAAGTTCTTAAGACGTGCCTTCACACTGGGAACTGCAGTTGTGAATGTATCGAGATGTAATGTATGTATAATAATGACATGTGCTCTCGGTGCCAAAGGAGAGAATGTGAAGATGTATAAAGGTTGGCTTTGGCACCCAGAGAAATAGTCTTTGCTGTCAGAGGAATAAAGTCTGTATCTACAGAGCTCGTGTCTCGTCTTTTTCATTCCTCTACACTGGTGACCTTGAGGTGAAAATGGAAGACAGACAGAGCAGCTCTGCGGGAACATCCACACTAGGATTTCCCTCCGGGACCCCGGCCACATGCGCTATAGCAGTAAAACTCCCGGACTTTTGGCTTCATGACCTGGCAAGCTGGTTCATCCATGAGGAAGCGCAGTTCACTCTCCGCGGAGTCTTGACGGATGAGACGAAATACCATTACGTGGTGGCTTCGCTGGTCCCGCGCACCACCCAGCACGCCATGAGTCTGGTCCAAGCCCCTCTTGCCCAGGGGAAGTACGATGCACTCAAACAGCTGCCGTTTCGGTGCTACACCCTCTCAACATGAAAAGAGAGAGCAGAAAGGCTCCTCTCCCACTCGGAGCTAGGAGACGGATCGGCTGTGGAGTTGATGGAAAGTATGCTGGCGTTCATGGGCACGGAGGGCGAATCTTTCCTCTTCGCCCACCTCTTCCTGAAGAAGCTACCGGCTTTGGCGCGGGGGATCCTGGCCAACTTCCCGCTGCTGGCAGCCAGGGACTACCGGGCGCTGGCTGAAGAAGCAGACTGCATCATCCTGGCAAACAGGAGCTTCAGCGTCCAGGCTGTGAGACCCAGATCATTGGTGGAGCCCACAGAGGTCAAGGAGCCAAGGGTGGTTGCCGGAACAACCACTCGGAGATACAGGAATGGGACAATGTGCTTCTATCACCAGCGCTTTGGCGCTGACATGCAACGTTGCCTGCCCTCGTGTCGTTTCAAGATGCCGGGAAACGGGCAAGCCGACGGTCAGTAGAAGCTACGACCACTGGCAACAGGGAAAAGCTGCTTTTCATTGAGAACACACATTCCGGCAAATGGTTTTTGGTGGACTCTGGTTCCCAGAAAAGCTTCATTTTGCTAGTCAGTGCGGATAGACTAGCGGAAGGCTATGGCCCGTCACTAATGGCCGCGAACGGATCCCCTGTCAGGACTTTTGGTGAAAGGTCAGTTATTGTATGGTTGCATGGATGCAATTACAAGTGGGACTTTGTGGTAGCTGCATGTTTGGTTCCTCTCTTAGGTGCTGATTTTCTGTGTGCTTATGGTCTCCTTGTTGATGTTGCTAACAGACATTTAGTGGATGCTTTGTCTTTTGCTTCATACCTTGTATGGCTCGGGGAGTTGGGCCACCAACACATGTAAATTTTTTAGCCTAGGGGGATGAGTACCAGCGTTTGCTTTCCCAGTTTCCTGCACTCAAGTTTAAAGTTTTAAAGTTTTTTAAAGTTTTAAAGCACTTTTTCCACTACCATAACCAAGCATGGGATTGAGCATTTTATCACCACAAAGGGCCCGCCGGTTTTTGTGCGTCCACGCCGTCTGGACGCAGCTAAGCTAGCGAGGAGTTCGCTAACTTAGAATGCCTAGGGATCGTTAGGCACGCCAACAGCACTTGGGCATCCCTGCTGCACATGGTTCCCTAGTCCGATGGTTCGTGGTGGACGTGTGGTGATTTTCGTTGCCTAAATGACGCCACGGAACACGACCGCTACCCCAACCCACACATCCAGGATTTTTCCATGCATCTGGCTGGGACGTGCATTTTTTCAAAAGTGGATCTGGTCCATGGTTACCACCAGGTCCCAGTTCACGTCAAGAACGTCCCAAAATTGGCGGTAATAACTCCTTTCGGTCTTTTTGAGTTTTTACGCATACCGTTCGGGTTAAAGGGCGCAGCCCAAACTTTTCAAAGAATGATGGGCGCGGTGCTCCGTGACTTGCTGTTCGTTTTTGTCTACCTAGATGACATTTTGGTGGCCTGTGTGTCAGAGGAGGAGCACCTCGCCCATCTCAAGAAGGTCTTCTGACGGTTGGAAGCACACGGGCTGATCCATCTGCTGGAAGGCGCGATTCTCGCTGCTGGATAAAGTACGTGCAGTGTCAGATTTTTTGCATCCGCAGACCGTGAGGATGCCGCAGGAATTTTTGAGGATGGTCAATTTTTACAACCGTTTCCTTCCCCGGGCAGCGCAGCTGCTGCAACCGCTGTATGGTGCACTCAAGAAAAAGAAACCCATGGATAGCATTGACTGGACCCCCGATTGGGTCCAGGCATTTGCCGGCACCAAAACGGCGCTCGCTAACGCGGCTTTGGTGGCCCACCCAGCCCTGACAGTGCGCATAGCACTTACGACAGATGCATCCGACGTCACAATAGGAGCTGTGGTGGAACAGTAGGTCTCCGGTTCATGGCAACCCCTCACATTTTTCAGCCATACTTTGCGAGACAGTGAGCATAAGTATTGTGCTTTGGGCAGGGAGCTTTTGGCCCTCCACCTGGCCACGTGTTATTTTCAGTTCTGGCTCAAGGGTCACAAATTTACCACGTTTGTCGACCACAAGCCCCTAACCTACGCAATGGCCAAAGTCTCAGAACTGTGTTCAGTCCGACAGCAGCAGCACCTGGCCGCAATCTCGGGATTCACTACTAACATCCAGCACATAGCTAGTAAACTTAATGTCGTGGCTGACTGCCTGTCACACGCACTAGTTTCTCCGGTCTAGGTGGTTATCGACCCCTTCAGAGTTTTGGAAATGGTTGCAAAAAATTTTGTATTAGACCTGGGGGTGGGGGGTGGGGGGAGGAAACCATCTGCATAGACAGGCTGAAGCCCACTTATGTTTTAGCAGAGGAGCAGGTGGTTCTGGCCCAGGCTTCCCGGTGGGGTCACCCACCCGCGGGGGGCCCATGAGTTTGTTTTCCCCTTCAGAGAAATGTTTGCAGGAGACTGAGGTTTTCCCTTCTCCACCTTTTCCCCCTACAGAGAACTGTGCACCGGAGACTGAGGCTGCTCCTTACACATCGCAAGAGGAAGGCCCTTCAGTCAGCAGTCAGCCCGGCGGCTCCACGTTACAGCCATTATGGGCAACTGATCAAGCCTAAGGCACCGGATGGTTAAGACCCCTTCTGGGTGTTCGGGGGTGGGGTGGGGGCACAGAGGGAGTTCTGACTCACACCCAGGACTTTGGGGAATGGGGGGAAGGAAGGAGACATGGTAATGCAGGTACCTCAGGCGAGAGAGAGGAATACAGGTGCTGTGGCACCCTGGAGGGGGGGGGGGAGAGTTGAAAAGCTGAGAAGCAGGTTTAGGTGCCAGAGTGCCAGGGGGCAGAAAAGTTCTTAAGACATGCCTTCACACTGGAAACTGCAGGTGTGAATGTATTGAGATGTAATGTGTGTATGATAATGACATGTACTCTCGAAAATGTGAAGATGTATAAAGGTTGGCTTTGGCACCCAGAGAATTAGTTTTACTTTGCTGTCAGAGGAATAAAGACTGTGTCTACAGAGCTCATGTCTCATCTTGTTCATTCTTCTACAGTATTTACAACTACTATGCATGCACGGTCTTACCTTTACATGTAAATGAAGTAAATTTGCCTATCCTTCTGGACAAAAATTGCTGTGACTTTGTTAAAAAGCGCACGAGGGCGCTCTCGTGCGCTCTAGGACGCATGATGGAGATTGTGATGTAGGTGGTGTATGGCGTCCAAGCGCGCACTGAAAATAAAAGCTGCAGACACAGCCGCGAACAGATTAGTTCATCTGATTGACCTCTCATTCGACTAATAAGAGCCTTGAATTGGGTTTCTGAAACCTTGAAGAACCAATGACTGAAAACTTGGCAAGAAGGACCCGCCTACCAACGCAGCGAGCCAATTGAAGCACAGAAGTTCGCTGAGCTGTTTTGTCTACAAAGGCTGGGTGAAGAGAGACTGCTTCAGCAGCCAAAGGCAGTGCTTTATTATTATTTTTTTTAATTCCAGCAGAGTGTTTAGGATTCTCTTATATGGTCATCATAGACCGACGGAGGCCGACGACGAAGGTCGTAAATCATTCGCCAAAACTGCAATCATGGAATTATGTTTTGACCGGGTCGCGAGACCAGAACCACGAGCGGACCAGCGTCGCGTTCGTCTGACAATGAGGAAGAGAAGTTGGCTAGGACAATGTGGCTGTGAAGAGGTAAGGTGTTATAAGCCAAATTATTTTTTATCCCTGAAAATTGTAATCAGAAATGACTTTTGACCGATCGGTAAATTACAACTGTGCGGCGCACGATGTCCGAAGTGCGTGCGCCGCGTTACACGGTTTGTTCGTCGCCTCCGGACCGTGAACGCCCCCCCCCCCCACCGCTACGATTCTGTAGCGGGGGCGGGGGGGAGCCGCAGTGACAGCGTTGCTGTGGCCACATCGCCACATCCGAGTGTAATCCGTCATGTAGCGATGGCCGATCTCCGTCCTCTGTAGCGGGGGGGGGGGGAAAACACCCCCCCCCCCCCACACACACACACAGACACAGCTCTGAGTGTCACCTTTCATTAGAGCCCAAAATGAAGCTTCTACATTGAATCATTCAAAAGTTAGACGTTTTTCCAAACTGTGCCATTTGGCACAATTTGGTACAGTTCCAAAACGCCTGGGAACAGCCTGAGAACAAAGCTGTGTAATATATTCATTTCTTGGGGTATTGTTACAAAATTTGGACCTCAGCTGGATAACACTTGGTTCTACATTTCTGTTGCATTTTCCAGCCCGGATCTGAAGCTGTGTGTTATTTGCAAGCATTTGTATCCAAAAAAAACACCCAGGCCAAATTTATTTTCTTCAAGTTCACTATGTTTAGATGACTGTAACTCAGTGGCCGGAGCACTTAGAGAGATCATATTTTTTTGCCAAAAAATTCAAAGTGTTTTCTTTTAAATGAGACCAACCCCATGAAGATGCTGCACAGGGTTGAAGAACAGCTTTCGATTTACTTTGGGCACATTATTTTTTGCCGTTTTTAGGAAAATTGACCGGAGTGCAAGGGGTTAACGAAAGACACAATGACAAAACTAGAAAAGCACTCGGAGAGCGCAGACCTCCGCCAAGCGCCACAGTTCTCCCCATACAGTGTTTGTGTGTACGTTTTCAGATTCCTTGACCATGAAAACATAGGACTAGCAATTGGATTCACAATCATAGGATTAGTGGTTCAGTAGTTATTCACGAAAATGGCATTTTCCATAATGGCGGTTTAGCGCCACAGTTCCCCCCATACAGTGTTTGTGTGTACGTTTTCTGATTCCTTGACCATGAAAACATATGACTAGCAATTGGATTCACAATGATAGGATTAGTGGTTCAGTAGTTATTGACGAAAATGGCATTTTCCGTAATGGTGGTTTAGCACCACAGTTCCCCCCATACAGTGTTTGTGTGTACGTTTTCAGATTCCTTTACCATGAAAACATATGACAAGCAATTGGATTGACAATGATAGGATTAGTGGTTTAGTAGTTATTCACGAAAATGGCATTTTGCGTAATGGCGGTTTTCTTGTGGACGGTGATCCGGGTCACCACCAAAATCTAATCATCTGTAGGATACCCCATTTCTGACAATCTGTGAAAATTTCATGAAAATCCGTCCATAACTTTTTGAGTTATCTTGCTAACAAACAAACAGACAAACAAACAAACCAACGCCGATGATCACATAGCCTCCCCCTTTGGCGGAGGTAATAAACAGCCACGTAGGGCAAAAACACGAACAAAGGCTAAGACACAAGATCGAAGACTCTGAGGAGGAATAACACTTACAGAGAATGAAGAATCATAAAGGAGACTGGAGTTGGAGATAGGGACTCCAGTCACGTACGCGGAGGAGCCCGTATTGCTGTGTAGGTCGCAGTGAGGAGTAGGCCTCAGCTGCTCCCTTAAATGATAACTCAGAACCAATCAGAAAAGGGGAATGTAATTAAATGAAATGACAAACAGCTTTCACAACGCGACTCAGCTTTGACAGCCGAAAGTCCCATCATGACGCTGTCAAAATAAGAGCCCAGACGAAGGCCTCAATAACAAGGCTCGAAATGGGATGAAACGGGGAAAATACTGGACAACCCGAGTGCGGATGGAATCGGCGCCCAGGCCATAACAGTTACTGATGTGCTGACAATCCTATAATAAAGAGATTTTTTTTAAATTCTTATACAGGCAGAGATCCCCCTCCCCGGTGTTTGAAACAATGTTATGCCCTTTGACTAGACCACAGCTCTGAGTGGCCTTTAGAGACCATAAACTGTATAATGTTCAGGGGCTTACCACAGGACAAACACCTTTCCACATTAATAATTTTGGATCATTGTTCAACATCCTGGAGGTTGAAGAGGTCTTCAACTCCCACCTCCGGAAGAACTTCAACCACATCCCGAGGGAGTCTGGGGGCATGAAGTTTGAATGAGCTATGTTCTCTACCTCCATTGTTGAAGCAGTTACCCAGAGCTGTGGCTGCAAGGTTGTTGGTGCATCTCGTGGTGGCAATCCCCGAACCAAGTGGTGGACATCAGTGGTGAGGGGGGCCATGAAGCTGAAGAAGGAGTCCTATCGAGCTTGGTTGGCTTGTGAGACTCCTGAAGCAGCTGAGGTGTACCTGCAGGCCAAGCGGAGTGCAGCTTGGGTGGTTGCTCAAGAAAAAACTCGGGTGTGGGAGGAGTTTGGAGAGGCCATGAAACAAGACTTTCGGTTTGCCTCGAAGAGATTCTGGCAAACTGTCCAGCGACTCAGGAGGGGGAAACAGCTCCCTGTCCACACTGTGTATAGTGCGGATGGAGCGCTGCTGACTTCGGCTGGGGACACCATCGGGCGTTGGAAGGAATACTTTGAGGAGCTCCTCAATCCCACTGACATGCCTTCCACAGAGGAAGTAGGACTTGTGGACAAGGGGGACAACTCGCCCATCACAGAGACTGAGGTTGTCAAAGTGGTTACAAAACTCTTTGGTGGCTGGGCCTCGGGGGTGGATGAGATTTGCCCTCAGTACCCCAAGGCCCTGGATGTTGTAGGGCTGTTATGGTTGACACGCCTCTGCAGTGTTGCGTGGAGGCCCAGGACAGTGTCTTTGGCATGGCAAACTGCAGTGGTCGTTCCTATTTTTAAAAAGGGGGACCGGAGGGTGTGTTCCATCTTTAGGGGGATCACATTTCTCACCCTCCCTGGGAAGGTCTATGCCAAGGTACTGGAGAGGAGAGTCCGACCACTGGTCGAGCCTCGGCTTCAGAAGCAAAGTGGTTTTCGTCCTGAACGTGGCACATTGGACAAACTTTTTACCCTCTCGAGAATCCTTGAGGATTCGTGGGAGTTTGCTCAACCAGTCTGCATGTGTTTTGTGGACTTGGAGAAAGCATTCGACCGTGTCCCTCGTGGTCTCTTCTGGGGAGTGCTGCGGGAGTATGGGGTATCGGGCTCGTTGTTACAAGCTATCCTGTCCCTATACGATCGTTGCAAGAGTTTGGTTCGTATTGCCAACACCCAGTCAAACTTGTTTCCAGTGAGAGTTGGACTCTGCCAGCGCTTCCCTTTGTCACGATCCTGTTCATAATTTTTATGTATAGGATATCTAGGCGCAGCCAAGGATCGGAGGGTGTCATGATTGGTGACCTCAGGATCTCATCTCTGCTGTTTGCAGATGATGTTGTCCTGTTGGCCTCATCGACCAATGACCTACAGGCCTTGCTGGGACGGTTTGCTACTGAGTGTGAAGTGGCTGGGATGAGAATCAGCACCTCCAAGTCCAAGTCCATGGTCCTAAGCTGAAAAAAGTTGGATTGTCCTCTCTGGGTTGGGGACAAGCTCCTTCCCCAAGTGGACGAGTTTAAGTATCTTGAGGTTTCATTCACAAGTGAGAGGAGAGTGGAGCAAGAGATTGACAGATCAGAGCAGCATCTGCAGTGATGCGGACGTTGTACTGATTTGTTGTGGTGAACAGGGAGCTGAGCTCTAAAGCAAAGCTGTCGATTTACTGGTCTATCTACGTTTCTGCCCTCACCTATAGTCATGAGCTTTGGGTAATGACTGAAAGAATAAGATTGCGGATATAAGCGGCTGAAATGAGCTTTCTCTGTAGGATTACTGGACTCATTTTCACAGAGAGAGTGAGGAGCTCAGTGATCCGTGAGAGGCTCAGAGTAGAACTGCTGCTCCTCCATATCAAAAGAAGCCAGTTGAGGTGGTTTGGGCATCTGATCAGGATGGCTCCTGGACGCCTCACACTTGAGGTGTTTTGAGCATGTCCAACTTGGAGGAGACCCAGGGTAGGCCCAGGATATCCTGGAGAGACTATGTCTCCCAGTTGGCCTGGGAACATCTTGGTATCCTCTCTGAAGAGCTGGAGCAGGTGGCCGGGGAGAGGGAAGTCTGGGCTTTTCTGCTTGAACTGCTGCCTCTGCGACCCGGAACTCTGTAAAAGCGGTAGAAAATAGATGGATGGATCATTGTTCAAAATCCAGGACACCAACACATTAAATTAAGATGAACAAAACATCACACACACACACACACATGCACGCACACACACTTGTGTGCGTACACACACACACAGAGCATAAACTTCTGTGACCCAGAGAAACTAGAAAATGATCTTACCACGCTATTTCTGCTGACCTCCTTACTATGAGTGAAGCTGCAGCAAAAAGCAGAAACAAATACAGTATATAGATAAAATCAACAAATGGACAAAATAAAATTAGGCTGGTTTTGACTGTCCATATTGGGGCCTCAGTTATGTTGCATTTTGTAGTTGTGTAGACACACTTTTTAAACACATTTAACTTCATATGAATTTGATGACTCATCATAAAACTCTGATTTGATCCTTTGGTAACAGTAATTTTTATGTGCCTCTGACATGGAGACGCACAGACTCTGACTTGTCATTCCAAGTCTTTACCTGGCCACTTCTGATCTGTATTGCATGTGCAGCGTGTCAGTATCTGTTACTTACAGCTGAAGCCTCCAGGCACAACCAAGGAATCTGTGTCTGAGTAATGCAGGCCAGCAGTAATGGGTGGAAAGGTGCTGGGTGCTGAGTAAGAGCTATTCTAACCTGTTGCCAATGATAACAAATTATCAGAGTTGCAGGGTTTGACTGGAGTAGAGCAGGCTGATATTCAGTATTTATTTTTCTTCTTTAGCCAGTGGTGTATTTTAGTTGGACTTTCCAAACAGAATTTCCTCGAAGTGATGGTTCTTTTCCATTTCTTTTTTTATGATCTGACATGGTGGTGCATTTTTTAGCTTTACATCCATTTCACACATCTAATAATATAAATGGGTACAGTTTCACTGGGCCCCAGTATGAATTAGTGGAGATTACCTACATGATGTCAAGTGTTGCCTGCATTCACACCCTGACATGCTGGTTAAATTGTGTTGAAGCCCATCACAGCCATGCTTGTGTCCTGACAGATCTGACAGATAAATCCCACCCTGATTACCCAACAGCACACATACATCACAAAAAAGTTTGGCTCAGCATACCAAGGTTACATTGGGAATGCATCTTATAGAGGTTGTTTGCACATTGGCAAGATGTTGGCTAGACGTCAGCATATTCACAAAGTGGTGACCCCCGCCCCATCCTTGCTTGTGAATGACTGAGCTTTTCTGAGATGCTCCTTTTTATGCCCAGTCATGATACTCACCTGTTTCCAATTAACCTGTTCACCTGTGGAATGTTCCAAAAAGATGGTTTTTGAGCATTTCTCAACTTTCCCAGTCTTTTCTTGCCCCTGTCCCAGCTTTTTTGGAATGTGTTACAGGCATTAAATTCAAAATGGTGAATATTTGCAAATAAACAATGAAGTTTATCAGTTTGAACATTGAATATCTTGTCTTTGCAGTGTATTCAAATGAATATAGGTTGAAAAGGATTTTTAAATCATTGTGTTCTGTTTTTATTTATGTTTTACACAACGTCCCAACTTCACTGAAACTGTGGTTGTATTATTATCATTAATTGTCATTGCATAATCTCACCTTCAAGTCAGTTTCATATTTGCTGAAATCAGTCTAGAGAACTGTTGAAAGGAGGAGGACATTTCAGCTCGAAGTCGTGCCACAACAACATGGTAAATTTGCAAAATTTAATGGGTCAAACTATAGACCGCATTTACAGTCCATATGATTCTGAATCATTTCACGTTCATATGATCAAAAAATTACAGTTGGGACAAAAAAAACGTCAAAAAACTTGTGAAAAATGTGTGGTACTGATGACCTTTCTTTGACTACAAGGGGGTGGTGGGGGAGTTCATAGGCTTTAAAATTCATAGTGTTCAAATTTGACCAAATGTGGTTTATTTTTCAGGGATCCAAGTGCTGCAACACCAATGGAAGAAGTGTGTGGACTGAAGGGGAGACTATAGCCCCTTTTCCACTAGCACCTACTCAGCCTGACCTGCCTCAACTCTATTCGGTTTGTATGGTTTTCCATTAGTACCTGATACCTGGTACCAGGTACTTTCTTTGTACCTACTCCAGTCAGGTTCCCACCATGCTCAAGCTGAAAATGTGACATCAACAGACTTGCAGGCCACTGATTGGTCAGGGTGTAACATCATGAGAGCAACGTCTTCACCAGACTCTCCAGCCGCCATATGCAAAAATTGTTCAGCGAGCGAGTGTCAGTGTAAACACAACAACGATCAAAATGGCTTCACAGAAATCAACACCGTGGTCCAACAGATTTTCCTGTGCCTTTTGGCTGATGAGAGAATCCAGAGGGAACTAGACAGAACAACCCGAAAAGAATTTATGGCCACCAACTGACAAATAACGGGAGGCACACTGGCGTCGACTCGACCACAGCATCATTGTTGAAAACCGTGATAGAGGATGGTGAGTGATGTGATATAATGTGATATTATACATCTTTAACGTTATTTATCCCAGTGGTGGAAAATTCATTTTGAACAAACAACACTGTTGTCTCCTGTATGCAGACATTAATACTAACTCCATGCTCTGCTTGTATTTTGCGCTTGTGTCGACAGCATCTGAAGAAATAAGCTAGTGTTAATCCTGGTTAAAAAGTTGGGTTTTTTTACATGTTGCACTTTCGTGCTGTACATGTACTTAAGTTGTGTGTATTTTCATTCTAGAGTCCAACCAGCATCTACTTTGACTCCGGCAACTTCTAGCACGACACAGCAATGTGTTATGACTGGTAAGTAAAATTGCACACGCCTTTGTTTTTAGTAGTGGTGGACAAAGTACTCATATCCTTTGCTATTCAAGTTAAAGTACAGATAAAATGCCAAAACTAAAGTGTGGTGTATGGAAAAGGGCCACTTTATTGTGAAGTGCAGTGTGGTGATGTGGACTTCCTGTCACGTCACCGCACTGCCCTATATAGTGGGCTGGCCACCATGTTAGGGCCTCTTTGATACTGGTGCCCATGCCAGGTGCCTGCCGTGTTACCACTGTGTTCCATCTTCAATAAAGCTGTGTTCAGCAACTTCATCTTGCCTCATTCATCACCAGATATTTCCATACATAACATTTGGCGACTGAGGATTAACTCATGGAGGCGTGTATTACACCACTTCGTCCCTTCCTCAAGCTCCCGGGTAAACTGCCGGTGTCTTGGCCTAGATGGTTCGAGGCTTTTCAAACCTGCATCACTGCACTGGACCTCGGGCGGCTTGACAAGCTAAGGGCATGTGCACTTCTTGTCCATAACCTGGGTATTGAGGGCCAGCTAGTCCTGCGGACACTCGGCGCGTCAAATTCATTTAAGGATGTTGTGGAGCTGCTAGCCAACCATTTCCACACCCCAGAGAGTGTGACTGTCCGGAGGATTTGTTTTCAGCAACAACATCAGCAGGTAGGTGAGCCTATTCACCAGTTTGTCGCCGACTTGAGGCAGCTAGCTAGCGAGTGCCGTTTTGGACTGCTGGAAGATGAAATGGTATGTGACCAGCTAGTGGAGCACACGTGCAGCGCCACATTGCGGGCTAGGCTACTTACGGCGCCCAGTGGCTTAACGTTAGTCAGAGCTGTCAAACTGGCTCTCCAGTTGGAGGCAGTAGATTCAGAGCTAACCTGGTGCCAGTCACAGAGGCCGCTGGAGCCACCCGCCGGGGCAAATGTTGCAGACTCGGAAAGCGAGGATAGCTTGGATGACGATGTTATGGAAACCAATGCTGCCAGCTGAAGGGCTGCCCCGGGAAAACCCCTGTGCAAGGGTTGTGGGATCTGCAACGCACCAAAATAAGGCAAAGGACTGCCCAGCTAGAGGAAAACATTGTAGCAGATGTGGACGCTTGAACCATTATGTTAGAGTGTGTCGTGTATCTGAACCAGAGAGCCCACGGAAGAAATCACTCTGCCCGCCCCCGACAACCATCCATACGGTGTCCCCCAGCACAAACGGGTACACATATTGCGCAGTAGAATTGGACAGCGTGGAGGTGCCACTGCTGCTTGGCACAGCAGCGGAGGGGTCGTTGCTGAACTGGGGCATGGTAAGGAAGTTCTTCCCCCACTACAGGATTAAATGTAACCCGGCACCGTGGTATGGTTATGAAGGTGGCAGGCTGTGCACAGTTGGGATTTTGGAGTTAATGATCTTTAACAATTCTGCAAAGATGGTTGACTTCACTTTCCACGTGACAGTGCAAGGCGATAACATCATGGGCTGTGATTTGTTTTATGGACTGTGTTTCGCCATTAAAGACAGTGCCGGGAACGAATGGTCGGATTGTGGCTGCTGGAACCCCCCGGTTCCGGTGGTCAATGGGGACGTTGTGTGGGATGAGGAGCTAACGGACACCACGACAGTCAAGCAGGACCAGTTTCACTCAGGTTCGGCGCAGGAAAGTCTCAGTGCTGGCGCTCGGGATATGGTAGAGAGGGGTAATGAATGTGGCAGCAGGGCACCTGCGTCGGCGAGTGACACCATGCTAGCTCCAGATGCCTCTGGAGCTTGGCCGCAGGAAGATGGAGTGTCTGCAGCTACAATGGTGACTGCTACAACGGTTTTAGAAGAGGATGGGTCTAGACTGACGAGCATGGGGTTACCACATGCTCAGCAGCACCATGTCAGGTCGAGTTGGGCCCCGCTGAGGGTTTTGGACTTGGTTCAGGTTTGGGGTGAATGTCCATGCTGAAGATGGGCCAAACGGCAGCTAGCAAAACACCGAGGATGTCTGCGCATAGTGGCAAAGTTGGGCGTAGCATACTTCAGGTTGTCCGATGGTTCATTGAGGCCTGCCAATCAGCTTTGGTGTGTCCAGCAGAGCACCCCAGGTGACAAGGCTGGATGGGAGTAATGTTGGTGGTAAAGGAGTTGGGCTCCGCCATCCAGAAGATCAGCCATCTTCCCGGGGGCTTGCTGCTTCCAGGGGTGCGCTTGCTGAGGGGATGCCCTGGCCCCCCCATGCCAGTTCTACCTTTCCCACCCAAGTGACTGTGCTGTAAAGGGTTGTTTATAGTTCTGTGTGTTGTGCATATGTTATGTTATGGGGTTATATGTATATATACAGTATATGTGTGTATTTGTATTTTAGTTTAGGAGCACCACTGTGATTTTAGTTTATTAAAGGACTTTCTAGTTATTTGGTGGCAAAATAATCCACCTTGCAGTGCGGGCTGTGCGGCAGTCCACCCCCCAGCCCTACTTTAGGTTGTTTTGAGTGAGTGTGTTAGGCCAGTTTAGCACATCAGTTTTTGTTATTTTAGAGTGTGATTAAGGTTCCAAATTTGGGGGGGGGGGGGGGTTCAATTGCGTGTTTGGTTTTGGACTTTTCTAAGAGGGGAAGGAAATGTGGTATATAGAAAAGGGGCACTTTATTGTGAAGTGCAGTGTGGTGACGTGAACTTCCTGTCATGTCACCGCACTGCCCTATATAGTGGGCCGGCCTCCATGTTACGGTCTCTTTGACACCGGTGCCCACGCCAGGTGCCTGCCGTGTTACCGCTGTGTTCCATCTTCAATAAAGCTGTGTTCGCCAACTTCATCTTGCCTCATTCATCACCAGGTATTTCCATACATAACATAAAGTAGCACAATTTCCACTTAAGTAAAAATTTTAAAGACCTCACTTTTGAATGTACTTGAAGTATAACTAGTGCATGCCCGTAGAAAGCAAGTATTCCTGTCTGAAACAGGTAGCGCAATCAGGCTTTACAGACCCAAACATAGGCTGTGTTCGAAAGTGGAATACAGAGGTGTAGCCTCTATGTAGGCAATTACACATGTTAGAGTTTGCCACATATGAAAGGGACTGAACTGAGATTTATTTCATTGTGTGAATATTAATCACAGAATAACTGAAAATGAATGGGACATCCAATATTAGTCACTGTTTAAGAACCGCTTGTTTATTTTTTTGTCACATCACTTATTTGTGTGATCTTTTATGTTATATTCATAATAGTGTATCTTGCACTTTGGGGAATGGGAGTTGTTCAGTCATCATTTTAATTTAGTTTGTATGTGTAGTTTATAGTCTATTGTCAATAAACTCATGCAGTAATATAACAGGACACGTTTACAAATATTTGAGACCCACTGTGTGGTTCATCCTTTTATATTTCAGCAATATTATAAGTACAAAACACCAAATATTATTATTTTTTCTGTATTTGTATCTTGTATACTTTATTGATTCCCAGAGGGAAATTCAGGGTATAGCCACAGTACGGCGCCAATCCCTTCACCAGTCTCTCTCTCTCTCTCTCTCTCTCTCTCTCTCTCGTGCGCATGCGTGGGCGTTTGTGGGAGCAGGGGTGTGGAGTGGTGTCGAGTGAGTACTTTAAACTTTGTATTTTCTAACTTTTTCTCTATCTTGTGTGTTTGAGGTGTGTGTGTTTAATATAGTGGGTTGAGTGTGTGTGTGCTGGGGTGTGAGTGTTGGAGTGAGTGTGTTGGGGAACGGTAGCTTCTGCTGCCGGTTTTTCCCGGCCGGCATCATGCCGGTGATTGATGGTGGTGTGGAGTTTGAGCGCTTAACCCGGCGTCATGGTGTGAGAATCCTCCCGACAGTTCCCTATTCTGTGGAGGAGGCCAGCCTCGCTGTAGGACAGGTGGTTGGGCATGGCAGCATAAAATCAGCATCGAGGATGAACAGCGCAATTGTGATCTTTCTGGATTCGACTGAGAAAGCTGATCAGGTGGTGGCACAGGGAGTGGTCATAGGTGACACTTTTACTCCCGTTTTACCGCTGGCGAATCCGTCTAGGAGGATCACCATCTCAAACGCTCCTCCTTTCGTTAAAAATGATCAGCTGATTAGAGAGTTGTCCCGTTTTGGCCAGGTTGTGTCCCCTATCAGAATGGTCTCTCTGGGTAGTAAATCACCCCTGCTGAAGCATGTTGTATGTCACAGGAGGCAGTGTTTCATGGTGTTGAAAGACAGCTCTGCTGAACTGAATGCGTCTTTTAATTTCAGGATTGACGGCTTTAGCTACTTGGTGTTTGCAACATCTGAAACCATGAAGTGTTTTGCGTGTGGCGCAGAAGGCCATCTTATTAGGTCATGTCCTGAAAAGGCGAACACAAAGAGCACTGGCGGTAAGAAAGGTGACGCCGCTGTTTCTGGTGGTCCGGAGGGTAGCGCTACATGTGGTGCGGCGGATGCCGCTGCGGCGCCCGCTACTGCTGGGGCGGTCGCGGCCGCGACTGCGGCCGCGTCCGCTTCTACTTCTGCGGGGGCGTCCGCGTCCGCGTCCGCTTGTGCTGGGGCGGCCGCGGCCGCCTCTGCTGGGGTGGCCGCGGCGGGCGCGGTAGTTGCCCCCCCAAACAGTGATGGTGGGGAATTTCTGTCTGGCGGCAGCTCTGATCATTGTGACGAGCCTGTCGCCCGGGGTAAACAGGTGGAGGGTGTAAGTAAAAGTGCAGTTAAACGAAGGAACGTAAATGAACAGACTTTGCAGGCGGGGGAGGAGCGGTTTGAGGCTGTAGGGGACACACAGAGCAAACACTGCATGACAAACGTTGCAGTTCATGAAGAAATGCAGGAATGTAGTTTTGCTGAAGAGGATCCTTTTAAAGCTGCACAAAAAAGAAAAAGTGCTGAAAACTTACAGAGCTCTGCTAAATCTAGTAGGGTTGGGAAGTTAGATTTACTAGATGAGAGCGTCTCTGACGAAAGTGGAGCTGAGTCTGAAATGATGCAGACGCAGACGCAGGAGGAGCAAAGCTCCTATTGTTTTTCCAAAATTAGGCAATTTCTCCAGGTGACCAAGGGGAGCAGAGCTGTGAAAGTGGAAAATTACTTTCCAGATCTGGAGTTATTTGTGGCATCAGCTCGCAAGCTGATGAAACTGAATGATGGGAATGAGACTTTTACTGATCAGGAAATTTTTCGTTTAAAGAAACTGGTTGTCAAACTGAAATCACAAATTACTAACAGTCATGTTGACTCTTAGTTTGTTTCTTCCCTTTTATGCTATGTGTGTGTTTTTTTACTGTACCCTATTTTTATCCTTTTTAATGCCCCACCTTAGAATTGGCACTCTCAATATTAATGGGGCCAGGGATGATGTAAAAAGGGCCTCTTTATACAAGCTTTTTAATTTAAAGAAACTTGACGTGCTGATGGTCCAGGAGACTCACAGCACTGTGGACATTGAGAGCCATTGGAGAAAAGAGTGGGATGGCTGCATTTTTTTTTAGCCACAAATCCAGTAGCAGTGGGGGGGGTGGCTGTACTTTTCTCTAGGGGTTGTGTGCCTGTCTCTTATGAGGTAGAAGAGGTGGTGAGAGGTCATTTCCTCTTATTAAAGGTACAGTTTGAAAACGTGAACTTCGTTTTTATAAACGTGTATATGCCAACACAGAGAGCAGAGAGGATCAGGGTCTTTGACGTGCTTTCGGATACGGTTAAGTCCTCTGATCCAAATAGTTTTTTATTTCTGGGGGGTGATTTTAACTGTACATTAAACCACAGACTAGACAGGAACCATCAGGAGCCTCACCCTGCTTCTGCCAATAGGCTGAGAGAACTGGTGAAAACACATGAAATGGCCGATGTGTGGAGATCACATCATGGGGACCAGAGGCAGTACACCTGGAGCCATGTCAAAGATAACCTTTTATCTATGGCTAGGTTAGACCGTTTTTATGGTTTTAAACATCAAATGAGTGTTTTTAAAAATAGTTGTATCTGTCCTGTTGGTTTCACTGATCACTGCCTGCTGTTTTGTTCTGTGTTTATTGAAAATGTAAAGTGTAAGAGTGCTTTTTGGCATTTTAACAATACACTTTTAAATGATGTGTTTTTTAAAGAGGTTTTTCATGGTGTTTGGAAGTCACACAGGGAACAAAAACCCTCTTTTAGTTCTCTCCAATTGTGGTGGGATTTTGGTAAGGCCCAGATAAAACAACTCTGCCAACAGTACACTCAAAATGTCACTCGTAGCTTGACCCAATCCTTGAAAGTTCTGGAGACTGAGGTGGTAGAACTAGAGGAGTTGCTCAGTTCTACAGGAAAACAGGAGCACTTAGAGGCTCTCAAGTCAAAAAGGTCAGCCTTGGCTAGCTTGCTAGGGGTCACCGCACAGGGTGCTCTGGTCCGCTCACGCTACATGGATGTAGCTCTGATGGACTCGCCCTCCCAGTACTTTTTTGGACTGGAGGGGAAAAATGGACAGAGAAAGCTCATTCACTCCTTGTTGGGCGATGACGGGAGAACAATCTCCACAGCAGCAGAGATCAGGAAACACGCTGCTAGCTTTTACAGTGAATTGTTTAGAGCAGAGTGGAGGGAGGACACGTCACTGGGCCAGGTTTTCCTTGATGGTCTTCCAGTGCTCTCAGAGGACCTTGTTGCCGGCTTGGATGCTCCACTGTCTCTGTCTGAGCTGCATACGGCGCTAATGAGCCTCCAGAATGGAAAATCACCAGGCATAGATGGTCTCTCTGTGGACTTTTTTAAGGAATTCTGGCCCCTGCTTGGTCCAGACCTGCTGGAGGTTCTCCAAGATAGCTTGGAAAGGGGGACCCTACCCACGACCTGCAGGAGGGCCATCATCACACTGTTGCCGAAAAAGGGGGACCTCCAGAGCCTAAAGAACTGGAGGCCAGTCTCTCTGCTCTGCACAGACTACAAGATTCTCTCAAAAGCTCTGGCCCGAAGACTGAGAAAGGTGATGAGCGAGCTCATTCATGTAGACCAGACTTACTGTGTGCCTGGCAGGCTGATTAGTGACAACGTCACTTTAATTCGGGATATTTTGGAGGTCTCTGGTTCATTGGCGGTAGAAACTGGTTTGATTTCAATTGACCAGGAAAAGGCGTTTGATCGGGTTGAACACCAATATTTATGGACAGTTTTAACAGCTTTTGGGTTCAGCCCAGGCTTCATAGCCAGGATACGGGTCTTGTACAGTGACATTGAGAGTGTGCTGAAGATAAATGGGGGCCTGTCTGCCCCTTTAAAAGTCCAGAGGGGGGTTCGGCAGGGCTGCCCTCTCTCAGGGATGCTGTACTCCCTCGCCATAGAGCCTTTGCTTCACTGCCTGAGAAGGGATCTATCAGGAGTTACTTTTCCTGGCTGTGACACCACGTTCAAGCTGTCGGCCTATGCAGATGATGTAGTCATTCTGCTAAACAAGCAGAGTGACATTGACGTTCTGGTTAGGAGTGTCAATCTTTTTGGCCAACTTTCCTCTGCAAAGATAAACTGGGGAAAAAGCGAGGCTCTGATGGTGGGGGAGAAACTAGAAAATCAGCTTACGCTGCCGGGTGGGTTGATTTGGAAAAAAGGAGGTTTTAAGTATCTTGGTGTCTTTATTGGAAATCAGCAGTTTGAGCAAAAAAATTGGGATGGGGTCATAGAGAAGATTAACGGGAGACTAAACAAGTGGAAGTGGCT